>OZ012741.1:296590611-297280611 GCA_963859935.3 Lathyrus sativus
TTAGATTGTTTAGGTTCGGGGGTTGGTTAAACTTAGGGAAGGTACTAGCATCCTAAGTTTCTGTAGTACTCTACAAGAACCTCTTGTTTTACGTTTGTTTATTGCTATGGTTTATTTGCTTAAGGGTAGTGTTAAAGGTTAGAGATAAAGAGAAATACCTAAGGGGGTTAGTCCTAAGTATACTCGCCAAGACATCGCATCTTGTGCCTACATATCCTGACGGGGATGGAATCAGAGTATCTGTAGTTCCCCTCACAAAGGGAGATAAGGAGCTTCTTGACTATGGTCAAGGTTCCCGGGGGAAGTAAGTGTTCATAGGGAAGCGCTTACTTTGGAGTGCGGAGACTCCTATTCTACGTTAAAAGTTGAATTGGAAAATGTGAAGGTATGTCCACGACGGGACGCCTAAAAGGTGAGTACGGGGACTCGAATCTTAAGGCTAGGGCGAGGGTAAAAGCATTGACGCGGGGGTCAAATAGTGTAACCTTTCCTTTGGAGGGTATTATTAAGAAAAACAACTTGCTTAAGCTCTAAAAAAACTAAGATTATATTTGTTGGATTTATTTATTATGAAAAGAGAAATTTAAATTGAACATTTTTGTTGTATTTTTATTATATATTAAAACGCAACCAAATAACATCTAAATTAAAAGCTAAATATTTTTTGTTATTTCATTTTTATTATAAAGAATCTAAATATTAAATATTTTTTATTTTAAAGTTTATTATTTTTTCTTTATTGACTGTTTATTAGGGTTTTTTATTAGTTAGTTAGTTAATTAGTTAGTGGGTTAGTAGTTAGTTTTTTTCATTAATTAATAAAAATCAAAAGTTACAATAAATAACATAAAAAAAATAAAAAGACCTAAAACGGATAAAGCAAAACAGGTGGGCTGGGGCGATGAAATCCCCAGACCCAACCCGGCCCGAATCATATGGAAAAGGGGGAAAGGGGGATTCTGAAACCCTAAATCGAAAAGCTCCGGCGGCGCCCCGTCCCTTCTCCTTCAATCTCTCTACTCTTCTCCTTCAATCCCTTCGACTCCTCCTTCTTCTCCTTTCGACAGTTTTCTTCTCTTTGTCTTTCTCCTCATTCCGCGATTTCGTCCTTCACCTACATAAGACAAACATAGAAATATTAGATGTTAACAAATGCGTATGTTTTGAAACGAATTCTTATTTTTGCAGGGGCTCCCCGATGGTTGATGGCGGAGATGGCTGCGAAGGGTTATCCTTCCGGTGATGACGCGGCGGATGATGGAGGATGGCTCATGATGGTTGAGGGTTGAGAGACTAGACGCGGTCGACGAACGGAAGAAGGGGCGCGATGACGGCGATGCTCACTTTAAAAAGAGATGAGTAATCTTCACGATTTTTCTTAGGGTTTTGAAATGGGAATTTCTTGTGGATTTCTATCTGTGATTATTTGTGTATATTTCTCTGTGTATATGTGAGTCTTGTCGTGAGGTTTTGTTTCTTCTAGGGTTTGTGTTCCATTGGTCCTTTTATAGACTTCAGACCAGAATATCTTGATTGAGTTTGAATTTTTGCTTTGAATGCTGAATGATTATTTTCCAAATTAGGGTGAATCAGATTTGAAAACATTCCTAGTTCGTGTGATCTGTATTGATGTTTGTTTAATGAGAGATTTCAATCTGTATCAAATCCGTTAATGCTTTTCTGTCCAAGTTGTATTGGGCTTTTTAGAATCTTCTTCTTCTGATCAGCATATTCCCTTTATCGATTATTTCCAAATACTAATTTGCATTTGATGTCCTGACAGGTGTGAATAGTGAAGGAGTTGGGCCTAGAGAAGAATTTCAGCCCAGAGTAGATTCTGATTTGGGAGCACTGCTCTTCCCCTTGAGTACGATAGCTCCTCACGTAATCCACGGTTCAATGTTACTTTGGATACAATATAGTTCTCATGAAGTAATTTCCTACTGTCAGACTGCACTGCAAATTGGTCCTTAAGTTTGTCATCGGTAAGGAGCACTGCCTCATCATTAACTTCCACAAATCCATGGAATGCATTATCTTGAAGTTGAAATTAGAAGTAAGTTAATCTAATTTTACAGAGAAATTAGGGAGATGATTGATTTTGTATGTGGAATAGAAATCTTTTCAATACTGACCAATTCTGCTTTAGCGGCATCACTGACCGATGGTAATTTTGAATTGCAATCTCTAACCGTCTTCTCTTTATGTGCAGTAATCCATCTTTGGTCAGTGAGATACGGTGAAGCAATTTTGATGGTGTCAAGGCATACAAGGACAGCCAAGTCTACAACATGCTCACAATGCAAGAGTCTCATGGAGGATATCATGAGGAGACCGAAATCACATCTGCTTCCCTTCACTTTGGCTACATTGCCACAACAGATTTGTTTAGAGCGTATTCCCTTGTTCAGAACTCGATTCCCTCTATTCCGAAAGCACGTAACCAAAGGTTATGTCTTAGAAGAAGAATCCGGAAAGAGACTTGCTCAAGTAGTAAGAGACTCTTGATTATCTTATTTGAACTTAATTAATAACAATCCTCAAGACTCTTCATAAGAGCTTATGAAAATGACTCGTAAGCATTTAGCCGCTTAGTTTCAAACAGGGTCTAATAGCAGGAACACCTGAGGGATGTGTTCGTAATTGAAGTATTCTCATCTCATATGTATGGTTGTGTCGTTCTCTATGTTTATTGCTCTTGATGCATCTTATCCTTCGTTGCAGAACAGGTCTTGTTGCGTTTCACCTACAGCTCATGGATTAAGCTCAAACCGTGTGACGGTGATGGTGGCAAGTTGACGGTGAACCGTGAAGGTGCAAATGAAGATCTGGAATGGTAGCCTGGACAACTCAAATGGTCTTACTGCATCACGTTGCTTTATCTTTTAACCGTCTTGCAGGAGCTGATGAGAAGGTGTTACTGATTAATTTGATGTAGGCTGAGAACATTAGGTACACCTGAACAACAAATGGTTGTCGCATGATTGACCGGAGGCTTCATTGTTGTGGGTAACGTTGTTTAAATTCGGGTACTATAAATTCAGGGCTGAAACTGTTGCACTCACGTCGCCATTCGGAACAATTCTACCAAGAGTTCGCATTGCAGAGTTTGAATATATTATTAAATAATCCATAGTTGTTGTTTTTTTTTTGACAGAAAATTGTACTTCAGCTTCCTTATTCTCTTGAATTAAAATGCTCCCAATATTATCAATTGTCTGTACTGATGTGCACCGTTTTACAGGGATCGTCACACAAGGATGTCCAAAGGTGTATGAGACTTCCAAGACTTCTCTTAAGTTGCATTCACACGGCATTGTTGGTACCAAACCATGCGTTCAAAATGGGGAGCCCACATGGGGATTCACTTAGTAGTCCCTTAGTAGTCCCTGCATTTACCAAAATTCCTTATGACCTTTTCCTTGTAATTCAAATTTTGGTATTAATACCTTGTATGTAAAAGGAACATATATGTATTACTTATTTCTTTTATATTAAACTTATGATATATCCAATGACAAATCTTGAAATAATTAGCACCCTTTTATCATGAAGCTAAAATTGGTCTAAATTATCCTTGTGAATTTGAATATCCTCGGACCTCGCCTTTAAACGTGAAGATTAAACTTTGTAATACTTTGAAATTGGTGAATTAACCCGAACTTGTAACCCTTGGATAGTGTTAAAGCTTGACATGCTTTAACAATCTTCAATAATCCGAAACCTTCTCGTGACTTGATTTCTGAGATTGGGTTTGCCCTTTTATATGTATGAAGAACCATCTCCAGCTATATGCCACTAATGTTTGTAGGGGATATGCCAAAACGACAGCGGAACATGAAATCCTCTATTTACGGACTCGAATAGGGAGATAAATGATGGAATTAAAATTCTCGATTTGACTTCGTAGAAACAACTTCTGATAAATAATTTCGAAGATAGTAACTCTTGATAATTCCGCTTCGAAAATAGACTAAAGAGGGGAAGCCTTAGATCGCCATGAAATTATTTTTCACAAACGAAACTCCTTGAAAAAGAAGTCCTTAACGAACTCGTGGCTTGAAACACCAGTCGTTATATACTCTAAATGAACTTTCCAGTCTTTTGAAAAAGGTCCTCCTCTTGCATCATATAAAGGCTTTAACTTCAGATTCGCTTTGAATTGATGATGCTTCGAAACATCCGATTGTGAGGATCCTTACTTGAATATACCGTGCCTGCGTTAACCAGTTAGCCGTGATAAAGTAAGAATAGGACAAATAAGAAATAAACATAAGGGGGTGGGATCTTGTGGTCAAAATTAGGGTGCAACAGTTACTACCTAAACACAAAGCCTAAAAAACTAGCTAATGAAAAGGGAGATGGATGCAGCCTCCAACAGTGATTGTTACAGGTCTTGACAGAATCTGATCCTAACAAAAATCAGCAACCACCACCATAGTCTCCAAAACACCATGAGCTAGAGTTACTTGTTTCTCACATCAGACCAAAACTTCCACCCATCATACTCCCAACACCCTAGCTTCAAACAGTCCCTCCCAAAATACCAAACACATACTACTAATTAAAAGAGAAACACAAGCTAAAACCAAATAGATTTCTGTTATAGTATTAGGTGTAGGCAAAGCTAAATATATTGGTCATGAACACAGATGAAGTAAACCACAACAAAATTAGGGCCACATCAGAAATCAAATACCAGCACCACAAAAGTTTCTAGCCAAAGAGCAAAAGCTAAACAACCTACTTTCCAGAACTGTCTTGATAGTAAAAACTTCATCATACCAATATTTAGAACTTGCCAAAAATAACTCAAACACACATGACAACACTCATAATAATCTCATCACTCATCAAGAACCAAATATCATGAAAGTTGCTACATATTCATAGCTCAAGTCTTACCAAAATGCTCAAAAATGAAAAGACATGAAAAATGATGCAAGAGGCATTGTGTGCAAGATACTTACCTCTTGTAGACCTTTTTGAACAAGTTAGAAGAGTTGAGAAAACCAGAGAACTCTACTTCCTTTCTTTGCCTTTGGGCCTTTCTTCAACTTTAAGCAATGTGTACTTATGATGCAAATGAAGAGATAAGAGTTCCTAATGGTTGCTAGTGGTCTTGACAGTTGAAAAACATCATTTGTGAGGTGTATGGATGGTCACAACCTCAAGGAAAGGCTTGGAACCAAGTTTGGTGGTTTTTGTGGCTTTCGGTCAAAGTATGGTAGGTAGAAGTTTGACTTTTTGATTTTTTGTGGTTCTTGATGTTTTAATGAGTCATACACCTTCCATATGTCATTTGGAAGATGTGTGGATGGTTGTGAGAGTGTTGGAAATGTTAGAAATGAAAATGGTGTGAAAGTTGCAAAATGGCCATTTTTGGTGTTTTTGAACTTTTCTTCACTTATAAGTAAGGAGAGAATGAGAGGGAGAGCTGTGATGTTTTGATCTTATGAGCAGCTCTGGTGTATCAAACAAATGAGGGTGAGGCCTCTATTTATAGGAGAAAGAAGGATGAGGCAGCTTTGTATTTTCCATTTTTGGAGGGAGTTTCATGATGTTTCTTCCACAATCTTGCCAAGATCTTCATATCATCTCCTACACATCAATTCCTTGGCTCAAGGTATGCAAATATCAGCTGAAATAAGGGACTTGAGATGACTAAAGAGAGCTATGAAGGTAGGGGCCTGCAGTTGCCATTCCCTTGTAAAGTTTCTCTTTCTTCTTTTAAATGAATATAAAATTGTCAACTTGCTTCCACTTGCCAAACCCCTCAAACTATCCCATTTTCTGGTTTTCTCTTCATTCCTACCTCATATTATCAGTTTGTAACATGATCCAAGGGTGGAGAATGACTCAAGTTGTGAAAAATCCAATTTTGATATGTTGAAGCAAGTGAACTTTTAGTGTGACAGACCCAATTTCAAGACACCATAACTTCCAGCTCACAACTCCTCTTGGGGAGTTCTTGTTCTTTTTTAAAAGCCCTCATATAGCCCTACAACATTCATGTTTGTCAAAAGTTCCAAATCTATGTGCATCTTGGTTGAAAAGTCCCTTAAAGTTAGCAAAAAAACAAGTTTTGATGCAGCCAGATTTTGAGAAATTCACTAAGTGTTTTGTACTAAAAAATGAATTTGATGATAACTCCAATTCCATGCATTTTCTGAGTGTGGACTAGTATAGGACTTTTGTAGGACTTGTTAAGAGCTTTCCGACGAGCTTTGAACCACCTCGTTCGGGTGTGTGGTTAGGGAGTTAGGGTTTAACCCCTTTCGAAACCCTAATTTCCCGATTTTTCGATTGCTCTCACGTCCTTGATCCAATGATCATGAAAATTGATATGTAGGTCCCTCATGACATAAGGAACAACTTTGCTTCACAACTTGAAGCCCAATTCCTAAAATTTGAGGGGGTTGACTTTTCGGTCAACCGTACGACCGATCGGCGATTACTGAACTGTCCGTTCATGTTTCGGAGCTTCCAAGACTTTGAAACTCTTTGAGGGGACTTCACTAAGCCATATGAACTTTCTAATCCATACTTTTGTCCTTGAATTATTTCCCAAATCTAAAGTCAAACTACAGTTGACCTTTTCAATCCGAAAAACCCTAATCGGGTGCCTTGAACTGCACTGCACCCCGTCTGTGGGTGATTACTTCAAATTGAACTCACACATGGCCCAATATGGTACTCTTGATCTTATTTCATAAATGATTCAACCCAAAACATTGGTTGACCAATACTCGAACCTTCGATTTTATCAGTGCGGAGCCCCGTTTCATCTATGTCTTGACAAAAACACACTTCGAAACCTGTTATGGTTAGATAAATAAATGCATAAGATATGGAGAGGATATAAGGGGTCAAAATTTGGGGTGCAACAGATGCCCTTATTTAAATATCTTCACTAGATGGTAATGAGAGATGACAATCCTCATAGAATCGTAGTGAAAGGTATTTAAATATAGCAAACCAGAAATTTTGTCCCTTAAATCCGATGGTATGCAAAAGGACAAATGCAAATATGCCATGAATCTAAATGATGTTATATGATGCTTGAATGCAAGACAGATGCAAACACACGAACAAATATGAAAGAACGGCAAAACGACGAGTAACCACTCACGGGAACCCAACACACTGGGGAAAGATTCCTAGCGAGGTAAACAAGATAATTCAAATATGACTAAGGATGTTTGTTCAAAGAAATCTTTCATGCAGGGGACACAAATTCCACCAGGGTAGACACATCTTCATTGGGGAAAGGAGATCCACCTTATTGGGGGTAACCAGATGAGGAAAACCACCGGGGAAGATGATAACTCTTCACTAGGGAAACGAAAGAAAAGAAATGCAAACCACACTGGGGAAGAGACCCACTGGGGAGAGCTTTGTTGGGGAACAAAATCTACTGGGGAAGCACAGCTTCACCGGGGAAAAGACGGAATGAAGACACGAATCTCACTGGGGATAATCAGGTGAGAGTTTTCCTATAACGAAGATTTCAAACGGGATCTTCAGGAAAAGGCTAGAAACAAGACCGGGCGCGCCGGGGAGGTTAGTATCTACTAATTCTCCGAGACTTGACTAGGAAAGCAAAAAGCTTCAACTGGGGAGACTGATGACCAGAATAACAAATAGCTTCGAACAGTGCTAGTTTCCACTAGACTTACTGGGGATATGGTGACGACCAAAATAATAACGGTTTCCAAGAAGTGTTAAATATCTTTAGACTTCCTGGGGATATGGTGACGACCAAATCGAATTTCCAATTACAATTGGGAAATTCCAAGCAATGTTGTCAAAACAACAGGCCCCCGGCTGGGGAAGTTGGTAACAATAAACTTTCGGTACTAAACGATTAATTTTCAAGCAATGTCAGTAACCACTGGTCTTAGAGGGGACTGGTGACGACCAAATCAAGATATACCAACAACAATTGGTTCTGGACAATGCTAGTAACCACTAGTCTTGACTGGGGCTTTCGGTGACAACCGAGTCCAAGGAGACCAATGACTATTAGATTTTCCCAGAGTTCGGTAACGACTAGACCAAAGTAGTGATAACAATCTGATTTAAGCGATGCCAATAATCATTGGACTTATGGTAACTGGTGACGACCAGACTAGGGGTATACCAATAACAACCGATACTGGATACTGCTAGTGAAAACTAGATTTTCCAAACAAAGCTAGTGACCACTAGACTTAGAAAAAAAATTGGTAATAACCGAATCAAAAGGTATCAATAAAAATTGGATCTAAAGGTAATACTAATAGCTACTAGATTCATAAAGACTGGTAATAACCAAATCAAATAGGTACCAATAAACATTGGATTCCGGCGACGCCAATAATTATTGGACTTTTAGGGAATTTTGGTAACGACCACTCAAGTACTAATGACCATTGGTTTTTTAGAGGGTAATACTAGTAACCACTAGATTTTTAGCCAAATTTTGGTGAAAACCGAATCAAAAAGGCTCCAATGACGATTGGTTGGCTTTAAAACAGAATCAGTGACGACTGGGTTTTTTAGAAAATTGTTGGTGACGACCAAACTACTGTACCGAACGTAGTTAGTTCTGAATACGTGCTAGTGACCACTAGTCTTTCAAAGTTTGTTGGTGATAACCAAATCGAAGGTGAAAATTGGTAATAACCCCCTGTTTGTATAAATTAGACATTGCTAGTCACCACTAACTTCCCAGAGCAAATAAGGAAACCCCAGGATGTCAACTTTAAAGCGAACTTGTAACAACAAAACAAAGATAAAGGTAACGACCAAAGGATCTCGACGGTGGGGATGCAAACAAATGCGTATGCTGGCATGATGCTGTATGCAAGACGCAGAACGACCCGTAGGGACGGAGGAAAACCAAATAAAGAGAGAACTCGTCACGCTGAGCTTCAAAATGCCTCAAGTCAGGCGACACTTCCTTCTTTGGTGCAGATAACGATCTTTTCTCAGTAATATCCCCATAATTTTGCAAGGAAGAAGTCTTAGCTTAATAGCTAGAACTGCTATCGGACGCATCTATCTCGGTCAAAGGTAACAGCGATTTCCACAACTTCAAGAACTGTGTAATATCATCATATTTCCTTTAGAACTTTTCAATCATTTTGTCAAATTGTGCTTTCTTTTTAAAACAAGACTTAAGTTTTTCAAAACACTTTACTTTCATGAAAATTCTTATTAACAAATAAATGAAATTTCATAACAAGAATAGCAGATCTTAACAATGATTTGGCCAAAAAAAAGAACTGATTTTATTGATAGACAAGAACTTTACAAAAGGCAAAGCCTTGGGGATTTTAAAAGTTTTGAAAAATGGCAACAGAAAAGATTACAGAATCCCACAATAATTTGGTCCTTCCGACTGCCAGTTCACTTGCTTTGCTGCTTCTGACGAGAACAACAAGCTTTGACCTTTCCTCTAATATTCTGCGCAGGAGTCTGCCCCAGCGTCTGTCATCTTTCAAACGTTGGGCTTTCATCTTGTCGAGGCACTGAAATCCTCTTTCTATGTATTTCGTTTCAGGCGTAGTATTTTCTTACTGCGTCTGAGTTGATGGGATACTTGAGTGGTTCGCCATCCATAGTCTCGAGAATCAGAGATCCTCTAGAGAAAACAGTCTTCACAACGAAGGGGCCGTCATAGTTGGGCATCCACTTGCCACGCATGTCTTTTTGTGTAGGTAGGATTTTTCTAAGCACAAGCTCTCCTTCCCTATACTCTTTGGGACGAACCTTCTTGTCGAACGCCCGGGCCATCCTTTGTTGATAGATTTGACTGTGACACATGGCCGTCATTATTTTCTCGTCGATGATATTCAACAAATCGAATCTTTCTTTTATCCACTCGTCTTCATCCAGCTTTGCTTCCGTCAAGATCTTCAAGGAAGGTATTTTGACTTCAATGGGTAGCACAACGTCCATCCCGTACACTAAAGAAAATGGAGTTGCCCCTGTCGAAGTGCGTACTGATGTTCGGTATCCGTGCAAAGCAAAGGGTAACATTTCATGCCAATCTTTGTAAGTTACGACCATTTTTTGTATTATCTTTTTGATGTTTTTGTTTGCAGCTTCAACTGCACCATTCATTTTAGGTCTGTAAGGGGACGAGTTGTGATGTTTGATCTTAAAATCGTCACAAAGTTCCTTCATTGTTTTGTTGTTCAGATTTGACCCGTTGTCAGTGATGATCTGGCCAGGGATACCATATCGGCAGACAATCTCCTTTTTAATGAAGCGTGCGACCACTTGTTTCGTCACATTTGCATATGACGCTGCTTCCACCCACTTGGTGAAATAATCGATTGCGACAAGGATGAAGCGATGGCCATTAGAAGCTTTTGGCTCTATTGCCCCGATCATATCTATGCCCCACATTGCAAAAGGCCATGGTGATGTCATCACATTGAGAGGGTGTGGAGGGACATGCACTTTATCAGCATAAACTTGACATTTATGACACTTTCGAGCGAAGAGTACGCAATCCGTCTCCAAAGTTAACCAGAAGTAACCCGTTCTTAAGATTTTCTTAGCCATGGTGTGGCCATTTGCATGGGTGCCGAAGGTTCCTTCGTGTACTTCGGTCATTATGAGATTCGCCTCATTTTCATCGACGCATCGGAGTAAGACCATATCATGGTTTCTTTTGTACAAGATGTCGTTACTGATGAAGAATTTAGATGACAACCTCCGTATTGCTCTTCTGTCAATTGTGGACGCGTTAGCGGGATACTCTTGGTTTTGAAGGAAATTCTTGATATCATGAAACCATGGCTTCTCCCCAGATTCTTCGTCTATTGCCATGACGTATGCGGGTACTGTCCTTCTTTCGATGCGAATCAGAGGTGCCTCGTTGACAAACTGGACTTTCCACATGGATGCCATCATGGCCAACGCATCGGCAATGTGATTTTCTGCCCTTGGTACGTGCTTGAAGGTAATTTCATCAAAATACTCAGCCATCTCTAAGACGTGGGTCTTATAAGGAATCAACTTTTCGTCCCTGGTTTCCCATTCTTCTTTGAGTTGGTATATCACCAAAGCAGAATCACCAATTACTTCCAAGATTTTGATACGGAGGTCAATGGCAGCCTCCAATCCTAAGATGCAGGCTTCATACTCTGCTATGTTGTTTGTACAGGAGAAACAAAGTCGGGCTGTGACCGCAGTGTACCCTCCAGTTGGATTTTTCAGAACAGCTCCGATGCCATGTCCATTTTTGTTTGACGCTCCGTCGAACATCATCTCCTAACGAGATCCCGGCTCGGGACCTTCCTCTGGACCAGGCTCTGGTTTCGTGCGCTGAATATACATCACATCTTCATCAGGAAAATCGAACTTGAGCGGTTGATAATCCTCCATAGGATGCTCTGCAAGGTGTTCTGACAAGATGCTCCCTTTGATGGATTTTTGAGCGACATACTGGATATCGTACTCTGATAGGAGCATATGCCATCGGGCTAATCTTCCTGTTTGAGCTGGCTTCTCAAAGATGTATTTGATGGGGTCCATCTTAGAAATCAGCATCGTAGTGTGACAAATCATGTACTGCCTCAGACGTTTAGCAGCCCATGCCAACGCACAACAAGCTTTTTCCAGGGGATAGTAACGACTCTCGCAATCAGTGAACTTCTTGCTTAGGTAATAGATTGCATGTTCTTTCTTCCCTGACTCATCAGTCTGGCCCAAGACACAGGCCATCGAATTTTCTAACATGGTCATATACATGAACAAAGGCCTTCCAGGTACCGGAGGAATCAGCACTGGAGGTTCTTGCAAATACTGCTTGATTTTCTCGAACGCCGGCTGACAGTTTTCATTCCATACCACCGTTTGATCTTTTCGTAACAACTTGAAGATCGGTGTGCAGGTAGGAGTCAGATTGGAGATAAACCTGGAGATGTAATTCAAACGTCCAAGGAAGCCTCTACTTGTTTCTCAGTTTTGGGAGCAGGCATCTCGTGGATTGCTTTAACCTTGTCAGGGTCTACTTCAATTCCTCGCTGACTAACGATGAAACCAAGTAACTTGCCTGAGCGAACTCCAAAGGTGTATTTGGCTGGATTTAGTCTCAATTGATACTTCCGGAGTCTCTCGAATAGCTTCAGTAGATGATCCAAGTGGTCTTCTTCACTTTGGGATTTTGCAATCATATCATCCACGTACACCTCGATTTCTTTGTGCATCATATCATGAAAGAGTGTGACCATAGCTCTCTGATACGTTGCCCCTGCGTTCTTCAAACCAAAAGGCATTACCTTATAACAATAGGTGCCCCATGGTGTGATGAAAGTTGTTTTCTCCATGTCATCTGGATCCATTTTTATCTGGTTATAACCCGAAAATCCATCCATGAACGAGAACACTGCAAAGCTTGCCGTGTTATCCACCAAAGTGTCAATATGTGGTAGCGGGAAATCATCCTTCGGGCTTGCTTTATTTAGATCCCTGTAGTCGACGCACATCCTGACCTTGCCATCCTTCTTCGGGACCGGTACAATGTTGGCCACCCATTCTGGATACTTGGATACTGCTAGAAAGCCAGCATCTATTTGCTTTTTGACCTCATCTCGGATTTTAAGCGCCATGTCTGGTCTCGCCCTGCGAAGCTTTTGTTTGACCGGAGGACATTCTGGTTTCAAGGGGAGCTTGTGCATGACAATGTCAGTATCCAACCCTGGCATATCTTGGTAGGACCAAGCAAATACGTCAACAAAATCTCTGAGGATTGTTATCAGCTTGTCTTTGATTTCTGGCCTTAATGATGCCCCAATCTTGACTTCTCTTTTGTCCTCCTCTGACCTCAAGTTGATGACTTCCGTCTGCTCTTTATGGGGTTGGATATAATCATCCTCGTATTCAGCCATTCTCTTTAACTCTTCTGGGACTTCCAACTCTTCTCCGTTCTCTTCTTCAGCTTGAAAGACAAATGAACCGCTAGTAGAATGAACCGAATGATCATAGGATTTTGTGGTTGATGGGGGTATTCTGCATGTTTTATTTAGGAACAATCAGGCACTCACACACAAACATGCAGATGAAGGGTGGTTTTTATCATTTTTTTTCAAAAGAGATTGCCATTTTTTCAAAAAGAGTGAAAGTGATGCGCAAACAAATAACAAGAGTTTTAACAAAAACACTTTTTCATTAATGATTTTCAATTTTTGCAAAGTGGCCCAATACAAAATAATTCACAGGTCTTGGGCAAGGCCAGGAAATTTTTAAAGAAAAACACAAAGCTAACAGGCAGAATGAATTACTCTAAAGGTAAAAAGATGGGAACTTCCACAGCCTCCCAATTGCACAATGCTCCTCCTCCTCTAGTTATTAGATGGTCCAGATTACCGTCCTCATCTTCAGCAATAATGGCATTGACTTGCACACCGCCGCTGATGAATATCTCTTTTAAGGACTTCTTCTTCATGGTGCTTTCTTCTGGCTCGCCTTCCGGAGTTGGTTTGTAACCCAACCCTTGTCGATCATTCTTAGCTCGAGCATTGACTTTGATGACCTCTCCCCATCCCAGTAGGACTCCAGCTTTCAGTGCTGCCTTAATACTTTGAGCAGAGGTAAATAATGGCCCTTGGGTTATGTCTGATTCATCTACCAGAACAGCGTGAGCTATCTCTAGTGCTTGGAACGCTGTCTCGAGAGAGTCTTCATCAGCCTCAATATACTGGAAAGATGACAAGTTGCTCACCATTAAGTCCTCTTCTCCATGGACAATGACTAGCTGGTCATTCACAACAAACTTCATTTTTTGGTGGAGTGTGGAAGTGACAGCGCCAGCTGTATGAATCCAGGGTCTTCCCAATAAGCAGCTGTAAACCGGATTTATGTCCATCACCTGGAAGGTGACTTCAAAGATTTATGGTCCGATTAGAATAGGAAGATCAACTTCTCCTATCACGGTTCTCCTGGATCCGTCGAATGCCTTGACTATAAGAGAGGTTGGTCTCATGGTAGCGCCTTGATATGCCAACTTGGCCAAAGTCCTTTTGGGCATTACATTGAGTGCTGATCCAGTATCAACAAGAACTCGGGACATTGTATCCTCTTTACACTTGACTGATACATGTAAGGCACGATTGTGCTTACGCTTCTCAGCTGTCAGGTCATTATCGTCAAAGCTCAAAGTGTTACAGGCAGTGATATTTGCTACAACGGAGTCAAATTGCCCCACTGTAATATCTTTAGTGACGTGGGCCTGTGTCAGGATTTTGAGCAATGCCTGGCGGTGTGCTGGAGAACTTAAGAGTAAAGCCATGACCGAGATCTTGGAGGGTGTTTGATTCAATTGGTCCACCACCCTATAATCGCTTCGTCGAATGATTCTCAAGAATTCTTCTTCATCGTTCTTGAGACTTTCTTTTCCTCTAACTAAAGGTTCTTTGGCAATGATTGTCTCCGAAACAGGCTTCTGAGGAACAGGCATCTTTTAAACAGAAACTGCTGGTGGAAGAGCCTCGTTGTATGTTCGAGGTTGATAGACACGACCACTCCTGGTCATTTTGCTTCCACCGGCAATTTTGGCCACACTTGCTGGTTTCTTTTCTTTGAAAATCCCTTCACACCACAAATAGTCTTGTTTTGGTGTCACGACTCTTGGGCGAGGCTGGAATCCTCCCCTTGGCTCAAACCTAGTCTGTCCCCTCCCGAATTTCGGGGGTGCATCATCACGAAATACTGGCCGAACGTTCTTGTAGTTTTTGTTACTGTTATCATCTCTGAATACGGCTCCTTTGTGGGATTCTCCTGGTATGTTAAACACAGGCTCGATCACTGCCACATCTTCTTCCTTTTCCGGTGGGCAATTTCTATCATTCCCTGTTCAATCATAGCTCGAATGTCCTTTTTCACAGCGTCACAACCCTCAGGATTCAGCATACATTCTTTGCAATCCTCGTGAGATGTCTTGAGTGACCACGCCTGAGCGAGGCGTTTGTGCAGGTCTGCTAATGGCACTTTGATCTCACCAACAGTAGTAACTTTCTTGTCTTCTGACCCCTCCCCTTCTTCAGTAATGGCATTGACTCCACCATGATTGGGAAGAGGGTTGCTCTTAACATTGGGTGGATTGTCTTCGAAGGACAGAATTCCCTTTTCAACAAGTTCACGAACTAGGTGCTGAAGGGCGAAGCAACCTTCGAGATTGTGGCCTGGAGCATTCTCATGAAATAGGCAGCGGGCATTTGCATCGTAATAGAACGGGAGTGGATTAGGTGGAACACCTAATTTTCTCGTTTTAACCAAACCTCTTTCTATTAGCATGGGAAACAGGTCGGTGTAACTCATTGGAATAGGCTGTATCTTTGGCCTATTTGCTTGATAACTTGCCTTCGGGGCCCTGTTCTGAGGTTGTTGACCCTGCGGCTGCTGGTATTGTTGTTGATTATTGGCGCGATACTGTTGCTGACTGCTAGGCTGATATTGGTGTTGATTGTTGAATTCCCCAGGTTGGGGACCATGCTGGGAAGAAGGTTGAAAAACCGGGGTCACTGCTGCTATATATGATGGTTGGTACTGTTGGTGGTGGCTTCGTGAGCTTTGCACTTTCTTTCCATATGTGATTGCGCTCACCTCTCCCTCTTTCTTTTTGTGGAACGTGCTGACTGGCTTCTTTGCCGTGCTGACGCTTGAGGTAACATTTGGAGTAGTCACTTTTCCACTCTTTAAACCTGCTTCCACCTTGACCCCTACTGCCACAATATCAGAGAAATTTGTTGTAACGCTACTGATCAAACGTTCGTAGAATTCTGGTCGAACTGTATCCACAAACCAGTCTGCCAACTCCTTCTCATTAAGAGGAGGCTCTACTTGTGCTGCAGTTTCGCGCCATCTTTGCGCATACTCCTTGAAGGTTTCGGTATTTTTCAGCGTCATGCTGAGAAGCTGACGGCGGTCGGGAGCTAGGTCCATGTTGTACTTGTACTGTTGAATAAAAGCATCTGAAAGGTCTTGGAAACTGTGAATCTTAGCTTGATCTAAACCGAGATACCACTTGGCTGAAGCCCCCTTTAGACTATCTTGGAAACAGTGTACTAACAGTTTATCATTTTCAATATGCGGAGCCATCCGCCTACAGTACATGATTAAGTGCTCTTTAGGACAAGCGGTCCCTTCATATTTGCCGAAGATTGGCGTTTTAAATTTCTGAGGGAACACCAATCCAGATACCAAACATAAATCCTTGGCATCAGATCCAAAGACATGATTTCCTTCAATGGCCCTCATCCTTTTGGCCATGATGTCCATCTCTACTCTTAACTTTTCGTGTTTTTCGTCCTCAGCTTCGGATCCATCGGGTATATCAAAGATTGGTTGTTGATTGGCGAAGACTGGTCGTACTGTGGTGGGCCCACTTGCTGGAGTAAAAATGGGGTTTCTGATTGTTGAGTCGAACAACGGATTGAGACCTGAAGACTGCATGCTGTTGAAAGGTGGCACAAAGTCCCGGGACATGCCATAGGGAAACTCTGCTGAAGTAACAGGAGCTATTGTGACATTGGCTGCTGCTGTGGCAACTTCGGAGATCACTGTAGGTTGTGTATCCATTTTTGCTTTGATCACGTTGAAGGCTTCCAAGATCTGGTTGACGTCCCCTTTGATCCCTTCAATGTCATTATCCATTCGATCGAACCTTTGGTCGTTATCTGCCATCTTCTTTTGGGCTTGGGACCGTGTGTTATATTTGTGGGTACTCAGCGTGACTCCTTATCTCCTCTTTCTGTGATGAGAACAAAAGATGAGTTGCGGAACCCCAAATGCAGGATTGATGTAGGATGACATGCAAATGCGGATGCATAAACCATTCAAGGAAACTCAAAATTTTTGTTTACAAACATAAAAGTTAGGCCAACACGTCACGACATGCTTTAAAAAGCGTTTTTCATTTGATAGTTGGATATCTATTACAGTAGAGTGGCCTTTGCTAAAAAGCAAGACCATTCTTACAATGAAATTAAATGCAACAAGCAGGATATCAATCCTTTTTTAGGGAAAGCAGGGAAATGGTGAAACAAAAATCAATCTAACAAGACGACCCTTCTCCTTCTTGGACTCTGACATGAACTTGATCCTGGCGGATAATCTCCCACAGGTCTTTGTTTTCTCTTTGCGCTTTAATCAAAGCGTATTTCAGCTCTTCCCTAGTTGCGGGGACCTCAGGTTCCATAGTTATCTCATAGTCGTGAGTGTAGAACATGATTAAGGCAATTTCCTTTGACCATAGCAGGTACCCCCTGGTGGTTAAACAACTCGCATTCTCCATTGGGGTTGGGCCCATGAGGTGTGGATCTCTTTGAGCATATTGAGCATCTTCTTCTAGTTCCTAATTGCGACCTGTCTCACAAAAGCGAGGCCTTAACAGTTCTGGTTCAGGCTCGGGCCCAGTGGGATACCCATGTTGACGCCGAGCGAGAATAGGATTATAAGTGATCACCCCTTCTATCCCAATGAGAGGCACATTGGGGAAATCTCCGTAGCTGGAAATCATGACCTGGTCACCGATGCTAGTGTCATACCAGGTGATATCATGGTGTCTGAGAGTGACAAGTTTAGAAACCCATGCGCTTTTGGTAGGAAGCCTCCAAAGGATATGGGTCCTTGGCAAATGAGAAGTAAACCATCGGTCGAGTAGTGCAAGACAGCATGAGAATCGCCCACAATCATACAAGGCAAAACGGTGGATGACTACATAAGTATCAGCCAGTATTGTGTTGACCGGATTTTTGAGGATGAAGAGGCGGATTGCTTCTTCGCTGATGAAGTCATAACTGCTTGGGAACAGATACAATCCATATATTAGTAGTGCCAAAATTGCCTCAAAAATGCCCAGGTTTCTGCTTTCATAGTGATACTCGGCCATTTCCATTAGAGGCCCGGCATCCATTCCATACCACCCTCCTTTCGCCCTGATTGGTGGTAAGTCTTCCAGCTTGATATGCAGGGCTTTAGCTAAGTCCTTCTTCTTTGGCTTTCCATAAGGGAGCGTAAAAGTCCATGGGATCTTCAAGTAAGCATTATACTCTTCGAGGGTCGGGAGTAACTGAAAATCTGGGAACACAAAACAGTGGTAAGTTGTATGATAGAATTCCAACAAGGCTTGCAACATGGGCTCGTTGATCGGAGCGCTTATTAATGGCAATAGGTCCCCATATTTAGCTATGAAAGCAGCAGGATTTTGAACAAGTCTGGTTAAAATTCTTAGACGGCCCAATCTCAGACCCGGGACTCGAAGCATGTCTCTTCTTACCATGTTGTTGCCTGCAAAGAAAAAAGTTGAATTTCCTTGAATGGTTAGGAGAAGTGTAAATGCAAATGCACATGATTGTCATGGAACTCAGATATTTTCGAACATCAGAAATCGTCATTTCATTAACAAACAAAACGGATTACAAAACATTGTTTCCTCTTACAAGAGTTTTAACTAAACAACTCGGTGAATCTTATCAAGGTTCTCCTAGCAGCCTGAGGTTGAGCTTCTCGATCTTTCTTTCCATATGAGTCTTCTCAATGATGAGTCTGTCCACAATTATCTTCCATGGATTAGACTGAGGCTCATAAGGTTCTTCTAGTGCTTTCCTCTTCTTACAAGAGAGGATTTCTTCATCTTTCGACTGGAGTTGTCTCCGGAGCTCCGCATTTTCCTCAATGACTATCTGATACTTGTGCTTCCAAGCTTCTTCAGTTTGCTGTGCTTTGACCAAAGCAATTTTCAACTTTTCTTCTTCAGACATGAAGACCAACGGGCGTTCTTCCTTTAAGGTCATAGGCTCTTGTTTAGGATACAGCATCCTTAGTGTGACGGCTCTTTTCCGAACCCATTGGAGGTAAGGTTCCAAAGAAACACAGTTGAGTCTTCCAAGATCTTTCTTTCCTTTCTTGTGTAGATGCTTCCAAGCTTCTAGAATTTTCCTTTTTAATCCTTGACTATCTTCCCCTTCTTAGAAGAAGATACTTTCTACTTGAACATTCTTGGGTTTGTCCTTTAGAGGGTATCCCAATTGTCGGCGGGCGACTATTGGATTGTAGTTGATCCCTCCATTAATGCTGAGGAGAGGTACATTCTTAAATTCCCCACAACTGTCGATAATCATTATCCCATCATAATCACGACTGTACCAATCAATATCGGAATGGGTAAGAGCCATGATCTTTTGTGACCACCATCCTTTCTTTGGATCCCCAAAAGCGTTGGCTTTGGGTAAGTGTGAAGTGAACCATTTGTACAATAAAGGAGCACAACAAGTGATCATTCCTCCATTATGGAAGTTCCTCAGATGAACAGAATGGTACGTGTCTGCTAACAAGGTAGGCACAGGATTCTTCTTCAAGAAAATTTTGATGGCATTGAGGTCCACAAAATTCTCAAAGCTTGGAAACAAGAATATACCATAGATGAGTAAGGCAAGGATAGCCTCGAATGCATCCATGCTTAAATGATCTGCGTAATATTGAGCTTTCTCAACCAAGAATTCTGCTTTTAACCCAAAGACTCCCCCTTTTGTAATCAGATTCTTCTTTATATCATCCACTCCCAAACGTGTAGGTTTGGCGATATCTTGCTCTTTAGGGTCCTTCTCTTCAATCGGAAAAGGAGAATCTTCAAGAATAGGCAATCCAATTAACTGAGAATACTCTTCTAGTGTTGGTACTAGCTGAGGGAATGTGAAGCAGTGGTAGAGCGGGTCATAAAACTGGAGGAGAGTAGAAAGAAGTCCACTATCCATCTTTATCTTCAAGAGTAGCAACAGCTTCCCATATCGGCTTTGAAATCCCTCTGAATCTGTCACTAAGGTGCTCAACCTTTTCAAATCATCTAGGTTAAAACCCTTGTAAGTGTACTTCAAAGTTTTCTTTCTCTCACTGTTCATGACGACCTCTGATATTTACAAACAATAAAGTCTGAGTTCCACGAAACCATATGATTATATGATGACATGATGATATGAATGCACAGAACACAAACAAGATGCATATGCACACAACACAGGTTTTGGGTTAAGGACAAGCATGAGTCAAAGGGTCTACCCATCCCCAAGAATTGTAATATGGATTGATCTGTACCTGCCGAACGGGTTCTACAAAGTTCCCAGAGTCATCAACCCATCTTTCGGATATTATCAACTTCCCAAATTACTTGGTAATTGATAATATTCTCAAGAGAATCTCGTCTGAGTGTAGTATCGCGTATCAACTACTTCGGAAATACTTCCTTATAGTCATCGCACTACGCCCTAATAAGGCCAAAGTGGGGTAGAATGTAATCTAAAAGTCCACAGTGTCATGGGCTCCTTCGTTGAAAGTAGCATTGTTTTCACGAATACTCGATCAACAATACTTACAACTTTCAAGAGGGCCTATACTGAGCGGTGGTTTCTCAAGTTAGCTTGGTCGGGAATCAACTCCCTATAAGCCTTCTTGAATATACCACCATCCTATCATAAGTGCTCTCGAGTCCAGGTATAGGACTGTCTCACCACTCAAAGCAACCAATACCCAACAGTTAAACAAATATATTGACAAATATACATGTTAAAGCAAATATTTACAAATATAGCATGCAACTTAAACAAAATAGGCTAAACCCTCAAGTTAAGTCATTCTATCCCCAGTGAAGTCGCCATTTCTATTGCGGTGAGAATCGTGATACCAAGCTATTGAATTAACTTGAATCTTTAATTCTTAAACAACCGGACTTTAATTTATCCAAAGGAAAGGTCTAAAGAAAGAAAAACCCTTTTGCGCGATGTAACAACAACGCTAAGAGATTAGGGGATCGGGGGTTTGTTATGCATAGGGTAGGTATTTCACATCCTAAACATCTGTAGTACTCTACAGGAACCTTTTGTTTGTTTGCATGCTAAATAGGTAAATGTTTGCTAAGGTTTGGGATATGTAAAAGGTGTAGGTTAAAACCTAAAGATAATTTCTAAGCTTGCTCGCAAAGACATCGCGTCCTCTGCCTACGTATCCTAACTAGGATAGAATCAGAGCAATCGTAGTTCACCTCACTAGGGATGAAGAACGCTTGATTGCGATCAAGGTTCAAAGGGGAACAAACATAATAATGTTTGTGTAGAGTTTCACAAAACTCTCTATGTCTATGTTGTAACACTCAAAGGGGGAAGTAAGTGATCATATTCATGATCTTTACATAGAGTTAACAACTCTAACCTAGGGTTCTAGTTCAGGAACACTCCTAGTAAAGGTGGGTCTTTTAGACTTAGGCAAAGTCTAATGGCTTATGGGTTCTAATCTTAACTAAGATCCAATATGACTTTACAAAGTCAAAAGGGGCATTGAGCTATCCATGACACAAATGTCAATGGAGAGACTTTCCTTTGGAAGGAAGGGGAGAAGGCAACTTAGATAAGAACTAAAAAGTTCCATCACTTGGGGAAACTAAACTTAACAAAGCATAAATATCAAACAGGGATAAATACAAGAAACATGGTTACGACCAAGCAAGCATGCATATTTCAATAAGCAAAGATTAAATGGATACAATTGGTTACGACTAAGAATGACATATCTTCACAAAGATAAACAACTTAAAGGATACAACAATCATACAGGTAAGTCACAACTTAAGATAATCATGTTATAAGTTCAAATGTAACAACATTCAGGCATTGATGGCAATCAAATACGCAAGGAAACTTCACAACAGTTAAATTCAAGACTTAGGAAGAGAACAACAAATTTATGGTAACCACCAACAAGGAATGAAGCCACAACATGTTAACAAACACAAATAAATCTCACAAGATAAGTCAAGTATGGCATAAAGAAAATTCATCTAAACACAAAGTAACGACCTAAAAACTGAACCAACTTCCAAGTAGGCAAAAGGCGTTGTGAGTACAAGCAATTTGAGGTTTTATTCCATTAAATGAAATTAGACATTAAAATGAACAATTAGAAAAAAGAACGGATTAAAAATGCTGAAGTGTGAGAAAGTTGTGATTCATTGAAATTTATGAAAATAAAATAAAATGAAACAAGTGATAAAAAAAGAAATGTCAAGGGAGGGAGTTGAACCCTGGCCCTCTTGGTTCACAAACCCAATACTAAACCACCTGGACACATTTCGCGTGTGTGCTAAGGAAAGGAAAGAAATAGAGAAAAAATAAACATGACAAATAAAAAATAAAATAATCAAAAGAGTTGATCCACATGGATCGAACTCAGGTCAGGCAGGTAGAGGGGTATAAGGCGCGCAAGTGTCTGCCACTGGGGTGGCTGTTACATCCATTAATTGAATGGAAACCAAAAGTATACATAGCTTGTTTGGCAGGTTTTCTGGGCAAATCAAAGGCATTCAACCTGTTTGCAAAACACCTCTAACTTTCTCAAATTTCATCCGATTTTAACAAACCTTATATGTATCTCACCCAGAAAATCATGAGGAATCTGATGGTGATGTTAGTTTCCCAAGATTCTTAGTGAGATGAAAAATTTGAATGCTTATGCTTTGTGATTCATGTGATGCAATTTGGTACTCAAATCTCATTCTAGCCACCCTTATACTAAACCAAAATTGTGTACATACCAAACACACCTTGCTGAATGAAGGTAAACCAATGATTTAGTTGAAACAGTTTGTGGTGAATAATGACCATCAAGTTGCAATCTCAAACTTGGAGATGCATTTTACAATGTACAACTCATGATAGCTATTCTAAGTGATAAAGAACCAAGCACACAACTCAATAAATATCTGATGCAAAGCTCTTTAACAAGAATTGATGCAGAACAGGTTTGTATGGCTATATGCAAACATGGCTATCAACTGCTTATGGCCAGGTTTTGACAGTACTTCATGTACTCATGACAGGCAGCATAAAAAATGAGCACCTACTCCTAATTCCTTGGTCTTTGTCCTAGTTCTCACAAATTAACAACTGCAAACAGAAGCATGCAAGGTCTACACAACTAAAATTGAAATAAGTTAAGCAAGGGAAGGGTTATGTTGCAGCTAGCTTCAAAGTACTATCTAATTCCCAAACAGTCACACCTAAAACCTTGCTGCCATGATCAGATGAAAAGGCAAACAGCAGATCAACTCAACAAGAGTCAAGTAACTTGTGGATCAAAGTTCATCAATGCCACAGGCCAATCCAATAAAGAAACAACAAGCAAGATCATTGGTAATAGACAAATTGCCACCAACATTCTAACTTAACAAAACAGCCAGCCAAGAGTTGTCAATGTTAAGCCTGAATATTGACATAGATCTTTACAAGGCAAGGTCCAATAATAACAGACAGTTGAATAAATGCTAACATCCAAAGCCAATAATCTAAAACAGCAAAGCTGGGGCAAAAGGAAAAAAAACTGATAACAGCCAATATATTAAACCTACTCACACAGTCCCAGGTGCATGGTTTGCCCACAGCAGGTTTGGAAAAACTGAGTCTCAAAGAAACATGTCAATAAAACTTAAATTTTAATTCAACATAAACTAAGATTCAACCCTTTCTCATCAGAGAAAACTGACAGCTTTCCCACTGATTCCCATTCTAATCCTAGACAACCTCTAAAACAGTTCAGTCTATTCCAACACAGCAATGCTAGTTGCTCACTAAAATCAATTACCTTGTGTTTGTCCAATTCTGATGTAAGCAGACCTACAGCAGTGCAATCAACATAAACTGAACAAGGTCTTAAAGTTGTGTTCTAAACTCAAAGCAAACAGCCAAAATAAATGATTTGAACATGATTCTAGTAGGAATCAAATGTTGTCCTATTCTCTAACAAGACTTAGCTAGTAAAATGAACTCTGAGGTATCCTCCAAGAAGCTCAAACCCTCACCTGCTATGACTGACAACAAAAACCTCAAACCCTAAAAGCAGTCACCAAATTGTTACAACAAGATACAAAACAAACCCTAGTATGAATGTGCCAACCCTATGGCAATAGTGCATCAGGAGCTGGTAAATTCCCTAAAGAACAGTTATGGACACCTAACAATGGTATCTCAAATCCAAACTAAACAAACTTAAAACCTAGATGCAAACAAGATGAGGATTTTCCAACATTCAACTTAGTAGCCTTTCTCCAAAACAAGTATGAATCCAAGACTGATACTTTAAAACTGCTCAATACTGTTAATCCACACTCTCCATTCTGCTCATCAAAAGCTTCCCAAATCCAAGGCCAGTCTGCTATAAGCCAGACTTTGTAACTCCTACTGAGGCCTTCACCAAAAATTCATCTTGCCATCAATTCAAAGCAACTGCACCAGCCCATAAATCAAGACAGTAGTCTTGGTTACTACCTAAACACAAAGCCTAAAAAACTAGCTAATGAAAAGGGAGATGGATGCAGCCTCCAACAGTGATTGTTACAGGTCTTGACAGAATCTGATCCTAACAAAAATCAGCAACCACCACCATAGTCTCCAAAACACCATGAGCTAGAGTTACCTGTTTCTCACATCAGACCAAAACTTCCACCCATCATACTCCCAACACCCTAGCTTCAAACAGTCCCTCCCAAAATACCAAACACATACTACTAATTAAAAGAGAAACACAAGCTAAAACCAAATAGATTTCTGTTATAGTATTAGGTGTAGGCAAAGCTAAATATATTGGTCATGAACACAGATGAAGTAAACCACAACAAAATTAGGGCCACATCAGAAATCAAATACCAGCACCACAAAAGTTTCTAGCCAAAGAGCAAAAGCTAAACAACCTACTTTCCAAAACTCTCTTGACAGTAAAAACTTCATCATACCAATATTTAGAACTTGCCAAAAATAACTCAAACACACATGACAGCACTCATAATAATCTCATCACTCATCAAGAACCAAATATCATGAAAGTTGCTACATATTCATAGCTCAAGTCTTACCAAAATGCTCAAAAATGAAAAGACATGAAAAATGATGCAAGAGGCATTGTGTACAAGATACTTACCTCTTCTAGACCTTTTTGAACAAGTTAGAATAGTTGAGAAAACCAGAGAACTCTACTTCCTTTCTTTGCCTTTGGGCCTTTCTTCAACTTTAAGCAATGTGTACTTATGATGCCAAATGAAGAGATAAGAGTTCCTAATGGTTTCTAGTGGTCTTGACAGTTGAAAAACATCATTTGTGAGGTGTATGGATGGTCACAACCTCAAGGAAAGGCTTGGAACCATGTTTGGTGGTTTTTGTGGCTTCCGGTCAAAGTATGGTAGGTAGAAGTTTGACTTTTTGATTTTTTGTGGTTCTTGATGTTTTAATGAGTCATACACCTTCCATATGTCATTTGGAAGATGTGTGGATGGTTGTGAGAGTGTTGGAAATGTTAGAAATGAAAATGGTGTGAAAGTTGCAAAATGGCCATTTTTGGTGTTTTTGAACTTTTCTTCACTTATAAGTAAGGAGAGAATGAGAGGGAGAGCTGTGATGTTTTGATCTTATGAGCAGCTCTGGTGTATCAAACAAATGAGGGTGAGGCCTCTATTTATAGGAGAAAGAAGGATGAGGCAGCTTTGTATTTTCCATTTTTGGAGGGAGTTTCATGATGTTTCTTCCACAATCTTGCCAAGATCTTCATATCATCTCCTACACATCAATTCCTTGGCTCAAGGTATGCAAATATCAGCTGAAATAAGGGACTTGAGATGACTAGAGAGAGCTATGAAGGTAGGGGCCTGCAGCTGCCATTCCCTTGTAAAGTTTCTCTTTCTTCTTTTAAATGAATATAAAACTGTCAACTTGCTTCCACTTGCCAAACCCCTCAAACTATCCCATTTTCTAGTTTTCTCTTCATTCCTACCTCATATTATCAGTTTGTAACATGATCCAAGGGTGGAGAATGACTCAAGTTGTGAAAAATCCAATTTTGATATGTTGAAGCAAGTGAACTTTTAGTGTGACAGACCCAATTTCAAGACACCATAACTTCCAGCTCACAACTCCTCTTGGGGAGTTCTTGTTCTTTTTTAAAAGCCCTCATATAGCCCTACAACATTCATGTTTGTCAAAAGTTCCAAATCTATGTGCATCTTGGTTGAAAAGTCCCTTAAAGTTAGCAAAAAAACAAGTTTTGATGCAGCCAGATTTTGAGAAATTCACTAAGTGTTTTGTACTAAAAAATGAATTTGATGATAACTCCAATTCCATGCATTTTCTGAGTGTGGACTAGTATAGGACTTTTGTAGGACTTGTTAAGAGCTTTCCGACGAGCTTTGAACCACCTCGTTCGGGTGTGTGGTTAGGGAGTTAGGGTTTAACCCCTTTCGAAACCCTAATTTCCCGATTTTTCGATTGCTCTCACGTCCTTGATCCGATGATCATGAAAATTGATATGTAGGTCCCTCATGACATAAGGAACAACTTTGCTTCACAACTTGAAGTCCAATTCCTAAAATTTGAGGGGGTTGACTTTTCGGTCAACCGTACGACCGATCGGCGATTACTGAACTGTCCGTTCATGTTTCGGAGCTTCCAAGACTTTGAAACTCTTTGAGGGGACTTCACTAAGCCATATGAACTTTATAATCCATACTTTTGTCCTTGAATTATTTCCCAAATCTAAAGTCAAACTACAGTTGACCTTTTCAATCCGAAAAACCCTAATCGGGTGCCTTGAACTGCACTGCACCCCGTCTGTGGGTGATTACTTCAAATTGAACTCACACATGGCCCAATATCTTGATCTTATTTCATAAATGATTCAACCCAAAACATTGGTTGACCAATCCTCGAACCTTCGATTTTATCAGTGCGGAGCCCCGTTTCATCTGTGTCTTGACAAAAACACACTTCGAAACCTGTTAAGGTTAGATAAATAAATGCATAAGATATGGAGAGGATATAAGGGGTCAAAATTTGGGGTGCAATAGATGCCCCTATTTAAATATCTTCACTAGATGGTAATGAGAGATGACAATCCTCATAGAATCGTAGTGAAAGGTATTTAAATATAGCAAACCAGAAATTTTGTCCCTTAAATCCGATGGTATGCAAAAGGACAAATGCAAATATGCCATGAATCTAAATGATGTTATATGATGCTTGAATGCAAGACAGATGCAAACACACGAACAAATATGAAAGAACGGCAAAACGACGAGTAACCACTCACGGGAACCCAACACACTGGGGAAAGATTCCTAGCGAGGTAAACAAGATAATTCAAATATGACTAAGGATGTTTGTTCAAAGAAATCTTTCATGCAGGGGACACAAATTCCACCAGGGAAGACACATCTTCATTGGGGAAAGGAGATCCACCTTATTGGGGGTAACCAGATGAGGAAAACCACCGGGGAAGATGATAACTCTTCACTAGGGAAACGAAAGAAAAGAAATGCAAACCACACTGGGGAAGAAACCCACTGGGGAGAGCTTTGCTGGGGAACAAAATCTACTGGGGAAGCACAGCTTCACCGGGGAAAAGACGAAATGAAGACACGAATCTCACTGGGGATAATCAGGTGAGAGTTTTCCTATAACGAAGAGTTCAAACGGGATCTTCAGGAAAAGGCTAGAAACAAGACCGGGCGCGCCGGGGAGGTTAGTATCTACTAATTCTCCGAGACTCGACTAGGAAAGCAAAAAGCTTCAACTGGGGAGACTGATGACCAGAATAACAAATAGCTTCGAACAGTGCTAGTTTCCACTAGACTTACTGGGGATATGGTGACGACCAAAATAATAACGGTTTCCAAGAAGTGTTAAATATCTTTAGACTTCCTGGGGATATGGTGACGACCAAATCGAATTTCCAATTACAATTGGGAAATTCCAAGCAATGTTGTCAAAACAACAGGCCCCCGGCTGGGGAAGTTGGTAACAATCAACTTTCGGTACTAAACGATTAATTTTCAAGCAATGTCAGTAACCACTGGTCTTAGAGGGGACTGGTGACGACCAAATCAAGATATACCAACAACAATTGGTTCTGGACAATGCTAGTAACCACTAGTCTTGACTGGGGCTTTCGGTGACAACCGAGTCCAGGGAGACCAATGACTATTAGATTTTCCCAGAGTTTGGTAACGACCAGACCAAAGTAGTGATAACAATCTGATTTAAGCGATGCCAATAATCATTGGACTTATTGTAACTGGTGACGACCAGACTAGGGGTATACCAATAACAACCGATACTGGATACTGCTAGTGAAAACTAGATTTTCCAAACAAAGCTAGTGACCACTAGACTTAGAAAAAAATTGGTAATAACCGAATCAAAAGGTATCAATAAAAATTGGATCTGAAGGTAATACTAATAGCAACTAGATTCAGAAAGACTGGTAATAACCAAATCAAATAGGTACCAATAAACATTGGATTCCGGCGACGCTAATAATTATTGGAGTTTTAGGGAATTTTGGTAACGACCACTCAAGTACTAATGACCATTGGTTTTTTAGAGGGTAATACTAGTAACCACTAGATTTTTAGCCAAATTTTGGTGAAAACCGAATCAAAAGGGCTCCAATGACGATTGGTTGGCTTTATAACAGAATCAGTGACGACTGGGTTTTTTAGAAAATTGTTGGTGACGACCAAACTACTGTACCGAACGTAGTTAGTTCTGAATACGTGCTAGTGACCACTAGTCTTTCAAAGTTTGTTGGTGATAACCAAATCGAAGGTGAAAATTGGTAATAACCCCCTGTTTGTATAAATTAGACATTGCTAGTCACCACTAACTTCCCAGAGCAAATAAGGAAACCCCAGGATGTCAACTTTAAAGCGAACTTGTAACAACAAAACAAAGATAAAGGTAACGACCAAAGGATCTCGACGGTGGGGATGCAAACAAATGCGTATGCTGGCATGATGCTGTATGCAAGACGCAGAACGACCCGTAGGGACGGAGGAAAACCAAATAAAGAGAGAACTCGTCACGCTGAGCTTCAAAATGCCTCAAGTCAGGCGACACTTCCTTCTTTGGTGCAGATAACGATCTTTTCTCAGTAATATCCCCGTAATTTTGCAAGGAAGAAGTCTTAGCTTAATAGCTAGAACTGCTATCGGACGCATCTATCTCGGTCAAAGGTAACAGCGATTTCCACAACTTCAAGAACTGTGTAATATCATCATATTTCCTTTAGAACTTTTCAATCATTTTGTCAAATTGTGCTTTCTTTTTAAAACAAGACTTAAGTTTTTCAAAACACTTTGCTTTCATGAAAATTCTTATTAACAAATAAATGAAATTGCATAACAAGAATAGCAGATCTTAACAATGATTTGGCCAAAAAAAAGAACTGATTTTATTGATAGACAAGAACTTTACAGAAGGCAAAGCCTTGGGGATTTTAAAAGTTTTGAAAAATGGCAACAGAAAAGATTACAGAATCCCACAATAATTTGGTCCTTCCGACTGCCAGTTCACTTGCTTTGCTGCTTCTGACGAGAACAACAAGCTTTGACCTTTCCTCTAATATTCTGCACAGGAGTCTGCCCCAGCGTCTGTCATCTTTCAAACGTTGGGCTTTCATCTTGTCGAGGCACTGAAATCCTCTTTCTATGTATTTCGTTTCAGGCGTAGTATTTTCTTACTGCGTCTGAGTTGATGGGATACTTGAGTGGTTCGCCATCCATAGTCTCGAGAATCAGAGATCCTCCAGAGAAAACAGTCTTCACAACGAAGGGGCCGTCATAGTTGGGCATCCACTTGCCACGCATGTCTTTTTGTGTAGGTAGGATTTTTCTAAGCACAAGCTCTCCTTCCCTATACTCTTTGGGACGAACCTTCTTGTCGAACGCCCGGGCCATCCTTTGTTGATAGATTTGACTGTGACACATGGCTGTCATTCTTTTCTCGTCGATGATATTCAACAAATCGAATCTTTCTTTTATCCACTCGTCTTCATCCAGCTTTGCTTCCGTCAAGATCTTCAAGGAAGGTATTTTGACTTCAATGGGTAGCACAGCGTCCATCCCGTACACTAAAGAAAATGGAGTTGCCCCTGTCGAAGTGCGTACTGATGTTCGGTATCCGTGCAAAGCAAAGGGTAACATTTCATGCCAATCTTTGTAAGTTACGACCATTTTTTGTATTATCTTTTTGATGTTTTTGTTTGCAGCTTCAACTGCACCATTCATTTTAGGTCTGTAAGGGGACGAGTTGTGATGTTTGATCTTAAAATCGTCACAAAGTTCCTTCATTGTTTTGTTGTTCAGATTCGACCCGTTGTCAGTGATGATCTGGTCAGGGATACCATATCGGCAGATAATCTCCTTTTTAATGAAGCGTGCAACCACTTGTTTCGTCACATTTGCATATGACGCTGCTTCCACCCACTTGGTGAAATAATCGATTGCGACAAGGATGAAGCGATGGCCATTAGAAGCTTTTGGCTCTATTGCCCCGATCATATCTATGCCCCACATTGCAAAAGGCCATGGTGATGTCATCACATTGAGAGGGTGTGGAGGGACATGCACTTTATCAGCATAAACTTGACATTTATGACACTTTCGAGCGAAGAGTACGCAATCCGTCTCCAAAGTTAACCAGAAGTAACCCGTTCTTAAGATTTTATTAGCCATGGTGTGGCCATTTGCATGGGTGCCGAAGGTTCCTTCGTGTACTTCGGTCATTATGAGATTCGCCTCATTTTCATCGACGCATCGGAGTAAGACCATATCATGGTTTCTTTTGTACAAGATGCCGTTACTGATGAAGAATTTAGATGACAACCTCCGTATTGCTCTTCTGTCAATTGTGGACGCGTTAGCGAGATACTCTTGGTTTTGAAGGAAATTCTTGATATCATGAAACCATGGCTTCTCCCCAGATTCTTCGTCTATTGCCATGACGTATGCGGGTACTGTCCTTCTTTCGATGCGAATCAGAGGTGCCTCGTTGACAAACTGGACTTTCCACATGGATGCCATCATGGCCAACGCATCGGCAATGTGATTTTCTGCCCTTGGTACGTGCTTGAAGGTAATTTCATCAAAATACTCAGCCATCTCTAAGACGTGGGTCTTATAAGGAATCAACTTTTCGTCCCTGGTTTCCCATTCTTCTTTGAGTTGGTATATCACCAAAGCAGAATCACCAATTACTTCCAAGATTTTGATACGGAGGTCAATGGCAGCCTCCAATCCTAAGATGCAGGCTTCATACTCTACTATGTTGTTTGTATAGGAGAAACAAAGTCGGGCTGTGACCGCAGTGTACCCTCCAGTTGGATTTTTCAGAACAGCTCCGATGCCATGTCCATTTTTGTTTGACGCTCCGTCGAACATCATCTCCCAACAAGATACCGGCTCGGGACCTTCCTCTGGACCAGGCTCTGGTTTCCTGCGCTGAATATACATCACATCTTCATCAGGAAAATCGAACTTGAGCGGTTGATAATCCTCCATAGGATGCTCTGCAAGGTGTTCTGACAAGATGCTCCCTTTGATGGATTTTTGAGCGACATACTGGATATCGTACTCTGATAGGAGCATATGCCATCGGGCTAATCTTCCTGTTTGAGTTGGCTTCTCAAAGATGTATTTGATGGGGTCCATCTTAGAAATCAACATCGTAGTGTGACAAATCATGTACTGCCTCAGACGTTTAGCAGCCCATGCCAACGCACAACAAGCTTTTTCCAGGGGAGAGTAACGACTCTCGCAATCAGTGAACTTCTTGCTTAGGTAATAGATTGCATGTTCTTTCTTCCCTGACTCATCAGTCTGGCCCAAGACACAGCCCATCGAATTTTCTAACACGGTCATATACATGAACAAAGGCCTTCCAGGTACCGGAGGAATCAGCACTGGAGGTTCTTGCAAATACTGCTTGATTTTCTCGAACGCCGCCTGACAGTTTTCATTCCATACCACCGTTTGATCTTTTCGTAACAACTTGAAGATCGGTGTGCAGGTAGGAGTCAGATTGGAGATAAACCTGGAGATGTAATTCAAACGTCCAAGGAAGCCTCTACTTGTTTCTCAGTTTTGGGAGCAGACATCTCGTGGATTGCTTTAACCTTGTCAGGGTCTACTTCAATTCCTCGCTGACTAACGATGAAACCAAGTAACTTGCCTGAGCGAACTCCAAAGGTGTATTTGGCTGGATTTAGTCTCAATTGATACTTCCGGAGTCTCTCGAATAGCTTCAGTAGATGATCCAAGTGGTCTTCTTCACTTTGGGATTTTGCAATCATATCATCCACGTACACCTTGATTTCTTTGTGCATCATATCATGAAAGAGTGTGACCATAGCTCTCTAATACGTTGCCCCTGCGTTCTTCAAACCAAAAGGAATTACCTTATAACAATAGGTGCCCCATGGTGTGATGAAAGTTGTTTTCTCCATGTCATTTGGATCCATTTTTATCTGGTTATAACCCGAAAATCCATCCATGAACGAGAACACTGCAAAGCTTGCCGTGTTATCCACCAAAGTGTCAATATGTGGTAGCGGGAAATCATCCTTCGGGCTTGCTTTATTTAGATCCCTGTAGTCGACGCACATCCTGACCTTGCCATCCTTCTTCGGGACCGGTACAATGTTGGCCACCCATTCTGGATACTTGGATACTGCTAGAAAGCCAGCATCTATTTGCTTTTTGACCTCATCTCGGATTTTAAGCGCCATGTCTGGTCTCGCCCTGCGAAGCTTTTGTTTGACCGGAGGACATTCTGGTTTCAAGGGGAGCTTGTGCATGACAATGTCAGTATCCAACCTTGGCATATCTTGGTAGGACCAAGCAAATACGTCAACAAAATCTCTGAGGATTGTTATCAGCTTGTCTTTGATTTCTGGCCTTAATGATGCCCCAATCTTGACTTCTCTTTTGTCCTCCTGTGACCTCAAGTTGATGACTTCCGTCTGCTCTTTATGGGGTTGGATATAATCATCCTCGTATTCAGCCATTCTCTTTAACTCTTCTGGGACTTCCAACTCTTCTCCGTTCTCTTCTTCAGCTTGAAAGACAAATGAACCGCTAGTAGAATGAACCGAATGATCATAGGATTCTGTGGTTGATGGGGGTATTCTGCATGTTTTATTTAGGAACAATCAGGCACTCACACACAGACATGCAGATGAAGGGTGGTTTTTATCATTTTTTTTTCAAAAGAGATTGCCATTTTTTCAAAAAGAGTGAAAGTGATGCGCAAACAAATAACAAGAGTTTTAACAAAAACACTTTTTCATTAATGATTTTAAATTTTTGCAAAGTGGCCCAATACAAAATAATTCGCAGGTCTTGGGCAAGGCCAGGAAATTTTTAAAGAAAAACACAAAGCTAACAGGCAGAATGAATTACTCTAAAGGTAAAAAGATGGGAACTTCCACAGCCTCCCAATTGCACAATGCTCCTCCTCCTCTAGTTATTAGATGGTCCAGATTACCGTCCTCATCTTCAGCAATAATGGCATTGACTTGCACACCGCCGCTGGTGAATATCTCTTTTAAGGACTTCTTCTTCATGGTGCTTTCTTCTGGCTCGCCTTCCGGAGTTGGTTTGTAACCCAACCCTTGTCGATCATTCTTAGCTCGAGCATTGACTTTGATGACCTCTCCCCATCCCAGTAGGACTCCAGCTTTCAGTGCTGCCTTAATACTTTGAGCAGAGGTAAATAATGGCCCTTGGGTTATGACTGATTCATCTACCAGAACAGCGTGAGCTATCTCTAGTGCTTGGAAGGCTGTCTCGAGAGAGTCTTCATCAGCCTCAATATACTGGAAAGATGACAAGTTGCTCACCATTAAGTCCTCTTCTCCATGGACAATGACTAGCTGGTCATTCACAACAAACTTCATTTTTTGGTGGAGCGTGGAAGTGACAGCGCCAGCTGTATGAATCCAGGGTCTTCCCAATAAGCAGCTGTAAACCGGATTTATGTCCATCACCTGGAAGGTGACTTCAAAGATTTGTGGTCCAATTAGAATAGGAAGATCAACTTCTCCTATCACGGTTCTCCTGGATCCGTCGAATGCCTTGACTATAAGAGAGGTTGGTCTCATGGTAGCGCCTTGATATGCCAGCTTGGCCAAAGTCCTTTTGGGCATTACATTGAGTGTTGATCCAGTATCAACAAGAACTCGGGACATTGTATCCTCTTCACACTTGACTGATACATGTAAGGCACGATTGTGCTTACGCTTCTCAGCTGTCAGGTCATTATCGTCAAAGCTCAAAGTGTTACAGGCAGTGATATTTGCTACAACGGAGTCAAATTGCCCCACTGTAATATCTTTAGTGACGTGGGCCTGTGTCAGGATTTTGAGCAATGCCTGGCGGTGTGCTGGAGAACTTAAGAGTAAAGCCATGACCGAGATCTTGGAGGGTGTTTGATTCAATTGGTCCACCACCCTATAATCGCTTCGTCGAATGATTCTCAAGAATTCTTCTTCATCGTTCTTGAGACTTTCTTTTCCTCTAACTAAAGGTTCTTTGGCAATGATTGTCTCCGGAACAGGCTTCTGAGGAACAGGCGTCTTTTGAACAGAAACTGCTGGTGGAAGAGCCTTGTTGTATGTTCGAGGTTGATAGACACGACCACTCCTGGTCATTTTGCTTCCACCGGCAATGTTGGCCACACTTTCTGGTTTCTTTTCTTTGAAAATCCCTTCACACCACGAATAGTCTTGTTTTGGTGTCACGGCTCTTGGGCGAGGCTGGAATCCTCCCCTTGGCTCAAACCTAGTCTGTCCCCTCCCAAATTTCGGGGGTGCATCATCACGAAATACTGGCCGAACATTCTTGTAGTTTTTGTTACTGTTATCATCTCTGAATACGGCTCCTTTGTGGGATTCTCCTGGTATGTTAAACACAGGCTCGATCACTGCCACATCTTCTTCCTTTTTCCGGTGGGCAATTTCTATCATTCCCTGTTCAATCATAGCTCGAATGTCCTTTTTCACAGCGTCACAACCCTCAGGATTCAGCATACATTCTTTGCAATCCTCGTGAGATGTCTTGAGTGACCACGCCTGAGCGAGGCGTTTGTGCAGGTCTGCTAATGGCACTTTGATCTCACCAACAGTAGTAACTTTCTTGTCTTCTGACCCCTCCCCTTCTTCAGTAATGGCATTGACTCCACCATGATTGGGAAGAGGGTTGCTCTTAACATTGGGCGGATTGTCTTCGAAGGACAGAATTCCCTTTTCAACAAGTTCACGAACTAGGTGCTGAAGGGCGAAGCAACCTTCGAGATTGTGGCCTGGAGCATTCTCATGAAATAGGCAGCGGGCATTTGCATCGTAATAGAACGGGAGTGGATTAGGTGGAGCACCTAATTTTCTCGTTTTAACCAAACCTCTTTCTATTAGCATGGGAAACAGGTCGGTGTAACTCATTGGAATAGGCTGTATCTTTGGCCTATTTGCTTGATAACTTGCCTTCGGGGCCCTGTTCTGAGGTTGTTGACCCTGCGGCTGCTGGTATTGTTGTTGATTATTGGCGCGATACTGTTGCTGACTGCTAGGCTGATACTGGTGTTGATTGTTGAATGCCCCAGGTTGGGGACCATGCTGGGAAGAAGGTTGAAAAACCGGGGTCACTGCTGCTATATATGATGGTTGGTACTGTTGGTGGTGGCTTCGTGAGCTTTGCACTTTCTTTCCATATGTGATTGCGCTCACCTCTCCCTCTTTCTTTTTGTGGAACGTGCTGACTGGCTTCTTTGCCGTGCTGGCGCTTGATGTAACATTTGGAGTAGTCCCTTTTCCACTCTTTAAACCTGCTTCCACCTTGACCCCTACGGCCACAATATCAGAGAAATTTGTTGTAACGCTGCTGATCAAACGTTCGTAGAATTCTGGTCGAACTGTATCCACAAATCAGTCTGCCAACTCCTTCTCAGTAAGAGGAGGCTCTACTTGTGCTGCAATTCCGCGCCATCTTTGCGCATACTCCTTGAAGGTTTCGGTATTTTTCTGCGTCATGTTGAGAAGCTGACGGCGGTCGGGAGCTAGGTCCATGTTGTACTTGTACTGTTGAATAAAAGCATCTGAAAGGTCTTGGAAACTGTGAATCTTAGCTTGATCTAAACCGAGATACCACTTGGCTGAAGCCCCCTTTAGACTATCTTGGAAACAGTGTACTAACAGTTTATCATTTTCAATATGCGGAGCCATCCGCCTACAGTACATGATTAAGTGCTCTTTAGGACAAGCGGTCCCTTCATATTTGTCGAAGATTGGCGTTTTAAATTTCTGAGGGAACACCAATCCAGATACCAAACATAAATCCTTGGCATCAGATCCAAAGACATGATTTCCTTCAATGGCCCTCATCCTTTTGGCCATGATGTCCATCTCTACTCTTAACTTTTCATGTTTTTCGTCCTCAGCTTCGGATCCATCGGGTATATCAAAGATTGGATGTTGATTGGCGAAGACTGGTCGTACTGTGGTGGGCCCACTTGCTGGAGTAAAAATGGGGTTTCTGATTGTTGAGTCGAACAACGGATTGAGACCTGAAGACTGCATGCTGTTGAAAGGTGGCACAAAGTCCCGGGACATGCCATAGGGAAACTCTGCTGAAGTAACAGGAGCTATTGTGACATTGGCTGCTGCTGTGGCAACTTCGGAGATCACTGTAGGTTGTGTATCCATTTTTGCTTTGATCACGTTGAGGGCTTCCAAGATCTGGTTGACGTCCCCTTTGATCCCTTTAATGTTATTATCCATTCGATCGAACCTTTGGTCGTTATCTGCCATCTTCTTTTGGGCTTGGGACCGTGTGTTATATTTGTGGGTACTCAGCGTGACTCCTTATCTCCTCTTTCTGTGATGAGAACAAAAGATGAGCTGCGCAACCCCAAATGCAGGATTGATGTAGGATGACATGCAAATGCGGATGCATAAACCATTCAAGGAAACTCAAAATTTTTGTTTACAAACAAAAAAGTTAGGCCAACACGTAACGACATGCTTTAAAAAGCATTTTTCATTTGATAGTTGGAAATCTATTACAGTAGAGTGGCCTTTGCTAAAAAGCAAGACCATTCTTACAATGAAATTAAATGCAACAAGCAGGATATTAATCCTTTTTTAGGGAAAGCAAGGAAATGGTGAAACAAAAATCAATCTAACAAGACGACCCTTCTCCTTCTTGGACTCTGACATGAACTTGATCCTGGCGGATAATCTCCCATAGGTCTTCATTTTCTCTTTGCACTTTAATCAAAGCGTATTTCAGCTCTTCCCTAGTTGCGGGGACCTCAGGTTCCATAGTTATCTCATAGTCGTGAGTGTAGAACATGATTAAGGCAATTTCCTTTGACCATAGCAGGTACCCCCTGGTGGTTAAACAACTCGCATTCTCCATTGGGGTTGGGCCCATGAGGTGTGGATCTCTTTGAGCATATTGAGCATCTTCTTCTAGTTCCTGATTGCGACCTGTCTCACAGAAGCGAGGCCTTAACAGTTCTGGTTCAGGCTCGGGCCCGGTGGGATACCCATGTTGACGCCGAGCGAGAATAGGATTATAAGTGATCACCCCTTCTATCCCAATGAGAGGCACATTGGGGAAATCTCTGTAGCTGGAAATCATGACCTGGTCACCGATGCTGGTGTCATACCAGGTGATATCATGGTGTCTGAGAGTGACAAGTTTAGAAACCCATGCGCTTTTGGTAGGAAGCCTCCAAAGGATATGGGTCCTTGTCAAATGAGAAGTAAACCATCGGTCGAGTAGTGCAAGATAGCATGAGAATCGCCCACAATCTTACAAGGCAAAACGGTGGATGACTACATAAGTATCAGCCAGTATTGTGTTGACCGGATTTTTGAGGATGAAGAGGCGAATTGCTTCTTCGCTGATGAAGTCGTAACTGCTTGGGAACAGATACAATCTATATATTAGTAGTGCCAAAATTTCCTCAAAAATGCCCAGGTTTCTGCTTTCATAGTGATACTCGGCCATTTCCATTAGAGGCCCGACATCCATTCCATACCACCCTCCTTTCGCCCTGATTGGTGGTAAGTCTTCCAGCTTGATATGCAGGGCTTTAGCTAAGTCCTTCTTCTTTGGCTTTCCATAAGGGAGCGTAAAAGTCCATGGGATCTTCAAGTAAGCATTATACTTTTTGAGGGTCGGGAGTAACTGAAAATCAGGGAACACAAAACAGTGGTAAGTTGTATGATAGAATTCCACCAAGGCTTGCAACATGGGCTCGTTGATCGGAGCGCTTATTAATGGCAATAGGTCCCCATATTTAGCTATGAAAGCAGCAGGATTTTGAACAAGTCTGGTTAACATTCTTAGACGGCCCAATCTCAGATCCGGGACTCGAAGCATGTCTCTTCTTACCATGTTGTTGCCTGCAAAGAAAAAAGTTGAATTTCCTTGAATGGTTAGGAGAAGTGTAAATGCAAATGCACATGATTGTCATGGAACTCAGATATTTTCGAACATCAGAAATCGTCATTTCATTAACAAACAAAACGGATTACAAAACATCGTTTCCTCTTACAAGAGTTTTAACTAAACAACTCGGTGAATCTTATCAAGGTTCTCCTAGCAGCCTGAGGTTGAGCTTTTCGATCTTTCTTTCCATCTGAGTCTTCTCAATGATGAGTCTGTCCACAATTATCTTCCATGGATTAGACTGAGGCTCATAAGGTTCTTCTAGTGCTTTCCTCTTCTTACAAGAGAGGATTTCTTCATCTTTCGACTAGAGTTGTCTCCGGAGCTCCGCATTTTCCTCAATGACTATCTGATACTTGTGCTTCCAAGCTTCTTCAGTTTGCTGTGCTTTGACCAAAGCAATTTTCAACTTTTCTTCTTCAGACATGAAGACCAACGGGCGTTCTTCCTTTAAGGTCATAGGCTCTTGTTTAGGATACAGCATCCTTAGTGTGACGACTCTTTTCCGAACCCATTGGAGGTAAGGTTCCAAAGAAACACAGTTGAGTCTTCCAAGATCTTTCTTTCCTTTCTTGTGTAGATGCTTCCAAGCTTCTAGAATTTTCTTTTTTAATCCTTGACTATCTTCCCCTTCTTTGAAGAAGATACTTTCTACTTGAACATTCTTGGGTTTGTCCTTTAGAGGGTATCCCAATTGTCGGCGGGCGAGTATTGGATTGTAGCTGATCCCTCCATTAATGCTAAGGAGAGGTACATTGCTAAATTCCCCACAATTGTCGATAATCATTATCCCATCATAATCACGACTATACCAATCAATATCGGAATGGGTAAGAGCCATGATCTTTTGTGACCACCATCCTTTCTTTGGATCCCAAAAAGCGTTGGCTTTGGGTAAGTGTGAAGTGAACCATTTGTACAATAAAGGAGCACAACAAGTGATCATTCCTCCATTATGGAAGTTCCTCAGATGAACAGAATGGTACGTGTCTGCTAACAAGGTAGGCACAGGATTCTTCTTCAAGAAAATTTTGATGGCATTGAGGTCCACAAAATTCTCAAAGCTTGGAAACAAGAATATACCATAGATGAGTAAGGCAAGGATAGCCTCGAATGCATCCATGCTTAAATGATCTGCGTAATATTGAGCTTTCTCTACCAAGAATTCTGCTTTTAACCCAAAGACTCCCCCTTTTGTAATCAGATTCTTCTTTATATCATCCACTCCCAAACGTGTAGGTTTGGCGATATCTTGCTCTTTAGGGTCCTTCTCTTCAATCGGAAAAGGAGAATCTTCAAGAATAGGCAATCCAATTAACTGAGAATACTCTTCTAGTGTTGGTACTAGCTGAGGGAATGTGAAGTAGTGGTAGAGCGGGTCATAAAACTGGAGGAGAGTAGAAAGAAGTCCACTATCCATCTTTATCTTCAAGAGTAGCAACAGCTTCCCATATCGGCTTTGAAATCCCTCTGAATCTGTCACTAAGGTGCTCAACCTTTTCAAATCATCTAGGTTAAAACCCTTGTAAGTGTACTTCAAAGTTTTCTTTCTCTCACTGTTCATGACGACCTCTGATATTTACAAACAACAAAGTCTGAGTTCCACAAAACCATATGATGATATGATGACATGATGATATGAATGCACAGAACACAAACAAGATGCATATGCACACAACACAGGTTTTGGGTTAAGGACAAGCATGAGTCAAAGGGTCTACCCATCCCCAAGAATTGTACTATGGATTGATCTGTACCTGCCGAACAGGTTCTATAAAGTTCCCAGAGTCATCAACCCATCATTCGGATATTATCAACTTCCCAAATTACTTGGTAATTGATAATATTCTCAAGAGAATCTCGTCTGAGTGTAGAATCGCGTATCAACTACTTCGGAAATACTTCCTTATAGCCATCGCACTACGCCCTAATAAGGCCAAAGTGGGGTAGAATGTAATCTAAAAGTCCACAGTGTCATGGGCTCCTTCGTTGAAAGTAGCATTGTTTTCACGAATACTCGATCAACAATACTTACAACTTTCAAGAGGGCCTATACTGAGCGGTGGTTTCTCAAGTTAGCTTGGTCGGGAATCAACTCCCTATAAGCCTTCTTGAATATACCACCATCCTATCATAAGTGCTCTCGAGTCCAGGTATAGGACTGTCTCACCACTCAAAGCAACCAATACCCAACAGTTAAACAAATATATTGACAAATATACATGTTAAAGCAAATATTTACAAATATAGCATGCAACTTAAACAAAATAGGCTAAACCCTCAAGTTAAGTCATTCTATCCCCAGTGAAGTCGCCATTTCTGTTGCAGCGAGAATCGTGATACCAAGCTATTGAATTAACTTGAATCTTTAATTCTTAAACAACCGGACTTTAATTTATCCAAAGGAAAGGTCTAAAGAAAGAAAAACCCTTTTGCGCGATGTAATAACAACGCTAACAGATTAGGGGATCGGGGGTTTGTTATGCATAGGGTAGGTATTTCACATCCTAAACATCTGTAGTACTCTACAAGAACCTTTTGTTTGTTTGCATGCTAAATAGGTAAATGTTTGCTAAGGTTTGGGATAGGTAAAAGGTGTAGGTTAAAACCTAAAAATAATTTCTAAGCTTGCTCGCAAAGACATCACGTCCTCTGCCTACGTATCCTAACTAGGATAGAATTAGAGCAATCGTAGTTCACCTCACTAGGGATGAAGAACGCTTGATTGCGATCAAGGTTGAAAGGGGAACAAACATAATAATGTTTGTGTAGAGTTTCACAAAACTCTCTATGTCTATGTTGTAACACTCAAAGGGGGAAGTAAGTGATCATATCCATGATCTTTACATAGAGTTAACAACTTTAACCTAGGGTTCTAGTTGAGGAACACTCCTAGTAAAGGTGGGTCTTTTAGACTTAGGCAAAGTCTAATGGCTTATGGGTTCTAATCTTAACTAAGATCCAATATGACTTTACAAAGTCAAAAGGGGCATTGAGCTATCCATGACACAAATGTCAATGGAGAGACTTTCCTTTGGAAGGAAGGGGAGAAGGCAACTTAGATAAGAACTAAAAAGTTCCATCACTTGGGGAAACTAAACTTAACAAAGCATAAATATCAAACAGGGATAAATACAAGAAACATGGTTACGACCAAGCAAGCATGCATATTTCAATAAGCAAAGATTAAATGGATACAATTGGTTACGACTAAGAATGACATATCTTCACAAAGATAAACAACTTAAAGGATACAACAATCATACAGATAAGTCACAACTTAAGATAATCATGTTATAAGTTCAAATGTAACAACATTCAGGCATTGATGGCAATCAAATACGCAAGGAAACTTCGCAACAGTTAAATTCAAGACTTAGGAAGAGAACAACAAATTTATGGTAACCACCAACAAGGAATGAAGCCACAACATGTTAACAAACACAAATAAATCTCACAAGATAAGTCAAGTATGGCATAAAGAAAATTCATCTAAACACAAAGTAACGACCTAAAAACTGAACCAATTTCCAAGTAGGCAAAAGGCGTTGTGAGTACAAGCAATTTGAGGTTTTATTCCATTAAATGAAATTAGACATTAAAATGAACAATTAGAAAAAAGAACGGATTAAAAATGCTGAAGTGTGAGAAAGTTGTGATTCATTGAAATTTATGAAAATAAAATAAAATGAAACAAGTGATAAAAAAAAGAAATGTCAAGGGAGGGAGTTGAACCCTGGCCCTCTTGGTTCACAAACCCAATACTAAACCACCTGGACACATTTCGCGCGTGTGCTAAGGAAAGGAAAGGAATAGAGAAAAAATAAACATGACAAATAAAAAATAAAATAATCAAAAGAGTTGATCCACATGGATCGAACTCAGGTCAGGCAGCTAGAGGGGTATAAGGCGCGCAAGTGTCTTCCACTGGGGTGGCTGTTACATCCATTAATTGAATGGAAACCAAAAGTATACATAGCTTGTTTGGCAGGTTTTCTGGGCAAATCAAAGGCATTCAACCTGTTTGCAAAACACCTCTAACTTTCTCAAATTTCATCCGATTTTAACAAACCTTATATGTATCTCACCCAGAAAATCATGAGGAATCTGATGGTGATGTTAGTTTCCACAGATTCTTAGTGAGATGAAAAATTTGAATGCTTATGCTTTGTGATTCATGTGATGCAATTTGGTACTCAAATCTCATTCTAGCCACCCTTATACTAAACCAAAATCGTGTACATACCAAACACACCTTGCTGAATGAAGGTAAACCAATGATTTAGTTGAAACAGTTTGTGGTGAATAATGACCATCAAGTTGCAATCTCAAACTTGGAGATGCATTTTACAATGTACAACTCATGATAGCTATTCTAAGTGATAAAGAACCAAGCACACAACTCAATAAATATCTGATGCAAAGCTCTTTAACAAGAATTGATGCAGAACAGGTTTGTATGGCTCTATGCAAACATGGCTATCAACTGCTTATGGCCAGGTTTTGACAGTACTTCATGTACTCATGACAGGCAGCATAAAAAATGAGCACCTACTCCTAATTCCTTGGTCTTTGTCCTAGTTCTCACAAATTAACAACTGCAAACAGAAGCATGCAAGGTCTACACAACTAAAATTGAAATAAGTTAAGCAAGGGAAGGGTTATGCTGCAGCTAGCTTCAAAGTACTATCTAATTCCCAAACAGTCACACCTAAAACCTTGCTACCATGATCAGATGAAAAGGAAAACAGCAGATCAACTCAACAAGAGTCAAGTAACTTGTGGATCAAAGTTCATCAATGCCACAGGCCAATCCAATAAAGAAACAACAAGCAAGATCATTGGTAATAGACAAATTGCCACCAACATTCTAACTTAACAAAACAGCCAGCCAAGAGTTGTCAATGTTAAGCCTGAATCTTGACATAGATCTTAACAAGGCAAGGTCCAATAATAACAGACAGTTGAATAAATGCTAACATCCAAAGCCAATAATCTAAAACAGCAAAGCTGGGGCAAAAGGAAAAAAAACTGATAACAACCAATATATTAAAACTACTCACACAGTCCCAGGTGCATGGTTTGCCCACAGCAGGTTTGGAAAAACTGAGTCTCAAAGAAACATGTCAATAAAACTTAAATTTTAATTCAACATAAACTAAGATTCAACCCTTTCTCATCAGAGAAAACTGACAGCCTTCCCACTGATTCCCATTCTAATCCTAGACAACCTCTAAAACAGTTCAGTCTATTCCAACACAGCAATGCTAGTTTCTCACTAAAATCAATTACCTTGTGTTTGTCCAATTCTGATGTAAGCAGACCTACAGCAGTGCAATCAACATAAACTGAACAAGGTCTTAAAGTTGTGTTCTAAACTCAAAGCAAACAGCCAAAATAAATGATTTGAACATGATTCTAGTAGGAATCAAATGTTGTCCTATTCTCTAACAAGACTTGGCTAGTAAAATGAACACTGAGGTATCCTCCAAGAAGCTCAAACCCTCACCTGCTATGACTGACAACAAAAACCTCAAACCCTAAAAGCAGTCACCAAATTGTTACAACAAGATACAAAACAAACCCTAGTATGAATGTGCCAACCCTATGGCAATAGTGCATCAGGAGCTGGTAAATTCCCTAAAGAACAGTTATGGACACCTAACAATGGTATCTCAAATCCAAACTAAACAAACTTAAAACCTAGATGCAAACAAGCTGAGGATTTTCCAACATTCAACTTAGTAGCCTTTCTCCAAAACAAGTATGAATCCAAGACTGATACTTTAAAACTGCTCAATACTGTTAATCCACACTCTCCATTCTGCTCATCAAAAGCTTCCCAAATCCAAGGCCAGTCTGCTATGAGCCAGACTTTGTAACTCCTACTGAGGCCTTCACCAAAAATTCATCTTGCCATCAATTCAAAGCAACTGCACCAGCCCATAAATCAAGACAGTAGTCTTGGTTACTACCTAAACACAAAGCCTAAAAAACTAGCTAATGAAAAGGGAGATGGATGCAGCCTCCAACAGTGATTGTTACAGGTCTTGACAGAATCTGATCCTAACAAAAATCAGCAACCACCACCATAGTCTCCAAAACACCATGAGCTAGAGTTACTTGTTTCTCACATCAGACCAAAACTTCCACCCATCATACTCCCAACACCCTAGCTTCAAACAGTCCCTCCCAAAATACCAAACACATACTACTAATTAAAAGAGAAACACAAGCTAAAACCAAATAGATTTCTGTTATAGTATTAGGTGTAGGCAAAGCTAAATATATTGGTCATGAACACAGATGAAGTAAACCACAACAAAATTAGGGCCACATCAGAAATCAAATACCAGCACCACAAAAGTTTCTATCCAAAGAGCAAAAGCTAAACAACCTACTTTCCAAAACTGTCTTGACAGTAAAAACTTCATCATACCAATATTTAGAACTTGCCAAAAATAACTCAAACACACATGACAGCACTCATAATAATCTCATCACTCATCAAGAACCAAATATCACGAAAGTTGCTACATATTCATAGCTCAAGTCTTACCAAAATGCTCAAAAATGAAAAGATATGAAAAATGATGCAAGAGGCATTGTGTACAAGATAATTACCTCTTCTAGACCTTTTTGAACAAGTTAGAATAGTTGAGAAAACCAGAGAACTCTACTTCCTTTCTTTGCCTTTGGGCCTTTCTTCAACTTTAAGAAATGTGTACTTATGATGCCAAATGAAGAGATAAGAGTTCCTAATGGTTGCTAGTGGTCTTGACAGTTGAAAAACATCATTTGTGAGGTGTATGGATGGTCACAACCTCAAGGAAAGGCTTGGAACCAAGTTTGGTGGTTTTTGTGGCTTCCGGTCAAAGTATGGTAGGTAGAAGTTTGACTTTTTGATTTTTTGTGGTTCTTGATGTTTTAATGAGTCATACACCTTCCATATGTCATTTGGAAGATGTGTGGATAGTTGTGAGAGTGTTGGAAATGTTAGAAATGAAAATGGTGTGAAAGTTGCAAAATGGCCATTTTTGGTGTTTTTGAACTTTTCTTCACTTATAAGTAAGGAGAGAATGAGAGGGAGAGCTGTGATATTTTGATCTTATGAGCAGCTCTGGTGTATCAAACAAATGAGGGTGAGGCCTCTATTTATAGGAGAAAGAAGGATGAGGGCAGCTTTGTATTTTCCATTTTTGGAGGGAGTTTCATGATGTTTCTTCCACAATCTTGCCAAGATCTTCATATCATCTCCTACACATCAATTCCTTGGCTCAAGGTATGCAAATATCAGCTGAAATAAGGGACTTGAGATGACTAGAGAGAGCTATGAAGGTAGGGGCCTGCAGCTGCCATTCCCTTGTAAAGTTTCTCTTTCTTCTTTTAAATGAATATAAAATTGTCAACTTGCTTCCACTTGCCAAACCCCTCAAACTATCCCATTTTCTGGTTTTCTCTTCATTCCTACCTCATATTATCAGTTTGTAACATGATCCAAGGGTGGAGAATGACTCAAGTTGTGAAAAATCCAATTTTGATATGTTGAAGCAAGTGAACTTTTAGTGTGACAGACCCAATTTCAAGACACCATAACTTCCAGCTCACAACTCCTCTTGGGGAGTTCTTGTTCTTTTTGAAAAGCCCTACAACATTCATGTTTGTCAAAAGTTCCAAATCTATGTGCATCTTGGTTGAAAAGTCCCTTAAAGTTAGCAAAAAAACAAGTTTTGATGCAGCCAGATTTTGAGAAATTCACCAAGTGTTTTGTACTAAAAAATGAATTTGATGATAACTCCAATTCCATGCATTTTATGAGTGTGGACTAGTATAGGACTTTTGTAGGACTTGTTAAGAGCTTTCCGACGAGCTTTGAACCACCTCGTTCGGGTGTGTGGTTAGGGAGTTAGGGTTTAACCCCTTTCGAAACCCTAATTTCCCGATTTTTCGATTGCTCTCACGTCCTTGATCCGATGATCATGAAAATTTATATGTAGGTCCCTCATGACATAAGGAACAACTTTTCTTCACAACTTGAAGTCCAATTCCTAAATTTTGAGGGGGTTGACTTTTCGGTCAACCGTACGATCGATCGGGGATTACTGAACCGTCCGTTCATGTTTCGGAGCTTCCAAGACTTTGAAACTCTTTGAGGGGACTTCAATAAGCCATATGAACTTTATAAGCCATACTTTTGTCCTTGAATTATTTCCCAAATCTAAAGTCAAACTACAGTTGACCTTTTCAATCCGAAAAACCCTAATCGGGTGCCTTGAACTGCACTGCACCCCGTCTGTGGGTGATTACTTCAAATTGAACTCACACATGGCCCAATATGGTACTCTTGATCTTATTTCATAAATGATTCAACCCAAAACATTGGTTGACCAATCCTCGAACCTTCGATTTTATCAGTGCGAAGCCCCGTTTCATCTGTGTCTTGACAAAAACACACTTCAAAACATGTTAAGGTTAGATAAATAAATGCATAAGATATGGAGAGGATATAAGGGTTCAAAATTTGGGGTGCAACAGACGACCAAATCGAATTTCCAATTACAAAAATGGGAAATTCCAAGCAATGTTGTCAAAACAACAGGTCCCTGGCTGGGGAAGTTGGTAACAATCAACTTTCGGTACTAATAGCGATTAGTTTTCAAGCAATGCCAGTAACCACTGGTCTTAAAGGGGACTGATGATGACCAAATCAAGATATACCAATAACAATTAGTTCTAGACAATGCTAGTAACCACTAGTCTTAACTGGGGCTTTTGGTGACGACCGAGTCCAGGGAGATCAATGACCATTGGTTCCCTTTTTTACAAAGTTTGGTAACGACCAGAGGATAACGACCTGCTTCAAGCGATGCCAATAACTATTGGACTTAGGTCAATTGGTGACGACCGAATTAGGAATACCAACATCAATTGGTTCTAGATAGTGCTAGTAACCACTAGATTCTCCAAACAAGGCTAGTGACCTCTAGACTCATAGAGATTGGTAATAACTGAATCAAGGGGTACCAATGACAATTGGATTTGAAGGTGATGCCAATAATCATTGGACTTTTAGGGAATTTTGGTGACGACCAACTCCAATGTTAATGATCATTGGTTTTTTAGAGGGCAATACTAGTAACCACTAGATTTTTAGCCAAATTTGGTGAAAACCGAATCAGAGGGACTCCAATAACAATTGGTTTGCTTTATAACAGAATCAGTATCAACTGGGTTTGAAAAACAGTTGGTGACGACCGAATTACTGTACCGAACGTAGTTAGTTCTGAACATGTGCTAGTGACCACTAGTCTTTCAAAGTTCGTTGGTGACAACCAAATCGAAGGTGAAAATTGGTAATAACCCCCTGTTTGTGTAACTTAGACATTGCTAGTCATCGCTAGCTTCCCAAAGCAGATAAGGAAACCCCCGGATGTCAACCTTGAAGCGAACTTGTAACAACAAAACAAATATAAAGGTAACGACCAAAGGATCCCGACGGCGGGAATGCAAACAAAATGCGTATGCTGGCATGATGTTGTATGCAAGACGCAGAACGACTCGTAGGAACAGAGGAAAACCAAATAAAGAGGGAACTCGTCACACTGAGCTTCAAAATGCCTCAAGTCAGGCGGCACTTCCTTCTTTGGTGCAGATAACGATCTTTTCTCAGTAATATCCCCGTAATTTTGCAAGGAAGAAGTCTTAGCTTAATAGCTAGAACTGCTGTCGGACGCATCTATCTCGGTCGAAGGTAACAGCGATTTCCACAACTTCAAGAACTGTGTAATATTATCATATTACCTTTAGAACTTTTCAATCATTTTGTCAAATTGTGCTTTCTTTTTAAAACAAGACTTAAGTTTTTCAAAACACTTTGCTTTCATGAAGATTCTTATTAACAAATAAGTGAAATTGCATAACAAAAATAGCAGATCATAACAATGGTTTGGCCAAAAAAGAACTGATTTTATTGATAGAAAAGAACTTACAAAAGGCAAAGCCTTGGGGATTTTATAAGTTTTGAAAAAATGGCAACAGAAAAGATTACAGAATCCCATAATAATTCGGTCCTTCCGACTGCCAGTTCACTTGCTTTGCTGCTTCTGACGAGAACAACGGGTGTTGGCCTTTCTTCTAATATTTCGCACATGATTCTGCCCCAGCGTCTGTCAGCTTTCAAACCTTGGGCTTTCATCTTGTCGAGGCACTGGAATACTCCTTCTATGTATTTCGTTTCAAGCGTAGTATTTTCTTACTGCGTCTGAGTTGATGGGATACTTGACTGGTTCGCCATCCATAGTCTCGAGAATCAGAGATCCTCCGGAGAAAATAGTCTTCACAACGAATGGGCCGTCATAGTTGGGCATCCACTTGCCACGCATATTTTTTTGTTTAGGTAGTATTTTTCTAAGGACAAGCTCTCCTTCCCTATACTCTTTGGGACGGACCTTCTTGTTGAACGCCCGGGCCATCCTTTGTTGATAGATTTGACTGTGACACATGGCCGTCATTCTTTTCTCGTTGATGAGATTCAACGAATCGAATCTTTCTTTTATCCACTCGTCTTCATCCAGCTTTGCTTCCGTCAAGATCTTCAAGGAAGGTATTTTGACCTCAATGGGTAGCACAGCGTCCATCCCGTACACTAAAGAAAAGGGAGTTGCCCCTGTCGAAGTGCCTACTGATGTTCGGTATCCGTGCAAAGCAAATGGTAACATTTCATGCCAATCTTTGTAAGTTACGACCATTTTTTGTATTATCTTTTTGATGTTTTTGTTTGCAGCTTCAACTGCACCATTCATCTTAGGTCTGTAAGGGGACGAGTTGTGATGTTTGATCTTAAAATTGTCACAAAGTTCCTTCATTGTTTTGTTGTTCAGATTCGACCCGTTGTCAGTGATGATCTGGTTAGGGATACCATATCGGCAGACGATCTCCTTTTTAATGAAGCGTGCGACCACTTGTTTCGTCACATTTGCATATGACGCTGCTTCCACCCATTTGGTGAAATAATCGATTGCGACAAGGATGAAGCAATGGCCATTAGAAGCTTTTGGCTCTATTGCCCCGATCATATCTATGCCCCACATTGCAAAAGGTCAAGGTGACGTCATCACATTGAGAGGATGTGGAGGGACATGCACTTTATCAGCATAAACTTGACATTTATGACACTTTCGAGCGAAGAGTATGCAATCCGTCTCCAAAGTTAACCAGAAGTAACCCGCTCTTAATATTTTCTTAGCCATGGTGTGGCCATTTGCATGGGTGCCGAAGGTTCCTTCGTGTACTTTGGTCATTATGAGATTCGCCTCATTTTCATCGACGCATCGGAGTAAGACCATATCATGGTTTCTTTTGTACAAGATGTCGTTGCTGATGAAGAATTTAGATGACAACCTCCGTATTGCTCTTCTGTCAATTGTGGACGCGTTAGCAGGATACTCTTGGTTTTGAAGGAAATTCTTGATATCATGAAACCATGGCTTCTCCTCAGATTCTTCGTCTATTGCCATGACGTATGCGGGTACTGTCCTTCTTTCGATGCGGATCAGAGGTGCCTCGTTGACAAACTGGACTTTCCACATGGATGCCATCATGGCCAACGCATCGGCAATGTGATTTTCTGCCCTTGGTACGTGCTTGAAGGTAATTTCATCAAAATACTCAGCCATCTCTAAGATGTGGGTCTTATAAGGAATCAATTTTTCATCCCTGGTTTCCCATTCTTCTTTGAGTTGGTATATCACCAAAGCAGAATCACCAATTACTTCCAAGATTTTGATACGGAGGTCAATGGCAGCCTCCAATCCTAGGATGCAGGCTTCATACTCTGCCATGTTATTTGTACAGGAGAAACAAAGTCGGGCTGTGACCACAGTGTACCCTCCAGTTGGATTTTTCAGAACAGCTCTGATGCCATGTCCATTTTTGTTTGACGCTCCGTCGAACATCATCTCCCAACGGGATCCCGGCTCGGGACCTTCTTCTGGACCAGGCTCTGGTTTCATGCGCTGAATATACATCACATCTTCATCAGGAAAATCGAACTTGAGCGGTTGATAATCCTCCATGGGATGCTCTGCAAGGTGTTCTGACAAGATACTTCCTTTGACGGATTTTTGAGCGACATACTGAATATCATTCTCTGATAAGAGCATGTGCCATCGGGCTAATCTTCCTGTTTGAGCTGGCTTCTCAAAGATGTATTTGATGGGGTCCATCTTAGAAATCAGCATCGTAGTGTGATAAATCATGTACTGCCTCAGACGTTTAGCAGCCCATGCCAACGCACAACAAGCTTTTTCCAGGGGAGAGTAACGACTCTCGCAATCAGTGAACTTCTTGCTTAGGTAATAGATTGCATGCTCTTTCTTCCCTGACTCATCAGTCTGGCCCAAGACACAGCCCATCGAATTTTCTAACACGGTCATATACATGAACAAAGGCCTTCCAGGTACCGGAGGAATCAGCACTGGAGGTTCTTGCAAATACTGCTTGATTTTCTCGAACGCAGCCTGACAGTTTTCATTCCATACCACCGTTTGATCTTTTCGTAACAACTTGAAGATCGGTGTGCAGGTAGGAGTCAGATTGGAGATGAACCTGGAGATGTAATTCAAACGTCCAAGGAAGCCTCTAACTTGTTTCTCAGTTTTGGGAGCAGGCATCTCCTGGATTGCTTTAACCTTGTCAGGGTCTACTTCAATTCCTCGCTGACTAACGATGAAACCAAGTAACTTGCCTGAGCGAACTCCGAAGGTGCATTTTGCTGGATTTAGTCTCAATTGATACTTTCGGAGTCTCTCGAATAGCTTCAGTAGATGATCCAAGTGGTCTTCTTCACTTTGGGATTTTGCAATCATATCATCCACGTACACCTCGATTTCTTTGTGCATCATATCATGAAAGAGTGTGACCATAGCTCTCTGATACGTTGCCCCTGCGTTCTTCAAACCAAAAGGCATTACCTTATAACAATAGGTGCCCTATGGTGTGATTAAAGTTGTTTTCTCCATGTCATCTGGATCCATTTTTATCTGGTTATAACCCGAAAATCCATCCATAAACGAGAACACTACAAAGTTTGCTGTGTTATCCACCAAAGTGTCAATATGTGGTAGCGGGAAATCATCCTTCGGACTTGCTTTATTTAGATCCCTGTAGTCGACGCACATCCTGACCTTGCCATCCTTCTTCGGGACCGGTACAATGTTTGCCACCCATTCTGGATACTTGGATACTGCTAGAAAGCCGGCATCTATTTGCTTTTTGACCTCATCTCGGATTTTAAGCGCCATGTCTGGTCTCGACCTGCGAAGCTTTTGTTTGACCGGAGGACATTCTGGTTTCAGGGGGAGCTTGTGCATGACAATGTCAGTATCCAACCCTGGCATATCTTGGTAGGACCAAGCAAATACGTCAACAAAATCTCTGAGGATTGTTATCGGCTTGTCTTTGATTTTCGGCCTTAATGATGCCCCAATCTTAACTTCTCTTTTGTCCTCCTCTAACCCCAAGTTGATGACTTCCGTCTGCTCTTTATGGGGTTGGATATAATCATCTTCGTATTCAGCCATTCTCTTTAACTCTTCTGGGACTTCTAACTCTTCTTCGTTCTCTTCTTCAGCTTGAAAGACAAATGAACCGCTAGTAGAAGGAACCGAATGATCATAGGATTCTGTGGTTGATGGGGGTATTCTGCATGTTTTATTTAGGAACAATCAGGCACTCACACACAGACATGCAGATGAAGGGTTGTTTTTATTATTTTTTTTCAAAAGAGATTGCCATTTTTCAAAAAGAGTGAAAGTGATGCGCAAAACAAATAACGAGAGTTTTAACAAAAACACTTTTTCATTAATGATTTTCAATTTTTGCAAAGTGGCCCAATACAAAATAATTCGCAGGTCTTGGGCAAGACTAGGAAATTTTTAAAGAAAAACACAAAGCTAACAAGCAGAATGAATTACTCTAAAGGTAAGAAGATGGGAACTTCCACAGCCTCCCAGTTGCGCAATGCTCCTCCTCCTCTAGTTATTAGACGATCCAGATTACCGTCCTCATCTTCAGCAATAATGGCATTGACTTGCACACTGCCACTGGTGAATATCTCTTTTAAGGACTTCTTCTTCATGGTGCTTTCTTCTGGCTCGCCTTCCGGAGTTGGTTTGTAACCCAACCCTTGTCGATCATTCTTGGCTCGAGCATTGACTTCGATGACCTCTCCCCATCCCAGTGGGACTCCGGCCTTCAGTGCTGCCTTAATACTTTGAGCAGAGGTAAATGATGGCCCTTGGGTTATGTCTGATTCATCAACTAGAACAGCGTGGGCTATTTCTAGTGCTTGGAAGGCTGTCTCGAGAGAGTCTTCATCAGCCTCAATATACCGGAAAGATGACAAGTTGCTCACCATTAAGTCTTCTTCTCCATGGACAATGACTAGCTGGTCATTCACAACAAACTTCATTTTTTGGTGGAGCGTGGAAGTGACTGCGCCAGCTGTATGAATCCATGGTCTTTCCAATAGGCAGCTGTAAACCGGATTTATGTCCATCACCTGAAAGGTGACTTCGAAGATTTGTGGTCCAATTAGGATAGGAAGATCAAATTCTCCTATCATGGTTCTCCTGGATCCGTCAAATGCCTTGACTATAAGAGAGGTTGGTCTCATGGTAGCACCTTGATATGCCAGCTTGGCCAAAGTCCTTTTAGGCATTACATTGAGTGCTGATCCTGTGTCAACAAGAACTCGGGACATTGTATCCTCTTCAAACTTGACTGACACATGCAAGGCACGATTGTGCTTGCGCTTCTCAGCCGTCAGGTCATTATCATCAAAGCATAAAGTGTTGCAGGCAATGATATTTGCTACAACGGAGTCGAACTGCCCCACTGTAATATCTTTAGTGACGTGGGCCTGTGTCAGGATTTTGAGTAATGCTTGGCGGTGTGCTAGAGAACTTAAATGCAAAGCCATGACCGAGATCTTGGAGGGTTTTGATTCAATTGGTCCACCACCCTATAATCGCTTCGTCGAATGATTCTCAAGAATTCTTCTTCATCGTTCCTGAGACTTTCTTTTCCTCTAACTAAAGGTTCTTTGGCGGTGGTTGTCTCCGGAACAGGCTTCGGAGGAACAGGCGTCTTTTGAACAGAAACTGCTGGTGGATGAGCCTCGTTGTATGTTCGAGGTTGATAGACACGACCACTCCGGGTCATTTTGCTTCCACTGGCAATGTTGGCCACACTTACTGGTTTCTTTTCTTTGAAAATCCATTCACACCATGAATAATCTTGTTTTGGTGTCACGACTCTTGGGTGAGGCTGGGATCCTCCCCTTGGCTCAAACCTAGTCTGTCCCCTCCCGAATTTCGGGGGTGCATCATCACGAAATACTGGCTGAACATTCTTGTAGTTTTTGTTACTGTTATCATCTCTGAATACGGCTCCTTTGTGGGATTCTCCTGGTATGTTAAACACGGGCTCGATGACTGCCACGTCTTCTTCCTTTTTCCGGTGGGCAATTTCTATCATTCCCTGTTCAATCATAGCTCGAATGTCCTTTTTCACAGCGTCACAACCCTCAGGATTCAGCATACATTCTTTGCAATCTTCATGAGATGTCTTGAGTGACCATGCCTGAGCGAGGCGTTTGTGTAGGTCTGCTAGTGGCACTTTGATCTCACCAACAGTAGTAACTTTCTTGTCTTCTGACCCCTCCCCTTCTTCAGTAATGGCATTGACTCCACCATGATTTGGAAGAGGGTTGCTCTTAACGTTGGGCGGATTGTCTTCGAAAGATAGAATTCCCTTTTCAATAAGTTCACGAACTAGGTGCTGAAGGGCGAAGCAACCTTCGAGATTGTGGCCTGGAGCATTCTCATGAAATGGGCAGCGGGCATTTGCATCGTAATAGAACGGGAGTGGATTATGTGGAGCACCTAATTTTCTCGTTTTAACTAAACCTCTTTCTATTAGCATGGGAAACAAGTCGGTGTAACTCATTGGAATAGGTTGTATCTTTGGCCTATTTGCTTGATAATTTGCCTTCGGGGCACTGTTCTGAGGTTGTTGACCCTGTGGCTGCTGGTATTGTTGTTGATTATTGGTGCGATATTGTTGCTGACTACCAGACTGATACTGGTGTTGATTGTTGAAGGCCCCAGGTTGGGGACCATGCTGTGAAGAAGGTTGAAAAGCCGGGGTCACTGCCGCTATATATGATGGTTGGTACTGTTGGCGGTGGCTTCGTGAGCTTTGCACTTTCTTTCCATATGTGATTGCGCTCACCTCTCCCTCTTTCTTTTTGTGGAACGTGCTGACTGGCTCCTTTGCCGTGCTGGCGCTTGAGGTAACATTTGGAGTGGTCACTTTTCCACTCTTTAAACCTGCTTCCACCTTGACCCCCACTGCCACAATATCAGAGAAATTTGTTGTAACGCTGCTGATCAAACGTTCATAGAATTCTGGTCGAACTGTATCCACAAACCAGTCTGCCAACTCCTTCTCAGTAAGGGGAGGCTCTACTTGTGCTGCAGTTCCGCGCCATCTTTGCGCATACTCCTTGAAGGTTTCAGTATTCTTCTGCGTCATGCTGAGAAGCTGACGGCGGTCGGGAGCTAGGTCCATGTTATACTTGTACTGTTGAATAAAAGCATCTGAAAGGTCTTGGAAACTGTGAATCTTAGCTTGATCTAAACCAAGATACCACTTGGCCGAAGCCCCTTTTAGACTATCTTGGAAACAGTGTACTAACAGTTTATCATTTTCAATATGCGGAGCCATCCGCCTACAGTACATGATTAAGTGCTCTTTAGGACAAGCGGTCCCTTCATATTTGTCGAAGATTGGCGTTTTAAATTTCTGAGGAAACACCAATCCAGATACCAAACATAAATCCTTGGCATCAGATCCAAAGACATGATTTCCTTCAATGGCCCTCATCCTTTTGGCCATGATGTCCATCTCTACTCTTAACTTTTCGTGTTTTTCGTCCTCAGCTTCGGATCCATCGGGTATATCAAAGATTGACTGTTGATTGGCGAAGACTGGTCGTACTGTGGTGGGTCCACCTGCTGGAGTAAAAATGGGGTTTCTGATTGTTGAGTCGAACAATGGATTGAGACCTGAAGACTGCATGTTATTGAAAGGTGGCACAAAATCCCGGGACATGCCATAGGGAAACTCCGCTGAAGTAACAGGAGCTATTGTGACATTGGCTGCTGCTGTGGAAACTTTGGAGATCACTGTAGGTTGTGTATCCATTTTTGCTTTGATCACGTTGAGAGCTTCCAAGATCTGGTTCACGTCCCCTTTGATCCCTTCAATGTCATTATCCATTTGATCGAACCTTTGGTCGTTATCTGCCATCTTTTTTTGAGCTTGGGACCGTGTGTTGTATCTGTGGGTACTCAGCGTGACTCCTTATCTCCTCTTTCTGGACAAGAACAAAAGATGAGCTGTGGAACCCCAAATGCAGGATTGATGTAGGATGACATGCAAATGCGGATGCATAAACCATTCAAGGAAACTCAAAATTTTCGTTTACAAACAAAAAGTTAGACCAACACGTAACGACATGCTTAAAAAGCATTTTTCATTTGATAGCTGGAAATCTATTACAATAGAGTGGCCTTTTCTAAAAAGCAAGACTTTTCTTATAATGAAAGTAAATGCAACAAACAGGATTTCAATCCTTCTTTAGGGAAAGCAGGGAAATGGTGAAACAAAAATCAATCTAACAAGACGACCCTTCTCCTTCTTGGACTCTGACATGAACTTGATCCTGGCGGATGATCTCCCATAGGTCTTCGTTTTCTCTTTGCGCTTTAACCAAAGCGTATCTCAGCTCTTCCCTAGTTGCGGGGACCTTAGGTTCCATGGTTATCTCATAGTCATGAGTGTAGAACATGATTAAGGCAATTTCCTTTGACCATAGCAGGTACCCCCTGGTGGTTAAATAACTTGCATTCTCCATTAGGGTTGGGCCCATGAGGTGTGGATCTCTTTGAGCATATTGAGCATCTTCTTCTAGTTCCTGGTTGCGACCTGTCTCACAGAAGCGAGGCCTCAACAGTTCTGGTTCAGGCTCGGGCCCGGTAGGATACCCATGTTGACGCTGAGCGAGAATAGGATTATAAGTGATCACCCCTTCTATCCCAATGAGAGGCACATTGGGGAAATCTCCGTAGCTGGAAATCGTGACTTGGTCACCGATGCTAGTGTCATACCATGTGATATCATGGTGTCTGAGAGTGACAAGTTTAGAAACCCATGCGCTTTTGGTAGGAAGCCTCCAAAGGATATGGGTCCTTGGCAGATGAGAAGTAAACCATCGGTCGAGTAGTGCAAGACAACATGAGAATCGTCCACAATCATACAAGGCGAAACGGTGAATGACTACATAAGTATCAGCCAGTATTGTGTTGACCGGATTTTTGAGGATGAAAAGGCGGATTGCCTCTTCACTAATGAAGTCATAACTGCTTGGGAACAAATACAATCCATATATTAGTAGTGCCAAAATTGCCTCAAAAATGCCCAGGTTTCTGCTTTCGTAATGATACTCGGCCATTTCCATTAGAGGCCCGACATCCATTCCATACCACCCTCCTTTTGCCCTCATTGGTGGTAAGTCTTCCAGCTTGATACGCAGGGCTTTAGCTAAGTCCTTCTTCTTCGGCTTTCCATAAGGGAGCGTAAAAGTCCATGGGATCTTCAAGTAAGCATTATACTCTTCGAGGGTCGGGAGTAGCTGAAAATCTGGAAACACAAAGCAGTGGTAAGTTGTATGATAGAATTCCACCAAGGCTTGCAACATGGGCTCACTGATCGGAGCGCTTATTAATGGCAATAGGTCCCCATATTTGGCTATGAAAGCAGCAGGGTTTCGGACAAGTCTGGTTAACATTCTTAGACGGCCCAATCTCAGATCCGGGACTCGAAGCATGTCTCGTCTTACCATGTTGTTGCCTGCAAAGAAAAAAAAGTTGAATTTCCTTGAATGGTTAGAAGAAGTGCAAATGCGAATGCAAATGATTGTCATGGAACTCAGATATTTTGAACATCAGAAATCATTATTTCATTAACAAACAAAGAAGATTACAAAACATCGCTTCCTCTTATAAAAGTTTTAAACTAAACAACTAGCTGAATCCTATCAAGGTTCTCCTAGCAGCCTGAGGTTGAGCTTCTCGATCTTTCTTTCCATCTGAGTCTTCTCAATGATGAGTCTGTCCACAATTATTTTCCATGGATTAGACTGAGGCTCATAAGGTTCTTCTAGTGCTTTCCTCTTCTTACAAGAGAGAATTTCTTCATCTTTCAACTGGAGTTGTCTCTGGAGCTCCGCATTTTCTTCAATGACTATCTGATACTTTTGCTTCCAAGCTTCTTCAGTTTGTTGTGCTTTGACCAAAGCAATTTTCAACTTTTCTTCTTCAGACATGAAGACCAACGGGCGTTCTTCCTTTAAGGCCATAGGCTCCTGTTTAGAATACGGCATCCCTAGTGTGACAGCTCTTTTCCGAACCCATTGAAGGTAGGGTTCCAAAGAAACACAGTTGAGCCTTCCGAGATCTTTCTTTCCTTTCTTGTGTAGACGCTTCCAAGCTTCTAGAATTTTCTCTTTTAATCCTTGACTATCTTCCCCTTCTTTGAAGAAGATGCTTTCTACTTGGACACTTTTGAGTTTGTCCTTTAGAGGGTATCCCAATTGTCGGCGGGCGAGTATTGGATTGTAGCTGATCCCTCCATTAATGCTGAGGAGAGGTACATTGCCAAATTCCCCACAACTGTCAATAATCATTGTCCCATCATAATCTCGACTATACCAATCAATATCGGAATGGGTAAGAGCCATGATCTTTTGTGACCACCATCCTTTCTTTGGATCCCAAAAAGCGTTGGCTTTGGGTAAGTGCGAAGTGAACCACTTGTACAATAAAGGAGCGCAACAAGTGATCATTCCTCCATTATGGAAGTTCCTCAGATGAACAGAATAGTACGTGTCTGCTAACAAGGTAGGCACAGGATTCTTCTTCAAGAAAATTTTGATGGCATTGAGGTCCACAAAATTCTCAAAGCTTGGAAACAAGAATATACCATAGATGAGTAAGGCAAGGATAGCCTCGAATGCATCCATGCTTAAATGATCTGCGTAATATTGAGCTTTCTCAACCAAGAATTCTGCTTTTAACCCAAAGACTCCCCCTGTTGCACCCTAAAATTTGCCCAACCTTATTCACTTGGTTTATGTTTCAATATCATTAGCATTTGCATATAGAGTCATGTACATAGACTAATCATCTGCATAGCATAAGCATAACAAGTCATTCAACAGGGGACCAATCATTATTCTCATCTCTAGAGGCCTATCAAGAGGTTATTATCCTAATTCAATCTCATTCAAGTCATCAGAAAAGAATTTGAAAGTAGGGAGGTCAGTGGATCAAGCAGTTCATCTATCTCCTAGCTGAGGGTGTCTGAGGATCAACAAGGGAATTATAAGCTGTGAATTGAGAGTATGGAGAGTATCTAGACATCTTGGAGGACTTATAAAGTCATTTGGAGAAGGATACAAGTCATTGGTGAAGTCACAAGAGTTGCAGTTGAAAACAGTCAACTAGGGTTTCATCTGGGTCAACCCTAGGTCAATTGATTGATTCAAAGGCATTAAGGGCTATTGGAGAGATGTGGGGTTCATCATTTGACATGTAAAATAAGGATATGTTGTTATGCCAAGAAGAAATCAAGAGAAATCAAGGAGAAGAGGAGTTTCTAAATTAGGGTTTCTATGTAAAATCCCCTAGTTTAGGTCAGATTTCCAAGCAAGATAAGTCAAAATGCAAGCTTCAAATGGATCCTTGGCCAACATGAAACTTGTAGAGGATCTCAAGACCTTTAATTTGAGTGGTGGAAGACATCAAGTAGATTTATAGAACTCAAGTTATGGTCCTTGCAAGTTACAGGTCATCTGAGGTATCTGAAATTTTGTCTGTGAAAGTGACTTGACTTCCAAGCAACTTTTACCCCTCAAGGAGATTTCAAATGAATTTCTGGTAAACATAAGGATTGTTCCTCATTTTCTTAGCTTTCTATAATGGTATAGTATGCCTTCATGTGATGTGTGGAACTCAACTTATGGTCTTGGCAAGCAAAGGGTATTTTGGTCATTTGTGAATTACAGGTCATTTTAACCTATGTCCAAAACTCATACAAGGAGGCCTCAAATGAAAAAACTTACAACATCAAACTTGCTCCAAATGACATTTTGAGTCTAGAAAAGTGACCATGAGAGATTGGAAATGTCCATAGCACAAGGTTTCAAAATTGGTGAATTTAATGAAGAAAAATGGCTTAAAAAATGAGATTTTTCATATCTTGGCCAAATGATGCAAAATTATAGGTCATTTTGAATGGAAAAAGCATTTTAAAGACATTGGATAAAGTGGAATTTTGAGTTTAGGTCATAATTTGTGAGTTATCCATGGTTGCTTGAATTGAAAGTAACATAATCCAAATTGAAAAGGAAAAGTGTAAGGAAAACTTCTCCAAGCTTCTAGGAGGTTCTAATGCAACCTATATATTCATGCAAGCTGATTCATGCAAGGGTTGGTGTTCCCATTTGTCCAAAATCTCCATTTTCATCCATTTTCTCATTCTTGCATAAGCCTCTCAAACTCCATCAATTTCTCACCAAACTTCAACATTCTTGATTCAATCTTCATTATCATCTCACAAGGATCAGAATCCATAATTTCTTTTGTCAAATTGAGGAAGGAATTGAACCATTCACCATTATCATCCAAGAGGCATGAACTTTGGAATTGAGTGATTCAAGGCTTTAGAACTACACTTGTTGCATACAGAAGGAATCACCAAGCCTACTGATCACATTCCCTTCATCACAAGCAGTTGATTTGAGGATCTCAGCACCTGTATCAAGGAATTACACCAGGTTTGTATTCTGTTCGAATTGCTTAATTTAGGTAGAATCTTATGGTGTTGATAGCATAGAACGGTTAAGCATAGGTAGATGACTGGTTATGGTGATTTTAGAGAAGTTTCATGAAGTTTGAAGATGAGGTATTAATTCTGTTGAGGCTCTTAACTCTTGGATTAAGGCACGAAAATGTTAGTAAAATAGCATGTTATGATCATGAGGAAGTGTAGATTAGCTTAGGATGAGTTTGGTGAAGAATTGGAGAGGTTTCATCTCAGGCATTAATGGTGGTTCCCATCTGTTACCTTCTTCGAATTGGCTGATTGTGTAATTTTTAATGGAAGCTATGACCACAGACTTGTAGAGGGAAAGAAATGGAGGAGTTTTGTCTTTTACATCGTGCATTTTCATGGCGTGTGGAGAGAGCATGAAAGGGTGGAATCATCGTGCATGGGAAGGGGTTCTGAAACCCTAGAATGCTGGAGGTTGAAGAAGGGTTGGTGGCCATGCGATTGAGGTTGGACCTTTGACCTGGGGAAGTATCCAACGGCCACGATTAAAACTTCATTCTGGTGGGAAATTTTAAAAAGTAAAACGCACCGTTTCACTTATGGGGGGGATTGGGCTCAGACCTCTATTCGCACCCCCCATTTAGTAAGCCCAACACGCTGAACTAGGGTATCTTGCTATTCTCACCCCCTCTGGCTTTTTCTTTTTATTTTCTTTATTATTTTCTTTTCATTTTTCATTCTTTTTAAAAATTCATAATAAATAGAAAAATCATCATTTTTAATTCATTCTTTTTGCATATTTTTCTTTAGGATGTCAAGAAAATTATAGAAAAATAAAAATGGAATTTTATTTTTATTTGATATTTTTCCCATATTTTCTAAATAAATAACATTTTAAATGGTTTCATTTCATACACAATTTTGTTAATTTTTGTTCTGTTATTTGCTTGAATATTTTTCATCCATTCTTTTTAGGTTGTTTAGGTTAGACATTGAACTTGTAGATTCAATTTAGTTCCCATTTTTTAGAATTAAATTTAGGTGCTTAGTGTAGGTGTGAATAATATGAATAAAATTAGGGTTTTAGGTGATGACTTAGGAGATTTGATTCTTTCCCTTAGGACTTAGGGTTTGATTAGTTTAGCTATGGGACTATAAGGGTTATGGGTAGTTATTAGATCCCCTTAGAAAAAGTCAGGATTCCCCTACTGCTATTAATATGCTGTTGTATCTGATTGACTGGTGTGGTGTGCCCTCTGGGGATTATTGCTTGCTTGCTTGGGTATGGGGATTGTCTGGGGATTTGGGAGAGCTGAAGACTTGGGGAGATGAAGACCATTGGAGATCCAGAGATTGAAGATCAACTGCCAGAGTTGGAGAGGAGGTTCTTGCTCGCAGCTGCTGAGGAGACTAGGGTTTAGGAGCTAGGCAGAGCTCTAGATTAGAAAGCTTGCTTCTCAAACATAGATGGATTTGTTTGCCTCTATCCTTTCTCTATGATTCAAAGTCTCTTTCAAATATCCACCTCCTTCCTTTGGAAGGATCAGTGAATATATTTGAAAGATAGAACTTTTGAGAGAAACCTGTCTGCACAATGTTAACAGTTTATGAGCCACCTTTGGTGGGCAATTTACTGTTTAACATTCCTCTCCTCTTGTTGACTAATGATTGGAGACTTGAAGAAAAGCCATTGTTTATAGGAACAGATGATTAAAGCCCTTTCCTGAAGGCCATGAAGATGGAGATTGATGCTTGTTGAAACCCATAAATGATTGGAGATTACTGGGAGCTAGGTGTTGATGCAGAGCTGCTGTGGCTGTTTATTTTTGCTGTATTTCATTTCTCGATGTATTGATTGGTTTTCCTGACTGTATTGTTTGCTGTTTACCCTGCTGGGTTGAAAGTGAAGTCTGTTCACTTTTGCCTATTGTTTTCTAGGTTCGAGGTTGAGTGGGACTCCCTTGCCTCGCTTGTACTGTTGCATCCATGCATTTTACCGCTTTATTATGTCTGTTATTGTTTCTGTTTCTGCCTATCCCGTAGGATCTCTGTTTCTCTCTGTGCAAGAGAGGAGCATGATAGACACTAGGTCTTAACCCATGCATGATAACATTAGGATAGTTTGATTCCCTTCGCAACCGTAGGTTAGAGTTCTGTCTCTTTCTTCCTCAAAACAAACAGAAAAACATATAAAGATTTCAAACTCAATAAAAGACACTTCTTCCGTAAAAGAATGTGAACTCATCAAGACATCATTTTTGTCCGTCGGGACTGCTAATCAAGAAAACCTTTTTCAGAAGGAATAAAGTCAACCAAGACAGACTTGTGTCGTACGTGGCCCGAACTACGTTTGCTCTGATCTTTCATGCTGTGTGAAAGTACGTAGGCATAGGATGCGATATCCTAGCGAGCAACCTTCCCCTCCTTTCCCGTAGGTAGGCGAACTACGTTGACTCTGATTTCTCGTTCCAGACGGGAATACGTAGGCATAAAGTGCGATACTTTGCCGAGTCATTTTTACTTTCATTTTATTTTCTTTTTAACCCTTGACCTATAGTTTAGATAGAATAACAATCCATACCCGAAAACAAGCGTGGATCCCGTCGAGTACGACGGACGTGAGGGGTGCTAATACCTTCCCCTTGCGTAACCGACTCCCGAATCCAGGTTTTGGTTGCGACGACCATACCTTTCCCGTGTTGTGCGAGGTTTTCTCTGAGCGTTTCCTTTCCCTCCCGTGGGATAAATAACGCACGGTGGCGACTCTTCTGTCAGCCGGCGCCGATTTTCGCAGTAGCGACAGCTGGCGACTCTGCTGGGGACCCAACGTCCCCTGGCTGCTAAGAACTGCGATGGTTCTTATGCATTTGGGATCCAACGTCCTTTTGAGCGATTCAGTCCTAGCGCTTGTTTTCCCGTCGAGGGTTTTGTATGGAGTTATTGTATATTTCTAACCTTGTATTTTCAGCTTTGTATATTGATTATTATTGATGTATTTGGGGTGTGACGGGTGTTCTGATATTGAGTGAGAAGCTGGACCTGGGCTTGAGTGCACCTAGAATTAGCGTAGAAAGTAGTGGGCGCGTGCCGGCTTTGCTTGCATTAGTGTCTCATGAAATCTACACTCGGACGAGGTTCTTCTGGTTGGCTTCTTTTTCTACCCTTTGGGTCGAAGGGGTTGTTGGTCAGCTGAACTGTCGACTCCGGGAACCGATCATTTGGAAGTTGGCTAAGTGAGGCCTCTTCAGGATTTGATGATGCCACTCCTTCTGGGAATCGTATCATCAACCCTGAAAGTCTGTGACGCCGACGACCGCATAGGATGCCATACCTTTGTCAGTTACTAGGACATCCACCTGTGAGAGGGTTTGGGGTTATGCAGGTAACTAGACCTTCAGACTACCGGTTATTTCTTGATCAGAGATCCTGGGTATTTATGGAGAGTTAGGAGGTCTGTCAGAGACCATTTGGAGATGTGTTCTGAGGTCTGTCAGAGACCAGTTGGAGTGTTCTGAGGTCTGTCAGAGACCAATTGGAGATGTGATTTGAGGTATACCAGAGACCAGTGGGAGTTATGGTTTGAGGTCTGTCAGAGACCAGTGTTGGAGCTTTGTTTTAGGTTTATCTGAGACCAGGGTTGATGAATTCTGGATAGTCTATCTGAGACCTTTCTTGATTGGGTTCAGGCTATTCAGCTACAGCTTTGGTCCCTGTTGCATGTTACTTGCATTGCATTGCCTGCATATCCATTACCACTTGCATTTCACTAACGTGTGTCTGTGCTGTAGGTGCATTTGCATATTCCCCGGTTTTAGTGTCCAGACTTCTGAGTATTGATTATGACTAGTTTGAGGAAAACAGTTGCGTATAAGCTGCCTTCACCCGATATTACTTCTTTGCTTGGTCTGATATCTCTTGCTGATGAGGAGGTTAGGAGAAGCTTCAGAATGAGTCATGGGAGATTACTGAGATTAGTCTGCAAGCCCACTGCTGATGAGATGAACGAGCTATACACCTTGATGCAGTTCTATGACCCCGCATTGAGATGCTTTACTTTTGCTGACTTCATTCTAGGGCCTACCATTGAGGAGTATGTGGAGTTTACTGAGCTTCCCGTGCAGAACAAGGTTCCCTTTATTCACTCTGCTGCTGAGCCCAAGTTGGAGGATTTAGCCAAAGCCTTGCATATGAATGCTGCTGAGTTGTTGGTGACTTCTTGGCTTGGGGTTCCCGGTTTCTCTCTAGATTTTCTGGTTGGCAAGGCTCAAGAGTACGCCAAGAACGGTTGTTGGGTGGTTTTCAATGCTATTTTGGCTTTATGCATTTATGGAATTGTGCTGTTTCCCAACTTGCCCAACTTCGTAGATCTGGATGCTTTCTATCTGTTTGCTGCAGGCAACCCAGTGCCAACGTTGATCGGAGACTTCTACCACTCATTGCACTACAAGAACGAAAACCGAAGGGGAAAAGTTGTTTACTGCTGTGCTCCTCTATTAAATATGTGGTTCAAAAGTCATCTCCCCATGAAGGGTCCATTTGTGGATAGTGCAACCTCAGCCAGTTGGTCAGAGCGCCTGATGAGGCTATATTCCGAAGACGTTGTGTGGTTCGATCGAGACCTGTTGGGATCCGAGCTCATCTTCAGCTGTTCTGGGTACCCTAATGTGCCGCTGATAGGAAGAAAAGGGTGTATCAATTACAACCCTTCTCTATTCATTCGTCAGTTCGGATATGCACTGAAGAATCCACCTCAGGAGAAGGAAGTACAGGAATCTCTGTACTTCACCGGAGACGTGAAGGGGGAGTTATTAGCCAAGTTGCAACATGCCTGGACACGTATTAATCGCAAAGGGAAGCCACTGTTAGGTAAGAATGATTGCCAGGCTTATGAACCTTACAGGGTTTGGATCCAGGAAAGAGCAAGTCAGTTATTAATGCCATTTCCCGCTGCACCCGTCACTGCTCCCGTCCCGGCAGAAGAGCCAACTACTGTTTCTAGGGAGGTCTACGAGCAAGTTGTGAAGGAAAAGGAAGCCTTGATGAAGATCAACGAAGGGTTAGAGCAAGAGCTAGCTCAAGTACGCAGTGAGAAAAACAAGGCCGTATATGCTTTCCAACAACAAATCGAGCTGTTAAACAGGTTAGGGGCTGAGTTGACTGAGGAAAAGAAAAAGCGTGAACGTCTGGGGCAAGAGTTCAGAAGCTCCCATGACATGCTGGAAGCCAAAAAGAAGGCGCTTGATGCGGCACACCGAGAAATCTCCTCTTGCAATAAGACATGGAATGCTACACTCACCAACAATAAGAAGAGGGAAGATAAGCTGAAGCAGCAAATTTCCGACCTCGAGGAGAAGTTGAAGTCTAGCACCAAGAAGTGTGAGGAGGAAGTGATGACCCGGTATAGTGTCCAGCATGCACTGAACAAGGCAATCAAATCCAGAGATGAAGCGGTGTCTCAGAAGCGAAAGCTAGAAGATTGCTTCGGAGAAGCAACATGGGAAGAAACTGCTGAAGACGTGCGCCATGTTCTTAAGAAAAGAAACCAACTTGTTGAAGGGCTGCTTGATCGACCAAGTCATCCAGATACCAAGAAGTTGATAGAAGAGTACCAGACTTTCGGGAGGATTTGATCATTTCATGTAGTAACTTGTAGTAACTTGTATGCTTTATTTGCATAAGTGCTGACCATCACCAGGATTGTTGGTTGAGGTCATGCCTTCTTATCGTACTCTCAGCGACATTGTATTCTGGTTTTCTCAGCAATATATGAGGCTCTCTATGATTTAGCTCCGATATTCCTATTGTCAACACTGTCACTGCACTGGCACCTTCACACTAGAACTGGGGGAATGAATTTCCCTAATGCACAGACACATTGCATTGCATTCGTGTTCATATTGCATTACAGGTAATCTTTGAATAAGTGTCTTATTTACTGCTCTGTACCAGGTACTTTCCAGGATTGCAGATCAACACCCGCACCGCTATTCCACCCGCACCAACTGTCGAAGAATCATGGATCAAATGCAGAATGAGATGCAAGATGTGCGCGAGAAGCTAGCTCTCTTTATGCAGACCATGGAAGCTATTGCAAAAGGTCAGGAGAATTTGCAAGCCATGGTCCAACCTCTGTTGGCCCGAAATGCTGGTCACGGTAATGAGGAGCATCAGTCTGTACGGGTCGATACTGTTCATGGAGACGGCACTCCCACGCCAGTGGCTCCACCGGTAGTCAATATACCTGCTGCTAACATCAACAACGCTACCGCTGCTGTGAATGGTAACGTCGGAGTTGGAAATGAGACTGCTGTCCATAAAGTTGGGCTGGGTGATGTCAATTTGGGAGATAATACGGGAGGCAATGGCTTCGTCAATGCTGGATTCGGGTTCAATGATCAGGGATTCGATAACACAGGGAAATATGGCTTTAATGCTCAAGGTTTTGGGCAAGATGGTTATGGTGTGACCAATCAGGGTTACGGAGGCTTTGGAAACGGAAACGGTGCTGGATTTATGGCTTTTGGTCCTGCTGGAGGTGTTCAAGGGTACGGCAACAGAGGCCGAGGTCCGGGGATGAATCAGATCAGAGCGGGACGTAGTAATGGATATGATGGGTATGGGGCTGGAAACGGTATGTGGCAAGAAGATCAGCAGGAGGACGCTTTCTCCGGAGGAGGTTTCGAAGGGCCGATGGATGACTCCCAGAAGATCAGAATGCTGGAAGAGCAGATGAGGGGAGTCCTGAACCAAAGTGCTGTGGGTTTGGACATGGCAACAATGGGTTTGGTACCTGGCTTGAGGGTGCCAATTAAATTCAAAGCTCCTGCGTTTGACAAGTATAAAGGAGACACATGTCCAAAAGTGCATGTACGAGCTTATTACAGAAAGATGTCTGCATACTCAACTGACGAAAGAATGCTAATGCATTTCTTTCAGGATAGTCTGTCGGGTCCTTCCCTAGAGTGGTACATGGGGCTGGAGCCAACTGATATCAAGACGTGGAAGCAATTAGCAGAGGCATTTGTAGCTCACTACAAGTATAATAGCGATTTGGCGCCCAATCGGGTCCAATTGGCAGGGCTGTCGCAGAAGAAGGGGGAGAGCTTCAAAGAGTACGCGCAAAGGTGGCGCGATATGGCTGCCAGGGTCCGTCCTCCTGTAGAAGATAAGGAAATGAATGACATGTTTGTCGGCACATTCACAGGTCTGTTTCATGATATGCTGTTCCACACGTCTCTGGCCAGTTTTTCAGACCTAATTCTGATGGGAGAAAAGATTGAACGTAACATTAAACAAGGAAAGTTCCAGGTTGAGGAATCAGCTGCATCTGGCAGTAATAGGAAAGCTTATGGTGGGCGCCGTCAGGGCGAGGCAAGCGCAGTATTTGGAGGCCGAGGCCGAGGCCGAGGCAGGGGACGAGGTCAGTATCGTCAGCCGCAGCAGGTGGCAAGTGTTACTATCCCGTATCAACAACAACCAGTCCAGCAACAACAACCGGTCCAGCAACAGCCAATGCAACAGCAGCAGCAGCCTCAGCAGGGGGGACAACAGGCTCAGCGAAGATTCCAGGGTAGTAAACCGAGAAGAGTGTTTGAGAAGCCTCCCTCAACCTATGCAGATTTGTTGCAGACATTGTTGGGATTGAACCTGGTAGAGAAAAGAACTCTGGCACCGATAACGGGAGCTCCCCCATTTGGTTATGACGCAAGCAGGCACTGTGAGTTTCATTCTGGAGCCCCGGGTCACGATATAGAAGGTTGCCATGCTTTTAAGCACGTTGTGCAGGATCTTTTGGACAATAAGACTATCAATTTCGGAACGGCAGGTCCGAATATAGTGCAGAAACCCATGCCTAATCATGGGGCAAACACCGTTCTGACTGAGGAAGGGTTGAATCTGATTATGAATGTTGAAGACTTGAAGACGCCACTGAGCGAGATAAAGAGCCGACTGTTGCAAGGGGGTGTTTACCCAGGATGTAACGAATATTGCTTAGACTGCTGGACCCGGGCAGGGGGGTGTGATGATTTGAAGAAAGGCATTCAGGCCTTAATTAATGAAGGCATATTGCAGTTTGACCAAGCAGCAACTGAAGAGCCCGCGGGGGCAGTAGCATGTGATCAGACTGATGTGGCCACGGTAACGATTCCTCGGAAGACGATCACTATTGCAGCACCAGCTCAGCGGCCACCGATCACTATCACTAAAGCCGGACCAATCCCGTACGAGAGTACGAAAGCAGTCCCATGGTCATATGGGTTGGAGGTGTATTGTGACGGGATAAAAATTGATGTTAATAAGCAGCCAGCCGAGACTGTGGATAACGTTGTTGGTTCGGGAGGTATGACGAGGAGTGGTAGGATCTTTATATCCCCCGAAGTGGAGGCCGAAAGATTAGCAAAGGGAAAAGGGAAAGTGGTTGAGAACGTTCCGGTGCAAGCAAGTGACAAAGAATCGGCATCGAAAGACGTAGAAGAATTCATGCGTTTGATTCGAAAAAGTGATTATAAGATTGTGGAGCATCTGCAGCAGACGCCGTCCAAAATATCTATCCTGTCACTGCTGTTGTGTTCAGAAGCTCACAGAAATGCGTTGCTGAAAGTCCTGGATACTTCTTTTGTACCCCAAGATGTCTCCGTGAATCAGCTGGAAGGAGTGTTGACACATGTGAATGCAGGCCATAGCCTGGGATTTACTGACTTCGACCTGACCCCGAAAGGGAGAGATCATAATATGGCACTGCACGTATCTGTTGAGTGTAGAGGATCAGTAATGTCACACGTATTGGTTGACACCGGATCGTCTTTGAATGTGCTACCCAAGAAGGCGATGATGAAGCTGGATGTTAGAGGAATTTTGTGTACGCCCAGCGATTTGGTAGTCAGAGCGTTTGATGGCACGCGGAGAACAGTCTTTGGATCGATCACATTGCCTCTGCAGGTGGGGCCGGAGGTGTTTGCAACTGAGTTTTATATCATGGATATACAGCCTGCGTACAGCTGCTTGCTTGGAAGACCTTGGATTCATGGGGCAGGGGCAGTCACGTCTACCCTACATCAGAAGTTAAAATATATGGTCGGAGACAGCGTAGTCACCGTATGCGGAGAAGAGGACATCCTGGTCAGCCATCTGTCGTCATTTAAATATGTGGAAGTCGACGGAGAAATCCACGAAACACCCTGCCAGGAATTTGAAGGTTTGCGCATCAAGGACAAAGGTCCCGGGCCGAGCAAAGCGCCGGAGATAGCCGTTTCATCGTATAAAGAAGCTCAAGCTCTGGTAGAAGCAGGAGAAGCAAAGGGCTGGGGCAAAGTGCTAGACATTCCTGTGAAGATGGACCGGTTCGGGCTGGGATACCAACCGTCGTCATCCACTCCTTCCGTGGGAGCACCCCGTTTCAGAGGGCCAGTCACCATCCTTGCCAATGGAGTATGTCATGAGACCGTCAATGCTGTTGCGGAGTCTGATGAAGGAGACAGCGACTGTGATATGGATGCCTGGATTCAGCCAAGCACGCCAGGACAAGGACTGTGCAACTGGTCTATTCAGGAGCTTGTTCCTGTGACTTTTAAACAGTAATGCTTTGCTTTATTAATTGTTGAATAATCTGATGTCTTGCCCGGGGCATCAGGATTTGCTTAGGGCTGTGTTGTTATGAACATTGCGTGTTAATCATTAAATAAATGGCGTTTTTTCATGTGCAAATACTGTAATCCTTGTCTTTCTTGTTTTATATTTTTCAATAAAATGGCAACGTGTTTGTTCGCTTTATACGCATTTTGAAGCACTTAACCATTCCTTTTGCAGGATAACATGTTCAGATGACATCCTTGAACCACCTATGACTCGTCCCGACTTCGAGCACCCGGTATTTCAGGCCGAAGAAGAGGTTGCCGAAGATAGCGACGTTCCTGAAGAACTGTCTTGGTTGGTGAAGCAAGAGGAAAGAGCCATTCTGCCTCACGATGAGGTCATCGAAATTATCAACTTAGGGTCGGAAGGGGTTGAGAAGAATATTCGTATCGGAGCCGCACTGCAGAGTGATATCAAGCGAAGGCTGGTTGAAATGCTCAGGGAGTATAATGATGTATTCGCTTGGTCGTATGAAGATATGCCAGGGCTCGATACAGACATGGTTGTGCATCGCCTGCCACTGAAAGAAGATTGCCCGCCAGTCAAACAAAAGCTTCGCAGAACTCGACCAGATATGGCAATGAAGATCAAAGAGGAAGTTCAAAAACAGTGGGACGCCGGTTTCCTGGCTGTGACGAAGTATCCTTCATGGGTTGCCAACATCGTACCAGTGCCAAAGAAAGATGGCAAGGTTCGAATGTGCGTGGATTATCGAGATTTGAATAAAGCAAGCCCAAAAGACGATTTTCCACTTCCTCATATTGACGTGTTAGTTGATAATACCGCTCAATACTCCGTATTCTCCTTTATGGATGGATTTTCAGGCTATAATCAGATTAAAATGGCGCCAAAGGATATGGAGAAGACTACTTTCATAACGCCTTGGGGAACATTTTGCTATAAAGTGATGCCCTTTGGTTTGAAAAATGCTGGGGCAACATATCAGCGTGCGATGACGACTCTTTTCCATGACATGATGCATAAAGAGATCGAAGTTTATGTTGACGATATGATTGCCAAATCCCAGACGGAGGAAGAGCATCTGGTGAATTTGCTGAAGTTATTTAAAAGGCTTAGGAAGTTCAGGCTGAGGCTGAACCCTAACAAATGCACCTTCGGGGTAAGATCGGGTAAGCTGCTAGGGTTTATCGTAAGCGAAAGAGGAATAGAGGTCGATCCTGCTAAAATAAAAGCAATTCAAGAAATGCCGACGCCTAAAACAGAGAAGGAGGTGCGCGGGTTTTTAGGGAGGTTGAACTACATCGCTCGGTTCATATCTCACCTAACTGCTACGTGCGAACCATTATTCAAGCTGTTGAAGAAAGATCAAGCTGTAACGTGGAACGAAAATTGTCAAAAGGCGTTCGATAAAATAAAGCAGTATTTGCAGGAGCCTCCTATTTTGATACCCCCGGTGGCAGGAAGACCCTTGATAATGTATTTGACGGTTCTTGAGGGAAGCATGGGTTGTGTTCTCGGTCAACACGACGAGACAGGGAGAAAAGAGCATGCAATCTATTACCTGAGCAAGAAATTTACAGATTGTGAATCTCGGTATTCAATGCTGGAAAAAACTTGTTGCGCGCTAGCCTGGGCCGCCAAGCGTTTGAGGCAGTACATGCTGAATCATACAACCATGCTCATCTCGAAGATGGACCCTATCAAATATGTGTTTGAAAAGCAGGCGTTGTCAGGTAGAATTGCCCGTTGGCAAATGGTCTTGACTGAATATGATATTCAATACGTCTCGCAGAAGGCTATAAAGGGGAGTGTGTTGTCTGAGTATCTGGCGGAGCAGCCTATTGAAGAGTACCAATCGATGAGGTTTGATTTTCCTGACGAGGATATCATGTACCTAAAGATGAAAGATTGTGAAGAACCGTTGCCAGACGAAGGACCGGAGTTGGGTTCCAAATGGAGGATGATATTTGACGGAGCCGTGAATGCTTACGGTAGCGGAATATGGGCAATCATCACTACGCCACACGGGTCGCACATCCCGTTTACTGCCCGACTGACCTTTGCTGTTACCAATAATGAGGCCGAATACGAAGCTTGTATAATGGGGCTTGAAGAAGCCATTGATTTGCGAATCAAACATCTGGACGTATACGGAGACTCAGCTCTGGTGGTGAATCAGATAAAAGGGGAATGGGAGACGCGGCAGCCCAACTTGATACATTACATGAATTATGCAAGGAGGTTGTTGCCTTTCTTCGACAAGGTTGAATTGCATCACGTACCGCGGGCAGAGAATCAAATGGCTGACGCCCTCGCCACTTTGTCTTCCATGTACAAGGTCAACTTCTGGAACGAAGCTCCCCGAATCATTATCTCTCGGCTTGACAGGCCAGCTTATGTATTTGCTATTGATGAAGCGTCTGATGGAAAACCATGGTATTTTGATATCCTTAATTTCCTGAAGGATAAAGAGTATCCGGCTGGGGCATCCAGTCAAGATCAGAAGACTCTCAGGAGATTAGCGGGCAATTTCTATTTGAACCCGGACGGCGTCTTATACAGAAGAAACCACGATTTGGTGCTGTTGCGTTGTGTAGACGAAAGAGAGGCAAAGTTGCTCATGGAAGAAATACACGAAGGTACCTTTGGTACGCACGCGGGCGGGCATGCTATGACGAGAAAGCTGCTGCGGGCAGGTTACTTTTGGCTGACGATGGAAACTGATTGTTTCAAGTTTGCGAGGAAATGCCACAAATGCCAAATCTATGCTGATAAGATCCATGTGCCTCCGAGTCCTCTAAATGTGATGTCATCACCTTGGCCATTTTCGATGTGGGGAATCGATATGATTGGAAAGATCGAGCCGACAGCTTCTAACGGGCATCGGTTCATCCTAGTAGCAATCGATTATTTCACCAAGTGGGTGGAAGCGGCGTCTTACGCGAATGTAACGAAGCAAGTGGTGGCCAGATTTATCAAGAGAGATATCATTTGCCGATATGGGATTCCCGAGCGGATAATCACGGATAATGGTTCAAACCTGAATAACAAAATGATGAAGGAGCTCTGTCAGAATTTCAAGGTCGAACATCACAACTCCTCCCCTTACCGACCCAAGATGAATGGCGCTGTCGAAGCGGCCAATAAGAATATCAAGAAGATCGTTCAGAAAATGGTAGTGACCTATAAGGATTGGCATGAGATGCTACCTTTCGCTTTGCACGGTTATCGTACGACGGTACGCACATCAACCGGGGCAACTCCGTTCTCATTAGTATACGGAATGGAAGCGGTATTACCATTGGAAGTCGAGATCCCTTCTCTGAGGGTATTGCGAGACGTTCAGCTGGACGAGGCAGAATGGGTAAAAGACAGGTTGAACCAACTGAGCTTGATGGATGAGAAGAGGCTAGCTTCTCTAGCATACAGTCGTTTGTACCAGAGCCGAATGAAGAAAGCATATGACAAGAAGATACATCCTCGGAGCTTTCAGACGGGCGACCTTGTGTTGAAAAGGATTCTCCCGCCACAGGCAGATCACAGGGGCAAGTGGACCCCCAACTACGAGGGGCCATACGTTGTCAGGAAAGTCTTCTCAGGAGGAGCGTTGTTGTTGTCCACCATGGATGGAGAAGACTTTACGTCACCTGTGAATTCGGACGCAGTTAAAAAATACTTTGCTTAAAATAGACCCGCTGGACAGAAAAAGAGAGTCCAGGCAAAAATGGGGCATCCTGGCGAACCAAAAACAGAATGAAAGGTTCGGGCAAAAATTAGGGATAAAATTGAAAAAATGTACACCCGCGAAGTTGAAAACCTACACTGGGCGACTTCGGCAAAAAGGGGTATCCCGGTGAGCTGAAAACCCGTAAAGGGCGGTTCACGCAAAAGTTAGGGATTTGAAAAGCAAATGACTGCGGTCCGAATTTGATGATTGCAATAAGCATCAATGCGGGAGAATACATTTGAGGAGCCAGTTATCTGATACAATCGCTTCAGAAGTGGGGATACCGGGAAAGCATTAGAGTTGGGCGAGTCATGGGAGGATCAGTTCGTGGTGTTCATCTGCATCCCGTTGCCAACATGTGTACAAATTTAAGTTGTCAATATTTATGCTTCTTGTGCATACTTGTATACTTGTATATTTGCTTTGTGTAGCTTCCTCATTTCAGGAGTTACATCCCGTGTACAAAACTCCGCCCATTCAGGGGCCCAATCAATAAAATACGTTATTCAGTACTTGACACTGTTCTTTACTGTTTTGTGCATGATTAACGCCTAAGTTTGATGAAACTAGCGTGTGTATAACGTCACTGGCCCTTGCCAACAGTTGCTAAAGCTTTGAATTAACTGAAAATAACGTCACTAACCTAAATTGATTTGGTTGCATAGGCTTGTCTTGTCTTGGTTGTGTTGTTGCAGGTTTTATAACCGTACGAGGAAGATGATCAAAAGATCGCAATAACGAAAGACTCAGCCCTCACGCAGGTCATGCAGGTTCTTCCCGAGGAAGGATAGAACTCTCCAGCTAGTCGTAGCTGGTGCAAAAAGGATTATCCAGCAAAGTCTTTCATCCTCAACAGAATTGACGATTCCAAGATTGCAGGCTGTATTCAGACATTGTATCTCAAGCAGAGTTGGTTTAGCCTCATAAGATTAAATATCTGTGAGCTGTATCCAGACAAGTTCATCTTTCCTCGCAGGGTCATTCACTCTCTCCCAGTGGAGTCAGCTAATTTTTCCCCAATAGAATCATCCCATCCCCAGCGGAATTCTCCTTTCAGCAAGTGTCCTTTCCACCCAGTAGAACTCGAATATCAGTTCACTCTCCAGCAGAAAGTCCGATCATACTATGCACATCTGCTATTCCCCAGCAAAGTTATATTCCCCAGCAAGGGGTTACCTCAACAAGGCGTTTGGTTTGAGTCCCAGTTTCCCAGCAGGGTTGACTTCACCCTTCCAGCATTTGTAGCATCTGGCTATCCCCAGCGGAGTCGGCATTATCTTCAGCATTTATTTTGCTGAAGCAGTTTCTGTACTCTAGCAGTTCAGATGGAGAGAATTTTGGCTCAGATGAATTACCAAACATTCAGGATCTCGGCATGAGACATCCAATGATAACGTCAGTTCGGCAGTATTCCCCGCAGAGTTACCAGGATAAGTTCCTCTTTATTTCCAAGCAGAATTAGTTGTCATCAAGGGTTCCATGAAGCAGAATTTCAGAAGTTGCCTCCGGTCATCAGAACAGGCATCCGGTAGTTTGGTTTCCAGATATCCCCAGTAGAGTCCGCCTCAAAGTCGTTGTCACATCAGTGCTAAAGAAGGTTGTGGGTTGGGATCAATGGAGAACTAAGTCCTGACGTGGACAATTTATTCCTATATTGACGAGATTCCTTCAGAAGTGGGCGTCCTAACATGGACAGATTTATTTCCCCGGGTTGATGAGATGTGTTAGCCCTAACGTGGACAGATTCAGATTCTCGGAATTGGTGGAATGTGAAGTCATGACGTTGACAAAACTGATTACTCTTTGTGTTGGTGTCCTGACGTGGACCATTTACTCTCAGCAGTTATCTTTCTTCGGGTTGGCGAAGCATGGGTCCGGACGTGGACAAATCAAGACGAAAGATGGGTCCGGACGTGGACGAGTTTATTCCTTACGTGGGAAAAGAGGTTTCAGTTCCTTACGTGGAAAGGCGAGTTTATTCCTAACGTGGAAAGATGAGATTCCTTACGTGGAAAAAATGGGATTCCTTACGTGGAAAGATTGAGTCCTCACGCGGACATGTCGAGATTGATTCCTGACGTGGAAAGAAAGAGATTATCCCTGACGTGGAAGAGTTTAGTCCTGACGCGGACAGATCAAAGTTTGATTCCTAACGTGGAAGAAGAAGATAGAAAATTTAGTCCTGACGCGGACAGATTCAGAAGAAGAAGTATGCCTAACGTGGAAAGAAGGCGTGTTCCTTACGTGGAAGAGAACGAGAAACTTCAAGTCCTTACGCGGAAAGATGGGAGTCCTTACGTGGACAAATCAGAAAAATGGTTCCTTACGGGGAAAGGAGATCATGTTCCTTACGTGGAAAAGATTGAGTCCTGACGTGGACACACACGAAGAGGATTCCTTACGTGGAGAGAGCGGAGTCCTTACGTGGACAGATTAAGATGGCATTCCTTACGTGGAAAAATGTAGTCATGACGCGGACAAATCGGAAAGAGTTGGTTTCCTTACGTGGAGAGATTGAGGTCCTTATGTGGACGGATTCAAGAAAAGTTGATTCCTGACGTGGAAGAATGATGTACTCCTTACATGGAAAAAGGTGAGTCCTAACGTGGACAGGTTCAGAACCAAAGTTGTATTCCTTACGCGGAAATATTGGAGTCCTGACGCAGACATATCGAGTTGTACTGGAGTCCTTACATGGACAGATTGATACGGTTCTCCTTACGTGGAAAAAGAAGATTGCATCCTGACGTGGGAAGATGGAAAGTTTAGTCCTGACGTGGACAGATGCAGAAGAGATGATTCCTTACGTGGATGGTGTTATTCCTAACGTGGAAGAGTTTATTCCTAACGGGGACGATTTATTGGAATATCCCCCAGCGGAGTTGCCGAGATTTTTTTGGGTTAACAGCAAGTGGAGTCCTAACGTGGGCAGGTTCTAGTTGAGATTTCTTCGTATTAATGACAGACAGAGTCCTAATGTGGACAAGCAAGCAATCTGTTATCCCCAGCGTGGTCATTATGAGATCAGTGGGTTACCGTAACAGTCAGATTTAGCTGATGAATGTCGTTCCCCAAGCAGGAGCGCAGTTTATTTCCGCTGTTGGCAAATTTCTGGTTTCACTAGTATTCAACCGTCTTGTACCGCGAATGTCTGAAGGCTCCGAGCCCTTCACCCAATCGGGTCCAAGTCGCTTGAATAGGGGCAGCTGTTGCACCCTAAAATTTGCCCAACCTTATTCACTTGGTTTATGTTTCAATATCATTAGCATTTGCATATAGAGTCATGTACATAGACTAATCATCTGCATAGCATAAGCATAACAAGTCATTCAACAGGGGACCAATCATTATTCTCATCTCTAGAGGCCTATCAAGAGGTTATTATCCTAATTCAATCTCATTCAAGTCATCAGAAAAGAATTTGAAAGCAGGGAGGTCAGTGGATCAAGCAGTTCATCTATCTCCTAGCTGAGGGTGTCAGAGGATCAACAAGGGAATTATGAGCTGTGAATTGAGAGTATGGAGAGTATCTAGACATCTTGGAGGACTTAGAAAGTCATTTGGAGAAGGATACAAGTCATTGGTGAAGTCACAAGAGTTGCAGTTGAAAACAGTCAACTAGGGTTTCATCTGGGTCAACCCTAGGTCAACCCTAGGTCAATTGATTGATTCAAAGGCATTAAGGGCTATTGGAGAGATGTGGGGTTCATCATTTGACATGGAAAATAAGGATATGTTGTTATGCCAAGAAGAAATCAAGAGAAATCAAGGAGAAGAGGAGTTTCTAAATTAGGGTTTCTATGTAAAATCCCCTAGTTTAGGTCAGATTTCCAAGCAAGATAAGTCAAAATGCAAGCTTCAAATGGATCCTTGGCAAACATAAAACTTGTAGAGGATCTCAAGACCTTTAATTTGAGTGGTGGAAGACATCAAGGAGATTTATAGAACTCAAGTTATGGTCCTTGCAAGTTACAGGTCATCTGAGGTATCTGAAATTTTGTCTGTGAAAGTGACTTGACTTCCAAGCAACGTTTACCCCTCAAGGAGATTTCAAATGAATTTATGGTCAACATAAGGATTGTTCCTCATTGTCTTAGCTTTCTAGAATGGTATAGTATGCCTTCATGTGATGTGTGGAACTCAACTTATGGTCTTGGCAAGCAAAGGGTATTTTGGTCATTTGTGAATTACAGGTCATTTTAACCTATGTCCAAAACTCATACAAGGAGGCCTCAAATGAAAAGACTTACAACATCAAACTTGCTCCAAATGACATTTTGAGTCTAGAAAAGTGACCATGAGAGATTGGAAATGTCCATAGCACAAGGTTTCAAAATTGGTGAATTTAATGAAGAAAAATGGCTTAAAAAATGAGATTTTTCATATCTTGGCCAAATGATGCAAAATTATAGGTCATTTTGAATGGAAAAAGCATTTTAAAGACATTGGCTAAAGTGGAATTTTGAGTTTAGGTCATAATTTGTGAGTTATCCATGGTTGCTTGAATTGAAAGTAACATAATCCAAATTGAAAAGGAAAAGTGTAAGGAAAACTTCTCCAAGCTTCTAGGAGGTTCTAATGCAACCTATATATTCATGCAAGCTGATTCATGCAAGGGTTGGTGTTCCCATTTGTCCAAAATCTCCATTTTCATCCATTTTCTCATTCTTGCATAAGCCTCTCAAACTCCATCAATTTCTCACCAAACTTCAACATTCTTGATTCAATCTTCATTATCATCTCACAAGGATCAGAATCCATACTTTCTTTTGTCAAATTGAGGAAGGAATTGAACCATTCACCATTATCATCCAAGAGGCATGAACTTTGGAATTGAGTGATTCAAGGCTTTAGAACTACACTTGTTGCATACAGATGGAATCACCAAGCCTACTGATCACATTCCCTTCATCACAAGCAGTTGATTTGAGGATCTCAGCACCTGTATCAAGGAATTACACCAGGTTTGTATTCTGTTCGAATTGCTTAATTTAGGTAGAATCTTATGGTGTTGATAGCATAGAACGGTTAAGCATAGGTAGATGACTGGTTATGGTGATTTTAGAGAAGTTTCATGAAGTTTGAAGATGAGGTATTAATTCTGTTGAGGCTCTTAACTCTTGGATTAAGGCACGAAAATGTTAGTAAAATAGCATGTTATGATCATGAGGAAGTGTAGATTAGCTTAGGATGAGTTTGGTGAAGAATTGGAGAGGTTTCATCTCAGGCATTAATGGTGGTTCCCATCTGTTACCTTCTTCGAATTGGCTGATTGTGTGATTTTTAATGGAAGCTATGACCACAGACTTGTAGAGGGAAAGAAATGGAGGAGTTTTGTCTTTTACATCGTGCATTTTCATGGCGTGTGGAGAGAGCATGAAAGGGTGGAATCATCGTGCATGGGAAGGGGTTCTGAAACCCTAGAATGCTGGAGGTTGAAGAAGGGTTGGTGGCCATGCGATTGAGGTTGGACCTTTGACCTGGGGAAGTATCCAACGGCCACGATTAAAACTTCATTCTGGTGGGAAATTTTAAAAAGTAAAACGCACCGTTTCACTTATGGGGGGGATTGGGCTCAGACCTCTATTCGCACCCCCCATTTAGTAAGCCCAACGCGCTGAACTAGGGTATCTTGCTATTCTCACCCCCTCTAGCTTTTTCTTTTTATTTTCTTTATTATTTTCTTTTCATTTTTCATTCTTTTTAAAAATTCATAATAAATAGAAAAATCATCATTTTTAATTCATTCTTTTTGCATATTTTTCTTTAGGATGTCAAGAAAATTATAGAAAAATAAAAATGGCATTTTATTTTTATTTGATATTTTTCCCATATTTTCTAAATAAATAACATTTTAAATGGTTTCATTTCATACACAATTTTGTTAATTTTTGTTCTATTATTTGCTTCAATATTTTTCATCCATTCTTTTTAGGTTGTTTAGGTTAGACATTAAACTTGTAGATTCAATTTAGTTCCCATTTTTTAGAATTAAATTTAGGTGCTTAGTGTAGGTGTGAATAATATGAATAAAATTAGGGTTTTAGGTGATGACTTAGGAGATTTGATTCTTTCCCTTAGGACTTAGGGTTTGATTAGTTTAGCTATGGGACTATAAGGGCTATGGGTAGTTATTAGATCCCCTTAGAAAAAGTCAGGATTCCCCTACTGCTATTAATATGCTGTTGTATCTGATTGACTGGTGTGGTGTGCCCTCTGGGGATTATTGCTTGCTTGCTTGGGTATGGGGATTGTCTGGGGATTTGGGAGAGCTGAAGACTTGGGGAGATGAAGACCATTGGAGATCCAGAGATTGAAGATCAACTGCCAGAGTTGGAGAGGAGGTTCTTGCTAGCAGCTGCTGAGGAGACTAGGGTTTAGGAGCTAGGCAGAGCTCTAGATTAGAAAGCTTGCTTCTCAAACATAGATGGATTTGTTTGCCTCTATCCTTTCTCTATGATTCAAAGTCTCTTTCAAATATACACCTCCTTCCTTTGGAAGGATCAGTGAATATATTTGAAAGATAGAACTTTTGAGAGAAACCTGTCTGCACAATGTTAACAGTTTATGAGCCACCTTTGGTGGGCAATTTACTGTTTAACATTCCTCTCCTCTTGTTGACTGATGATTGGAGACTTGAAGAAAAGCCATTGTTTATAGGAACAGATGATTAAAGCCCTTTCCTGAAGGCCATGAAGATGGAGATTGATGCTTGTTGAAACCCATAAATGATTGGAGATTACTGGGAGCTAGGTGTTGATGCAGAGCTGCTGTGGCTGTTTATTTTTGCTGTATTTCATTTCTCGATGTATTGATTGGTTTTCCTGACTGTATTGTTTGCTGTTTACCCTGCTGGGTTGAAAGTGAAGTCTGTTCACTTTTGCCTATTGTTTTCTAGGTTCGAGGTTGAGTGGGACTCCCTTGCCTCGCTTGTACTGTTGCATCCATGCATTTTACCGCTTTATTATGTCTGTTATTGTTTCTGTTTCTGCCTATCCCGTAGGATCTCTGTTTCTCTCTGTGCAAGAGAGGAGCATGATAGACACTAGGTCTTAACCCATGCATGATAACATTAGGATAGTTTGATTCCCTTTGCAACCGTAGGTTAGAGTTCTGTCTCTTTCTTCCTCAAAACAAACAGAAAAACATATAAAGATTTCAAACTCAATAAAAGACACTTCTTCCGTAAAAGAATGTGAACTCATCAAGACATCATTTTTGTCCGTCGGGACTGCTAATCAAGAAAACCTTTTTCAGAAGGAATAAAATCAACCAAGACAGACTTGTGTCGTACGTGGCCCGAACTACGTTTGCTCTGATCTTTCATGCTGTGTGAAAGTACGTAGGCATAGGATGCGATATCCTAGCGAGCAACCTTCCCATCCTTTCCCGTAGGTAGGCGAACTACGTTGACTCTGATTTCTCGTTCCAGACGGGAATACGTAGGCATAAAGTGCGATACTTTGCCGAGTCATTTTTACTTTCATTTTATTTTCTTTTTAACCCTTGACCTATAGTTTAGATAGAATAACAATCCATACCCGAAAACAAGCGTGGATCCCGTCGAGTACGACGGACGTGAGGGGTGCTAATACCTTCCCCTTGCGTAACCGACTCCCAAATCCAGGTTTTGGTTGCGACGACCATACCTTTCCCGTGTTGTGCGAGGTTTTCTCTGAGCGTTTCCTTTCCCTCCCGTGGGATAAATAACGCACGGTGGCGACTCTTCTGTCAGCCGACGCCGATTTTCGCAATAGCGACACCCCCTTTTGTAATCAGATTCTTTTTTATATCATCCACTCCCAAACGTGTAGCTTTGGCAATGTCCTGCTCTTTAGGGTCCTTCTCCATGATCGAAAAAGGAGAATCTTCAAGACTGGGTAATCCAATCAAATGAGAGTATTCCTCTAGTGTGGGCACTAACTGATAATCAGGAAATGTGAAACAGTGGTAGAGCGGATCATAAAACTGGAGAAGAGTAGAAAGAAGTCCACTATCCATCTTCACCTTCAAGAGTAGCAACAACTTTCCATATTGGTTTTGAAATCCCTCTGGATCTGTCACTAAGGTGCTCAATCTTCTCAAGTCGTCTAGGTTAAAACCCTTGTAAGTGTACTTCAAAGTTTTCTTTCTTTCACTGTTCATGACGACCTCTGATATTTACAAACAACAAAGTCTGAGTTCCATGAAACCATATGATGATATGATGACATGATGATATGAATGCACAAAACACAAACAAGATGCATATGCACACAACACAGGTTTAGGGTTAAGGACAAGCATGAGTCAAAGGGTCTACCCATCCCCAAGGATTGTACTATGGATTGATCTGTACCTGCCAAACGGGTTCTACAAAGTTCCCAGAGTCATCAACCCATCTTTCGGATATTATCAACTTCCCAAATTACTTGGTGATTGATAATATTCTCAAGAGAATCTCGTCTGAGTGTAGTATCGCGTATCAACTATTTCGGAAATACTTCCTTATAGTCATCGCACTACGTCCTAATAAGGTCAAAGCGGGGTAAAATGTAATCTAAAAGTCCACAGTGTCACGGGCTCCTTCGTCGAAAGTAGCATTGTTTTCATCAATACTCGATCAACAATACTAAACTCTCGAGAGGGCCTACACTGAGCGGTGGTTTCTCAAGTTAGCTTGGTCGGGAATCAACTCCCTATAAGCCTTCTTGAATATACCACCATCCTATCATAATTGCACTCAAGTCCAGGTATAGGACCGTCTCACCACTCAAAGTACCCAATATCTGATATACAAACATATTGACAAATATACATGTTAAGCAAATATTCACAAATATAGCATGCAATTAAACAAAATAGGCTAAACCCTCAAGTTAAGTAACTTGCATTCCCCAGTGAAGTCGCCATTTCTGTTGCAGTGAGAATCGTGATACCAAGCTATTAATTAACTCGAATCTTTAATTCTTAGATTACAACTGGACTTTAATTTATCCAAAGGAAAGGTCTAAAGAAAGAAAAACCCTTTTCGCGATGTAACAACAACGCTAAGAGATTCGGGGATCGGGGGTTGGTTATGCATAGGGTAGGTATTTCACATCCTAAACATCTGTAGTACTCTACAGGAACCTTTTGTTTGTTTGCATGCTAAGTTGGTAAATATTTGCTAACGATTAGGATTGGGTAAAAGGTGTAGGCATAGACCTAAAGATAGTTCCTAAGTTTGCTCGCAAAGACGTCGCGTCCTTTGCCTACGTATCCTAACTAGGATAGAATCAGAGCAATCGTAGTTCACCTCACAAGGGATGAAGAACACTTGATTATTATCAAAGTTCAATGGGGAACAAACATTACAATGCTTGTATAGAGTTTAACAAAACTCTCTAGATCTATGTTGAATTCTCAAAGGGGAATAAGTAATCATTGCTATGATTCTTACATAGAATTTATAAACTCTATCCTAGGGTTCTAGTTGGGGAGCACCCCTAGTAAAGGTGGGTCTTTTAGACTTGAGCAAAGTCCAATGGCTTATGGGTTCTAATCTTAACTAAGATTCAATATGACTTTACAAAGTCAAAAGGGGTAATAAGCTATCCATGACACAAGGGTCAATGGAGAGACTTTTCCTTTGGAAGGGGAGATAGTGAGCAACTGGGTGAGAACTAAAAGGTTCCATCACTTGGGGAAAAATATTTAACAAAGTATAAACATATTCAAGCCTGAGGAATATAGAAGACATAATTATAATCAAGGATTAACCAACACATTACAATGATCAAGTATTTTGAGTAGGATGAATGGTTACGACCAATTATAGTAAGCATATTACAATAAGCATGTCTTGACAAAGGTGTAGGCATATCTTAACAAAGATTGAAAGTACGGTCTTAACAAAGATTAGGAAAACATGATAAAGGTGACAACCATGTAAACAAATAACAATTTGAAAACAAATCATGTTATAAACTCAAAGCGTAACAACAATATGCATAGATAACAATCTCACACAGTTAAATTAGTTTAGCCTCGTAATTTAGGAGGTACATGGCAAGAGGATTACTTAACAAAGTAAAGATGAAGAAATCATGGTGACAACCATGGGAGAAAGTCCTAACATGCTCACTAATATGCAAGGAATGAGAATAAATGAATATCTAAGCGCAAACAATCATAGTGAAAAATAAAATCATCTGCGTATGGGAGATAACGATCTCAATACCAAGAAACTTGCAAGTAACCCAAAGGCATGAAAATGAACAAACATGGAATTTTAAAAATATCACATTAAAATAGACATCAAGACAAATATAATGCAAAAAGAATGGGTCCAAAATGATGAAAAATGAGTGAGTTATGATTTTTTGAAGTTGAGGTGATTTATGACAAATAAAACAAAATAAACAAGAATAATAAAAAAGAGAAAAGGCCAAGCTGGGGGTTGAACCCAGGCCCTTATGTTTAGAAACATACACAACAACCACTAGAGCACACGCGCGCGCGTTGAAAAGTAATGGAAAGAATAAACAAAATAATAAAACATGAGATCAGAAAATAAATGAAGCAAAAAATGCCTCGCTAGGGCTCGAACCCAAGACACAAGGCATGATAGGCATTTTAATGGCAAGGCAATAACCACTGGGGTGGCGATACATCCGTTGATTATCCCACCCCAATAAATACATAAGCCTTCACGCGCGTTATTTTTGGCCCAAAACCAAGGCAAACAAAGCAGATACGGATTGGATCGAAACTCTATCAAATCAAAACCAAAATCAACAAAATTAGAGTCTAAATTGCTTGGAATTTAATGAGGACTAAGATAGCATCAACCATTTTTCAAAATCATGCTTACACAAGGGAACTCGATGGAATGTGCAAAAGAGAAATTTGGAATGCATAAGGGAACCCAATGTCTAAAATAGATGCATACAGTCCATATAATCACTATGCACAAACTCTAAATATGTAAATGAAGGATCTCAAACTCAAAGATCAGCCAAAAAACTAATCAAAACAAAACTGGCACGTTATGGTAAGATAAAATGCAAAGCTGGACATGAACAACAAGTTATGATGCAGCCACAATGCCAGAGCCTCATACTCAGTTCAGGCATGGATTTTTATCAAACATGGGCTACAAGGATCCTCAAATGGATACAGGCATTTCACAAGGCTGACAGATTGAGAAGTAGTGCAATATCAACACATCCACACATCATCAATTGCTTGACAACAAAACAATGTGTACATGAGTTTCCACACACACAAGTGCAAAAGTCAAAAATGGAGTTTGAAAGTATGAGAGTTTTAAACATCATCTTCAGAAACAGGATGCAAACAGTAAGTCAAAGCAAAATATCCTTTGATATTTCAATTCAATTTAAATGAATTCCAATCAGCATTCCTACACAAACTCACACACAAATCAAAATGATCTAGAAGCAACTGTTATGACATGTGTCGCTACTGCGAAAATCGGCGCCGGCTGACAGAAGAGTCGCCACCGTGCGTTATTTATCCCACGGGAGGGAAAGGAAACGCTCAGAGTAAACCTCGCACAACACGGGAAAGGTATGGTCATCGCAACCAAAACCTGGATTCGGGAGTCGGTTACGCAAGGGGAAGGTATTAGCACCCCTCACGTCCGTCGTACTCGACGGGATCCACGCTTGTTTTCTGGTACGGATTGTTATTCTATCTACTCTATAGGTCTGGGGTTAAAAAGAAAGAAAGGGACTCGGCAAAGTATCGCACTTTATGCCTACGTATTCTCGTCTGGAACGAGAAATCAGAGTCAACGTAGTTCGCCTACCTACGGGAAAGGAGGGGAAGGTTGCTCGCTAGGATATCGTATCCTATGCGTACGTACTTTCATACAGCATGAAAGATCAGAGCAAACGTAGTTCGGGCCACGTACGACACAAGTCTGTCTGTTGTTTTTTATGAAAAATCTCACTTTAAACAAGGGTTTTCTTATTGCAAAAGGTTGATGTCTGTTCAAATCTTTTGACGAAAGAAATGAATTAATCTCTGTTATAACCTTTATTAATGTTTTTATGTTGTTTTGAAGGAAGAAGATATGACACTCTACAAATCCTAGGGTTAAAAGGGAATAAAATCTACCCTAATGTTATCATGCATGGGTTAACTCCTAATGTCTATCACATCCTCCCTTGAACAAGGAAAAATGGAAGTCCTACGGGAAAGGAAACGAAAGGAAGAAACGGAAATACAAGTAATAACCGCATACAAGTGAACATGAATATAGCAATGGTAAATGCAATGCAAAGGAGGGAGGAAGGTTCATCTCAACCTCAATCCCATTCATGGATGGAATAAGAAAATATCAAGTGATCATATGCAAAGAATCGAGTGAAAACTCCGAATGAAACGCGTAATCTACTATTTGGAATCGCAACGTGCTATCATACAAACAAGTCGATAATCGGGCAAGCTACACATACAAATAACAGCCACCTAAGGGGTCTTCAAATACCTCTAGCCTATTTATAATAAGAAATATAAACCACGACGTTCACCACGCAAACACAAATCGGCCGTTGGAGCCTTAACAAAAATAAAGTCCGTTCGGAAGTCCAAATTACAAGTTCGAATACAAAATATGAGAAAAATAGCAAAAGGTGCTAAAAAATTCAAATAAAAATCTCCAATGCCCTAAATCAAGCCACAAACCAGGGGTGAGAGATACCACAAAAATATCCAAAGATAAATGGTCAAACAAGATGAAAACATTGCAAGATATCTCATGTATACCAAAGGAAAGATTAAAGTGGAGCATGTTAAAGAAAGCATCCAAAACCAATTAAAATGGTACAATAAAATTCCCACAAAAATATATCACAATACCTCAACGTGTGTATGAGATCCCTGCAAAAGGATTGACATTTAAATTGTGTTTTGATAGGTCAAAGAAATTCAACAAAATGATAGCACCAGCATTGACCTTTTTATGACGACCCAAATGTAAAAAATCCAAAGAAAATGTCAAAAAATGGTAAAATTATAATTCCAGTTTTATTAAATCCTAGACATCTTAAAGATTCAGCACAAGAAAATGGAGATCAAAAAGACTAATTTTCCTATTTTTTATGGTATTTAGAAGTCAGCATATAAAACAGAAAATATAAAAGAAAGTACATGAAAGCATGTTTCTTCTCCAAATTGAATATTTTTTCAGCACATGAATAGTAACCCGCAGCACTATTCACATGGATTTTTGGCCACTTTGAAGCACCATAACTCCATCAATAATTATCCGTTTCGCACAAAATTTTAGTCAAACTTGAAGGAAAAAATTCAAGGAATCCAAATATGGTCTTAGATTTTCTTGAAACTCTCTCTAACTCCCAAAATGTGGCACCTCAAGAAAAACTCAAGAACCAAAAATTGTCATAAAAACCATCTTTTTTGTACTAGAATCCATGTAGGAGATGAGAGCAATGTGATGCAACAACAATAATGCAAGAAAGACTCATAAATCATGAGTTATGTCGAATCTTTTATACCTTGGAAAAATGAATTATGGAGCTTTAATGGAGCACGAATTTCTTTGGAAAAAAGTGTAGAAACCTTCAATAATTCTTGGTAGAGGTAATAGGATCAAAGAAAATGCTTGAATTGGTGAGGAAATGAAAATCACTTTTGCACTTGGAGCTCACTTTTTCATGTTGATACAACCATGGAATTGCACTAAAATCTTCTCAAAAATTGATGGAAAAATCCTATGTAGTATATTGAATTAATTGGTAATGAGAAAGGATCAAAAAATAGAGAGAAAAAGGATTGAAAAAAATGGAAATTCAAACATGTGAAAGTGTGGGAAAAAATGGAAAAATGATGGAAAAAATTCAATATGATTTGCAAATGGATTCAACATCAACTATCACCAACCTTTACTCCTAATGATCTCAACCCAATATATAGATAATGATTAACAAACTTAGAGGTTTCTAGAATAATCTTGGAGGATTCTAGAAAGTTGTGGAAATTTCATGAACTTCTCATGCCATGATACTTTGAATATCTCTTATCTCATGCTTGCACCTTTCCAAACTTATGTCAAAATCTCCTTACATGAGATATGGGAAGTGTATGTAAGCTCCTTGCCTTGAAAATTCATCTTGTGCCAAGTTTTCTATACTTGCCTTATTATGCAAGTAACAAAAATACAAAGCAAGTCCAATTTTTAAACCCCAACTCAAAAAAGTGGCTGAACCAATGTCTTTAAAATGATGTTGGGAATCAATTTGGTATATTGGATGACCCATATTGGACTTGTAGATCTCTCAAACCATTTTCCAACTTGAACTTTTTCAAGTTATATGCCTTTTTTAAGTCATTTTTCACCAACTTTTATCAAGTCTTGTTCCATGCATTTCCAAACTTTCATGACTTCTTTTCTTGACTTAAAATGGCATTTTGAGAAACTTTGATGTTGGGAAGTTTTTCATTTGAAACTCCCTTGTATGAGTTTTAGGTATAGGCTAAGAATGACCTGTAATCACCAGATGACCAAAATACCCTTTGCTTGCCAAGACCATAAGTAGAGTTCCACAAATCATATGAAGGCATACCATACCATTCTAGAAAGCTAAGACAATGAGGAACAATTCTTATGTTGACCAGAAATTAATTTGAAATCTCCTTGAGGGGTAAAATTGCTTGGAAGTCAAGTCACTTTCACAGACAAAACTTCAGATACCTCAGATGACCTGTAACTTGCAAGGACCATAACTTGAGTTCTATAAATCTCCTTGATGTCTTCCACCACTAAAATTAAAGGTCTTGAGATCCTATACAAGTTTCATGTTGGCCAAGGATCCATTTGAGACTTTCATTTTGACTTATCTTGCTTGGAAATTTGACCTAAATTAGGGGATTTTACACAGAAACCCTAATTTAGAAACCCCTCTTCTCCTTGATTTCTCTTGAATTCTTCTTGGCATATCACCATATCCTTCTCTACATGTCAAATGATGAACCCCACATCTCTCCAATAGACCTTAATGCCTTTCAATCAGTCAATTGACCTAGAGTTGACCTAGAGTTGACCCAGATGGAACCCTAGTTGACTGTCTTCAACTGCAATACTTATGATCACACCAAGGACTTGCCTCCTTCTTCAAATGACTTTCTAAGTCTCCCATGATGCCCAGATACTATCCATGCTCAGCCCACAGCTCACAATTTCTTTGCTGATCCTCAGATACCCTCAGATAGGAGATGGATGCACTTGCTTGATCAATTGACTTGATAGCTTTCAAATTCTTTCTGATGACTTGAATGGGGTTGAATTAGAATAATAACCTCTTGATAGGCTCATAGAGATGAGAATAATGCTTGGTCCCTGTTGGCTGACTTGGTATGCTATGCTATGCAGATGATTATGCTATGTACATGACTCTATATGCAAATGCTAATGATATTGAAACATAAACCAATTAGAAAAGGTTGAGCAAATTTTAGGGTGCAACAGCTGCCCCTATTCAAGCGACTTGGACCCGATTGGGTGAAGAGCGAACGACCTTCAAACATTCGAGGTACGAGACGGTTGAATACTAAGAACCCGGAAATTTGCCAACCGCAGAAATAACTGCACCACTGTTTGGGGAATAAGTCTGATTTCAATATTATTTTATCAATACTGGAATGAACTGGACGACTTCACTGGGGAAGTACTTCTGTCAACACAACATGACCCTGCCAACGATACAGGGAAATCACTCTGTCACTATTACAGAAAAATAACACCGTCATCACTCCGCCACCACTGCGGGAAGATAATCTGAAAAACAACACCGCCATCGCTACGGGTACTACTTTATCATTACTACAGGAAATAACTCCGCCATCGTTACGGGTCATAACTCCTTCACCGTTACAGAAAGATAACACCGCCATCGCTACGGGTACTGACTCTATTACCATTACAGAAAAATAATATCGCCACCACTACGGGACATAACTCCGCCACCACTACGGGACATAACTCCGCCACCACTGCGGGAAATAACTCCGTCACCACTACGGGACATAACTCCGCCATCACTACGGGACATAACTCCGCCACCACTGCGGGAAATAACTCCGCCACCACTGCGGGAAAATATCATTCAGAAAACCGCATCCGGTTGTCACGACAACAACTAATCAATTATCTGATAAGAACTGACTTGATTTCGTCCTCAACCACCTGCGTGACGCCACAGGCCTTGAATCCACAATTAATTTCAAATTTTGCTACAATAAGCATGCATCGAGCCAAAGGTAATAACTCCTTCAACCGGGGTATAACTGCCTCAGACAAGGCATAATAATTCCTCAAACCAGGGTGTAACTCCATCCACCAGGGTGACAATTCCTCAACCAGGGTATAACTCCTTCAACCAGGATATAACTCCTTCAACCAGGATATAACTCCTTCAACCAGGATATAACTCCTTCAACTAGGGTATAACTCCTTCAACCAGGATATAACTCCTTCAACCAGGGTATAACTCCTTCAACCAGGATATAACTCCTTCAACCAGGATATAACTCCTTCAACCAGGGTATAACTCCTTCAACCAGGGTATAACTCCTTCAACCAGGATATAACTCCTTCAACCAGGATATAACTCCTTCAACCAGGGTATAACTCCTTCAACCAGGATATAACTCCTTCAACCAGGATATAACTCCTTCAACCAGGGTATAACTCCTTCAACTAGGATATAACTCCTTCAACCAGGATATAACTCCTTCAACCAGGATATAACTCCGTCAACCAGGGTGTAACTCCTTCAACCAGGGTGTAACTCCTTCAACCGGGGTATAACTGACGACAGCCGTCTACTTCGACGACAGGCAGTACTTTCAAGATCTTCAATACTGACGTGACAACAGTCTGAAGAAAACTTCGCTGGAGAAGAAGAGAAACTCAACCAAGCAACTCTGATGGGGAAGAAAACTCTACTGGGAAAATCACGGCGATAACTCCAAAAATCTGAACTATGAAATCTTGTAATGCCGACATAACAACGACTTGAGAAGGACTCAGCTGGGGAAAAGAGAAACTCAACCCAGCAACTCTGCTAGGGGTCCACATGATAGGACGAACACGATCACTGCTCGCCTTGCGCCACAAATCTGACTATCCGAACGTCTCCCTGAATCATAATCTCGATTATCTGCAGGGGAAAACAAACATCTGAAACCAACGAGATAACCAACCTGGTTTATGTTTCGTATGCCTATGCATATGTTTGAATTTTTCCATGGCGTAATGCTTCATTCAGGATGGAAATGCTACGCATTGAAATGCAAGTATGATGCAAATATGATGATGTATGCAATATGCTAATGCAGGCTCGAGCTGCTGGAGAAAGTCGGGTACAGAAAACCACTTCGGCAAAATAAATGCTGGAGACGAAGCCAACTCCGCTGGGGATAGACCGGATATCACAGAATTATTCCAGCAAAATAAATGCTGGAAGAGTACCATCAACTCTGCTGGGGAAATTGGGAACTTAACCAAACACCTCGTTGAAATAACACCCTGCTGGGGAATATAACTCTGCTGGAGAATAGCAGATGTGTCAAGTATGATTGGACTTCTCTGGGGATAGCTCACCCATGCCACTGAAAAACTGGACTTTTGTTGGAGAAAATAGACGGAGTCTTCCTGCGTACTGATGACGATTGGATTTGGAAACTGATGCGCCAACACGGATGGGCCTCACAGTGATCGCCAACATGGATTTGGGTGAAAAATCGAAAGACCGTAACATGACTTCCCGACATTCGTCTCACACTTTAAGATTGACTGAATCTGCTCGAAGAGCTCTGAGTAGCTCTGATGATACGGAGAAGAACAATTCCTTCGCTTCTGATATGCCCCGGCCTGCGGGACCTCTGTGGGGATAGTCCTCAAAAGGGAATCTGGACATTCGTACCCCGTTGGTCTGATATGAACTGCCCTAGCATTCTGAACTTCGGAGAAATACTTCACACCAAATGCTTCTCGAATAAAGAATAACTTCTGCCCTCTTAAGATGGCCTGCCCCTGATTGCAATGACTTTGCCCCTGATTAGCTGATCCAGAGCAGTACCTCCAACTACGAGAGATTTGCCGAATCTCGACCTGATTGCCCTGGTATTCTGACTTTGAATGGCTGACCCGACTGGGGAGCACTTAATGGCTTGCCCCGGCTTGCGGAGCATTCGGGCGCTCTGCATTCTATCCTGACCATACTTTCCACTGTAGGAAACTTTTCTGCTGTCAAGCGCTTACTCGCAAGTAAAACAAGTTGTTCTGCGTAAAAGACATACTAATGCAACACATATGACAGCTTTGACATCCAATCTGTTCACGGTTTATGGCATAAAATGCACAAAACATTTATCAAAAATATCAACATCAGTATCAACATGGTAAGAGGAACCCTTTTAGGAGTCAGAATCGACGCGACCTTTACCGAAGTATGCTTTCGAAATGACCTGCTTCAATTAGGACTTTTGAAGGTTGTAACGTGGTCAGGTTCACGGTTTTGAAGGAAAGGATAAAGGCTCAAAGTTTATTTTAACCCACCCATTCTCCTTGATGTTCTCCGATCCTATGTTCAGCTAATTCGACCTTAACACTCACCTCTCAGAGGCTGAAAGATAGGAGTGATAGTTCGAGAAATTATGATTGTTGGGAGTGACAGCCACTCACCTTTCGTCTTTGATACTTGAGGTTACACGACTCGCACTTGATTTGAGGATTTTTCTTTTCTTTGACAATCCTTTTCGTCTTTCGTTTTTTCATATCCCTAACTTTTGCCTGGACTGACTCTTTTGAGTTCTTTTGGTTTTTTTTTTTTTTTTTTGAGTCCAGCGGGATGCCCTCATTTTTTCCTAAGTCAATTGTTTTCTTTTCTTGACTTAGCGGGCTTTTGATTTTTTTCTCTTTTTCTTTCGAACAAGTCGTGTGACGCTGGTTGTCTGACTCTCCGTGGAATAATGTGACTGTTTCACTCTTGGGTTGGCGAACCTTAACCATTGTGGTTTTTTTTTTTTAGGCACGACCTATGAAGGTGTGATTGATCCTCGAACGGACACTCCTTTTGCAATTTGGACGCTCGGTCAAATTAGCTAACACCTACCCTGCCCCAGGTTAAATATGAAGGGTTTTTCGTTCACAGAAAGAAACTCCTACTACAAGGCTCAAAAGGGTTGACAAGGGATTATCTTCCTTATATCACCTGTGTTTAGGGATTTGAAACAATGCCTGTACATCATCAACAGGTTTTATTTCAAAAGCATGCAATCGGAAGTTGCAGGTCGTTCATTTTCGTCATCCCCCCAGATTCTTCTTATCCAGGTGTTGGACATTTATAAAAACAATTAGTGAACACGAATGGATTTAATCAAGACATGCATATTTATTTCATTATCATCAATTGAATGGAAACAACAAGTTTTACGAACAAGATTGCAATTTAAACAGGAAAGAAACTACAAACGTAAAGAAATGACAAGATAAAACAAAGAAAAATGCCAGCTTCCGAGAACCGGGCTTTCACATCTGTCCTGCTGCTGAACCAGCTATCTTCACAATCAGTTATTAGAGGTAACCTGCCACTGTTCTGATCTACTTTTAACGGCCCGCCCGAACTGTAGAACTCCTCTTTGTCCACCATACTCCAGCCTATTCATGGTTTGGCATTGGTTGTTGTGTAATATTGGGCCCTTCCGTACCAAAATTAATAACAGTGCTATCAAGCAAATCTTGCACTTTATGCTTGAAAGCGTGGCAGTTTTCGATATTATGGTCGGGTGCCCCAGAGTGGAATTCACAATGCTCATTAGTGTTATAACTGGGTGGGGGGATCCCTGTCGGAGGAGCCATCGTTCTTTTCTCGACCAACTGTAACCGTAACAAATTCTGAAGAAGCTCAGCGTACGACATTGGCGGCGGATCAAATACCCTTTTCGGCTTCCCATTCTGAATTCTTCGCTGAGCCGGATGTTGTTGCCCCTGCTGTTGCGGCTGTTGCTGATGTTGCGCGGGGATTGTCATACTTGCAACTTGTTGCGGTTGGTATTGCCTCCATCCCCTATTTCTTCCCCGAGAGCTACATACCGAATTGGCATCTTCCTGTTTTCTACCCCCGAAAGCTTTCTTATTGCTTCCAGCTGAAGTAGGCTCACCTGCTTGGAACCTTCCTACCTTAATGTTATTTTCAATCTTCTCCCCCATCAGAACTAAGTCTGAGAAACTGGCCAAAGATGTGTGAAACAACTTGTCGTAAAACACGCCGGTGAATGTTCCAATGAACATGTCATTCATTTCCTTGTCTTCTAAAGGAGGACGGACCCTGGCAGCCATGTCGCGCCATCTTTGCGCATACTCTTTAAAGCTCTCACCCTTCTTCTGAGACAGCCCTGTCAATTGGACCCGATTGGGCGCCAAGTCGCTGTTATACTTATAGTGAGCTACAAATGCCTCTGCTAGCTGTTTCCATGTCTTGATATTAGTTGGCTCCAACCCCATATACCATTCTAGGGAAGGGCCTGATAGACTATCTTGAAAGAAATGCATTAGCATTCTCTCATCAGTTGAGTACGCAGACATCTTTCGATAATAAGCCCGCACGTGCACTTTCGGACAGGTGTCCCCTTTATACTTATCAAACGTAGGAGCTTTGAATTTGATTGGCACCCTCAAGCCAGGTACCAGACCCATTGTTGCCATGTCTAAGCCCACAACACTTTGGTTCAGGACCCCCCTCATCTGCTCTTCTAGCATTCTGATCTTCTGGGAGTCATCCATCGGCCCTTCGAAACCTCCGCCGGAGAAAGCGTCCTCCTGCTGATCTTCTTGCCACATACCATTCCCAGCTCCATACCCATCATATCCATTATTGCGGCCAGCCCTAATCTGGTTCATCACCGGGCCTCGGCCTCTGTTGCCGTATCCCTGAACACCTCCAGCAGGCCCAAAAGCCATTAACCCAGCGCCGTTTCCATTTCCGAAACCTCCGTAACCCTGATTGGACACACCATAACCATCTTGCCCAAAGCCTTGAGCATTGAAACCATATTTCCCAGCGTTATCGAATCCCTGATCGTTGAACCCGAATCCAGCATTGCCGAAGCCGTTGCCTCCCATATTATCACCCAAGTTGATATCACCAAGCCCAACGTTATGGACAGCAGTCTCGTTCCCAACTCCGATGTTACCGTTCCCAGCAGCGGTAGCGTTGTTGACATTAGCAGCAGGTATATTGACTACAGGTGGAGCCACTGGCGTGGGAGTGCCATCTCCCTGAACAGTATCGACTCGCACAGACTGATGATCCTCGTTACCGTGACCGGCGTTTCTGACCAACAGAGGCTGCACCATGGCTTGCAAATTCTCCTGACCTTTTGCAATAGCTTCCATGGTCTGCATAAAGAGAGCGAGCTTCTCGCGCACATCTTGCATCTCGTTCTGCATTTGATCCATGATTCTTTGACAGTTGGTGCGAGTGGAAAAGCGGTGCGAATGTTGGCTAGCAATTCTGTGAACACCTGGTGAGAAGCAGGAGATGAGATACAATTTTGAACCAGTACCTGTAATGCAAAATGGATATGCAATATGCTACCAACATATGAATGAAAATGCGAATGCGTATGCACACAGTCAACAGGGATCAAGTGCCCCGGCTGAGAAGCCTGAACCATATCAACAAGTCTCAGATACACCCTCCAGAGTTCCTCGAACCTTGGTCTCAGATAGACCCTACACAAAGCTCCAACACTGGTCTCTGACAGACCCCACAACATAACTCTGACTGGTCTCTGGCAGACCTCATATCATGTCTCCAACTGGTCTCTGACAGACCTCAGAACTCTCCATAAATACCCAGGATCTCAGATCAAGAAATAACCGGTAGTCTGAAGGTCTAGTTACCTGCATAACCCCAAACCCTCTCACAGGTGGATGTCCTAGTAACTGACAAAGGTATGGCATCCTATGCGGTCGTCGGCGTCACAGACTTTCAGGGTTGATGATACGATTCCCAGAAGGAGTGGCATCATCAAATCCTGAAGAGGCCTCACTTAGCCAACTTCCAAATGATCGGTCCCCAGAGTCGACAATTCAACTAACCAGCAACCCACGCCAACCAAAGGAAGGGGCAGGAGGCCAACCAGAGGAACCTCGTCTGAGTGTAGATTTCGCGGGACACCAAAGCAAGCAAAGCAAGCGGGCGCCAACTAATCTCTACTCTAATTCTAGGTGCACTCAAGCCCAGGTCCGGCTTCTCACTCAATATCAGAACACCCGTCACACCCCAAGATACAGCAATAATAATCCATATATACAAAGCTGAAAATAAAGGTCAGAAATATAAATCCATACAAAATCCTCGACGGGAAAACAAGCGTTAGGATTGACTCTCTTAAGGGACGTTGGATCCCAAATGCATAAGAACTATCGCAGTCCTTAGCAGCCAGGGGACGTTGGGTCCCCAGCAGAGTCGCCAGCTGCTGGGGATGACCCAGGCAGCTAGGAAGAAAATCCAAGGCGAGACTCGCATAGGGAACCATCGTTGTCTCCAGCAGAGTCGCCAGCTGTCGCTACTGCGAAAATCGGCGCCGGCTGACAGAAGAGTCGCCATCGTGCGTTTTTATCCCACGGGAGGGAAAGGAAACGCTCAGAGTAAACCTCGCACAACACGGGAAAGGTATGGTCATCGCAACCAAAACCTGGATTCGGGAGTCGGTTACGCAAGGGGAAGGTATTAGCACCCCTCACGTCCGTCGTACTCGACGGGATCCACGCTTGTTTTCTGGTACGGATTGTTATTCTATCTACTCTATAGGTCTGGGGTTAAAAAGAAAGAAAGGGACTCGGCAAAGTATCGCACTTTATGCCTACGTATTCTCGTCTGGAACGAGAAATCAGAGTCAACGTAGTTCGCCTACCTACGGGAAAGGAGGGGAAGGTTGCTCGCTAGGATATCGTATCATATGCCTACGTACTTTCATACAGCATGAAAGATCAGAGCAAACGTAGTTCGGGCCACGTACGACACAAGTCTGTCTGTTGTTTTTTATGAAAAATCTCACCTTAAACAAGGGTTTTCTTATTGCAAAAGGTTGATGTCTGTTCAAATCTTTTGACGGAAGAAATGAATTAATCTCTGTTATAACCTTTATTAATGTTTTTATGTTGTTTTGAAGGAAGAAGAGATGACACTCTACAAATCCTAGGGTTAAAAGGGAATAAAATCTACCCTAATGTTATCATGCATGGGTTAACTCCTAATGTCTATCACATCCTCCCTTGAACAAGGAAAAATGGAAGTCCTACGGGAAAGGAAACGAAAGGAAGAAACGGAAATACAAGTAATAACCGCATACAAGTGAACATGAATATAGCAATGGTAAATGCAATGCAAAGGAGGGAGGAAGGTTCATCTCAACCTCAAGCCCATTCATGGATGGAATAAGAAAATATTAAGTGATCATATGCAAATAATCGAGTGAAAACTCCGAATGAAACGCGTAATCCACTATTTGGAATCGCAACGTGCTATCATGCAAACAAGTCGATAATCGGGCAAGCTACACATACAAATAACAGCCACCTAAGGGGTCTTCAAATACCTCTAGCCTATTTATAATAAGAAATATAAACCACGGCGTTCACCACGCAAACACAAATCGGCCGTTGGAGCCTTAACAAAAATAAAGTCCGTTCGGAAGTCCAAATTACAAGTTCGAATACAAAATATGAGAAAAATAGCAAAAGGTGCTAAAAAATTCAAATAAAAATCTCCAATGCCCTACATCAAGCCACAAACCAGGGGTGAGAGATACCACAAAAATATCCAAAGATAAATGGTCAAACAAGATGAAAACATTGCAAGATATCTCATGTATACCAAAGGAAAGATTAAAGTGGAGCATGTTAAAGAAAGCATCCAAAACCAATTAAAATGGTACAATAAAATTCCCACAAAAATATATCACAATACCTCAACGTGTGTATGAGATCCCTGCAAAAGGATTGACATTTAAATTGTGTTTTGATAGGTCAAAGAAATTCAACAAAATGATAGCACCAGCATTGGCCTTTTTATGACGACCCAAATGTAAAAAATCCAAAGAAAATGTCAAAAAATGGTAAAGTTATAATTCCAGTTTTATTAAATCCTAGACATTTTAAAGATTCAGCACAAAAAAATGGGGATCAAAAAGACTAATGTTCCTATTTTTTATGGTATTTAGAAGTCACCATATAAAATAGAAAATATAAAAGAAAGTACATGAAAGCATGTTTCTTCTCCAAATTGAATATTTTTTCAGCACATGAATAGTAACCCGCAGCACTATTCACATGGATTTTTGGCCACTTTGAAGCACCATAACTCCATCAATAATTATCCGTTTCGCACAAAATTTTAGTCAAACTTGAAGGAAAAAATTCAAGGAATCCAAATATGGTCTTAGATTTTCTTGAAACTCTCTCTAACTCCCAAAATGTGGCACCTCAAGAAAAACTCAAGAACCAAAAATTGTCATAAAAACCATCTTTTTTGTACTAGAATCCATGTAGGAGATGAGAGCAATGTGATGCAACAACAATAATGCAAGAAAGACTCATAAATCATGAGTTATGTCGAATCTTTTATACCTTGGAAAAATGAATTATGGAGCTTTAATGGAGCACGAATTTCTTTGGAAAAAAGTGTAGAAACCTTCAATAATTCTTGGTAGAGGTAATAGGATCAAAGAAAATGCTTGAATTGGTGAGGAAATGAAAATCACTTTTGCACTTGGAGCTCACTTTTTCATGTTGATACAACCATGGAATTGCACTAAAATCTTCTCAAAAATTGATGGAAAAATCCTATGTAGTATATTGAATTAATTGGTAATGAGAAAGGATCAAAAAATAGAGAGAAAAATGATTAAAAAAAATGGAAATTCAAACATGTGAAAGTGTGGGAAAAAATGGAAAAATGATGGAAAAAATTCAATATGATTTGCAAATGGATTCAACATCAACTATCACCAACCTTTACTCCTAATGATCTCAACCCAATATATAGATAATGATTAACAAACTTAGAGGTTTCTAGAATAATCTTGGAGGATTCTAGAAAGTTGTGGAAATTTCATGAACTTCTCATGCCATGATACTTTGAATATCTCTTATCTCATGCTTGCACCTTTCCAAACTTATGTCAAAATCTCCTTACATGAGATATGGGAAGTGTATGTAAGCTCCTTGCCTTGAAAATTCATCTTGTGCCAAGTTTTCTATACTTGCCTTATTATGCAAGTAACAAAAATACAAAGCAAGTCCAATTTTTAAACCCCAACTCAAAAAAGTGGCTGAACCAATGTCTTTAAAATGATGTTGGGAATCAATTTGGTATATTGGATGACCCATATTGGACTTGTAGATCTCTCAAACCATTTTCCAACTTGAACTTTTTCAAGTTATATGCCTTTTTTAAGTCATTTTTCACCAACTTTTATCAAGTCTTGTTCCATGCATTTCCAAACTTTCATGACTTCTTTTCTTGACTTAAAATGGCATTTTGAGAAACTTTGATGTTGGGAAGTTTTTCATTTGAAGCTCCCTTGTATGAGTTTTAGGTATAGGCTAAGAATGACCTGTAATCACCAGATGACCAAAATACCCTTTGCTTGCCAAGACCATAAGTAGAGTTCCACAAATCATATGAAGGCATACCATACCATTCTAGAAAGCTAAGACAATGAGGAACAATTTTTATGTTGACCAGAAATTAATTTGAAATCTCCTTGAGGGGTAAAATTGCTTGGAAGTCAAGTCACTTTCACAGACAAAACTTCAGATACCTCAGATGACCTGTAACTTGCAAGGACCATAACTTGAGTTCTATAAATCTCCTTGATGTCTTCCACCACTCAAATTAAAGGTCTTGAGATCCTCTACAAGTTTCATGTTGGCCAAGGATCCATTTGAGACTTGCATTTTGACTTATCTTGCTTGGAAATTTGACCTAAATTAGGGGATTTTACACAGAAACCCTAATTTAGAAACTCCTCTTCTCCTTGATTTCTCTTGAATTCTTCTTGGCATATCACCATATCCTTCTCTACATGTCAAATGATGAACCCCACATCTCTCCAATAGACCTTAATGCCTTTCAATCAGTCAATTGACCTAGAGTTGACCTAGAGTTGACCCAGATGGAACCCTAGTTGACTGTCTTCAACTACAATACTTATGATCACACCAAGGACTTGCCTCCTTCTTCAAATGACTTTCTAAGTCTCCCATGATGCCCAGATACTATCCATGCTCAGCCCACAGCTCACAATTTCTTTGCTGATCCTCAGATACCCTCAGATAAGAGATGGATGCACTTGCTTGATCAATTGACTTGATAGCTTTCAAATTCTTTCTGATGACTTGAATGGGGTTGAATTAGAATAATAACCTCTTGATAGGCTCATAGAGATGAGAATAATGCTTGGTCCCTGTTGGCTGACTTGCTATGCTATGCTATGCAGATGATTATGCTATGTACATGACTCTATATGCAAATGCTAATGATATTGAAACATAAACCAATTAGAAAAGGTTGAGCAAATTTTAGGGTGCAACAACATGGATAAGGTTAATACCAACAAAATAAATTGGATTAAGCTAGCAAACCTTAACATTAATAAACTAATCAACCAGGCTTCAGAAGCCAGAGTTATGAAGATGAACAACAATCAATAAACATGAATATGCCAAGAGTCTGGCCTAGACATGCTCCAGAAGATCAAACTGATTAGGACTCTCTTAAGTTGATAAAAACATCACAAACAAATTCAGACAACAATTACAAATAGCCAATCAACAACCAATAGCAACAGATTAACAAGATGAAAAATTAAGGTAACCAAGTACTCAACAGTTTGATATGCCTACAACAGTTTGACTCTAGCACCAAAATGAAGGTTGTGTTCATAGACAGAGAGGTTATCACATGAACTGAATAGACCAAATAAATCTGTCATTTTAAACTCAAACATCACTCAAATAACAAAGACTAAATGAAACCAAGTTGACAAAACTCCCCACAAACCTGGATAGTAGGCTAGCACTAAGGTAACTATGGTAATAAGCTGGAACTCTCAGAATAGTTAATGAATCCAAGCAGGCTCAAAGTAACAAACCCTCCATCCTAACAGATTTGGTAGTGAAATCAAAAGCAGGCAAAACACAAAGTTGGCCAATCTGTGTAATAGCATAACCAAGTGGTTCTTAAATACATGCTAAAATGAGCAGTCACTACAAAGAAGTGGAGAGGGCAAGGCCTTTGACAGCAAGTGATGACAGTAAAAAAAAAAAAAAATAAACAGGAGGGTTTTGGTCTGACAGAAACAAAGCACACCCTGAGATCTTACTCAACCTTAACATCTCAAACCTCATAGCTTGCTTCAAATGTGTTGACCAAACTCAGCCAACCTAAAGCCTCCAGCAGACCTCCCTAAGGCATCCTTTCAGCACAATCCAACAGGTTGAGGCACTCACCAGACCCACTTACTAAAACAGAAATGCTTCTAAGCAAAAAGCAAAAGTAGATCTGATTCTTAAATGTTGTACCCTCCCACAAACCTATGGCCAACAGACCAAATTAAGTCCAAGACATCTCTTACTAATCACTGGTAACAACTCTACAACAAAGGAAACAACATTAACAGGGAGAGCCTGAAAAGTCCTACCACACTAAGCTCAAACCTGTTGCCTAGAACACTTAAAAGGATGCTTAACAAAAATAACCAAACTCCTCTTAATCAGTTAAACTAAAGGAAGCTGCTTCTTCAACAAAACCAACTGTACAACCCTATAACAGTAATCATGCCATAAGTTGCCAAAATCTTACAAAAATAAAAATCTAGATTAGAGTAAAACCTGGTAGCAACTATGGATGAAAATCCTATAACCACTAGTCTAAATTGCTCACAGATCCTCAAGGTAGTATGCAAAAGAAAGTTGCTCACCAAGAGCTGTTACAATAGCTACCAATCTAATGGGATTCTAAAGTGGTTAGGCCTTTAAATACCCTTGCAATAGCTGAACAGAAAGTTGGCAAACCTAGTCTAAAACAAACATGGATGCAGACTGACCTCACTCCTATAGCAGGCATAGGCCTCTAATCCTGGCAGAGGTGCTTTTGAGCTATCAAACTTGAAATCAATCAGCAATTAGATTGTAACATAAAAAACCTAAATCCAAATCATCTAACCAATAACAATCCTAAAGTCACAAGTTAAGGACAATGATCTACAACAAAAGGTAACTAAGGGACTGCTATCAAAAGGCTAAGGGTAACTGTCCTTCAGGGTTGGCAACAACAGACACACAAGGCAATTGGTAACATTCAACCCCTCTGGATTCAACTGAACATCAACCAAGGACTCTCTTGTCACAACAAGAGTCCACCAATAGTCTATTGCAAGCTCAAGCAAGACTGTGGTGACAACCCTTCTCACACTTCCCTCTTAAGCCAATAAGTCTCCACCAGCCCACAACATCATTTAGAACAAGCAATAGCCACAACTAATCTCAAAACTAAACCTGGCCAACTGCTAGCCCTATGGCAGTAAACACACAAACTAGCTAAAGCTCTCTCTATAGGTCACAGACTACCAACCCTAACAATGTTAAACCAAGAAGAAACAAAAAAAAGTTCAGGCTATGAAAACCAAATTCAATCCGTTTCACACTTCTCATGACAGTTAGTGTTTCCCTAACAAAACCTAGCATGTAAACAGCAACTGATGCAAGACAAGGTAGTAATAACAGTAATGCTTAATAAACCAACAAGTCATTTTTTAGAACAAACTGACTACAACCCTATTCTTTCTCTTTTTCAACTTAAAGTAGAACTAACAGTAACAAAAACAACAAGGATGCTTAAACACATACAAATGTAAATGGTAAAAAAAACTTGTCTCATCATGATATTGAAAGTGAGCAAGTTCTGCAACAATGGATGGACTGTATGATGATAAATTCAAACATAATTCAACAGCCTAAACATAACTTATTATCAAAGCAAAATATTTAATTCCAATTGTTCTACTCTATACATGATATTGCCAAGATCAAACAGTAGCACACTCAAAGTAAGCTTCTCATATGATTGGGATTCAAAGGTAACCAACATGACAATCATGATAAACCAAAATTTCAAGTTCAAAATTCAAACATGTATGGATGACATTCATATAAGGAAAGGGTTTATAAGTACTAACCTCTTGTAGATTCCTCTCAACAGCACCAAGCAAGAATTCCTCTTTCAAGCCTATTGGTAGTCTTCTTCCTTTTTGAAGCGAAATGCGATTTTGTAGACAGTTGAGGAAATGTACTTCACCAATAATTTTCAATGCTTTGGACAGTTATATCATGACATATGTGAGGTGTGTATATGGTTTAAACAGATGGAAAAGACACAGATAGTGATTTGGCTCTTAAAATGCATAAAAGTCAAAATATGGAGTGTGAGAGTTGACTTTTAGATCGGTGGATTTTCTGAGAAATGTAACAATGGGAACAACTTCAAATGTCCATTTTAAAGTTGTATGGATGGTCTTTGAAGTGTTTTTGGGTTTAGACAAAGGATTGGCATGAAAAATGAAAAGTGACCAATTTGGTGGTTTTTGTGATTTTTCTTCACTTACAAGCAAGAAGGGAGAGAAGGAGAACTATATGCTTATGATGCTTGGGATAGTTCTGGTGTGTATTAGTGAGGGTGAGAAGCCTCTATTTATAGGAGAATAAGATGTTGGGGCAGATTGGTAACTTGCCACTATTGGAGGGAAATTGTGAAGTTTCTTGCAAAATCTTCCCAATATCTTTGTGATTACCATCTTCACATCAGCTCCAATGCTCTATGCAAGTAAATGACAGTTGGAAGGATGTTTGAGGTGATAGGAGAGAGTCCTTGCTAGTAGGGGACTGCTACTGTCATGATATGGGAAAAAGTTTCTCTTTCATGGTGTAAAAATGATTATTATAATGCTTACTTGCCCCAAGTTGTACAAACTCTCCATTTCTTCATTTTTTCTGGTTTTTACATCATCTAAGCCTCATGATATCAGAAAGAAACAAAGCCCAATAGCTGAGTGTAGCCCATATTGATCAATACTGAATTTTGAAAAATGTTGAATTGGTGATCTCAAGTGTGACAGACCCAACTTCAAGGCATCATAACTCCTGGCTCATAAATCTTCTTGGGGAGTTCTTGCACTTTTTAGAAAGCCCTTGCGTAGCTCTACAACTTTCATGTTTTGGGAATTTCCAAATTCTTGATGGAACTAGGTTGAAAAACCCTTCAAAGTTCTGAAAAAGGTAATTTGTATGGCCAGTATTTAATGAAATTTCTCTAAGTGTTTTGTACTAAGAAAAATGATTTTTGTATAACTCCAATTCCATGCATTTTTTGAATATGGACCACTGTGGGAATTTTGTAGGGTTTGTCAAGACCTTTCAAACAAGCTTAGAACCACCTCAATTGGATGTGTGGTTGAGGAGTTATGGTTTTGCCCCTTTCGAAACCCTAATTCCTGATTTTTGCGATTACTTTCTAACCGTTGATCCAATGGTCATGAAATTTTATGGGGAAGTGTAATATGATATAAGGAACATTTTTCATTCACACCTTGAAGTCAAATTCCTTATTGTTGGAGAGTTGACTTTTTGGTCAACTTTTCGATCGATCGGTGTCTACCGAGTCGCCCGTTGGTGATCCGGACATCCTGAGGACTTCAAACTCTTTGGACGGACTTTACTAAGCCATAGGAGCTTAATGGACCTTGATCCCATCATTGAAATACTCTTTGAATCAAAAGTCAAACTACAGTTGACTTTTTCCAATAAAAAAAACCCTAATCGGGTGTCTCAAATCGCACTGTTCTCGAACCCCGGGTGACCACCTCAAATTGGATTCATACTTGACCCAATGTTGTATTCTTGATCTTGTTTGAAGTTGAATCAATCCAAAACATTGATTGATCGGACTACTGAAGTCTCGATTTCGATGGTACGGAACCCTAATTCATCTGCATCTTGACAAAGATAAACTTGAAATGGGTTAAGGTTAGTTAAACGAATGAATATGATCCTACAATGGTGGTGAGGATCTAAGGGGTCAAAATTTGGGGTGCAACAGGCGGGAGCGTCAACCCAGGATAAGAAGACTCTAAGGAGGCTATCTGGAAACTTTTATCTCAATCCTGATGGAGTTTTGTATAAAAGAAACCACGATCTCGTGCTACTCAGATGTGTAGATGAGAAAGAAGCGAGTATACTCATGGAAGAAGTCCATGAGGGCACATTTGGTACGCACGCCGGCGGGCATGCTATGACAAGAAAGATTCTGAGAGCAGGGTATTACTGGCTGACGATGGAGTCGGATAGGTTTAAATTTGCGAAGAGATGTCATAAATGCCAGATTTATGCTGATAAGATTCATGTGTCGCCGTGTCCGTTGAATGTCATGTCCTTCCCGTGGCCGTTCTCCAAGTGGGGCATCGACATGATAGGCAAGATCGAGCCCACTGCATCTAACGGTCATCGCTTCATTCTAGTAGCTATTGACTACTTCACCAAGTGGGTGGAGGCAGCCTCATACGCTAACGTGACCAAGCAGGTGGTGGCTAAATTCATAAAGAGGGACATCATCTGTCGTTACGGAATTCCCGAGCGGATCATTACTGATAATGGTTCGAATCTGAATAACAAGATGATGAAGGAGTTGTGCCTGAGTTTCAAGATTGAACACCACAACTCATCTCCTTACCGACCGAAGATGAATGGCACCGTTGAAGCGGCCAATAAAAACATCAAGAAGATTGTACAGAAGATGGTTGTGACCTATAAAGATTGGCACGAGATGTTGCCATTTGCACTGCACGGTTATCATATGACAGTACGTACGTCAACCGGGGCAACCCCTTTCTCACTAGTGTACGGTATGGAAGCTGTCCTGCCGTTAGAAGTTGAGATTCCTTCTTTACGAGTTTTGGTTGATGTGAAACTCGATGAGGCAGAATGGATTAAGAACCGACTAAACCAACTCAGCCTGATGGACGAGAAGAGGTTAGCATCGATTGCACATGGTCGTCTGTACCAAAGCCGAATGAAGAAAGCTTTTGATAAGAAGGTGCGTCCTAGAAGCTTTCAGACGGGTGATCTCCTCCTGAAGAAAATTCTTCCTCCACACTCCGACCACCGGGGCAAGTGGACTCCCAATTATGAAGGTCCGTACGTCGTCAGCAAGGTCTTCTCGGGAGGAGCCTTGTTGTTATCCACGATGGATGGCGAAGATTTTGCATCCCCGGTGAACGCGGACGCAGTTAAAAAATACTTTGCTTAAAAAATGACCCGCTGGAAAGAAAAAGAATATCCAGGCAAAAATGGGGCATCCCGGCGAACCATAAAAAAGGGAAAAAGGTTCGAGCAAAAATTAGGGATATAAAGAAAAGAATGTACACCCGCAAATTCGAAAACCCGGATGGGCGACTTTGGCAAAAAAGGGTATCCCGGTGAATCGAAAACCCGAGAGGGCGATTCAGGCAAAAGTTAGGGATTTGAGAAAGCAAATGACTGTGTTCCGCGTATGGACTCTCATTGTTTAGTGGTTTGGAATACCTGAGGGCCGTTTATCTGAATCAATCTCTTCTGAAGCTGAAGCGTCGAAGAAGTATCGAAGTCGAGTGGGTCATAGAGGGATCAACTCATGGTGTTTGTCTACGCCTCATTGCCGACATTTGTAAATACTGATGTATATTTATGTTTTTATGCTCGCGCAGCTTCCTCATTCCAGGAGCTTGCATCTGTTGTAAAACAGTTTTGCCCATTCAGGGGTTCATTATCAATAAAATGTATACTATTCAGCAATTCTGTTTGCCTGTTTAGCATCTACCTGTTTTGTTTGCGAAAAAGAACGCCAATGTTTTGATAAAATGCACATGCATAAGCTTACTGGCCTAGACCATTGATTGTTGAAACAATGAATTACTTGAACATTGTCACAAGATGATAACCTTGATAGGTCCCTTGGAGAAGGGTATCTTGTATGTTTGTTTGTGTTGTTGCAGGTGTAGCATATACCAGGCGGCACGCCGTATGCGTCCCCAAACAGGATGATTCCTTCCTCTCCAGCAAGTTCAGTAGCACCTCCCCGTGGAGTCTAAACATGATATCGTAAGTATTGATATGTGTCCCCCAGGCAGAGAAGAGTCTCTCCCCAACCAGATGTGCTCTGAAGGATCGTCGTCCCCCCAGCTGAGTCATACACTAAAGTGTGCCGCACTCGATAGTACAGACTGAAGTCTCCAACGGAATTGGAATTCCCCACAGAGTCGTACTCTCCCTAGTAAGCAGGATGATTCCTTCTTCCCCAGCCAAGTTTTCAAATCCCCAAGAGAGTCGAGTCCTTAGAAGTCGTTGAGCCCACGATTGGTTTTCCCCAGTAGAGTGTTGAATAGATGATGCTGTATTTCCCCACCGGGGTCGTTATCTCCAGGAAAGTTTAGCCGCAAAGACCGTGTAGTTTATTTCTGCGACTGATCTCGTTTCCTCAGTTTGTAGTTCGTACACCTATATGAGCAGGTCCAGGGTCTCGTAGAACTTTGTCCCCCTGCAGCAGTCGGTTGAAGTTCGTTCTCCAGGCGGAGTCCAGTTGAGATTGGTGTGACTTCTTCTCCTCGGCAGGATGAGTCCTTCCTCCACCAGAGTGGTTCTTTCTCCTTGACAAGAGGATGCTCCCTTCAGCATTTATTTTGCTGATGGGGTCATAGCATTTTGCATGATTGCATAGCATTTACCCTAAATGTGTAGCATTTCCACCGTGTGGAGCATTACGCCATTGTCAAACATATGCATATGAAACATGAGCTAGGTCGTTACCGTTCTTGTTTCGCAGGTGTTCCCCGGCAGGGTGTCCGCTCAGGATGATTCTTGAAATATCGGAAGAGTTATGTGGCTCAAGATGATTCTTGAATTCCCCCAGCAATTTCGCTTGCCCAAGATGATTCTTGAATTCTCCAGCGAAGTGGTTTGCTTAAGATGATTCTTAAAATCCCCGGTGAAGTCGCCAGAGTTGGTTGCTCAAGTTGATGCCTAGAATTCCCGGCAGAGTGTTTGCTCAGGATGATTCCTGAAACCTCCAACAGAGTTATTGGTTCAGGATGATTCTTGAAGTCCCCGACGGAGTTATTTGTCCAAGATGATTCTTGAAGTCCTCAGCAGAGTCGATTCACCCAGAATGATTTCTGGATCCCCGAAGCAGAGTTACTTGATAGTTCTCCAGAATCCCCAGCAGAGATGTGTCATCCCCAGCAGTTCTCCCAGCTGACGCGGAGTGCCTGACGGCAAAATAATGTATATCCTTGGTGGTTCCTGATTGATTAAGGATTCCATTTGAAGACTTACTGACAAAGTCCAACGATGATGTCGAAGCAGTTCCCTTAGCTGATGCGGAATTCCTGATGGCAGAAGTTTGGATATCCCTGTTTGGTTCATGATTGACCGAGGATTCTATCTCCGACTTACTGACGAAGTCCGGCTGACGCCCGAAAATTTCTTTGAATGCCCGACGGCATGATTAACTTGATTGTTAAAAAGTTCCTAATGACCTGATGAGTCCCGAGGAATTCTTCTGTCGCAGTGTCGCGGAATGCCTGACGGCAATACCAGCCATGTATCACCGGTTACCGTGTAACCAATTCCCCAGCAAAATTGCCATGCTCAGTTTTGAAAACGTGCCTACCAATTAAAGTATTGTTTACCTGTGCGGTGGCAGATCGCCTGTTGCCGTGTAACTAGTGATCCCTCGATGATTTGAGGACACAATGATATCAGATAAATCAGAGAATCATCCTGACGGAGATTCAGATCAATATTTCTCCAGCTAGTTTCCATGGAGCTATTGTTTCAGTTTCCGAACATTTGTCCCCATCAGAGTACCGTGTACTTGTGCAGTTGGCAAATTTCCGGTTTTGTTGGTATTCAACCGTCTTTCACCTTGATTGTTTGAGAGCCATTCTCTTCTCACCCAGTCAGGTCCAAGCCGCTTGAATAGGGGCAGCTGTTGTACCCCAAAATTTGCCCAACATTTCTTCACCTAGCTTGTGTTTCATTTCATTCACATTAGCATTATCATTTGCATTTCATTGACATGTGTGCAGGAGATCAAGAGGTATGATTACCAATTAAGAGATATACAAGACAATGAAGCTAGCTAAGAAGGTTATTCAAGTGTTCAAGGGTGGATATCCTTGTCAGGGAAGTTAAAAGAGCCTCAGAGAGGGTGGTTGAAACCAAGAGTGTGTAGGTCTCCTATCTTGGGAGTTGTGGGAAGTCATCAGATGATTCTGAAGCCATGAAGTTAGACTTGAGGTCTTGAGAGAGCTCATGAGAAGTGTTGAAGATCACTTTGAGGCCTAGACAGGTCATTGTGCAAGATTGAGAAGGCTCAACCATGAGTGGTGCAATTAGGGTTTGACTAGGTCAACCCTAAGTCAACTGATGATTTGAAGAAGGTTGAGACCTAATTCAAGAGCCATGTGATCATGGATTGATACATTCAGATGTTATAAGGATGATTCCAAAGTTAACTCATCATGATTGAAGAGTTTGAGAAGTTTCAGGCTAGGGTTTCTAAGGCTTGACAGTGTAAAATCCCCTAGTTTGACCCCTATCTTCAAGGCAACTTAACTTAAGATGTGATTGTCATCTCATCTTGCCCCCAACATGAATGTTGTAGAACATGATCTTTGCTTTCATTTGAGTGCTATAAGTCCTTGATAGGATTTGTAGAACTCAAGTTATGACTTTGACAAGTTACAGGTCATCTGAGGTATGTGAATTTGGAGCTTGAAAGTTGCCCAACTTGCATGACACTTTTTCCCTAGAAGGATGATTCCTATGAACTTTTGGTCCACATGAATGTTGTTCCTTATCCTCTTAGCTTTCTATATAGTACTAGAAGTCCTTGATAGGATTTGTAGAACTCAAGTTATGGCTTTGACAAGTCAAGGGTATTTTGGTCATTTGGAGATTATAGGTCATTTTAATCATAAGGCCATAACTCCTATTTGCAAGCTTCAAATGGGAAAATGTTCAACATCAAACTTGTTAAAAATGATGTTTTAAGGATAGCCAAGAGGTCATGAGAGCTTGGAATAGCTTGCTTCACAAAATCCCAAAAATGGCCTAAAATAAGGATGAATTTCAAATGAACCAAAGATGGAAATTGGGATTTTTGATCTACATGTCCAAAACAAGCCATATGACATACCAATTTGATTGTAAAACACATTTTAAGAACATTGACATTGCCACAATTTTGAATTGAGGGTTAATTTTAGGACTTGCTTTGAAAAGTGGTTACTTACATCATAAGTAACAATTGCCAAACCAATATGCAAGGCATAACCAAGGCTCCTTTCAATCCAAACACTTTCATAATCTCATTTGGAGAGAATTTGGATGAAAAGCATAATGAATGCAAGCTGATGCAAGGACTGTCTTGAGTATACCATGAGATTGGATTTTCAAGTGAAGTGAGATATTGAATTTCTCATTAGAGTGATCTAGAACTTTCTAGATCATTCATTCATGTTCTATATAAACATATGAAGAGATTCAGGGCCAAGGTTGGTGAGAATTGAGAGAGAAGAGTGAGATTGCACTTTGAAATCCATTCTTGCAAATCAAAATCTGTTACAAGGTTAGAGGCCATTTCAGTCCAAGAAATTGATCTCAATAGCTTGCCCTGAGGTTGGTGATTGATCCCAGATCAAATTCGAGGCCAAGTTGTGGAGGAATCGTGAGTTAGCCATTGGAGTTGGAAGCTTGCAACTCAGAATCTGTTTCAAGAATTCAGGGTGTTTCAATTCTTTTCTTTGCATACAGAAGGTTGATTAGAGGCTAGTGAAGGATTCTGCAAGTTCTTGAGGGTTGATTTGAAGATTCAACCACTCTGTTTGCTCAATTTTACCAGGTATGCAGTTCTTGTTCCATGGCTTAAATTAGGTAGAATCAATGGGAATTATTGTGTTAGATGCATTGTAGATTGATGTAGGAAGGTTTTTGGATCACCAATTTGGAGATTAGTGACCAATTAGGGTTGTTCTAATTTTCGGTTGAGATTGTGTTCTTGCGAATCTTGAACTTTTAGGATGATTAAATGGTATAGGAAGATTCCTTGTGAGATTTGGGACAAGTTTCGTGTAGAGACCATTTAGAATGGTGGATTCTGGAGAGAGTTAGGGTTTGAGCCGGTGACTGGAGAACCACCGGCGGTGGCCATGGCTGCGCGCGTGTTTCAGGAATTCAAATGGAGAAGATGACTTGATAGCCATTAGATCTTACGTGGACTTTGACTGAAGACATCATCCCACGACCACGATCATTTCCAAGTTTGTGAAGGATTTCTGAATAATATGAAACGCAACGTTTCATTTAGTTGATGGTTTTGGGCTTAAGTCAGTAGTTGATACTCCCACCCCCCTTATGGCCCAATCACTAAAATGAACTGAATTCATTTTCTATTCACACCGCGCGCCTATTATTTTCTTTTGATTTTCATTTTATTTTTCATTTTATTCATGGTTATTGGAAAATTCATAAATAATTGAAAAATGATTCAATTAATTCCATTCTTTTTGCCATGGATTCATGATTGAATCTAGTATTTTTTAGATAAAAAATATTAATATTCCATGCATTTTCTGAGTTTATGGGCATTTTTACATTTTAATTGACATTAAAATAATCATGTTTGATGCTTGATTTTGTTGAATTTGGTTTGATCATGTGATGATGATTCTTGCCCTGATTTTTTTGTGAGCAGCTAGCATAGATATGCATGTTCCCTCTAGATTTCTCTCACATTTTTGTGATGAATATAAGTGGTAGTTTTAGGTTGAAACTTTAAGAGCTCCATTTTTAGGGTTTATGGTTGATACCTTGTGATTTAGATTTTATTTTTAGAACTTTGTGGATGATTTAAATTCTGATTTTTGTATGGTAGATTCATGATTGAATTAAGGTCCCTTAGGAATTTTTGTAGGAATTTTCAAAGTAGTTTACTATTTTTGTTTGATTTTAGTTTAGGTGCTAACTTTAGATGATTCTAAGGCACTAATTCAACTAGAATGATTTCTTTAGTTCCCTTAGATTAGGGTTTTGTTTCTTTTGCTCTTGGAAGATGAGGGAGGCAAGTTGAAGATGCAATGGATTGCTTGAAGAAGCTTGGATGTGAAGATCTTCCCTTCTTTTGGTATAGTGTTGATTAGGTGTTAAGATTAGGGTTTGTAGGCAGAGCTTCTAGATAGATTATCTTCCTTCATAAACATGGAAGATGTTGATCACTTCCATTCCTCCCTATGATGTAAGGACCCCTTGTAAAGGCCTCATCCCTCCTTTGGTAGGATGTGTGGCTCTTCACAAGTTGGTAGAACCTTTGAGGGTCCCTTTCTCTGATGATAGGATGCTTAGTTGTGACCTTTGGTCTTCACTGTGCTACCAATCATCCAAACTTTGCTCTTTCCAAATGAATCTTTCTCCCTTGCTAGAGGATGGAGCTCCTTGTTAGAAGATTGAAGATGCTAGAGGATGCTACTTCTTTGTGTTTGAAGATTACCCTTAAGGGCTGAAGCTTGTAGATGAAGAAGAACAAGTTGATACTGGTAAAGAGGAGAGAGCTGAAGCTTGAAGACCAAGTTGACACTTGTGAAGAAGATCAAATTGAGATTGAAGAAAGAGCTGAAGCTTGAGGAAACAAGTTGATACTTGTGTGATTAATACATTGAGTGCCTGAAGGAACAAGTTGATACTTGTAATTGGGATTGAAGCCTGAAAGTGGAATCTACTTTGAAGCTGCGGCTTGAAGAAGAAGGATAAGTTGATACTTATGTTGGAGGTATTAAAGAAGCAAGTTGATACTTGTCATTGAAGATGATAGCCTTGAAGAGAAGTTGAAGACTGAGGACTGAACTGCTGTCAGAGGATTGCTTTGCTGTAAAGCTGTGGGGAGCTGTTGATCTGCTTTCTTTCTTGTCTGTTTGCTTTCTGTGCAAATGTATTGATGTGACCTGTTTGGTTTGCTTGATGCATTAGAATAAGTTCATATTAAGATTGTTTTAAGCTAGGAGCATGATTGCATTAGAGGTTGAGTTGCTCCCTCTGCTTGTATTTTTACTGTATGGCTTTGCTTGCTGGTATTCGGTAGAGCCCTGCTCCCTTGCCTGTGTGGTTTGTGATTTGCTTGATGGCATTTTATGTTCCTTTATGATTGCAGTTATTCATACTTGGCTTGAGGTTGAGATGAGCTTGTGGAGGCTGATGCCCCCCACACATTTCCTCCCTCACTTGCATTGCATGCATGTTACAGTCATTTACTGTTTACCGTTTAAGCTGATGCTTTATCTGTTTCTGTTTATCATTGACATGATCCCCTAGGAATCTCACTTCCTTTGACAAGGAAGTGATGATAGAACTTTAGGTTGGAACCTATGCATGATAACTTCTAGGAGTTCCCTGTTTCAAACTTCAACCATAGGATGAATCCTTGGCATGACAGCATTAGAACTTGATAGTCTCCCCGTAGTTGTCTCTCTCTCTTCTCGTCTCAAAACAAATTAAAATACAGTAATAAAGGTTAACTGATGTCGTACGTTACGAGCCTTAAGCCATTTGAGAAAGGATTGTTGGAGAGTTTCTTTTCAACAGTCTGGATGTTTAGTATGGCACCCTTTGGGTGACATGCGACGCATTCACTCTCAGGTCATAGTCTCTAGTGCGATACTGGTTGCAAACATCCATAAAAAACAGTTCTTCCGTAAAAGACAGAAAACAAACTTCAAACCTTTTTGCCCCGTGGGCCCATAAGTCAAAGGAAAGCTTTTCTGAAGAAAAGAGTATCGTTAACTCCCAGTTCTACCGCAAACGGTAACGCCTGAGTCTCCAAGGGTCGAGCTGCGTACATCCAACTGCTGGAACTGTTTGTTAACCCTACTCGAAAAAACAGATGAATCTAAACCCATAATCCGTGTTATCCCGAACTACGTAAGCTCTGATCTCTCATACCTGTTGAGAGTACGTAGGCACAATACTGACGTATTGGCGAGCCACCTTCCCCGTAACCCGTAGTTAGCCGAACTACGTTGACTCTGATTTCTCATTCTCTGATGAGAATACGTAGGCATAAAGCGCGACGCTTTGCCGAGTCATTTTCTTTTCTTTTTAAGCCAGCCTTGATAGGTAGATAGTAAACCAACCCGTCAGATAAACACAACAAGCGTGGATCCCATCGAGTACGATGGACGTGAGGGGTGCTAATACCTTCCCCTTGCGTAACCGACTCCCGAACCCAGACAAAGGTTGCGATGACCTTGTCTTATACCTTTTCGTCAGGTTTCTCCGATCGTTTCCTTTCCTGTTCTGAGGGATAAATAACGAAAGGTGGCGACTCTTCTGTTTTGTCGGCACCTTATTTTCGCGGTAGCGACACACTTCTTTCAGGGTAGCTTGTCCGGGCCATCTTTGGAATGGTACATGAGTTTGGAACCTACCAGTGTGCGCACGTGGAAGGGACTTGCTGAGGCATTCGTGCACCATTATCAGTATAACAGTGACTTGGCTCCGAACCGAGTCCAACTGCAGAACTTGTCACAGAGGAACAACGAAGGGTTCAAAGAATACACCCAGCGGTGGCGTGAATTAGCAGCTAGAGTTCAACCGCCGATGTTTGAACGGGAGCTTGTTGAGATGTTTGTAGCCACCCTCCCAGGGGTTTATTACGAGAAACTGGTCAGTGGTATGTCAGGGAGTTTCTTAGATCTCATCATTACTGGCGAGCACGTTGAAAATGGGATCAAACTGGGAAAAATTCAAGGTGGTGATCTATCCTCAGCTGGAGGAGGAAAGAAACCATATGGTAGCAAAAGGCGTGAAGGGGAAACGAGCGCTGTGTCTAACGCTCGAAGGAAAGGTAAGGGACCGCGCCAGCAGGTGGCTAGCATAGCCATCCTTGCCGTACAACAACCCCAACCACAGTAGCAGCCGCAGCAGCAGCAGCCAAACCAGCAAGGATACAAAAAGTATCAGAACAGGGCACCTCTGTCAAGTCGTCACCTTGAGACACCGCCCATGTCTTATGCTCAGCTGTTACAAACTCTGCTTTAGTTACAGCTTGTCCAGAAACGAACCCTGGCTCCCTTGACAGGGGCACCTCTGCCAGGTTATGATGCGAACGCAACATGTGATTTTCACTCAGGGGCACCTGGCCACACGATAGAAAACTGCAAAGCCTTCAAGCACAAGGTGCAAGATATGGTGGATGCTAAGATCATCAATTTCTCAGATAATGTGCCGAATGTCACGAAGAACCCTATGCCTAATCATAGGGGAGGTGGGGTGAATGCCATTATTGAAGATGAGAACTTGGATGTGTTGACTAACGTCAAGGATCTGAAGACACCGCTTAGCTTCGTTAAAGCCAAGCTAATGAAGAGAGGCTTCTTTCCGGGTTGTGGAGAATTATGTATGGGCTGTGCGACTCGTCCTGATGGATGCGAACAGTTGACGGAAGGGATTCAGAGTCTGATGACCGAAGGAATCTTGCAGTTTAGCCGAAGGGCTGAATGTGGATCTGGAGAGGTAATGCTGAAGCAAGATGATGAGGTTGCCACTATCAGCATCCCTCGCCAAACGATAACCATTTCCGCACCCAGGCCGCCCACCATTACCATCACAAAGGCTGGGCCGATACCTTTTGAAAGTACCAATGCTGTCCCATGGCATTATGGGGCAGACGTCTACTGCAATGGACAGAAGTTAGAGCTAGAACCCTCTGGGAGGTCTGTGGATAACCTAGTGGGAATTGGCGGAATTACACGCAGCGGAAGAGTATTTTCTCCACTTGAGATTGTGGCAGACAAAGCGGACAAAGCTGAAGGAACCGATAAGGGAAAGAGTAAAGTCATTGAGGAAACCCCTCGTGGGGTAGAGAAGGACTTACTTGTTAAGGACGCTGAAGAGTTCATGAGGCTGATCAAGAAGAGTGACTACAAGATCGTGGATCACCTCCATCAAACACCCTCGAAGATCTCTATCCTGAATTTGTTGATGTGTTCGAAGTCGCATCGCAACGTGCTGTTAAAGGTTTTGAATGCCATGTATGTACCGCAGGAAATCTTGGTCAACCAGTTGGAAGGGGTAGTAGTCCACGTGAATGCTAGAAACGGGTTAGGGTTCACTGACCTGGAGCTGACGCCAAAGGGAAGAAACCACAATAGTGCCCTGCACATCTCGATAGAGTGTAGGGGAACGATTATGTCTCATGTGTTGGTGGACACTGGGTCTTCACACAATGTTCTTTCGAAGAAGGCGTTGATGAAGTTGGATACTCGCGGAGTGATTTGCACACCCAGTGATCTGTTTGTGAAGGCGTTTGATGGAACCAAGCGTCATGTCTTTGGAGAGGTAACTCTGCCGATCCAAGTTGGGCCGGAAACTTTTGACGCAGTCTTCTATATCATGGACACCATTCCTGCCTACAGCTGTCTCTTAGGCCGACCATGGATCCACTCTGCTGGCGCCGTGACTTCCACGTTGCACCAGAAACTCAAGTACACTGTCGGAGGCAGCATTGTGACTGTATGTGGCGAGGAAGACATAATGGTGAACCATTTGTCGTCCTTCAAATATGTCGAGATGGATGGGGAAATCCACGAAACCCTATGTCAGGCGTTCGAAGTTGTTAAAGTCAAGGACGTGGCTCCCATAATGACCGAAAAACCGGAGATGACTCTCTCGTCCTTCAAGGAAGCCCGGGCCGTTGTTCAAGCCAGATCTACCCTAGGCTGGGGGGAGGTTCTGGAAATACCTAACAAACAGGACAAGTTTGGGTTAGGATACTCTCCGGCGGCTGAAGCCTCCTCTTTCCACAGTGCGTCCCGGGGTAAAGGGCCGATCCAGTTTACCAGTGGTGGGGTGATATTTGAAAGTGTCAACGCAGTGTTGGAAGACGGCGAGGACAGCGATTGCGACCTAGACTCTTGGATCCAGCCAAGCAAACCAGGCTAAAGCCTCAACAACTGGTCCATCAGGGATACCATCCAAGTGACAGGCAAAGAGTAATGATTTACTTTCTCCAATCATTGTACAACCCTATGTCCTACCCGGGGCATAGTGGTTTTATTGTCAGGGCCTTGTTTGATTATGTACATGCATTTTACCAATAAATCAAAAGGCGTTTTTCTTCGTATTCAAATGTTGTGATCTTTGTTATTCCTGTTTTATATTTGTTTTGAAAAACAATAAAATGGCAATGGGGTTTGTGCTAACCTGCATATCCTTGTTTTAAGCTTAACCCTTGTTATTGCAGGATCCACATAGCAGATGACATCAACTCTGGACCTTCTACGACTCACTTCGACTTCAATTGCCTGATCTATCAAGTCGAAGAAGAGATTGATGAAGACGAAGACCTTCCCGAAGAGTTGGCCCGCTTGTTGAAACAAGAAGAGAGAGTTATTCTGCCTCACGAAGAAGAGATTGAGATTGTGAATTTGGGTTCTGGAGAGCTGGTCAGGAACGTCAGGATAGGGGCCGCATTGCAGAGTGATGTCAAGCAGAGATTGGTCGAGATGCTGAGAGAGTATAATGACATATTTGCTTGGTCATACGAAGATATGCCCGGACTTGATACCGACATCGTGGTCCATCACTTGCCGCTGCGAGAAGATTGTCCCCTCGTTAAGCAGAAGCTTAGGAGGACACGACCAGATATGGACGTTAAGATCAAAGAAGAAGTGCAAAAGCAGCTTGATGCTGGCTTCTTAGCGGTCACTACTTACCCTCCGTGGGTCGCCAACATAGTGCATGTACCGAAGAAGGACGGTAAGGTGCGAATGTGCGTCGATTATCGGGATTTGAACAGGGCGAGCCCTAAAGATGATTTCCCGCTCCCTCATATTGATGTGTTGGTCGACAATACAGCTCAGTTCTCCGTATTTTCGTTCATGGATGGCTTCTCCGGCTACAATCAGATCAAGATGGCGCCGGAGGACATGGAGAAAACTACGTTTATTACACCTTGGGGAACATTTTGCTACAAGGTAATGCCTTTCGGTCTTAAGAACGCAAGGGCCACTTACCAACGAGCAATGGTTACTCTGTTTCATGATATGATTCATCATGAGATTGAAGTCTATGTTGATGACATGATTGTGAAGTCCCAAACGAAGGAGGGACATCTGGTCAATTTGCTGAAGCTTTTTGAGAGGCTTAGGAAGTTCAGGTTGAGGCTGAATCCTAACAAGTGTACTTTCGGAGTACGGTCTGGAAAACTACTGGGGTTTATCGTGAGTGAAAGAGGCATCGAGGTTGATCCTGCGAAGATTAAAGCAATACAAGAAATGCCTGCGCCAAAATCAGAAAACGAAGTTCGTGGTTTCATGGGCAGAATAAACTACATTGCAAGGTTTATCTCTCAGCTCACGGCCACGTGTGAACCGATGTTCAAACTGTTAAAGAAAGATCAGGCGATTATCTGGGACGAGGATTGCCAGAAGGCATTTGATAAGATAAAGTAGTATTTGCAGGAACCTCCAATCTTGATACCCCCGGTGGCCGGACGACCCATAATCATGTACTTGATAGTTCTTGAGAATAGTATGGGGTGTGTTCTCGGTCAGCACGACGACACGGGAAGAAAGGAGCATGCCATTTACTATTTGAGTAAAAATTTCACAAACTGTGAATCTCGTTACTCGATGCTGGAGAAGACGTGTTGTGCACTAGCCTGGGCTGCCAAACGTTTACGACAGTACATGCTCAATCACACAACCATGCTAATTTCGAAGATGGATCCGATCAAGTACGTCTTTGAGAAGCAAGCGCTTTCGGGCAGGATTGCCAGATGGCAAATGGTGTTGACAGAATATGACATTCAGTACGTTTCCCAAAAGGCCATCAAGGGAAGCATATTGTCAGAATACCTTGCCGAATAGCCGATCGAGGACTATCAGCCGATGAAATTTGAAGTCCCTGATGAGGATATCATGTTTCTCAAAGCGAAGGATTGTGATGAACCGTTGCCCGACGAGGGTCCAGATAGGAAATCCCAGTGGAAATTGATATTTGACGGGGCTGTTAATTCTTACGGAAATGGCATTGGGGCAATCATCACAACTCCCCACGGATCCCACATCCCGTTCACTGCTAGACTGACGTTTCCGATCACCAATAACGAGGCGGAGTACGAAGCATGCATCACAGGTCTAGAAGAAGCAATTTATTTGAGAGTCAAGAACCTATATGTATATGGTGACACGGCACTTGTGATTAACCAGATTAAAGGGGAGTGGGAGACTCGTCAATCAAATTTGGTGTTGTACATGAACTATGCTAGAAGGCTGCTTCCATTCTTTGATCGAGTGGAACTCCATCATGTGCCCAGAGCTGAAAATCAGATGGCTGATGCCTTAGCCACGTTGGCTTTGATGTATAAAGTCAATTTTTGGAATGAAGCTCCAAGAATTGTCCTTTCTCGTCTTGATAGACCTGCATTCGTCTTTGCGATCGAGGAAGCCTCCGATGGCAAGCCATGGTTCCATGATATCCAGACCTTCCTTATGACTAAGAAGTATCCTGCGGGAGCGTCAACCCAGGAAAAGAAGACTCTGAGGAGGCTGTCTGGAAATTTTTATCTCAATCTTGATGGAGTTTTGTATAAAAGAAACCACGATCTCGTGCTACTCAGATGTGTAGATGAGAAAGAGGCGAATATGCTCATGGAAGAAGTCCATGAAGGCACATTTGGTACGCACGTCGGCGGGTATGCTATGACAAGAAAGATCCTGAGAGCAGGACATTACTGGCTGACGATGGAATCAGATTGCTTTAAATTCGCGAAGAGATGTCATAAATGCCAGATTTATGCTGATAAGATTCATGTACCGCCATGTCCGTTGAATGTCATGTCCTCCCCGTGGCCGTTCTCCATGTGGGGCATCGACATGATAGGCAAGATCGAGCCCACTGCATCTAACGGTCATCGCTTCATTCTAGTAGCCATCGACTACTTCACCAAGTGGGTGGAGGCAGCCTCATATGCTAACGTGACCAAGCAGGTGGTGGCTAGATTTATAAAGAGGGACATCATATGTCGTTACGGAATTCCCGAGCGGATCATTACTGATAATGGTTCGAATCTGAATAACAAGATGATGAAGGAGTTGTGCCAGAGTTTCAAGATTGAACATCACAACTCATCTCCTTACCGGCCGAAGATTAATGGCGCCGTTGAAGCGGCCAATAAGAACATTAAGAAGATTGTACAAAAGATGGTTGTGACCTATAAGGATTGGCACGAGATGATGTCATTTGCACTGCACGGTTATCGTACAACGGTACATACATTAACCGGGGCAACTCCTTTCTCACTAGTGTACGGTATGGAAGCTGTCCTACCGTTAGAAGTTGAGATTCCTTCTTTACGAGTTTTGGTTGACGTGAAACTCGATGAGGCAGAATGGATTAAGAATCGACTAAACCAACTCAGCCTGATGGACGAGAAAAGATTAGCATCGATTGCATATGGTCGTCTGTACCAAAGCCTAATGAAGAAAGCTTATGATAAAAAAGTGCGTCCGAGAAGCTTTCAGACGGGTGATCTCGTCCTGAAGAAGATTCTTCCTCCACACTCCGATCACCGGGGCAAGTGGACTCCCAATTACGAAGGTCCGTACGTCGTCAGCAAGGTCTTCTCGGGAGGAGCCTTGTTGTTATCCTCGATGGATGGAGAAGATTTTGCATCCCCGGTGAACGCGGACGCAGTTAAAAAATACTTTGCTTAAAAAACGACCCGCTGGAAAGAAAAAGAATGTCCAGGCAAAAATGGGGCATCCCGGCGAACCATAAAAAAAGAAAAAGGTTCGAGCAAAAATTAGGGATATAAAAGGAAAGAATGTACACCCGCAAAGTCGAAAACCTGGAAGGGCGACTTTGGCAAAAAAAAGGGGTATCCCAGTGAATCGAACACCCGAAAAGGCGATTCAGGCAAAAGTTAGGGATTTGAAAAAGCAAATGATTGCGTTCCGTGTGTGCACTTTCATTGTTTAGTGGTTTGGAAGACCTAAGGGCCGTTTATCTGAATCAATCTCTTCTGAAGCTGAAGCGTCGAAGAAGTATCAAAGTCGAGTGGGTCATAGAGGGATCAACTCATGGTGTTCGTCTACGCCGCATTGCCGACATTTGTGTATATACTGATGTATATTTATGTTTTTATATTTGCGCAGCTTCCTCATCCCAGGAGCTTGCATCTGTTGTAAAACATTTTCACCCATTCAGGGGTTCGTCATCAATAAAATGTATACTATTCAGCAATTCTGTTAGTTTGTTTAGCATTTATCTTTGTTTTTTGCGGGAAAAAAAACGCTGATGTTTTTGATAAAATGCGCATACATAAACTTACTGGCCTAGGCCACTGATTGTTGAAACAATGAATTACTTGAACATTGTCACAAGATGATAACCTTGATAGGTCCCTTTGAGAAGGGTATCTTGTCTGTTTGTTTGTGTTGTTGCTGGTATAGCATACTCCAGGCAGTACGCCGTATGTATCTCCAAGCAGGATGATTCCTTCTTCACCAGCAAGTTCAGCAGCATCTCCCCACGAAGTCTGCACATGAGATCGTAAGCATTGACATGTCTCCTCCAAACAGAGAAGATTCTCTCCCCAATCAGATGTATCCTGAAGGATCGTCGTCTCCCCAACTGAGTCATGCGCTGAAGTGTACGTTCGTTTCCCAGCACTAGGTCAATGTGCAGTTTTCTCGTGAAAGAGTATTTGCAAGTATGCAGCACTCGATGGTTCAGACTGAAGTCTCCAGCGAAATTAAGATTCCCTACAGAGTCGTACTTCCCCCAGCAAGCAGGATGATTCCTTCTTCCCTAGCCGAGTTTGCAAATCCCCAAGAGAGTCGAGTCCTTGGAAGCCGTTGAGGCCATGATTGGTTTTCCCCAGTAGAGTGTTGAATAGTTGAGGCTGTTTTTCCCCATCGGAGTCGTTATCTCCAGGAAAGGTTTTCCGCGAATTTCGTGCAGTTTATTTTGACGATTGATATCATTTCCTCGACAGTTTGTGGTTTGAATACCTGGTTGAGCAGGTTCAGGTTCTTGTAGAACTTTGTTCCCTTGCAGCAGTCGACTGAAGTTCGCTTCCCCAGGCGGAGTCCAATTGAGATTGGCGTGACTTCTTCTCCTTGGCAGGATGAGTCCTTCCTCCACTAGAATGGTTCTTTCTCCTTGACAGGAGGATTCTCCCTTCAGCATTTATTTTGCTGATGGGGTCATAGCATCTTGCATGATTGCATGGCATTTACCCTAAACGCGTAGCATTTCCACCGTGTGCAGCATTGCGCTATTGTCAAAGCATATGCATATGAAACATGAGCTAGGTCGTTACTGTTCTTGTTTTACAGGTGTTCCTCCACAGAATGGTTTGATCAAGATGATTCTTGAATACCCCAGCGAAGTTGTGTGCCTAAGATGATTCTTAAAATCCCCGGTGAAGTCGCCAGAGGGGGTTGCTCAAGTTGATGCTTAGAGTCCCCGGCGGAGTGTTTGCTCAAGATGATTCCTGAAATCTCCAGCAGAGTTATTGGTTCAGGATGATTCTTGAAGTCCCCATGGAGTTATTTGTCCAACATGATTCTTGTAGTCCTCAGCAGAGTTGATTCACCCAAGATGATTTCCGAAACCCCGAAGCAGAGTTACTCGATAGTTCTCTAGAATCCCCAGCGGAGATGTGTCATCCCCAGCAGGTTTGAACGGAGAAGTTGAAATTTCCTTGAAGACTTGATGATTGAAGTCCGGCAGCGGTGCCAAAATCCCAGACTTACTGACGAAGTCCAACTGTGATGTCGACGCAGTTCTCTCAGCTGATGCGGAGTGCCTGATGGCGGAAGTTTGGATATACCTATTTGGTTCATGATTGACCGAGGATTCTATTCCCGACTTACTAACGAAGTCCGGCTGACGCCCGAGATGTTCTGTGAATGCCTGACAACATAATTAGCTTGATTGTTAAAAGTTCCTCATGACCTGATGAGTCCCGAGGAATTCTTCTACTATGACGCAGAATGCCTGACGGCATAATCGACCATCCATTACCAGTTACCGTGTAACTGGTGATCCCTTGATGACTTGAGGACGAATATCTACAGCAAAATCAGATGATCATCTTGACGGAGATTAGACTCTTCACCAATTACCGTGTAACCAATCCCCCAGCAGAGTTGCAGTGCAACTGGCATGCTCAGTTTTGAAGATGTTCCTGCCAATCAGAGTATCGCTTACCTGTGCGGTTGGCAAATCATCAGTTACCGTGTAACCGGAGATCCCTTGATGATTTGAGGATGCAATGATATCAGATAAATCAAAGAATCATCCTGACGGAGGTTCAGATCATTATTTCTCCAGCTAGTTGTTGCGCGACTATTATTTCAGTTTCCGAAGATTTGTCCCCATCAGAGTACCGTGTACTTGTGCAGTTGGCAAATTTCCGGGTTTATTGGTATTCAACCGTCTTTTACCTTGATTGTTTGAGATTCGTTCTCTTCTCACCCAGTCAGGTCCAAGCCGTTTGAATAGGGGCAGCTGTTGCACCCCAAAATTTGCCCAACATTGCTTTACCTAGCTTGTGTTTCATTTCATTCACATTAGCATTATCATTTGCATTTCATTGGCATGTATGCAGGAGATCAAGAGGTATGATTACCAATCAAGGGCTACACAAGACTGTGAGGCTAGCTAAGAAGTTTATTCAGATATTCAAGGGGTGATATCCTTGTTAGAGAAGTTAAAAGATCCTTAGAGAGAGTGATTGAAGCCAAGTGTGTAGGTCTCCTAACTTGAGAGTTGTGGAAATCCATCAGATGATTCTGAGGCCATGAGGACGGACTTGAGGTCTTGATAGAGTTCATGAGAAGTGTTGAAGATCACTTTGAGGCCTAGGCAGGTCATTGTGCAAGATTAGGAAGCCTCAGCCATGATTGGTGCAGATAAGGTTTGACTGGGTCAACCCTAAGTCAACTGAGGATTTGAAGAAGGTTGAGACCTAATGCAAAGGCCATGTGATCATGGATTGATACATTAAGATGTTATAAGGATGATTCCAAGGTTAACTCATCATGATTGAAGAGTTTGAGAAGTTTCAAGCTAGGGTTTCTAAGACTTGACAGTGTAAAATCCCCTAGTTTGACCCCTATCTTCAAGGCAATGTAGCTCAAGATGTGATTGTCATCTCATCTTACCCCCAAAATGATTGTTGTAGAGCATGGTCTTAGCTTTAATTTGAGTACTAGAAGTCCTTGATAGGATTTGTAGAACTCAATTTATGGCTTTGACAAGTTATAAGGCATCTGAGGTATGTGAATTTGGAGCTTGAAAGTTACCCAACTTGCATGACACTTTTGTCTAAGAAGGATGATTCCTATGAACTTTTGGTAAACATGAATGTTGTTCCTTAATCTCTTAGCTTTCCATAGAGTACTAGAAGTCCTCAATATGATTTGTATAACTCAAGTTATGGCTTTGACAAGTCAAGGGTATTTTGGGAAGTTGTGATTATAGGTCATTTATGATTATAGGTCATTTTCACCAACTTAGAGACCTCAAATGAAATTTTGTTCAACTTGAAAGTTGCTCAAAATGGGGTTTTAACCTTGACCATGCATCAAGGAGACATTTAAATGGCTCAAGGAGATACTTGGTTCAAGGAATTTTGAAAAAGGAAGAATTAAAGGCATTTAATGACCAAAAATTGAAATAATTCATTTTGTGTCCAAACAAGACGAAATTATAGGTCATTTTGAATGGAAAAGTCATTTTAGAAACTTTGGAAATGTTGGAATTTTGGTTTGAGGTCAAATTCATTCCATTTCATTTCATTTCTTCATGATGAAGCAACATATCAAACTCACACCATTGGCTTGCAAACAAGGAAATTAACATAACAAACTAATTCAATATCTCATGAGATGAGTTTTCCAAGCATTTTCATGCCCAAAGAGAGCCAGAATCGTGACTGGTGTGCATGGTATTTTGAAGGAGAAAGTGAAATTGAAAATCTCATATGGAAGGTTACAGAGAGTTCTAGACATTTCCATTGAGTTCTATATAAACATTAGAGTGTGTTCAGCCATTTTTTTGGTGAAGATTGATCCTTGAAGCAGAGAGTGAGGTTGAAGTTTCACAGTTGCAAGTTGAAATCGTATTCTGAGTTCAAGGCCAATCCAAGAGAAATTGAAGATTACATTAGCTTTGGAAGGAGTTTTAGAGTGAATCTGGATCATTGTGGAGGAGGAATCGAGCAAGAACTGCACCTGTTCTTCATCTGAAACCAGGTTTGTGAAAATTGAAATTATGCTTAATTAAGGCAGTGTTAAATAGAAATCTTTATGTGGTTAGGTTCTATTCATGATCTAGATGGATTTAGGATGGTTAATTACACGGTTAGAGACAATGCTAGGTGTTGTGCAACTTCTGTTGAGATGGATTCCTCATGATTCTTGGAGTGTTATTCATGATTGGATAGTGGAAATTGATCAGTGAAGAGTGAGGATTACATTAGAGTCATTAATTTTATGAATCATGATGATCAAGATTTGGTGGATTTCTGAAAATGCTATCGTGTTTGGAGTTAGAGAAAGAATTAGGGAATTTAGATGATGGATTCGTGATCAGGATGAAAAATTGAGTAAGATGATGATTTGTTTTGTCATTTTTGATGACCTGAGATAAGCACCTCACCGGAGAAGACGGTGGCGCTGCAGCTCAGGCCACCGTCTGGTTATTTCACTCCATCAGTTTGAAATTGGGGACGATGAACATGAGCCCTCAGATGAAGGTTTGACATTTGACTCAGGCAAGGGATACACGGCCACGATTTGCTCTCAAAGTCTGAAGACTTGGATTTGAATGAAAAGCACCATTTCATTAATTGAAATGGTTTGGGCTTAGTGCACTAAGTTTTAGGTGATCCTAGCTTGCTAATTCAACTAGAATGATTTCTTTAGTTCCCTTAGATTAGGGTTTTGCCTCTCTTGCTCTTGGGTGATGTTGAAGACTTGTGTGGGCTGCTGTGGAATGCATGAAGGAGCTTGGACTTGAAATTTGCTCTTCCTTTGGAGTAGTTTTGTTTAGGTGTTAAGATTAGGGTTTGTAAGTAGAGCTTCTAGATAGATTCTCTTCTTTCATAAACATGGAAGGTGTTGATCACTTCCATTCTTCCCTATGATGTAAGGTCCCCTTGTGAAGGCCTCATCCCTCCTTTGGTAGGATGTGTGGCTCTTCCCAAGTTGGTAGAACCTTTGAGGGTTCCTTTCTTTGATAGTGGGGTGTTTAGTGGTGACCTTTGGTCTTCACTTTGCTTTCCACTATCCAAACCTTGCTCTTGTTAGATGAATCTTTCTCCCTTGCTAGAGGATGGAGTTCCTTGTTAGAAGATTGAAGATGCTAGAAGTTGCCACTACTCAGTATTTGAAGACTGCCATTGGAGCTGAAGCTTGAAGACCAAGAAGAACAAGTTGACACTTGTGAAGAAGATCAAGTTGAGATTGAAGAAAGAGCTGAAGCTTGAAGTTAGAGAACAATTTGATACTTGTGTTTGATGTATTGAAAGCTTGAAGAAGCAAGTTGACACTTGCTATTGAAGATGATAGCCTTAAAGAGCAGTTGAAGACTGAGAACTGAACTGCTGTCAGAGGAAAGCTTTGCTGTGAAGCTGTGGGAGTGGTTGATCTGCTTTCTTTTCTATCTGTTTTCTTGCTGTGCAACTGTATTGGTGTGAATTGTTTGATTTGCTTGATGCATTAGAATAAGTTTATATTTAGGTTGATTTAAGCTAGGAGCATGATTTCACTAGAGGTTGAGTTGCTCCCTCTGCTTGTATTTTTACTGTATGGCTTTGCTTGCGGGTATTCGGTAGAGCCCAACTCCCTTCCCTATGTGGTTTCTGTTTTGCTTGATGGTATTTTATTTCTTCTGTATGATTGCAGTTATTCATACTTGGCTTGAGGTTGAGATGAGCTTGTGGAGGCTGATGCCTCACACACATTTCCTCCCTCACTTGCATTGCATGTATTTTACAGTTGTTTATTGTTTACTGTTTCAGCTGATGCTTTATCTGTTTTTGTTTATCATTGACATGATCCCCTAGGAATCTCACTTCCTTTGATAAGGAAGTGATGATTAGAACTTTAGATTGAAACCTATGCATGATAACTTCTAGGAGTTCCCTGTTTCAAACCTCAACCATAGGATGAATCCTTGGCATGACAACATTAGGACTTGATAGTCTCCCCTTAGTTGAACCTGTTCGTTCTCTCTTCTCATCTCAAAAACAAATTAAGATACAATAATAAAGGTTAGCTGATGTCATACGTTACGAGCCTTAAGCTATCTGAGAAAGGATTGTTGGAGAGTTTCTTTTCAACAGTCTGGATGTTTAGTATGGCACCCTTTGGGTGACATACGACGCATTCACTCTCTGGTCATAGTCTCTAGTGCGATATTGGTTGCAAACAACCGTAAAAAACACTTCTTTCATAAAAGACAGAAAACAAACTTCAAACCTTTTTGCCCCGTGGGCTGATAATTCAAAGGAATATTTTTTGAAGAAAAGAGTGTCGTTAACTCCCAGTTCTACCACAAACAGTAACGCCTGAGTCTCCAAAGGTCGAGCTGCATACGCCAAATTGCTGGAACTGTTTGTTAACCCTACTCGAAAAAACAGATGAATCTGAATTCCCGTAATCCGTATTATCCCGAACTACGTAAGCTCTGATCTCTCATACCTGTTGAGAGTATGTAGGCACAATACTGACGTATTGGCGAGCCACCTTCCCTGTAACCTGTAGTTAGCCGAACTACATTGACTCTGATTTCTCATTCTCTGATGAGAATACGTAGGCATAAAGTGCGACGCTTTGCCGAGTCATTTTCTTTTCTTTTCAGATCAGCCTTGATAGGTAGATTGTAAACCAACCAGTCAGATAAACACAACAAGCGTGGATCCCATAGAGTACGATGGACGTGAGGGGTGCTAATACCTTACCCTTGCGTAACCGACTCCCGAACCCAGACAATGGTTGCGATGACCTTGTCTTATACCTTTTCGTCAGGTTTTTCCGATCGTTTCCTTTCCCGTTCTGAGGGATAAATAACGAAAGGTGGCGACTCTTCTGTTTTACCGGCACCTTATTTTCGCGGTAGCGACACTTGGTGCCTTGATTTTGAGTTGATTTGTGTTGGTAGTTGTCATGAGGATCTGTCATGGGGTCTTGGTGCTTTGGATGTGGATTGTTGTATGACAATTGGTAAAGTCTAGCTTTGACATTGTGAGGTCAATATTCATGTTCAATAGCTATTGGTTCTGATTTCACTGTGCCAAGAGCAGGTTTTATTCGTGTTTTCCCTGCAAGTAGGGGGGTTTGATGGAAATTGATTTTGTTGGAACTAGTGACTGTTTCTTTTGAGTAAAGCTTTCCACCTTATGTGTGTGTTTTGTTAGCTGTCATGTTGATCATGTTTGCATTATAACTTAAAGTTCAGATGTTGTGTATGTGAACCATGAATAGGATTTGGTGTTTGGTGTTGGTCTTTATTTGTTATTGCAAATCTCAACTGTTTCTACCACTTGATGTGGATAATGCCATGTTTCTGAAATTCATCATATCATGCTGTGAAACTTGAGCACATCAGCCTGTTGGTCTTTGTTATATTTGCCATGTCAAGTTTTTTTTTCCTGCCTGTTGCTTTTAAGACTTGTCTCTCATGCTGTTTGTTTGTGAAAACTCAAACTTTGGTCATGTGTTAGTTACTATTTAGATGAAAGTATTTTGGTTGTTGTTCTCATTAATGAATGCCTAGCTTGAACCACAGTTGGACACACACCACAAAAATCATGTTACTATTTCTGTTTGTATCAACATACTCTGCAGCCTAGTACTCATCATTTGCTTTGACTGTTTGTTTGATCAGACCTTTGAGTATTCAACCCATGTGCAATTTTACAACTGAGATGTCGTTTTCAAATTTAGTGGCTGCTGTTGAATGTATGCATCATAATTTATGCAAGGAGCACCTATTGAGTTTTGATTGAGTATTGGTAATTGTTATGCTAAACTGATGTTGTTAAGAGGATTTATCTAGCATTTAGTATGTATGCGTGAAACTCCCATAGAACTAGGATTGTGTTGGCCTCTCATCTATTTGGATCCTTAAGGACAGTTTTGTTTTGGATAGCTGTCGGTTGGTTTTAAGTGGAGCTCATATGTTGCTATTAGAATATCAAGAGGATGGGGGGGCTGTCATTTGATTTAAGTTGGAGTTGAGGTTATTACCATGGAACTGTCTGCTAGTTTGGTTGTAAGTGTAGGGTTGTGTTTGCTGTCCAATGTTATCAGAATTTTCAACTTAAGGTTTACACTTGTCTGCAGTGGACTTATAGGACTGTTTTTGGTCTGTTCTGCTCTCACATGCTAGTGTCTTTTGGATTACCATTGTGGTTTGATGTTGGGCCTGTTGCCCAGTCTTTTGTTGTTAGTACCTACCATTTTAAGCTTCTCATCAGTTTCTGCTTTGGTATTTTGGTTTGACATTGATTGCTACTCATATGACATATCATATTTCAGTATATATTTGAGGCTTTCCCTTTGAGCATAATCATATGTTTTACATTTCTGACATGTGCAGATCCTGTTTGGGATTTAGATCCTTTTGTTTTGGTCATTAAATCTCAAAATGCATTTCAAATACCTCTTTGAATGAACATTCGAATTTCTCTGTGTGTGCTTTATTTGAAAAAATTGATGATGCCATTTTCTTCCTCATGTGATTCTGATTAATTTTGATATAAAGTTTGTCCCATTTGGTTGAGGTATGAGGGAGTTACGAATCAAAACGTATTTGGGTGGCTTGCCTCTTTTGTTTTGCCCAGAGATTTACCATGTTTAAGTACTTGTATTTATGGGGTGGCATAAATACACGGATGTATCGCCACCCCAGTGGTTAATTGCCTTGCCTTTCACTATCATGTCACCTGTTCGATCCCCAGCGGGGACGAATTTTTCCCGTTTTCATGTTTTTTCCAACATTTTATGTTTTGTTCTCCTTTCCCCTATGTTTCTTCACACGCTGATGGTTGGTTGGGCTGGCTTGGTGTTCAGCCTGGAACCCCTTGGTCATGGGTTCAACTCCTAGGGAGGAACTTCCTTTTTAGCCATTTGCTTGTTTTATTTTATGTTTATTCTATTTATTTTCTTTTGTTAGTTTTTTTAAATACTATATAAAAAACCCAAAAATCATCTTTTATTATTTTTAACATGTTTATTTTATTTCATTTATTTTATTTCTCTTTAATTTGTTTTAAAAATAGTTTTAAATTTTATGGTGTTATTTTTATTCCCCATCTTTTCTGTTATGTTATTATCTTATTATTATTATTCCATGTTATTTTCCATTTTTATTTTATCATTTTCATTTCGAATCTTAATTTCATTTCTTCCCCGTTTCATCTGTGATTGAGTTTATTTAGTGTTTACTTGGCTTTCTGCCATGACCCCCCTAGGATTCCTAGTCCCTCCGTTTAGGATAGAAGTAGGAGAGACATTAGGTGTTCAATCTTTTGCATGATAACATTAGGTTAATTCTCCTCTTTCATCCCTACCTTAGGAGCATTGTACATGATAACTTTAGGGTGTAGTTTCCCCTTAGATCGAGTCTTTCTCTTCTCATCTCCTAAACCAATCATAAAACACCTAATAAAGGTTAGTGAATATCGTAGGTTACGAGCCTTAAGCTATTTGGGAAATGGTTGTTGGAAGGTTTCCTTTCAATGGCTTGATTGTTTAGTATAGCACCCTTTGGGTGATATGCGACGCATTCACTCCTAAGTCATAGTCTCTAGTGTGATATGAATTACAAACTGTTCAAAAAACACTTCTCCTCTAAAAAATACAAAAACAAATCATTCAAACCTTTTTTTTGCCCTTTGGGGCTTTTAATTAGAGAAATCTTTTCAGAAAAAGAGTGTTGTTAACTCTTAGTTCTATTGCAAACGGTAACGCCTAAGTCTCCCATGATCGAGCTGCATACAACAACTGCTAGAACTACTTGTTAACCCTACTCGGGCCTAAAAAACAAGTTGAACAAATTTGTGTTCCCCTTTAGCCTGAACTACGTTTGCTCTGATCTTTCATACTAGATGAAAGTACGTAGGCACAAGACGCGATGTCTTGGCGAGCGACCTTCCCCCCTTTTTTCACCCGTAGTTATTCGAACTACATTGACTCTGACTTCTCATTTCAGATGAGATACGAAGGCACAAAGCGCCATTGCTTTGCCGAGTCACTTCTTTTTCTTTTGTCCTCAAGCCTATAGTTAGATAGTTTCAACACCCTTTTAGATTGACAACAAGCGTGGATCCCGTCGAGTACGACGGACATGAGGGATGCTAATACCTTCCCCTTGCGTAACCGACTCCCGAACCCAAGATTTGGTTGCGATGACCGATCTTATCCCTCTTTTCGTTAGGTTTTCTTTGAGAGTTTCCTTTCCCTCTCTTGGGATAAATAACGCACGGTGGCGACTCTTCTGTCATTGTCGGCCTCGATTTTCGCACTAGCGACACCCGACATTTGCATTGGACTTGAGTTAGTTTCTGGAAGGATCATGAACTCCGGAGAGCAGAACTTGGTGGTTACTAGAGCAGAGTTTGAATTGTTGAAGAACCAGTTGAGTCAGTTCATGGAAGCCATAACAACTATGACTAGAGGAGAAGACAATGTTCAGAGGACTTTGGTGAATAATGTTGCTTAAGCTCAGCCTGTGCAAACCCCTGTCAGAGATAAAGATGCATCTTCTCTTCATGACACAGACTATCAGCATTTCACTTTCCCTGTGCCAGATCCTCAGAGGATTGTTCCGAAGGTTAATGTTGAGGACCCACAAACTGTTGAGTTTATGAGAAGATATCAGTTGTTGGAGGAAAAGATTGCTACCTTGATGAGCAAGAATACTCTTGATCTGAATGCTGCGAGCATGTGTTTGGTGCCAGGCCTTGTGTTGCCTCCGAAGTTCAAGGCGCCTAATTTTGAGAAATACAAAGGGGATAGTTGTCCGAAGCTACACTTGGTTATGTTCTACAGAAAAATGACTTCACATGCTACCAATGACAAGCTCATGATTCACTGTTTCCAAGATAGCTTGAGTGGGGCATCTTTGGATTGGTACATGCAGTTGGAGAGTGGGAGCATCAAATCATGGTCGGGTTTAGCTAATGCCTTCGTGAAGCAGTACAACTACAACCTGGATATGGCCCCTAGTCGCTTCATTTGCAAGAATTATCTCACGTGGAGAATGAATCCTTTAGGGGGTATGTGCAGAGATGGAGAGAATTGGCTGCTCATGTTCAACCACCGCTTCTGGAGAGAGAAATGGTTGACCTCTTCTTGGGAACCTTGAAGGGTCGTTATTATGACATAATGTTCAGTTGTGGAATGGCAAGCTTTGCAGACTTGATAAGAATAGGAGAGCTTGTTGAGAGAGGGCTCAAGAATGGAAAGACGCGAGATACTCCTTATATCCCAGTTGATAAGAATGAATCAGTTGTCAGTTCCCAGAAGCAATGGGAAGGAGGAAGTGATGTTGTCTCAGAATCTCTAGCATCTCAGGCTCAGTTTTCAGACGCTTCAAGTGTTCAAAGTCAACAGTCATATCGTCGCCAGCTGCGTCAGCACGCCCAACGAAGACCAAGGAAACCTGAAAGGCAGTTCACTCAGCTACCGGTGTCGTATAGTCAGTTGTTGCCATATTTGGTCAAAGGTGGGCTGATAGTGCCGAAAGAGACTAATCTAATGATCCCGCCTTACCCTCTAGGTTTTGATGCCAACGCTCGCTGTGAGTACCATGTTGGGGCACAGGGGCATTTAACAAATGAATGTAAGGTGCTTAGAAGCCAAATTCAAACTCTGCTGGATTCCAACAGGATCTCAATCACGCCTCAGGGTGTTCAGATTAACGACCTTCCTTCATCCAACCAAGTGGGTGTATCAGTTCATGTTATGGGAGAGTTCACTAAGAGCAGATGTTCAGAGGAGTATCAGGATGACTTCGACGATCGATTTTGAAGATGGCTGGCTCAACAGCAAATCAAGTTCGAAAAGCCCGGTTCCCAGAAACTGGCAATCTGTGTTTTATCATGTAATTTCTTTGCATTTGTAGTTTCTTTTCTGTTAAAGCGCAAATTGCATTTGTAAAAATTGTATTGTTTTCAATTGATATTGATAATGAAATGAATATGCATGTTTTGATTTAATCCATTCGTGTTCACTCAATGTTTACAGACATCCAACGCTTGGTTAAGCGGAATCCAGGGAGGATGACGAAGTTTAAAAGACGCGTAAGCTTCCGATTGTATGCTTTTGAAAATAAAACCTGCTGATGATGTATAGGCATTGTTTCAAATCCCTAAACACCGGAGTTATAAGGAAGATAATCCCTTGTCAACCCCTTTGAGCCTAGTAGTAGGAGTTTCTTTCGGAAAACGAAAAAAACCCTCAATATTAACCCGGGGTAGGGTGGGTGTTAGCTAGTTTGATCGAGCGTCCAAATTGCAGAAAGGAGTGTCAGTTCGAGGATCAATCACACCTCTAGAGGTCGTGCCTAAAAAACCACAGTGGTTAAGCGTCAGGAGTGAAATAGTCACCTTATTCCCCAAAGAGTCAGACAACCAGTGTCACACGACTTGTTCAAAAAAAAGAAAAAGAAAAGAATCGAAAGAAAAAGTCCGCTAAGTCGAAACATGAAAACAAATGACTTAGGCAAAAAATGAGGGCATCTCGCTGGACTTAATAATCAAAAGAAGCTCAAAAGAGTCAGTCCAGGCAAAAACTAGGGAAAGCGAAAAACTGAAAAAAATGAAAAGGATTACAAAAGAAAAATCCTCAAACGAAATACAACTCGTGTGACCCCAAGTGGCAAAGATGAAAAGTGAGTGGCTGTCACTCCAAAAACTCATAGTTTCTCGAACTATCACTCCTATCTTTCAATCTCTGAGAAGTGAGCGCTAAGGTCAAATTAGCTAAACGTAGGATTGGAGAACATCAAGGTGAACGGGTGGGTTAAAATAAATTTTGAGCCTTTATCCTTTCCATCAAAACCGTGAACCTGACCACGTTACAACCGGAAAAAGTCCTAATTGAAGTCGATTTGTTTCGAAGGCATACTTCGGTAAAGATCGCGTCGAAACTGACTCCTAAAAGGGTTCTTCTTACCATGTTGGTACTGATGTTGATATTCTGATAAATGATTTGTTCATTATATGCCATAAACTGTTTTTTCCTTTTCCAGTGAACAGATTGGATGTTAAAACTGTCATATGCATTGAATTAATATATCTTTTATGCAGAACAACTTGTTTTACTTGCAAGTAAGCGCTTGACGGCAGGAAAGTTTCCTACAGTGGAAAGTCTGATCAGGATAGAATGCCGAACGCCCGAATATTCCGTGAACCGGGGCAAGCTATATCAAGTAATCCCTAGTGATGTCAGCCATCCAAAGTTAGTTATTTCGGGGCAATCAGGCCGAGATTCGGTAAATCTCTCGAAGCCAAAAATTTTACTCCAAATCAACCAATCAGGGGCAAAGTCGTTGCAGACAGGGGCAGGCCACTCTAAGAAAAGCGCAGAAGTTGTTTCTTGCCCGAGGGGAATTTGATCCGAAGCATCTCTTCGAGGTTCAGAGTGCTGGGGATGTTCATGTCAGACCATCAGGGTACAGATTTTCAGGTTTCCATTCGAGGAATATCCCCACAGAGATCCCACAGACTGGGGCATATCAGAAGCAAAGGAATTGTTCCTCTCCGTGTCATCAGAGCTACTCAAAGTCACTCAAGCAGGTTCAGCCAATCTTCAAGTGTGAGACGAATGTCGGGAAGTCGTGCTATTATCCCTTGACCCTTCAACCAGGAACCGTGAATTCAGACAGGATGTTTTCCAGCGTCAGTCGTACTTGACCTATCACGATAGCCTAAAAGCCCAATCCATATTAGAAATCGTCAGGAAGCCCAATCCTTATTGGCGCGCCATTCCTAAAGCCCAATCCATATTGGAAATCATCGTGAGTCCCAATCCGTGTTGGCGGATCAGCCTTAAAATCCAATCTTCATTAATATGCAGGAAGACTCTGTCTGTTTTCCCCAGCGGAAGTCCAATTGTCGTTGGCATGTGTAAGCTATCCCCAGGGAAGTCCAATCATACTTAGCACATTTGTTTATCCCCATTGGAGTCGGTTCACCTTTCCAGCATTTATTTTGCTGGAATAATTCTGTGATACCCGATTATCCCTAGCGGAGTTGGCTTTGTCTTCAGCATTTATTTTGCTGAAGCGGTTCCGTATCCAGTTTCTCCAGCAGCCCGAGCCTGCATTTTCATCTTACATATATCATCATATTTGCATTTCATCGTCAAATGCGTAACATTCCATCTTATATGGAGCATTGCGCCATAGAAAAATTCAAACATACGCATATGCATGCGAAGCATAAGCCAGTTTTTCTGTTAGCCTTCCATGGCAACGTGAATCACGCTGCAATTAGTTCAGGGGCAATTGTCCAGCAGCTTTGTTCGGACAACTCTTTGGTTTATTTGATTTTCAGATCATATGACAATTATGCTTTGTCCATCAATCATCTGATGACGACAGACTTTTCTTTCCTTCAATTCCTATTGACGATGTGTACCTCCGAGCAGGTTTTCTTCCCGTCAGTTCCTATTGACGATGTGTTTCCCCAGCAGGTGTTTTCTCTGTCTATCTTTAGACGTTGTGAGTTTGGGTATGGTGTTTTCTTCGTCTAGCTTTAGACATTGTGAGTTTGGGTATGGTGTTTTCTCCGTCTATCTTTAGACGTTGTGAGTTTGGGTATGATGTTTTCTCTCCGTCTAGCTTTAGACAAGGCGAGTTCGAGTATGGTTTTCTCTCCGTCTAGCTTTAGACGATGTGAGGTTTCAAGGCGATCTTTCAAATATGGTTTTATTTCTGTTTATTGGATGAGATGACATTTCAAGAGGGGTTTTTCCGGACCGTCGATTCGTATTGACGTCAAAGCTCTTTGAAGAATGTTCGGTTTTCCTAGTTGTTGATTCTTATTGATGACATGGCTCTTTGAAGGTGGTTTTCTTCCTGTCAATTCTTATTGATAATGTGGCCCCTTTGAGGATATGGTTCTTTACATCAACTCCTATAAACGAAAGGATTCTGAAATTTGATGGGTGGTGTTGAAGTTCATATACGGTTTTCTTTCCGCTAGTTCTCACTGACGATGTGGTTCTTCGGACAAGTTTTTGTTTCTGTCTATCTTTAGACAATGTGCTCCTCCGGGATGGTGTCTTTCCGTCTATCTTTAGACGATGTGAGTATGGTTTGTTCTCCTTCGGGATGGTGTCTTTCCGTCTATCTTTAGATGATGTGAGTATGGATATTGTGAGCCTTCGGGTATGTTTCTCTTCCTGTCTATCATTAGACAATGTGAACCTTCGGGATGGTGTCTTTCCGTCTGTCTGTAGATGATGTGAGTATGTTTTCTCTTCCTGTCTATCGTTAGACAATGTGAACCTTCGGGATGGTGTCTTTCCGTCTATCTCTAGACGATGTGAGTATGGATATTGTGAGCCCTCGGGTTGTTTTCTCTTCTGTCTATGTCTAGACGATGTGAGTAGGGATATTATTCTCCTTCAGGATGGTGTCTTTCCGTCTATCTTTAGACGATGTGAATATGTTTCTCTTCCTGTCTATCATTAGACAATGTGAACCTTCGGGATGGTGTCTTTCCATCTGTCTTTAGACGATGCGAGTATGTTTTTTCTTCCTGTCTATCTTTAGACGATGTGTTTCCCCAGTAGAGTTTTCCTCGGATTTCTGTTACGGCAGCATTAAAAAATCTCATGGATTAAACCTTTGGAGTTATTACCCGTGTTGACGGAGTTGTTACCTGTGTTGACAGAGATGTTACCCGTGTTGACAGAGTTGTTACCCGTGTTGACGGAGTTGGTCCCGTGGAGTTGTTCGTTCAAGTCTTCGGATGCCAGATTAGCACTTTTATTTAGTGCTTTGCTCGTTTCTTCGGAAATGGAAGATCCAGGATAGTACATGGATGACACACTTTTCTTTAGTGCATGCCCGTTTCTGCGGAAATGGAAGGTCAATACCGTTATATTGACAGTTTGCGCTTTTATTTAGTGCAATGCCCGTTTCTGCGGAAATGGAGGGTCAATACTGTTATATTGACAATTCACACTTTATTTAGTGTATGCTCGTTTCCTCGTAAACGAAAGGTCAAGTCATCGGTTCCTCGATTCACGCTTTACGTAGTGCATGCCCGTTTCTCCAGAAATGGAAGGTCAAGGATAGTATATTGACGATTCGCGCTTTACGTAGTGCTTGCCCATTTCTACGAAAGTGGAAGATCAAGGATAGTATTTTGATATGGTCCTATGGCTCGGTGCCTGCTTATTGTAGCGTACATTTCTTGTTGATCTAATGTGTGGATTCAATGCCTGTGGCGTCACGCAGGTGGTTGATGTTGAAATCAGTTTTTGTATCAGATGATTGATCAGTTTGTTGCCATGACAACTGGATTCAGTTTTCTGGATATTTGTTCCCCAAGCAGTTTTTGCAGTTTATTTCTGCAGGTTGGCGAATTTCTGGGTTCTTTGGTATTCAACCGTCTTCTACCTTTGAATGTTTGAAAGTCGTTCGCTTCTCAACCCTTCAGGTCCAAGCCGTTTGAGTAGGGGCAGCTGTTGCACCCCAAAATTTGATCAACCAATTCTCGTATTTGGCTTATGTTTCATTTCATTTTGCATTTGCATCTGCATATCGCATACATTGCATTTTTTCAGTCAGATTGACTTTATCGGGATTACAGCCTTCGCCTGGCGTTTTAGGCATTTCATACCAGTTCGAATAAGCAGGTTTTGTGGTGGAATTTATGCTCGTCCCGATGATTCGGTCTACACTGTTATTTTTGAGGATATTTCGGTGTCTGGTTTTTACCGTTTATTTCGCTATATTCTCGCATATTTTTTTTAATTTATTTAATTGATCTTCATTGCATTGTCTAGATTTTTTTCTTAATTGTTGACTTAGAAATTAGACTTTAAAATTGTTTTTTAGATTTAATTTTTTATTTTTAGTTTTTTTCTAGATATTAATAATCTTTTAATAGATTTTTAAGGTATTATGTCCATATTAATAGATTTCAAATAATTTTTCTAGATTTAATTCTTAGATATTAATTGATTTCTTTTTAGAATATAATAGATTTTAATTTCTTTGTTGATTAGTTTATTTTTTTTTAGAATTTAATAGATTTTAAATTCTTTTTAGAACTAATTCTTAGATGTTAAGTGGATTTTAATCAATTTTAATTAGGATATTAATTAGCTTTGATTAGTTTTATTAATGGGGTTTCAATCATGCATTAATTAAGTCTTTTAATCAATTTTAATTAGGAATATTAACTAGCTTTGATTAGTGGGATTTTAATCTTTTACAACAACATTTTCGTTTAGTGTTAATTCAGTTTTAATTAGGGTATTAATCATCATTAGTATTCATTAATCAGGTCCATTAGTCATTAATTGAGGTCATTTAGTCAGAGTTAATTGAGTTTTTTTAATCATATTGAGTCCATTTTCGTTTGTGGGCCAGGTGTCCATTTTGGAGGCCCATTTTCTGTGCTACATGTCACTATAAAAGGAAACCCACGTTTCTCTCTCTCTTTCTGCCACCTCACTCTTCCACACGCTGACACCTCATCCACCTCACAGGCCATGCAATGCGCCACCTGTCCCATTCCACTCACCCTCTCACTTCCCTCAAACGCGCCACGTAGCTCACCACTTCTCCCTCGCTGCCAGCCATGCAAACAACGACGACACCTCGCCGGAGAAATCACGCGGCCAAATCCACACCATAACTGTCGCCGGAAATCCAACTGTCACCGGAAAGTTCATGTGATCTTCATCGTTTTTCCAGTTTCCCTCAATTTTCATCTTCTCCGTACCATTTTTTTCCAGAAATCCATAGAACCTCCACCGTGTTCTTCATGTTCTTCAACGATTTTCCCAGATGTTCATCTTCTTCATGAAGTCTTCACTATCCGAACCCCAACCCCAAACTTCTTCAGATCTTCATCAAATTTGTAGAAACCTTTAAACATTCATCCATCTTTTTCTCTAGAAATTCATCAGGAACATATGAATTTCATCATCTTCATCCAACTATTTCTAGAAACTTCATCAAACGCCCTAACACAACCTTCATCATCTTCACAGATTCACCTTTCCAGATCTTCATTTCTCAACCTCCTTCGTATGACCATTCATACGGATCCTTGCAAATCATCAACCTCCATCAAATTCTTTCAAGAATCTTCATCAACCTCCGTACTTTTTCCAGATCTTGATCTTCGAACACACGAACCATAGCTCCAGATCTTCAACAAGAACCACCATCTTCATCACGCTTCCCGCAAGATCTTCATCGAACCTTCAGATTCACTCATAATCAACATCAAACATCAACGGACGTTCATATCTTTTTTCCACCGTTATGAACTTGTTTCCAGATTCGTTACCAACTCCGCCATTACTATCTTCTTCTACCAAACTTCAAACGTTTCAATTCACCTAAAAGCTTCACTGAGCTAACCATCAAACTGACGATTCATCTTTTTCGCTAACCACCGTCAGTGCATGCAAGCAGCAAAGCGAGACAGAGAGAAGTGGGGAGATGGAGAGTGGGAGACGGATACGTAAGCATTAGAGGAAGGTTGACGGAGAAGGTTTGGGAGGTGAGGTGACGGCGGCAAGGTGAAAGAGGTAGTCTAGGGTTTTCTGGCCAAACGAAGAAGGAAGAGGGAATGGCTCCCGTGTAGACCCTTGGGAGTGAGTTAACGGGCCTTTGGCCCAATGATTTTTGCTGAGGTTCACACACCCCATTCCCTTTCGCACCCCCTTGTTTCTGTTTTTTTTTCTGATGATGGGCTGAGCTTTGGGCCCAGCGAATTCCTGGACCTGCACCTCCGTTTTCCTCACGCGCCCCCCATTTCCCTTGTTTTTGTTTGTTTTTGGCTGATGTATTGTGGGCTGGGCCCAATTCTATTTTTTTTTCTGTATTGCCCCCCCCCCCCTGTTCTGCTGATGTACCCCTTTCCCTTTTCTTTTAATTTTTGTTTGTATTGGATATTTGTTTGTAATAGATTTTAGTTTTATTTTCTATTTTCTTTTAGGAATTATAGTTTATTTTTCCTTTAGAATATTATACATATTTTTTTTATCATAGAATTTATATTCTATTTTTTAGGCATTATTTTCTTGGTAAGGAATTATAGAATATATAGATATTGTATACAGAATTTTCATTTCGATTTTCTTTGTAGGAAATTTTAGGATATTATAGAGTTTTAGATAGAATTTATATTCTATTGTTTATATGCAAAATTCCTTATATTTCTTTAGAGTTTTCTATTAGGATTTATTGCCTATTTTAGGAGTAGAGTGTTATTTTCGTGCGCTATGGGATTTCTCTCCTCATTTCTCTTCTGCTATCTGATTTTACTTTGAATTTATTATGTGCTGGCCGTGTGACATGTTTCAATTGGAGAATGATTTTCAATATCATTTCTCTACCTTATCTTTGACACGGATATCAATACGCCTACCTCTTAGAGTTTAATTTATCGAATAAGTCAAATCATGACGGTTTAGCGTTACATTGGTTCTGATTTGAACGTCATCATCAAGGATCCAGAGAGGAGACGATTGGAATGGAGCTTGCGCACAATGTCGAGGGCCAACGGAGCCGCTTCGTTCGATAACATCTTTCTTATTCAAGTCTTCGTGCAACCGTCGAGTGTTGTAAGCTGTAGCGTTAGATACGTGGGAAATGACAATTGAGTGGTCTCCCCTTAATCGTCTAGAGTGCTTAGCGTAGCACCCTTTGGGTGATATACGACACACTCACTCCTACGCGTTAGGTTCTTGCGTGTGTGTCCCGAGTTCCTTCCCGTTTAGGCGTGTTAGGCCTGCTTCCTCTTTGTTCTCGCCCCCGTGCGATCGAAACCCCTTTTCTCTCGCATTCAGGCGATTGAGACCCCTTCTCTTGCCCCTGTGCAATCGAGACTTGTTTTCCGTAGTGTTCTGAACTACGTTTGCTCTGATCTCTCGTACCAGATAAGAGTACTTAGGCATAGGATTGCGATGATCCTAGCGAGCTCCGTTTTTCTCCTTTTCTGTAGTTAGCTGAACTACAGCTGCTCTGATTTCTCGTGCCAGACGAGAATATGTAGGCATAGGATGCGATATCCTAGCGAGCACACTAACAACTAACTTCTCTGTTCTCTCGTTGCCGTGCGATCGAGACTTTCCCGCTAATGACTAATTTCCCTTTCTCTTGCCCTAGCGCAATTGAGACCAGACCGTAGTTCTAAGTCCCGTAGGTTCCCATACCTTTAAACCCTGACATACTACGTCCGTTCTACCGCAAGCAGGTAACTCCTAAGTCTCCAATGGTCGAGCAGCATACACCTAACTGCTAGAATGTGCATGCTAGTATCGTCAATCCTTTCTCTCACCCCTGTGTGATTGAGGACACCCCGTAACCCGTAGTTAGGCGAACTACGTTGACTCTGATTTCTCATTCCAGATGGGAATACGTAGGCATAGAGCTGTTGTGTTCTGCCGAGTCAATTTTCTTTTCTTTTCAGACCAGACTTTTAGCGTAGATAGATAAAACCAACCCGTCATATAAACACAACAAACGTGGATCCCATCGAGTACGATGGACGTGAGGGGTGCTAATACCCTCCCCTTGCGTAACCGACTCTCGAACCCAGACATGGTTGCGATGACCTTGTCTTATACCTTTTCGTCAGGTTTTTCCGATCGTTTCCTTTCCCGTTCTGTGGGATAAATAACGAAAGGTGGCGACTCTTCTGTTTTGCCGGCACCTTATTTTCGCGGTAGCGACAACAGTGAAGGTTTCCTTTTTCTGGAAACATCACTAGAATTCAGGATTCCAGGGTATTGATTGAGTATGATCTCACAAATGAGGAAAGGGATAGCAATGCACATCTTGATAGCACTGGTTGTGGAGTGCTTAACAACTTGATCAAAGAAGTATATACCAAAGTCAAAGTTAACTTTGGTACCTATGACATGAATGATCTTGCCAAGGCCAACTTTGGATGGCCAGGTAGTGACTTGATTTGTAGTGATCACTTTGCAAACCTGTTGATCACAGCTGGTGGAAACTGCACACACCTTCCTCTGAAAAATACCTTCATGACCTCCTTGTTGTCCCTTTTTGAGATTAAATCAAGTATGTTGACAATAAACTTCTTTACCAGTCTTTCGTAGCATTTTGAAAAACCGACGACTATTTTGATCAGTCCTGCCTTGTTGATAAGATCCATTCTCTCCTTGATCTTCAAATCATCCTTCCCTAACTCTCTCAAGGGCTATTATCCTTTGATAGACATATATCTATTTGGTTACATTCTGGATAGAGTGAAAGGAGACGTTGTCCAGAGGTGCAGCTGGTATAGGTTTAAGAGTTTTCTTACCATGTGATTTTTTTACATTATGACCTTCTTGGTATGCATGTGGAGCTGAGGTTTGGGCTTCACTACCTCTTCCAAAGGCTATGTTTAAAGGAATGACATCTAGGATATCCTCCAGGGAGATGCTCTTGTATTTAGACATTGTTGGAGACTTTGGCTGTAGATGAAGGGTTTTTCTTTGGTGGTTGTATGCTGGATGCAATGAAACAAATTGGTATGTGCACTCACAGAGCCAATCCGATATTGTAAGGGGGCTAGAAGGGTTTTCTTGCAACAGAGGTGGGAGCGTGATATTTTGACCAATCAGAAACTGATTAATTTTCAAAATATTTTGAGAATGTCTACCTTTCTCCACCCATATTTGATCCTTCTTTTCTTTATTGATCAAGACAGTTAGGTTACTTCTGGGCTCTCATAAGTAACAATTATTCTTGGATCTAGATCCCTTCATGACTTCCTCACCTTCTTGATTGGTGACAACACATTTACCCTTGGTAAATTGGACCTTTAAGCCTTGATCACAGTCCTTTAACCAGCAATACATTCCTCAATTCTTGAGCTTTAGGACTGTCAAGTTGTCCAGCACCTGTGATTTCTCCTCTAGCTCCATCACCAAAGGTTACATGACTAGAGGAATGAGTTTTGAGGTTTATCAAGAGATCCTCAATTCCAGTCATGTGTCTAGAGCAACCACTGTCAAAATACCAGTCATCTTTGGTAGGCATCCTAGGATAGGTGTGGGCTACTAAAGCCATAGTCTTGCCAACTCATTGTCTTTGCTTGCTAGGAACCTTCTTCTTATGTTTATCATGATGTTGCTTCTTGACATGAGCACCCTGTTTGGATCTTCCTTGATGAGGGTGACTAGGAAATCGATGTAGCCAGAAGCACACAGATTTAATATGCCCAAGTTTTCCACAGTGGTAACACCTATACCCTTGGAATTTGCTCTTGACTTAATTCTAGTTTCTATTTCTCTGATGTTGTGACATTGGTCGTGACATCCCCTTTGACTTCTGGGTTTCAGGTTTTGGCCTCTTGAGATTCAAGATAGGTTTCTGTTTACTAACAAATCCCAGTCCAGACCTATTTCCTGATGTCTGACCACTCTGTAGGATCTTTTCTAGAGTGTCAGTCCCAGGGTTTAGCATCATGTTGCACCCCAAAATTTGACCAACCGGTTCCCATATCTGGTTTATGTTTCGACGCATTTTGCATTCGCATTCGCATACTGCATGCAGTGCATTTTTCTTAGTCAGATTGATTTTTATCGGGATTGCAGCCCCAGGCAGTTCAGGCCGGTTTGAATAAGTGTATTTTGAGAATTGGTGCTCGTTCCCTGTGTTTTTAGGCCATCTTGGTGCCCGGGTTTCGCTATGGTTGCGCAATTGTTCTCTAATCGATTTAATCGGCTTCCTGGCATTTTTAGGATTTTCTCTTTTATTTTCTAGATTTTTAATGCATTTTAATAGATTTTTTTAATAGATTTACTTGATTTTAGATATTAAATAGGTTAATATTTTTTAGTAGAATTTAATAGATATTTTCCTATAGAATTTAATAGATTTTTTTAGATTTTTAAATAGATATTCTTTTTTTTTTAATAGATTTAATAGATTTTTAGCATTTTAGATATTAGTTTTTTTATCATTAAATAGAATAGTTTAATATAGATTTTGAATAGTCCTTTTAGATTTTTTAATAGTTTTGATATAGTTTTAAAAAAAAAGGGGAGAGTATAATAATGTTAGATTTGGTTTTAATAAATACTGATAAAAGATTTTTTGGATATAGAATTTAATAGGTTTATTATTTTTTTTTCTAGATTTTAATAGATTTTTTAATTGATTTTATAGATTTAATATAGGATTTAGATAGTTTTTTTTAGATATTAAATAAATTTTTTTCTGTTTTAATAGGTTAATTAGGGTTAATTGTGTTTTGTTAATTAGGTTTAATTAGAAGTCTGATTAGGGTTTCTTTTCAATTAATTTTCCTTTAGTTTTAATTAGGGTTAATTAGATTAGTTCAATTAATTGGTCATTTAATACTCATTAGCTTGCATTAATCAGCATTATGTCCTTTAATCAGAGTCTTAATGGTGGGCCAGGTGTCCAGTAATTAAGGCCCAATCTAAGTCCAAATTTGTGCCAAGTGTCCTTTAAATAGCACTGCCACGCGTGTGTTTCCAGTTCAGCCACTTCATCCAGTTTCTGCCAACTCACAAATCCATTTCCTTTCCTCCCTCACACGTGTTACTTTCTCTTTCTCCCTTAGTGCCACCCGTCACCTTCTGATTCAACCACCGCCACACCTCACTGCATGCCTCACAGCTGTACCCCACTCACTACCCCTCGTCGGAGCACATGCAACCGCCACCGGACCACCGCACTGCCGCTGTAACCAGTCGCCGGAATTTCTAACTATTGCCGGAACCGGTAATTCACCGGAAACTGCAAACTTCACCCAGAATTTCACTGATCTTCATTGTTCTTCATCAACATCAACAACGTGTTCTTGCCGGAAATCACCAAGATTCACCGATCCTCACCACTTTCATCCTCGTTTCCAGAGATTCATCGTTGATCTTCATCCGGATCTTCATTTCAGCATCAGTCTTCTCGTCATCGTTCATCAACATTATTGTTCATCCACAGTTTTTTTCCAGGGATCTTCACAAGAACATTCATCGCCTTCGTCATCCGATCAAGAATATTCTCCAGAAAGTTCTTCAAGAACATCATCTATTCAACTTCATCATTCATCAAGATCTTCAGATCGTCTTCGAACATCATCAAGGTCGCAAGATCTTCATCAGTTCCTCGCAAGAACTCCACCAACATTGAACATCTTCAGACGTCAATAAGGGATTCCCAGGAACGTTGATTCTTCAGATTCGTCAAAGCCATTTCACACGCTCGTCAGCAAGAACGCGCATCTTCAAAGGAGCTTCGTTCGTCAGCGTCTCCAGAAAAGCTCCATCACCTTCGTTGCTTCTCCAGGTTCTTGCTATGAACTGTTTTAGCTTGTTTCTTTTGTTGTTGGTAGCTAAAAAAAACTAGGTTATGTGTTTGAGCAAGATTAGTTTAGAATCTGAGTTGATAGGTTGATGGTGTAGTTTGTGTGGAATCTGGGTTGGCGAAGGGTTTGAGAGGATCAGAGTTAGAGAATCAGAGAGAGGTTTGGTTGGAGCGCCGTTAGGGTTTGAGGACGATGAACAGTAGGAGGGGATTGGGATCGAATTAGGGTTTTGATGCTGAGGTTGGGTGGTAATGGATTCGGGCCTTAGGCCCATTATGGTTGTTTACTGATCATCTCCCCAGTTTCCTGTGACACCCCCTTCTCAATGTGTTTTTTTCGTTTGGGCCATGGACCAGATAACTACTTGCACCCCCAATAGGAGGCCCATCGAGAAAACAAGGCAAAGTAATTGCTATTCGCCCCCAGGATTTTTCATTTTTCCTTGTGTTTTTTTATGTTTTTCTGAGTGGTACTGGGCCTAGCGCGTTGTGATATTGGCACCCCCCTGAGCCCAATTGTTATTCTGAACTATAGAAAATTGCTATTTACCACGCATGTTTTTCTTTTTTAATTGATTTTCATTTTTTTCATGTTTGCATATAGTTTAGTAAATAATTCCCAATAAATTGAAAAATGATCATTTTAGGATGGAATTTTTTTCCCTAGTTTCCTTAGGACCTCTAGAAAATTGTGAAATAATAAAAATATTAATTTCATGCATTTTATATTTTTTGGCATATTTTATAATATTATTGCTTTTATTTTGCATTTGTTTAGTACTTAATTTTTCTGAATTTAGTACGAGAGTTTGGTGCATGATTTTTGATTGATTCTTCTGAGGTTGATTATATTAGGGAAGCATGTACCCTTAGGAATTTTGTCATATTTTTTTGACTAAGATTTAGATTAATTTGAGAGAGAGATAGGAGAGGTATCAGAATTAGGGTTTCACAACAATTAGGTGCAGTTTAGGGCATAGTTTTAGGGTTTTAAAAATGATTTAGGTCTTGGGGATTACGTGGGGTATAGGGTACATAGTTAGGGTCCCTTAGAAATTTAATTAGGATTTTATAGTTAGTTTTACTATTTTTACCTGATTTTTGCAATTTGGTTGATATTGGTGTGTTTCCCACTTGGGATGTTGTTCTCTTTGTTGGGTTTTGGGCATTTCAATTGGGCTTGGGGCTTGGGTTTTGCTTGTTGGAGCTAGTGAAGACCTGGGATGATGATTGAAGGCAGAGGATAGAGCTTGATGCATGATGATTCCTCTCCTGGAAGATGGTTTTTGAAGACTTAGGAGATAGGAGAAATAGGGAGAGCCTTAGATTAGAATGATTTCTTCTTACAAACATAGAAAGCATCTTGTGCTTCTATTCCTCCCCGTGACATAAAGTCCTTCTAAGGTATTCACATCCCTCCTTTGGAGGGATAAGTGGCTTATTCTGGAAGTAGAACTTTGAGGGAACCTTTCTCTTATAATGTTAAACACTTATAGGCTTCCTTTGGTTGTCAATAAGCTGTTTAGCATTTCAACTTAATCTGTTAAGTGATTCTCTCCTGTGAATGCTTGCCTTGAAGATATAAGTCCATTGAATATAAGAAGTGCATTGAAGATTGATGAAGAGGAAGCTTGTGCCTGTCAAAGCTGGATATCTGTTGAATTAGGGTTTTGCTGCTGTTTGAAGCTGTTTATTTGTTGGGATTCATTGCTTGCCAGAGCTGGGGTACTTTTGAAGATGTCAGAGCTGATGTTGTTTGAGCTGCTGCTGTAGGAGCTGGTGTTGCTGTCAGAGCTGGTGTTGGATCTTATTTCCTTTTCTGTATTATTTGTTGGCTTGTTCAGCTTGCCCCTTAGGTTTGAAGTGAAGCTGTTTCACTTTGCCCATTGTTTTCCTAGGTTCGAGGTTGAGTGGGACTCCCTTGCCTCGCTTGTATTGGTGTATCCCATGCATTTTACTGTTTACTGTATATATGTTGTTTCTTTTTCGTTTATCCCCTAGGATCTCTGTTTTTCTCTGTGCAAGAGAGAAATATGACAGACATTAGGTGTTAATCCATGCATGACAACATTAGGGTAGTTTTGATTCCCATTTTCAACCATAGGCTTTTAGAGCGTCGTTTCTCTTCTTATCTCAAAACAACTCAAAAACACAGTAATAAGGTTAATCTATGTCATACGCTACGAGCCTTAAGCTATTTGAGAAAGGGTTGCTGGAGAGTTTCTTTCTAGTAGTCTAGCTGCTTAGTGTGGTACCCTTTGGGTGACACGCGACATAGTCACTCTCAAGTCATAGTCTCTAGTGCGTCAGAGATTGCAAACATCCATAAAAAATAGTTCTTACATAAAAGACTGAAAACAAACGTCAAAGTGTCATTTTTGTCCGCTTGGACCCGTAATCAGGAGAAAGCTTTTTCAGAAGGATAAAAGATAAACAGACAAATCTGTGTCTTCCGTGGCCCGAACTACGTTTGCTCTGATCTTTCATGTTGTATGGAAGTACGTAGGCATAGAATGCTGTATCCTAGCGAGCAACCTTCCCCTCCTTTCCCGTAGGTAGGCGAACTACATTGACTCTGATTTCTCGTTTCAGACGGGAATACTTAGGCATAAAGTGCGATACTTTGCCGAGTCATTTTCTTTTCTTTTAACCCCAGACCTGTAGAATAGATAGAATAACAATCCGTACTAGAAAACAAGCGTGGATCCCGTCGAGTACGGCGGACGTGAGGGGTGCTAATACCTTCCCCTTGCGTAATCGACTCCCGAATCCAAGATTTGGTTGCGATGACCATTCCTTTCCCGTCTTTGCGGTAGGTTTACTTCGAGCGTTTCCTTTCCCTCCGTTGGGATAAATAACACACGGTGGCGACTCTTCTATTCAGCCGGCGCCGATTTTCGCAGTAGCGACACAACCTTATGGATTTTGCCATTTGCTCCATTTTGGATTCTAACAAACTTGCCTCACTTTTGAGTGAGTCTATTTTTGCAAGATGCTCTATCTTCTTAGCCTCTAATTCCTTTATGCACTTCTTCTGTTGCTCTCCTTGCTGATACAATTCAGTACTTTTGAGGCATATCTTCTTATATGACTCTGCAAGTTCATCATAAGTTAGCTCTTCTTCACTTGAATCACTATCAGCAATACATACACTGTTTAGAACAGTGACATGTTTAGCACCTTCTTCTTCTGATCCACTGTCAGAATCTTCATCTGACCAAGAGACAATTAGGCCTTTTCCCTTCTTTTTGAGGTAGGTGGGACATTCCTTTCTAATGTGCCCATATCCTTCACATTCATGGCATTGTACTCCTTTACTTTGGCTGGATGTTTCTTCAGACTCATCCCTTCTGCTGATGTCAGAAGGCATGTTCTTGGAATAAGGTTTAGACTTATGGTCTATCCTTTTGATCAATTTATTAAATTATCTTTCAAGCAATGATATGGCCTCTGACAAATTTTCCTCCTTTTTACCTTCTTCTTCTTCTGAGTCATCTATAGTATTTGAAACAAGTGTTATGCTTTTGTTCTTTTTCTCTACAGCTAGATCACATATGCCCATCTCAAATGTTTCGAGAGAACCTATGAGTTTATCCACCTTCATGTTGCATATGTCATGAGCTTCTTCAATGGTTGTGACCTTCATGGAAAACCTCTTAGGCAATGATCTTAAGATCTTCCTCACTAGCTTTTCTTCAGACATCTTTTCTCCCAGAGCTTCTGAGGTGTTTGCAAGTTCAAGGACATTCATGTAGAAGTCATGAATAGTTTCCTTCTCCTTCATCTTTAGACTTTCAAACTTGGTTGTCAACATATGAAGTCTTGACATCTTGAATTTAGAGGTTCCCTCATGAGTTGTTTTGAGAGTATCCCACACCTCTTTAGCCAGCTCACAATGGTGTACCAGTCTGAAGATGTTTTTGTCTATACCATTGAATAGTGCATTCAATGCTTTAGAGTTCCTAAGAGCTAATGCCTCTTGCTCTTTGTTCAATTCCTCTTCAGGAATTAACACAGATACTCCATCCTTGTCAGTCTTCACAGGATGTTCCCAGCCAGAGTTTGCAGCTCTCCATGCCTTGCTGTCTAAAGACTTTAAGAAGGCAGTCATCCTAGGTTTCCAATAGTCATAATTAGAGCCATCCAGAATTGGAGGTCTATTTGTGAATCCTATGTCTTTATCCATAGTACTAGAATTTATCTTCCCTAGATCTCACCCAGATATAACAGGCAGGGTGCCTGCTCTGATGCCAATTGAAATTCTGGCAAGCACGCGATGGATGTTATCATGGATGTTATAACATCCACTATAACACAGACTATTGGAATAATTAAAAAAAAAAATGTAAAGGAAGGCAGTAAATAACACAGTAATTGTTTACCAAGTTCAGTGTCAACAACACTTACATCTGGGGGCTACCAAGCCAGGGAGGAAATTCACTATCATTAGAATTAATTCAGAGCCAAACAATCCCAGTTTGCACTCCTCACTTAAAACCTACCCAATGACACTTCAACCTAGAGACACTCTAGACCTGAGTATGCCCACTCACTCCCCCTCAATCACACCAGTGATATTAATACACAATTACAGAAAAGTTATGAAGATACACTTCAATCACACACCTTGATTGTGCTTCACAACACTGATCAAGGGACACACACTCTTGCTTAAAAGCTTTGAGTGACTTCAATGAACACACCTGTTCAGACACAATAACCACAACAATTCTATTGCATACAATTGCTTAGCGCACAAGGAATCCTAAGACTCCTAGACTCACGTGAAGAACACGATTTTTCACTCACACACACTTTATGATCTCTCGCTAGATGCTCTCTCCTTTGTGTGTCTATTAGTTGGAATGATCCTTCTGCTATTTATAATAGTAGACCTGCTTTGGGCCTTGGTGCAACAATTAGGTTTACCCAAACCTCTCTTCAAAAAGCTGCACTTACCACTTAGGTCAGGTATATTTAATTTCTCCAGGGCTTCTCAATTGTTTCCTGACTTCCAGCTTGAGCTTCTATAAAGTTTCCTGAATTCTAGCATGAGCTTCCTCATTCTAAATACCAGAAAAACAAACTCTGCACGACTGATGTCATACAATCAGTGTCACGACATTCAGTATGGCATTCAACTTTGCTTACTTATAGCTTTCCTTGCATAACACTCTTCATGTATGTCCTAACATCAGTTATGACATTTACTCATACATTAATGCTTTGCCATAAAATGCAGCCAATCAAAAGCACTTACAGCTTGGACTTCCTTAACCTCTCAAACGGCTTTAACAGATTCAGCAGGTGTTCTTCCTCCATTTGTGACTTCGCAATCATGTCATCAACATAGACCTCAATCTCATGATGAATCATATCATGAAAGAGAGTCACCATTGCCCGCTGATAAGTTGCCCCTACGTTCTTCAACCCAAAAGGCATTACTTTATAGCAAAACGTTCCCCACGGTGTGATAAATGTTGTTTTCTCCATGTCCTCCGAGGCTATCTTGATCTGGTTATACCCGGAGAAACTGCCCATGAAGGAAAACACTGAATACTGAGCAGTATCGTCAACAAGCACATCAATGTGGGGAAGCGGGAAGTCATCCTTCATGCTCACTCTGTTCAAGTCTCTATAATCAACACACATCCTGACTTTTCCGTCCTTCTTAGGTACGGGAACAATGTTAGCGACGCACGGAGGGTAGTTTGTCACAGCAAGAAATTCGGCGTCCAATTGCCTTTGGACATCCTCTTTGATCTTTACTGCCATATCCAACCTGGTTCTTCTTAACTTCTGCTTGATAGATAGACGCTCTTCTCGAAGGGGTAGGTGATGAACCACAATATCTGTATTGAGTCCGGGCATATCCTCGTATGACCAAGAAAGGACACCTTTATACTCTCGAAGCAGTTCTACCAATCTTTGCTTGACATCATCCTGCAGCGCAGCCCCTATCCTGACCTCCTTCTTGGCCTCTTCTGTACCCCGGTTGACGACTTCAACTTCTTCTTGATAAGGAAGGATGGCCTTTTTCCTCTTGTCTTAATAACCTGGCGAGCTCTTCCGACAGGTCTTCGTCTTCTTCAATATCTTCTTCCGCTTGAAAGATCGGATTATCAAAGTCATACTGAGTCATAGACGAGTCTGAGTCGGTGGCATCTGTAATGTGAAACCTGCAATGATGATGATTTAATGCTTAACATGATATGCAAACAAACACAAACCACATTACCATTTTATTGTTAAAATAAAAACCAGAAAAATAAGGATCACAAAAATTTGGATGCAAAGAAGCCCTTTGATTAATGATAAAATGATTGTTCAAACATAAAAGATATGGCCCTACAAATAAAGACCATTATGCTCCGGGCAGAACATATGGCTGTACATAATCAATAACAAGGCAATTACTCTTCATAAGTCACATGGATAGCTTCTTTGATGGTCCAATTGTTCAAACTCTGGCCAGGAATACATGGCCGGATCCATGCATCCATATCGCAGTCACTGTCTCCTTCCTCGTCAGACATGGCATTGATTCGATCAAACATTACCCCACTGCTTGTGAAGAAGATGAAGACGATAACGGATTGTACCCCAGTCCAAACTTGTCTTGTTTATTAGGGACGCTCAAAACTTACCCCCACCCTTGAGATGATCAAGACTTCACCACGACTTGTGCTTCCTTGAAATACGACATAGCAACCTCTGGCACTCTGCCCTCAACTGGTGCCTTCTCCTTGATTTGGACGGTTTCAAAAGCTCGGCACAGTGTTTCATGAATCTCCCCGTCTACCTCCACATACTTAAATGAGGACAGATGGCTTACCATGATATCCTCTTCACCACAAATGGTGACAATGTTACCATCTACCATGTACTTCAGTTTCTAGTGTAGAGTTGACGTCATGGCTCCCGCCGAATGAATCCATGGTCGTCCCAACAGACAGGTGTACACTGGCTGAATATCCATGATGTAAAAGACAGCATTGAAAACTTCTGGACCAACCTGGATTGGAAGAGTCACTTCTCTAAAAATGGACCTTCTTGTCCCATCAAATGCTTGTACAACCAAATCACTTGGGGTGCACATTACTCCCTGGGTGTCCAGCTTCATCAAAGCTTTCTTGGGTAACACATTAAGTGAAGACCCAGTGTCCACCAGCACATGCAACAGTATAACCCCTCTGCATTCAATGGAGATATGCAGGGCGTGATTATGGTCTCTTCCTTTGGGGGTCAAATCAAGATCAGTAAATCCTAGCTCGTTCCCAGTGTTGACGTACGCCACCACTCTTTCAAGTTGATTCACGGAGATTTCCTATGGTACATATGCATTATTCAGAATTTTTAGCAAGGCATTTCGATGTGCTTCAGAGCACAATAACAATGATAAGATGGAAATCTTCGACGGAGTTTGTTGCAAATGGTCTACAATCTTATAGTCATTTTTCCTGATTAGACGCATAAATTCTTCTACATCTTTCAATAAAGTTTCTTTCTCAACACTGAGGACTTTCTTCACCTACAGCCTTCTATTTACCCTTATCTGATCTTTCAACATTTATTCCGGAGGTGCAAACACCTTCCCACTTCTGGTTACTCCACTGGTTCCTACCAAATTATCAACAAAATCAAACGGCGAACTCTTCAGATCCTGCTTTTGAACATTGCAGAAGACCTCAGCCCCATAGTTCCATGGGATCGCCTTGGTGCTTTCATAAGGTATTGGCCCCGCCATAGTGATTATGATGGTAGTTGTCCTTGGTGGCACAGATATGTTGATTGTTTTGTAAGGAATGGAGATGGTGGTCACCTCATTCTTCTCTTCACTAATTTCCCTTTCGTTGTTCCTTTCACCAATCCTATCAAACTGTAGTACACCTTCATCCATCATACGTTGCACATGATTTTTCAAACTTTTACATCCCTCAGGATAAGCTACACAATCTTCACAGTCTCTTCCACAACCAGGGAACACTCCTCCCTCTAACAACTTACTCTTCACAAAACACAAAGGATTTTTCAGCTCTTCCACATCAGACACCAAATTCAAACCTTCTTCCTCAACAACAACGTTCACCCCAGCCTCTCCATGATTAGGCATGGGATTCTGGACAACATTGGGCACATCACAGGTAAAGTTGATAGCTTTACTGTCAATAAGGTTTTGTACCTTATGCTTGAAGGCTTTACAATTATCAATATGATGTCGGGAGCGCCAGAGTGAAAGTCATATCTAGCATTAGCATCATATCCCGGAGGCGGTGCACCCGTTAAAGGTGCTAACATCCTTTTCTAGACCAATTTCAGCTGCATCATATGTTGTAGTAATTGTGAGTAAGGCATCGGCGGTGCGTCGAATTGCCTATTCACCGTCCTTCTATGATCTTGGAACTGTTGCAGCGCATAATTCTATTGTTGTTGCTGTTGTGGACGTGGTTGCTATTGCTGAGGTTGTACTGCTGGGATAGCAATACTTGCCACTTGAGATTGTTGTATATAGTATTGTTGATGTTGATGCTGATTTTGGTTCCTATTCCGGTTCTTGAAACTCGACACCGCATTTGTTTCACTTTCTCTTTTCTTGGCACCAAAGTTCTTCCTACCTCCCCCAAATGAGGGCCCTTCTCCTGCCTGTATCTTCCCCAACTTTATGCCATTTTCAACTCTTTCGCCTGTAACGATCAAATTCGAGAAGCTGTCAGACATATTGCCTATCAATTTCTCATAGTAAACTCTGGGCAATATAGCCACAAATATGTCGATAAGTTCTCTCTCCACCATGGAAGGTTGAACCCTTGCGGGAAGTTCACGCCATCTCTGGGCGTACTCCTTGAATCCTTCATTGTTCCGTTGCGAAAGGTTTTGCAACTGTACACGGTTTGGTGCCAAATCATTGTTATATTGATAGTGTTTGACAAAAGCCTCTGCCAAATCCTTCCAACTTCTGATGTTAACCGGCTCTAAACCCATATACCATTCTAAGGACGGACCTGACAGACTATCTTAGAAAAAATGCATAAGTAACTTCTCATCATCGGAGTATGCTGACATTTTTCTGTAATAAGAGCAAAGATGCACCCTGGGACAGGTTGTCCCCTTATACTTATCGAAATTTGGAACCTTGAACTTCGGAGGGATCCTTAGTCCTGGAATCAATCCCAAATTTGACATGTATAGACCCAAAGAATTCTGGTTCTCAAGGCTCTTCATCTTCTCCTCTATTGCCTTGAACCTTCTATCTGCATCAAATTGTAGACCTGCACCAAGGTCTCCCATGGAGAAGACATCATCCTGCTTGTCTTGTTCCCACCGGGGACCATCATTACCGTGCACTGCACACGTCGCTCCTGGAATATGAACTCCATTCTGATTTCCTCCGCCCAGAGGGACAACCACTGTCAGGATAGCATTTGTGCGCGGAGTACCCGCATCAGTCAGAGGAGGAACAACAACAGTTCCACCATGAAGAACCCTACTTCCGTCAACCCTTGCAATCAGAGGTTGGACCATCATTCTCAATTGTTCTTGATCATTGGCGACCCCTTGCATCAGGTCCACAAATTGTGCCATACGATCACGGAACTCCTGCAGCTCGAGTTGAATCTGGTCCATAGCTTTTCGTTGATTCCCTCTCATAGAATAGCGATGGATTGCTTGGTCTTCAATCCTGAAACAAACTAGTGGAAAACCACAGGAAGAAGTAAGGTTAACGGAATCGGGATACCTATAATGCAATCTGAAAAATGATGCAAAATGCAGACATGTAAATATGTTTCAAGGAAATTTTCCCCTTGATTCTAGTTCCACGGGAGCGATAGGAGGATGAAGGGCCAACAGACGTAACCAGAAAAATCATCCCATAAATAAAATGAGGCGCAAAGTATCAATACACATCACAGAGGATATACAACAGAGTCAACACGACCTCATCCAACAATCCTGGTGATGGTCGAAATACAACATAACAACAAATAAGAGAAAATACGTCAGATACGACATCGAGTATGGAACTCTTCTAGTAACTCTTCATTTCTGGACGATCAGGTCTATCAATCAATCCTTGAATGAGCAAATCCCTCTTGCTGATGGTGGCTTGCAAATCTTGAACGTAGTCTTCCCAAGCATCTTCCCCAAAGGCATCCTTAATCCTAAGCTTTTTCAGATCTACTCTCAACTTATATTCTTCCAACGTTGCAAGAGCTTCGTGGAGTTTACGGTTGCATTCGTAATGACAAGAGGATTTACTTGGATCTTTTTCGTCTTTAACCCGAAGTTGAGTCTTCAGTTGACAATCTGCTGACGAAGTCCATCTTCTCTCTCTTTGTTATTAGTCAAGATTGCATTCCATTAGGCGTTGAATTTTGATATCTCTAAGTGTAATTTCTCTAGCTCCTTCTTCTTGTCCTTGAGAACATCACTGAAACTTCTCAAGTCTCGACCCACTCGCTCTCGGGCGCGAATCTCTTCTGTCAACTCCTTACCAATCTTGTTTACTATCTCTGTCTGCTTCTTAGACAAGTAAGTGGCTTCATTCTTCTCGCTCCTAAGTTGAAAAATATCCTTCTCCAACTCTTCGTTCACCTTGCGCAGTTCTTCCTTCTCAGCCCATAGTTGATTGTATTTCAGAATATCAATTGTCGTGGGTTCTTCTAGTACCAAGGGATATAAGGGTTCTCTGATTGGAAATGGTAGCAACATTCTCTCAACTCTTTCCTGGATCCATCCCACGTATGGTCCATAAGCTATGCAATCATTCTTGCCCAATAAAGATTTCCCCTACGGTGAATCCTACCCCAAGCCTTTTCTAATCTGGTTAAGGTCTCATCATCAACTGCACCGGTGAAATACAAAGACTCCTGTATTTTTTCTTCCTTCAGAGGTTCTTTTAAAGCGTAACCAAACTGTCTGACAGCGAGAACAGGGTTGTAATTAATGCCACCCTTCCTCCCAATCAAAGGAACATTGGGGAAATTACCACAACTGTAAACAAACCCCACGCCCAAGAGATCCCTATTGAACCACACAATGTTCTCAAAAGTTAAACCCATAAGCCTCTCTGACCAATCAGCAGTGCTAGAGATGTCAACGAAAGGACCAGACTTAGGAAGATGCGAAATAAACCATCTGTACAAGAGAGGCACACAACAAGAAACACTATTACCTCTTCTATTCCCATTCTTGTAGTGGACAGAATGATAAACATCTCCTAGGAGCGTTGGCACAGGATTCTTCGAGGTAAAGATATGGAAGGCATCCAAGTCAACAAAATCTAGAATATTCGGGAACAATAGTATACCATAGATACAAAGAGCCAAGATGGCATTGAAGGAAATCCAACATCCTTCCATTGAAAAATGTTGAGCTTTATTCACCAAGAAAGGTAATGGGAAACCAGGCATTCCATTTCTCCCAATCATCTTTCCTTCCAACTCAGAAGCATCCAAATGAAGAGAACTTGCTAACTTTGTCAAGTTGGGCTTTGCTTCAGAATGGTAGAAAGGAATTTGCTCTAGAACCGGAACTCCTAGCAGCATGGCAAATTCTTCCAAAGTAGGCATCAATATATATCCCGGAAAGGTGAAACATCTCAACTGAGGATCATAAAACTGAAGCAACGTGTGAAGACCTCCTAACTCAAACATTGAAGTTTTGCAGAAGTAAATTAGAATCTTCCCATAATCTTTCTTGAAATCCTCCATCACACTATGATCGGCTGCAGAAATCAGACTGAGCAAGGACCCTATATCTGGTGTTGGAAACTTGTACACAACTATTCTCTTCAAACTGGGCTTCATGCTGACAGTGGATCAAATTACTAGAATCAAGGAGAAAATGTACACCTGAAGCACAAATACATGTCAATGTTAAAATTCAAATCATTATGCAAATGTAACAGAGGATCAAGACTGATGTGCTGCTGACTGAGATGAACCAGCGCTTCGCTTTGGCGAGAAAATACCAGAACACCAAAGTATAGGAACCTCATATCATCAGAGATCAAAGGTTCGCACTGATGAGAAATCGAGGTAGGTTGGAGGTCAAGTTTCCTGTATAACCCTCCCAACTCACAGGTATGAACCTATCTCTGACAAGGTCTGGCATCCTATGTGCAACACCCTTTTCTACCCCACAAATATTACGGCAAAATAACACAGATTTCAGAGTAAAAATTATTAACTTTCATAAAAGCCACCACAAAAGGGCGTACATTTCTCATGTTGCTCAAAATAAGTCAATGCTCCGTGTACAACGGGTTTTCTCAAAGTAATCAAATCACACAAAGCAGCGAAACTCAAAGGCATACGTCATCGTTTTCCTCATCAAGGAAAATAAGCAAAATAACTCAAAGGTATACAGTTTAACTCAAAAGAACCCAACCCGATGATACACTATCAGAGCAAGACCCTCTAAACTGGCCAAAGGACAACAACCTCGAAAACCTCAAAATTCCTCAACGGCATCCACAGCTAAACCTGGTCATCTGCACGTTACCCACGTGGAGGTAACATTCAAACAAGCAGGGTGAGTAAAACAGTTCATAATAATAAATGTATAACAATTAACATATAAACAACATTATATTCATATTCAACACATTCATATCCTTCAATAGGCCTCGAAGGCCACAACATCATAATTCATACAAAAAGACTCAAAAATGCAGATGCAACATAGACTCAATGCATGTGGTACCAATCATCACAGCGCGATGGACACTAGGCCATCAACCATCCATAGATCCCCATCAATAAGATCGATTCTAGTAGAGAACCGGAGCACATCAAAATACTTCACATCCGCATAGTGGGATTGAAGCCAAAGTAATCGAGGTCCTGAACCGAAGTCCGGATGCACATGAATGCATGATGCACACGTCAAAAATCATCCTCATAATAACATCATAGGTGTATCATCATTATCATATTCATCATCATCAAACGTCATAGATCATCATATTCATCATCATCAAACCTCATAACTCATCATCATAATCATCATCATACGTCATGTCATCATAACTCATCATAATAACCATCATCATACATCATGTCATCATAATAATCATCCTCATACATCATATAAAATCATCATATAATTATTTACAAATCACGTAATGCTCACACTCATACTCATATTAATTCATCATATTATCACATATTATCACATATTATCACCTATTAATTCATAATTATACTCGCGGTAATCCTCATAACATCGCCTATTAATCATATAAACTTCACATTCCTACTCATGTTAATTCATCATATTATCATATATTATCATAGTTACCCTCATGGTAACTCATCAGGAAACTCGCAGCATCAAAACATCAAGACATTACTGAACCAGAACATGATTAATTAATAGAACATATACATAATGGACTTATGAAACATAATTAGATATAAAAATATTGGGAAACCAATTCGCTTATCTATATTATGTTACAGATCTATTCATTAGCTTTCCAAGGCTTCGAACGGGGGCCAAAACGGACTTACGGATCAAAAGTTACGTCCAAAACAATTTTGACCGAAAACATGAATAGTCATGACGGACAGCAAAACGCTGTTACGCTCCGAAACCTAAATCAACCCAAAAGTCGACACGATTCACTTCTCCAATGCCTACAAAACATCTCTAAATCATCCCTAAGGTCTTACGGCGATAAAGGCACAAAACCTACGGTTTACTAGGCCAATCCTGTAACATATTCACGACCTAAATCACAATTTTTCCTTCAATTACACCCTAAGGCATCTGAGTTACTCACTATCAAATATTCATATCCCTTCAGGGTCAGACATATAAAAATTCAAGATTTTGGCCACGAAAGCCTAAGATTTCCCTTTCTCATATTATGCTCTAACTGTCAGGAATACTTACCACTACACCACAACATCAGAGTTCCCAAAACCTGATTTAGGCCACGAAAGCCAAAATCCCTTTTTCCCCAATTGAACCACGACTAGATTTATCTATAATCGGTTTAGGCCACAAAGGCCAAAGATCATAATTTCTCATTTCTACCATCAAAATTCCTACGGTTACAATCTCCATACTAGATTTAGGCCACAAAGGCCAAAGATCATAATTTCTCATTTCTGCCCTCAAAATTCCTACAGTTACAATCTCCATACTAGATTTAGGCCACGAAGGCAAAAAAAATCCCTTTTTCTCATAATTCTCCATAAAACCCTTAAACCCGTAAATCAACCATAATTACATCGAAAGTTACACATGGAAAATCATGAAAAGCTATACTCCCCATACCTTAAACGTTGATTCAAAGCCTTCACGAATCTGTTAGGGAATCCTTCAAGCTTCTGCCACCAATTTCCTCTTCAGAGTTCTCTTGGCCTCAATTCTTACGGTTAACACAAATGAATCCTAAAAACGCTTTAGAACTTTCTTTTTGTTAAACCTAGACTTGGGCCGAATAATTGGGCTTTCTTCATTATACCCTCACTTACTCCTCTCAATTGTCCCAATTACCCTTCTTTCACAATTATTTATTTTAATTCATAATAATACTAATAAATTAATATTATGTACTGTCAATTAAATAAATAACCCACAAATTGCATAATTCTCAATAATCCACACAACACACCAAAAGTCACCAGAAACACCCATAATACGAATATTCTCAATTAAATAAATTAATTAAAATATTCCGATTAAAATTGGGTTGTTACAACTCTCCCCCACTTATAAGAATTTTCGCCCTCGAAAATTATCTCAATGAAATAGAGTCGGATATGACTCCCTCAACTGATCTCAGCGCTCCCAATTCCAACTTTCTCCAGCTGGTCCTTCCCACAATACCCTTACCAAGGCAACCCCTTTACCTCGCCATTGCTTCACTCCTCGTTCGACAATCCGAACTGGAAACGTTCCAACAATCAAGTCATTTCCCACTTGTACGTTATCCATCTGAATCACATGCGACGGATCTAGAATGTACTTCCTCAACTAAAACTCACGAAGCACAGCATACAAATTCGCAAACGACAGCAGTAAAGAAATACGACATGCTACTCTTCCCATGCTTCCGTTGCGCCACTCTAATACAGATCAACAAAGTATGGTGTGGCTTTCGAGACTTCAAAGCTCAACCAACACCATTTACTGGCGTAAATCTTAAAAACACGTGATCTCCCTCTTGGAATTCAAGTGCTTTCTTCCTCTTATCAGGGTCACTCTTCTGACGACTCTGCAAAACTTTCATCTTTTCTTGGATCCTCTTTATCTTCTCAGTCGTCTCTTACACAAACTCAGGTCCGAGTACATCACTCTCGCCTGACTCATACCAACACAAAGGAGTCCTACACCTCCTACCATACAAATCCTCATACGGTGCCATTCCGATACTAGAATGGTAACTGTTGTCGTAGGTAAACTCAACCAACGGCAAATAACTATCCCCCGATCCACCTTGATCCAACATACAAGCTCTCAACAAATCCTCTAAAGACTAGATAGTTCTCTTTGTCTGTCCATCCGTCCGCGAATGATAGGTCGAGTTCAACTTTAACATGGTACCCAAAGTGTCTGCAAACTCTCCCAAAATTTCAATGTAAATTTCAGATTTCCATCTGACACAATATTCGACGATATCTCATACAACTTCATAACTTCCTCAATATATATCTCACCTAGCTTCAACATAGAATGATTAATCCTCATTGGAATAAAATGAGCTAATCTAGTCAATCTATCCAAAATCACCCAAATTGAATCATATCCCTCTCACAGTATTCGGCAAACCCGACACAAAATCCTTGGAAATACTATCCCATTTCCACTCTGGAATATTCAACGGTTGCGTCAGACCCAACAGTCTCTGATGTTCAACCTTCGACCTCTGGCAAGTCTAACCAGCATATACAAACTCGACCACTTCTTTCTTTATCCCTGGCCACCAAAACAATTTCCTCAAATCCGGGTACCTCTTCATAGCACCGGGTTGGATACTCAATCCACTTAAATGTCATTCCTCAAGAATACTCTTCTTCAACTCAACAATATCTGGAACACAAACTTTATCGCGACATCTCATGATACCATTTCCATTAATCCAAAAATCAACTCTTCGACCTTGATCCATCAAATTCTACCGATCTACCAACTCAAATCAGATTTCTGACCTTCTCGAATCTCATTAAGAATGCCACTAGTAAGGTCCAACATACTAAGTTTAACTCCATAAGAAGTCTCTTTACAACCCAAACCCATACCACGAAATTGCTCAATCAGTTCTAACTCTTTTACCATCATCATCGGTATGCAAAGATTTCCAAATCAATACATCATCTACCGTGCTTGCTTTACCCGAATGGTAATTCAATTCAAAATCATAATCCTTCAGGAGTCCAAATCATCTCCTCTACTTCGCATTCAATTCCTTCTGATCAAAGAAATACTGCAAACTCTTATGATCAATAAACACCTCAAATCTCGAACCAAACAAATAATGCCTTTAAAGCTTCGGCACAAACACAACAACAACCAACTCTAAATCATGCGTCAGATAATTACTCTTATGCACTTTAAGTTTCCTTAAAGCATAAGCTAAACTTGTTGATGTTGCATTAACACACCTCTCAATCCCATTAACGAAGCATCACAATGTACCACAATGGTTCTGTCTGATTCGGCAAAATCAAACCTGAGTTGTTGTCAGTCTTCTCAAAAGATCTTGCAACTTTTCTTCATACTTTTCATCCCAAAACAAAAGCTTGAACCTTCCTAGTCCACTGCATCAATGGCAAAGATAACTTGGAAAAATCCTTCAATGAATTTCGGATAATAATCGGCCAATCTAAGAATACTCCTATTCTCAAAAACAGGTTTTGGAGACTCCCATTGGGATACAACTCCAATCTTCAACATACCAACCACAATAATTCTACTCGAGATCACATGACCAAGGAACTCACCTTCAACCAAAACTCACACTTTGACAGTTTTGCATACAACTGCTTCTCTCTTCAACACTGATAACACAATTCTCGGATGTTCATCATGATCTTATCAAAATATCATCAATGAACACAACCACTAACTTTCCGAAATAAGTATGGACAATCCCGTTCACATATTCCCCAAATACACATGGCATCACAGAATACCCATCATGTTCATACCTCGTCCTAAAAGCAATCTTATGAACATCTTCAGCTTCCACACGAATCTGATGACTTGAGAGCGAATGCGTCGCATATCGCCCAAAGGGCATACGCCAAACACTCTAGACAGATTGAGAGAAGGCCCCCCAACTATCATTCCTCAAGTACTTAAGGCTCGTAGCATACAACTTTTATTATCCTTTATTAGATGTTTTAAAGTGTTTAGGAGATGAGAAGAGAAAGACACAAACTAAGGGGAAACTGAACCCTAACGTTATCATGCACAATGCTCCTAAAGTTGGGCTCATGGGGGATAAACTATCCTAATGTTATCATACAAAGTATTGAACACCTAATGTCTCTCCTACTCCCATCTTAAACAGAGGGACTAGGAATCCTAAGGGATCATGGCAAAAGACCAAGTAAACACAAGATAATTCAATCACAAGTGAAATGAAAGAAAGAAATGAAGTTGACTTAGACAAATCAAATGAAATGCAAACATGATATGCAAGACTCAAAAGATGCAACAAAAATGAAGAAAAAGGTTCAAACAAAAGGACTTAAACAAGTCCAAAAAAGTGAGATCAAATGGGAAAAGTTACAACTCCTACAACCATTTAAACATCGATCACTATAACCAAAGTTAAACATAAAGCAAGACCAATAGGTCATGACCAAAAGGGAGGTGGGAGAAATAGGCTTGGGCAGCAAGTAACATGCAAAAAATATCAACCAAGCCACTCAAATTGACCATGTAAAATAAAGGAGCAAAACAAGGCAAGAAGAAATGCATCATTCAAAGCAAACTCAAAGTATGAATGTGAATACCAAATCACCTTGAATGATGATAAAACCTCAAAGTGTAGAGGTGGAACACAATGTAAATGATCCAAATCAAGGTTGAAAACAAAGAGGCAAGGCACAAGTATGATCATATGAAGTGAAGGAACCAAAGTCCAAACAATCTCAACACTTGAGATAAGTGGAGAAGTATGATTCAAAAGTGACTTGTGAAACAAGTTAAACAAATGTATGACCTAAAAATGTAAGACCAGCACCTTGAGCAAGTTACAAACATGTGGCAACACTCACAAGATGCATATGGGATCATTAGAAATCATTTCCCAAAGAAACTAGGTCAAGCTATCTTGTATGAACGCCTTCAAAAGTGACTTGACTTGCAAGATTCACCAAAAATGGAAGGATTGTTCAATAAATGTCAAATAAAATACATAAAGTAGCTAAAACAAAAGGCAAATAGAAGCCAAAGTTTCAAAGTGAAACTCACCTCAAGGCATCACCAAACAATTCCATTGTTAAGGGTGCTCCACCTTATCGAGGGTTTATCGAGGGTCAACAAAATGCAAAGTAAAACCCAATGAAAATTGATCATTATCCACTCAAAATCACCCTAAAAAATGCCTCAATCCCTCACCTAAATGAGAAAGAAGCAATGGTCATTTGGAATTAAAAATTAGGGATCAAATGGCCAAGTTCAAATAAGGTAGGAACCAAAATACACATCACAGTGTAAATTCAAAATAAAATAAGAAAATAAATGGAAAATAAAAATAAAAATATTGGAAAATTAAATAACATGTCAAACTGTTAAGAAAATATTTTTGTGAATTTTTATGAATCAAGGAACTATTTTTAAATAAATGAAATAAAAACAACAATTAAAAATAAAGTAAACAAATGCACACGAGGAGGGGGTGAGGTAGTAAAATAGACATGAACTGGAATTCAGTTTAAAGAGTAAATGGGACAAATAAGTGGGTGTGTGGATAGCAAAGAAGCAAGGCCCAATCCAAACCCAGGTGCCACGCTGGGAGCTCATTAATTGAGCTGTCGCCCAGTCACGGGTGCAAGCCAATGAAAACACAACAGCACAACTCATTTGAATTCAAAAGATGGCGCCAAAGCCAGCTCAGGCTGTCTCCCACCTTCAGACGCTGGAACCCTAGTTCCAGTCGTCTTCTCCGGCGAGACACCACCGGAGCAAGATCAAAAGTGCCCAGAAATGGAAAACCAAGACACCCCTCGACTCAGAATTCCATGGAGATCCCAAATATGAACTCAAAATTCAAAAACAAACTCATTTTCATGGTGAACCGAAGGCCACAAGTTTGAACATCATAAACTAAAACTTAACCAAACTTTACCAAAATGATGTGAAAATATTGCCTACTTGAGTAGGACTTCAGATGTACTCAGCATGTCCCTAATATGTGCCTAAAATGGGAGAAAAAGATTCAGATGGTTACCTAGTGGAGTATGTCCACTGCTTCTTCTAAGCTTACTAAAACACCACTAAAAGATGCAGAATGCTTCACTAGGACTTGAGGGAGTTGGAGCTGAGCTTTAATGGTCTTGAAACCTTTTCTAAATCTCCAAATAAGTTTGAGCAGGTGTGAATCAAAGTGCTCACAGATGGCTTTTCTTGCAAACAGTAGGTAAAGAAGGTTATGGTGAAGATGATTTGAGAAGAATCTTGATGAAAGGCTCAATGAGGAGTGTGTTTCGAAGGAAAATTTCAGAGAGAGAAAAATGGCTAGGTCTGATTTTCACTCAAATGGAGGCTCTCTCCTTGCTAGGGTTTTTCTCTTGGCTTATATATGAAGTAAAAGTGAAGTTAAGGGTTTTAACTATGGTGAAACTCTATGGTACAGATGTTGTGATCAAAGGATTTTTTTTGGATTTAATGGTGAATGATGGATTACACACGAGTTGCCATGAAATTGTGGCTGTGTGTTTTAGTGGAAGGGAAACTCAGAGGGAATGTGTGAGGGTCAGGCTAATGGCTTCTTGTCTCTTTCGTTCTTTGGGCAAGAATTTTCAAAATCACACCATCATGGTACATGTCTTGTTGGCCTCATTTTGGAAATGTTTTAGAGTGCAAAACATGTCAATTTATGCACATGATTTGGAATAAGGGCAATGCAGCAAAGCTCAATTGAGACACATGCCAAAATCATCTATGAACCATGCCTTGAAATGTTTTCCAAACCACCATCTTTGAACCGTTGTAGCTTGACGCACAAGGCTCCTCTTGATTGGAACTTGGGCTCAAATGAGAGCTTGCATGGTAAGGAACAAATTTGATGTTGAAGAAATCTTGGTTTGCAACTTGGAAGATTATGAAAGTTGATCTTGAAAGTCATGACACAAAATCTGCCTTGAAATAACTTAGAAAAATTCTAAGTTATGAGTTTTAGGTTCACTTGAACCCTAACTTTGAACCTCCATAACTTGAGCTTCAAGCATCACATGAGAAACTTCTGGTAATGGATGAAAAGCTTGGAACAAGACCTACAACTCTCATGTGGGACAAAATTCCATTTTACAACAACAACTTGATGAAAATCGGCTTGGAAACTTGGTTCAAAAATATGTCCAAACTTGCTAAATTTGAGATCCTTGAAAACCCTAACTTTTGGACATCATAACTTGAGCTTCAAGCATTAGGTGATGATGAACTAATACTCAAAAGAAAGCTCAGAGTATGATGAACAATTTTGATGTTGGACAAAAATTCATTTGAAACCTTGATCATGAAGAAAAATGGCTTGGAAAGTGGCTAGTTTGCACATGGAACTTTCCATAAATGGAAAGTCTCTAAAACCCTAATTTCCCAAAAATGGCAAGTTTCACACTTCTTGATTTTTCATGATCCCTTTGACATTTCTTGGTAAAATTTCACCCATTGGTCATATTGAACTTGAGGAATATGATTTTGACCTTAAAAAGTCAGGAGTTGACGTTTTCCCTGCACATTTGACTTTTCCCCCAAATCTCCTAATTTGCAATTGACTGACCAATTTGAGCTCTTCTGGTTGAAATTGATGATCAATCTTCTATTTTTAAACACCTTGGAGCATATGAAGGATCATGGGAACAAGTATTACTCCAAGAAACAAGTCTAGACTGATTATATGTGAAACCCTAATTCCATGCCCTTTGTCTAGGTCCTTTACAAATGAATTGAATGACCATTCCAACTCCACAATAGCCTCTGAGGTACTCAACAAGTCTCTATCCCATGCTCGCACCAATGATAGGACCTTATGAACTCTTTACAAATCCTCTGCTGGTTCTCAGACAAGGAACTATGGCACACCTTTCCTCCCAAGGAGCTTTGACAACTTCATGATAATACCATACACTTAATGACTTCTACCAGTTCCTTTGCTTTAACTTAAAGCCAATAAGACTTTCATCTTAGATGGCACACAAACAATCACTTGATCCCCTGTAAGAACAATGATATGCAAATACAAGATGCTAAAATGGAAATGAAACATAAGCCAAGCAAGAAAAAGGGTTAGTCAAATTTTGGGGTACAACAGTATCATACATCCGTCCTCACTTCAACAGGGGCAACCCTTTTCTCTCTTGTTTATGGTATGGAAACAGTGCTCCAAGTAGAGGTTGGAATCCCTTTTATGAGAGTTTTGATGGAAACTGAATTGTCTGAGGCTGAATGGTGTCAGAGTAGATACGACCAATTGAATTTGATTCAAGAGAAAATAATGACGGCCTTGTGTCATGGCCAATTGTATCAATAGAGAATGAAGAAATCATTTGACAAGAAGGTTCGACCTTGCGTGTTCAAATAAGGTGACCTCGTGCTAAAAAAGATCTTGACTTTTACCACTAATTCTAGGGGCAAGTGGACTCCTAATTATGAAGGCTTGTATGTTGTTAAGAGAGCCTTCTCTGGTGGTGCATTAATTCTTAAAACTATGGATGGTGAAGAGTTCACTCGTCCTATGAATGCCGATGCAGTCAATAAATGCTTCGCCTAAAAAAATAAAAGAACAGCTCACTAAGTTGAAAACCCGAAAGGGAAGCTTAGGCAAAAATGAACGTTTTAGTGGATTGAAAACCCGAAAGGGCGGTCCGGGCAAAAATTAGAGACAAAAACAAAAATAATTGTCCCGGTAGATTGAAAACCTGAAAGGGCAATCTAGGCAAAAGTTAGGGATTATGGCAAGTAACTACATCTGGCCAGTCTTGATCGCTTGAAGTAATTTTTCCTATCAAGGACTTTACTTCAATCATCCCCAACTGAAGTCTCAAACATAGTTGGAATTCAAAGTTGTTAGGGAGAATAGTGGCCATTGTATTTCAATGTAGCCCCTTCCATTATATTTACCATTTTTCAAACTTTGTAATTATCCATGGAGTTATGCCTTTTGCGGACTACCATTCTATCAATAAAACTTGGGCCTTTGTCCCTTTATTTGTGATTCTTATTTTGTTTTTGTTTTCATAGTTTCATTTTATTTTTGATGATTATTTTTGAAACAAATATGAGTAATTTATTTAAAATTTGAAAATTATAAAAACATTTTTCTTTGATTTATGAATATAAAAATAATGTCGACAATTATTCCAAGAATGGTAAAATGTTATCTTCTCATTGGAGTTCGTTCTCATTGATATTCTCCTCAGTAGAGTTTGTTGATGTTTTCCTCAGCAGGGTTCGTTCTTACTTTTTTGGTAGAATTTATTGACAGCTCCCTAGTAGAGTTGCGTTGATGTTTCTCTACTAGAGTTTGTTGATTTTTCCTCAGCAGAGTTTTATTCCTATGGATAACCAGATGGATGTTGTTTGGTTTTCCCCAGCTAAGTCTTGATTCAAATTTTCTCCAACTGAGTATGTTTCTTTCATCTAGCCAGATTATGGTCAGGCAGTTGAGAAGTTTGAGGGCCACCTCTCCTTGATGTTAATGCTCACGCAAAGATTTTTCCTTAATGGTTTCCAGTGGAGGTTATTGTCGCTACCGCGAAAATAAGATACCGGCAAAATAGAAGAGTCGCCACCTTTCGTTATTTATCCCTCAGAACGGGAAAGGAAACGATTGGAAAAACCCGACGAAAAGGTATAAGACAAGGCCATCGCAACCATTGTCTGGGTTCGGGAGTCGGTTACGCAAGGGGAAGGTATTAGCACCCCTCACGTCCATCGTACTCGATGGGATCCATGCTTGTTGTGTTTATCTGACGGGTTGGTTTTACTATCTACCTATCAAGGCTGGTCTAAAAAGAAAAGAAAATGACTCGGCAAAGCGTCGCGCTTTATGCCTACGTATTCCCATCAGAGAATGAGAAATCAGAGTCAACGTAGTTCGGCTAACTAAGGGTTACGGGGAAGGTGGCTCGCCAATACGTCAGTATTGTTCGTACGTACTCTCAACAGGTATGAGAGATCAGAGCTTACGTAGTTCAGGATAATACGGATTACGGGAATTCAGATTCATCTGTTTTATCGAGTAGGGTTAACAAACAGTTCCAGCAGTTTGGTGTATGCAGCTCGGCCCTTGGAGACTTAGGCGTTACCGTTTGCGGTAGAACTGGGAGTTAATGACACTCTTTTCTTCAAAAAAGCTTCCTTTGACTTATGGGCCCACGGGGCAAAAAGGTTTGAAGTTTGTTTTCTGTCTTTTATGAAAGAACTGTTTTTTATGGATGTTTGCAACCAATATCGCACTAGAGACTATGACCTGAGAGTGACTGCGTTACATGTCACCCAAAGGGTACCATACTAAACATCCAAGCTGTTGAAAAGAACTCTCCAACAACTCTTTCTCAGGTAGCTTAAGGCTCGTAACGTACGGTGTCAGTTAACCTTTATTACTTTATTTTGATTTATTTTGAGATGAGAAGAGAACAAACAGGTTCAACTAAGGGGGGACTATCAAGTCCTACTGTTGTCATGCTAAGGATTCATCCTATGATTGAGGTTTGAAACAGGGATCTCCTAGAAGTTATCATGCATAGGTTTCAACCTAAAGTTCTAATCATCACTTCCTTATCAAAGGAAGTGAGATTCCTAGGGGATCATGTCAATGATAAACAGAAACAGATAGAGCATCAGCTTAAACAATAAGCAGTAAACAACTGTAAAATGCATGCAATGCAAGTGAGGGAGGAAATGTGTGTGGGGCATCAGCCTCCACAAGCTCGTCTCGACCTCAAGCCATATAGGAATAACTGCAATCATACAGAAAAATAAAATGCCATCAAGAAAATCACAAACCACACAGGCAAGGGAACAGGGCTCTACCGAATACCCGCAAGCAAAGCCATACAGTAACAATACAAGCAGAGGGACCAACTCAGCCTCTAATGCAATCATGCTCCTAGCTTAAAACAATTTAAACATGAACTTATTCTAATGCATCAAGCAAATCAATTCACAAGTCACAACAATACAGTTGCACAACAAGCAAACAGACAGGAACAAAAGCAGATCAACAGCTTCCACAACTTCACAGTAAAGCTCCTCTGATAGCATTTCAGTCCTCAGTCTTCAACAGCTCCTCAGGGCTTTCCCCTCCAATAGCAAATATCAACTTGCTTCATCAAGCTTCCAACACATCAACATAAGTATCAACTTATCCTTCTTCTTCAAGCCTCAGCTCCAAAGTAAGTATCAACTTGTTCCTTCAGGCTCTCAAAGTATCAAACACAAGTATCAACTTGTTTTCCTCAAGCTTCAGCTCTGTCTTCAATCTTACTTTGATCTTCTTCACAAGTATCAACTTGCTCTTCTGGATCTTCAAGCCTCAGCTTCAATGGCAGTCTTCAAACACAGGGAAATGCAACTTCTACCATCTTCAATCTTCTAACAAGGAACTCCATCCTCTAGCAAGGGAGAAAGATTCATCTACCAAGAGCAGGGTTTGGATGATAGACAGCAGAGTGAAGACCAAAGGTCACCACTAAGCACTCCATCATCAAAGAAAGGAACCCTCAAAGGTTCTACCAACTTGTGAAGAGCCACATATCCTACCAAAGGAGGGATGATGCCTTCACAAGGGGACCTTACATCATAGGGAAGAATGGAAGTGACCAACACCTTCCATGTTTATGAAAGAAGAGAATCTATCTAGAAGCTCTACTAACAAACCCTAATCTTAACACCTAAACCAAACTACACCCAAAAGAAGGGAAATCTTCACATCCAAACTTCTTCAAGCACTCCATGGCAACCCAAGCTTGTCCTCAACATCCTCCAAGAGCAAGCAAAGCAAAACCCTAATCTAAGGGAACTAAAGAAATCAATCTGGTTGAATTAGCAAGTTAGGATCACCTAAAAACTAGTACTAAAGTTAATTCCAACTAAAATACTAAAACCAGTTGTAAAATCCTACAAAAATAACTATGGGACCCTAATTCAATCATGAATCTACCATACAAAATCCAGAGGTTGAATCATCCACCAAGTCCTAGAAATAAAACCTAAATCACAAGGTACTAAGCATAAACCCTAAAACTAGAGCATCTAAAGTTTCAACTTAAAACTAACCCTAAACTTCTTCACAAAAATGTGATAAAATTACTAGCGGGACATGCGTATCTATGCTAGCTACACACAAAAAATCAAGGCAAGACTCATCACCAAATGCTCAAACAAAATTCAGCAAGACAAGGTATCAACCATGGCCATTTTAATATCAATTAATATTCAAAAAAATGCAAATAAAATCACAAATGCATGAATTCCTAATATTTTTATTCTACAAAATTCTAGATTCAATCATGAATCAGGGGAAAAAAGTTTGGAATTAATTGAGTTAATTTCCTATTATTTATGAATTAATCTCTAAGTCATATGAAATGATGAAAAATAAAAGAAAATAAAAGAAATTAATAAACATGCGTGTCAAATAGCAATGAGCATCAGTTCATTTCTTGGGTTGGTCCAGGAAGGGGTGTGGATATCACTTTGTGTACTAAGTCCAGAACAATTCAATTAATGAAACAGTGCATTTCATTTATGAACCTCTCTTCAGAGTTGAAATGCAATTGTGGCCTTCCATTGCTCGCCTGAGTCAAAAGTCTAACACTCATCCAACGGCCATGGCTCATCGTCCCCATTTGAACTCAGTTTGGGGGGAAAACACAGACGGTGGCCTGAACAGTGGTGCCACTGTCTTCTCCGGTGAGACAACCTCCACAGTTCATCAAAACTCACAAAACAAATCATCATTTCACTTCAAATTTGATGCTGATCAAGAATATCAACTCCAAATCATCTGAATCCTTCTCTAACTCAAAACACGATGCCATTTTCAGAATTCATCCAAATCTTGAATCTCACCATTCTTCAAATTAAAGGTCTCAATTCAATCCTCACTCTTCACTGATCAATTTCCACTATTCCATCGTGATTATTCCTTCAAGAATCTTGAGATATCAACCTCAACAGAAAATGATCATACACCTATTTTGTCTCTAATTCACCAATTTCTGATCCTAAATCCAACTACATCAGTAGGGGAACCTAACAACATATGAATTTCTAAGCATCTCACTATAGTTTGAGCATAAATTCAAAGTATACCAACCTGAGTTCAGAGAGGTAACAAAGATGGTTTTTGATCACTTCAACTTCCAAGATGATGCAGACACACTCCAAATTCACTCCCAAAGCCTTTGCACACCTTGATTTGGCTTGATTCTCCCTTGAACTCAAAACCCGATTCTCACTTGCACTTCCAAAAATTCAATGGCTCTTTCTGCAACCAGCTTCAATTCCTTCCAAAAAATGAACTGCATTCACTCAATGACTTATATAGAAGTGATTGGGATTGTCTAGAACTTTCTGGAATCATCCAAATGAGATTTTGGATTTTCAAAATCTCTTCAAAATCTCATCAATGGCAATCACTATTCTGGATCCCTTTGGGCATGGCTATGCTTGTAATCAACTTCTCATGAGATATTGAATGAGTTTAGTGTGTTATTTTCCTTGTTTGCAAGCCAAAGGTGGGAGTTTGATTATGTTACTTCATCATGAAGTAATGAAATGGAATGGTATGGAAATGATCTCAAATCAAAATTCTAACATTGCCATTATTTCTAAAATCATTTTTCCAATCAATTTGACCTATAATTTGGCTTCATTTGGTCACAAAATGAATTATTTGAATTTTTGGCCATTAAATCCTTTTAATTCTTTCTTTTTCAAAATTTCTTGAACCAAGTCTCTCCTTGATGCATGGTCATTGTTAAAACCCCATTTTGAGCAACTTTATAGTTGAACAAAGTTTCATTTGAGGCCTCTAAGTTGGTGAAAATGGCCTATGATCACAAATGACCTATAATCACCAAATGTCCAAAATACCCTTGACTTGTCAAAGCCATAACTTGAGTTCTACCAATCCTATCAAGTACTTCCAGTACTTTCTAGAAAGCTAAGAGGATAAGCAACAACATTCATGTTGACCAAAAGTTCATAGGAATCATCCTTCTAGGGCAAACGTTTCTTGCAAGTTGGGCAACTTTCAAGCTCCAAATTCATATACCTTAGATAACTTGTAACTTGTCAAAGCCATAACTTAAGTTCTACAAATCCTATCAAGGACTTATAGCACTCAAATCAAATCTAAGATCATGCTATACAACACTCATGTTTGGGGCAAGATGAGATGACAACCACATCTTGAGCTACATTGCCTTGAAGATAGGGGTCAAACTAGGGGATTTTACACTGTCAAGCCTTAGAAACCCTAGCTTGAAACTTCTCAAACTCTTCAATCATGATGAGTTAACCTTGGAATCCTCCTTATAACATCTTAATGCATCAATCCATGATCACATGGATCTTGGATTAGGTCTCAATCTTCTTCAAATCCTCAGTTGACTTAGGGTTGACCCAGTCAAACCCTAGTTGCACAAATCATGGCTAAGGCTTCTTAATCTTGCACAATGACCTGTCTAGGCCCCAAAGTGATCTTCAAACCTTATCATGAGCTCTCTCAAGACCTCAAGTCCATCTCCATGACCTTAGAATCATCTGATGGCTTCCCACAACTCTCAAGTTAGGAGACCTACACACTTGGCTTTAATCACTCTCTGTGCGGATCTTTTAACTTCTCTGACAAGGATATCAACCCTTGAACATCTGAATAACCTTCTTAGCTAGCTTCAAAGTCTTGTGTAGCTCTTGATTGGTAATCATACCTCTTGATCTCCTGCATACATGTCAATGAGATGCAAATGATAATGCTAATGTGAATGAAATGAAACATAAGCTAGGTAAAGAAAAGATGGGCAAATTTTGGGGTGCAGCAGCTGCCCCTATTCAAACGGCTTGGACCTGACTGGGTGAGAAGCGAACGACTCTCAAACAATCAAGGTAAAAGGCGGTTGAGTACCAATAAAACCGGAAATTTGCCAACTGCCCAAGTATACGGTACTCTGATGGGGTCAAATCTTCGGAAACTGAAACAATAGCTGCACGACAACTAGCTGGAGAATTACTGATCTGAATCTCCGTCAGGATGATTCTCTAATTTATCTGATATCATTGCATCCTCAAATCATCAAGGGGTCACTGGTTACACGGTAACTGGCAATCTGTAAATGGTACTCCGATTGGTAGGAACATCTTCAAAATCGAGCATGACAATTGCACAGCAACTAGCTGGGGAATTGGTCACACAGTAACCGGTGAAAGGTCTAATCTCAAATCTCCGTCAGGATAACCATCTGATTTCGCTGTAGATTTTTGTCCTCAAATCATCAAGGGATCACTGGTTACACGGTAACTTGTAATGGATGGTCAGTTATGCTGTCAGGCATTCACAGAACATCTCGGGCGTCAGCCGGACTTCGTTAGTAAGTCGGGAATAGAATCCTCGGTCAATCATGAACCAAATAGGTATATCCAAACTTCTGCCATCAGGCACTCCGCATCAGCTGAGGGAACTGCGTCGACTTCACAGTTGGACTTCATCAGTAAGTCTTCAGATGGAATCCTTAATCAATCAGGAACCACTAAGGATACACATTCTTTTACCGTTAGGCATTCCGCGTCAGCTGGGAGAACTGCTTTGACATTGCAGTTAGACTTCGTCAGTAAGTCTGGGGTTTTGGCACCGCTGCTAGACTTCAATCATCAAGTCTTCAAGGAAATTTCAACTTCGCTGTTCAAAAACCCGTCGGGGATGACACATCTCCGCTGGGGATTCTGGAGAACTATCAAGTAACTCTGCTTCGGGGATCCAGAAATCATTCTGGGTGAATCAGCTCTGCTGAGGACTGCAAGAATCATCTGGGACAAATAACTCTGCTGGAGACTTTAGGAATAATCCTGCGCAAACACTCTTCCGGGGACTCTAAGCATCAACTTGAGCAACCCTCTCTTGCGACTTCACCGGAGATTTTAAGAATCATCTTAAGCAAGCACCTTCGCTGGAGAATTCAAGAATCATCTTGGGCAAGCGACTTTGCTGGGGAATACCTGCAAAACAAGGATGGTAACGACCTAGCTCATGTTTCATATGCTTATGTTTGACACTGGCGCAATGCTCCACACGGTGGAAATGCTACGCGTTTAGGGTAAATGCTATGCAATCATGTAAAATGCTACGACCCCATCAGCAAAATAAATGCTGAAGGGAGAATCCTCCTGTCAAGGAGAAGGAACCACTCTGGTGGAAGAAGGAATCATCCTGCCGAGGAGAAGAAATCACACCAATCTCAATTGGACTCCGCCTAGGGAAATGAACTTCAGTCGACTGCTGCAGGGGAACAAAGTTCTACGAGAACCTGGACCTGCTCATCTAGGTGTACGAACCACAACTGCTGAGGAAACGATATCAATCGTAAAAATGAATTGCACGGTCTTCGCAACAAACTTTCCTGGAGATACCGACTCCGGTGGGGAAATCCAGCATCAACTGTTCAACACTCTGCTGGAAGAAAACCAATCATGGCCCCAACTGCTTTCCAAGAACTCGGCTCTCTTGGGGGATCTGCAAACTCGGCCGGGGAAGAAGGAATCATCCTGCTTACTGGGGAGAGTACAACTTTGTGGGGAATTTCAATTCTCCTGGAGACTTCAGTCTGCACTATCGAGTGCTGCACACTTCAATATATGACTCAGCTGGGGAGACGACGATCCTTCAGGATACATCTGATTGGAGAGAGAATCTTCTCTGCTTGGGGAAACATACGGCGTACTGCCTGGAATATGTTACACCTGCAACAACACAAACAAACAGACAAGATACCCTTCTCAAAGGGACCTATCAAGGTTATCATCTTGTGACAGTGTTCAAGTAATTCATTGTTTCAACAATCAGTGGCCTAGGCCAGTAAGTTTATGTATGCGCATTTTATCAAAAACATTGACGTTCTTTTTTGCAAACAAAACAGATAAATGCCAAACAAGCAAACAGAATTGTTGAATAGTATACATTTTATTGATAACGAACCCCTAAATGGGAGAAAATGTTTTACAACAGATGCAAGCTCTTGTAATGAGGCAGCTGCGCAAATATAAAAAACATAAATATACATCAGTATATACACAAATGTCGGCAATGCAGCGTAGACGAACACCATGAGTTGATCCCTCTATGACCTACTCGACTTCGATACTTCTTCGTCGTTTTAGCTTCAGAAGAGATTGATTTAGATAAATGGCCCTCAGGTCTTCCAAACCACTAAACTATGAAAGTTCACACGTGGAACGCAGTCATTTACTTTTTCAAATCCCTAACTTTTGCCTGAATCGCCCTTTCCGGGTTTTCGATTCACTGGGATACCCTTTTTTGCCAAAGTCGCCCTTCCAGGTTTTCGACTTTTAGGGTGTACATTATTTTCATTTATATTCCTAATTTTTGCCCGAACCCTTTTCCTTTTTTATGGTTCGCCGGGATGCCCCATTTTTGCCTGGATATTCTTTTTCTTTCCAGCGGGTCATTCTTTAAGCAAAGTATTTTTTAACTGCGCCCGCGTTCACCGGGGATGCAAAATCTTCGCCATCCATCGTGGATAACAGCAAGGCTCCTCCTGAGAAGACCTTGCTGACGATGTACGTACCTTCGTAATTGGGATTCCACTTGCCCCAGTGATCGGAGTGTGGAGGAAGAATCTTCTTTAGGACGAGATCACCCGTCTGAAAGCTTCTAGGACGCACTTTCGTATCATAAGCTTTCTTCATTCGGCTTTGGTACAGACGACCATATGCAATCGATGCTAACCTCTTCTCGTCCATCAGGCTGAGTTGGTTAAGTCGGTTCTTAATCCATTCTGCCTCATCGAGTTTTACATCGACCAAGACTCGTAAAGAAGGAATCTCAACTTCTAACGGTAGGACGACATCCATACCGTACACCAGTGAGAAAGGAGTTGCCCCGGTTGATGTACGTACCGTTGTACGATAATCGCGCAGTGCAAATGGCAACATCTCATGCCAGTCTTTATAGGTCACAACCATCTTTTGTACAATCTTCTTGATGTTCTTATTGGCCGCTTCAACGGCGCCATTCATCTTCGGCCGGTAAGGAGATGAGTTGTGATGTTCAATCTTGAAACTCTGGCACAGCTCCTTCATCATCTTGTTATTCAGATTCGAACCATTATCAGTAATGATCCGCTCGGGAATTCCGTAACGACAGATGATGTCCCTCTTTATGAATCTAGCCACCACCTGCTTGGTCACGTTAGCATACGAGGCTGCCTCCACCCACTTGGTGAAGTAGCCGATGGCTACTAGAATGAAGCGATGCCCCACATAGAGAACGGCCACGGGGAGGACATGACATTCAACGGGCACGGCGGCACATGAATCTTATCAGCATAAATCTGGCATTTATGACATCTCTTCGCGAATTTAAAGCAATCCGACTCCATCGTCAGCCAGTAGTATCCTGCTCTCAGGATCTTTCTTGTCATAGCATGCCCGCCGGCGTGCGTACCAAATGTGACTTCATGGACTTCTTCCATGAGCATACTCGCTTCCTTCTCATCTACACATTTGAGTAGCACGAGATCGTGGTTTCTTTTATACAAAACTCCATCAGGATTGAGATAGAAGTTCCCAGACAGCCTCCTCAGAGTCTTCTTATCCTGGGTCGACGCTCCCGCAGGATACTCCTTAGTCATAAGGAAGGTCTGGATGTCATGGAACCATGGCTTGCCATCGGAGGCTTCTTCGATCGCAAAGACGAATGCAGGTCTATCAAGACGAGAAAGGACAATTCTTGGAGCTTCATTCCAAAAATTGACTTTGTACATCGAAGCCAACGTGGCTAGGGCATCAGCCATCTGATTCTCAGCTCTGGGCACATGATGGAGTTCCACTCGATCAAAGAACGAAAGCAGCCTTCTGGCATAGTTCATGTACGACACAAAATTCGATTGATGAGTCTCCCATTCCCCTTTAATCTGGTTGATCACAAGTGCCGAGTCACCATATACATCGAGGTTCTTGATTCTCAAATCAATTGCTTCTTCTAGACCCATGATGCATGCTTCGTACTCCGCTTCGTTATTGGTGACCGGAAACGTTAGTCTCGCGGTAAACGGGATGTGAGATCCATGGGGAGTCGTGATGATTGCCCCAATGCCACTTCCGTAAGAATTAACTGCCCCGTCAAATATCAATTTCCATTGGGATTTCCTATCTGGACCCTCGTCGGGAAACGGTTCATCACAACCTTTTACCTTGAGAAACATGATATCCTCATCAGGGAATTCAAATCTCATCGGCTGATAATCCTCGATCAGTTGTTCGGCAAGGTATTTAGACAATATGCTTCCCTTGATGGCCTTTTGGGAAACATACTGAATGTCATATTCCGTCAACACCATTTGCCATCTGGCAATCCTGCCCGAAAGCGCTTGCTTCTCGAAGACGTACATGATCGGATCCATCTTCGAAATTACCATGGTCGTGTGATTGAGCATGTACTGTCGTAAATGTTTGGCATCCCAGGCTAATGCACAACACGTTTTCTCCAGCATCGAGTAACGAGATTCACAGTCTGTGAACTTTTTACTCAAATAGTAGATGGCATGCTCCTTTCTGCCCGTCTCGTCGTGCTGACCGAGAACACACCCCATACTATTCTCTAGAACTGTCAAGTACATGATTAAGGGTCGTCCGGCTTTTGGGGGTATCAAGATCGGAGGTTCCTGTAGATACTGTTTTATCTTATCAAATGCCTTCTGGCATTCCTCGTTCCAGATAATCGCCTGATTTTTCTTTAGCAGTTTGAACATTGGTTCACACGTGGTTGTGAACTGAGAAATAAACCTTGCAATGTAGTTTATTCTGCCCAGGAAACCACGAACTTCTTTTTCAGTCTTTGGCACTGGCATTTCTTGTATTGCTTTTATCTTCGCAGGATCAACCTCGATGCCTCTTTCACTCACGATAAACCCCAGTAGTTTTCCCGACCGTACTCCGAAAGTACACTTGTTAGGATTCAACCTCAAACTGAACTTCCTAAGCCTCTCAAAAAGCTTCAGCAAATTGACCAGGTGTCCCTCCTCCATTTGGGACTTCGCAATCATGTAATCAACATAGACTTCAATCTCATGATGAATCATATCATGAAACAAAGTAACCATTGCCCGTTGGTAAGTGGCCCCTGCGTTCTTCAGACCAAAAGGCATTACCTTGTAGCAGAATGTTCCCCAAGGTGTAATAAACGTAGTTTTCTCCATGTCCTCCGGCGCCATCTTGATCTGATTGTAGCTGGAGAAGCCATCCATGAACGAAAACACGGAGAACTGAGCGGTATTGTTGACCAACACATCAATATGAGGGAGCGGGAAATCATCTTTAGGGCTCGCCCTATTCAAATCCCGATAATCGACGCACATTCGCACCTTACCGTCCTTCTTCGGTACAGGTACTATGTTGGCGACCCACAGAGGGTAAGTAGTGACCGCTAAGAAGCCAGCATCAAGCTGCTTCTGCACTTCTTCTTTGATCTTAACGGCCATATCTGGTCGCGTCCTCCTAAGCTTCTGCTTAACGGGAGGGCAATCTTCTCGCAGCGGCAAGTGATGGACCACGATGTCAGTGTCAAGTCCGGGCATATCTTCGTATGACCAAGCGAAGATGTCACTATACTCTCTCAACATCTCGACCAATCTCTGCTTGACATCACTCTGCAATGCGGCCCCTATCCTGACGTTCCTGACAAGTTCTTCAGAACCCAAATTCATAATCTCAATCTCTTCCTCGTGAGGTAGAATAACTTTCTCTTCTTGTTTCAACAAGCGGGCCAACTCTTCGGGAAGGTCTTCGTCTTCATCAATCTCTTCTTCAGCTTGGTAGATCAGGCAATCTAAGTGAGTCGTAGAAGGTCCAGAGTCGATGTCATCTGCTATGTGGATCCTGCAATAACAAGGGTTAAGCTTAAGACAAGGATATGCAGGTCAGCACAAACCCCATTGCCATTTTATTGTTTTTCAAAACAAATATAAAACAGGAATAACAGAGATCACAATATTTGAATACGAAGCAAAACGCCTTTTGATTTATTGATAAAATGCATGTACATAATCAAACGAGGCCCTGACAATAAAACTACTATGCCCCGGGTAGGACATAGGGTTGTACAATGATTGGAAAAAGTAAATCATTACTCTTCGCTTGTCATCTGGATGATATCCTTGACGGACCAGTTGTTGAGGCCCTCGCCTGGCTTGCTTGGCTGGATCCAAGAGTCTAGGTCGCAATCGCTGTCTTCGCCGTCTTCAGATACTGCATTGAGACTTTCGAATATTACCCCGCCGCTTGTAAACTGGATCGGCCCTTTACCTCGCGACGCACTGTGAGAAGAGGAGGCTTCAGCCGTAGGAGAATATCCTAACCCAAACTTGTCCTATTTGTTAGGTATTTCTAGAATTCGCCCCCAGCCTGGGGTAGATCCGGCCTGAACAGCGGCCCGGGCTTCCTTGAAGGAAGAGAGAGTCATCTCTGGTTTTTCAGTGATTACAGGAGCCACGTTCTTGACTTTAACAGCTTCGAACGCCTGACATAGGATTTCGTGGATTTCCCCATCCAACTCAACATATTTGAAGGACGAAAAATGGCTCACCATTATGTATTCCTCGCCACATACAGTCACGATGCTGCCTCCGACAGCATACTTGAGTTTTTGGTGCAACATGGAGGTCACGGCACCAGCAGAATGGATCCATGGCCGGCCTAAGAGACAACTGTAGGCTGGCATGATGTCCATGATGTAGAAGACTGCGTCGAAAGTTTCCGGCCCGACCTGGATTGGAAATGTCACCTCTCCAAAGACGTGACGCTTGGTTCCGTCGAAAGCCTTCACAACCAGGTCACTGGGTGTGCAAATCAATCCTCGAGTATCTAACTTCATCAATGCCTTCTTCGGAAGAACATTGAGACCCTGTGTCCACTAACACATGAGACATAATCGTTCCCCTACACTCTATCGAGATGTGCAGGGCACTATTGTGGTTTCTTCCCTTTGGCGTCAGCTCCAGGTCAGTGAACCCTAACCCGTTTCCAGCATTCACGTGGGCTACGACCCCTTCTAACTGGTTGACCGATATTTCCTGCGGTACATACATGGCATTCAAAACCTTTAATAGCGCGTTGCAATGTGACTCCGAACACAACAACAAATTCAGGATGGAGATTTTCGAGGGTGTCTGATGGAGGTGATCCACGATTCTGTAGTCACTCTTCTTGATCAACCTCATGAACTCTTCAGCGTCCTTAACAAGTAAGTCCTTCTCTACCCCACGAGGGGTTTCCTCAACGACTTTACTCTTTCCCTTATCATTTACTTCAGCTTTGTCCGCTTTGTCCGCCACAATCTCAGGTGGGGCAAATACTCTTCCGCTGCGCGTGATTCCGTCAATTCCCACTAGGTTATCCACAGATCGCCCAGATGGTTCTAGTTCCAACTTTTATCCGTTACAGTAGACGTCTGCCCCATAATTCCATGGGACAACATTGGTGATTTCAAAAGGTATCGGTCCAGCCTTGGTGATGGTAATTGTGGGCGGTCTGGGTGCAGAAATGGTGATCGTCCGGCGAGGGATGGTGATGGTGGCAACCTCATCATCTTTCTTCAGCATTACCTCTCCCGATCCATATTTGGCCCTTCGGCTAAACTGCAAGAGTCCTTCGGTTATCAGACTCTGAATCCCTACTATCAACTGTTCACATCCATCAGGACGAGTCGCACAGCCCATACACAGTTCTCCACAGCCTGGGAAGAAGCCTCTCTTCATCAGCTTAGCTTTAACGAAGCTAAGTGGTGTCTTCAGATCCTTGACGTCAGTCAACAAATCCAAATTCTCGTCTTCAATAATGGCATTCACCCCACCTCCCCTATGATTCGGAATGGGGTTTTTCGTGACGTTTGGCACATTATCTGAGAAGTTGATGATCTTAGCATCCACCATATCCTGCACCTTGTGCTTCAAGGCTTTGCAGTTTTCTATCGTGTAGCCTGGTGCCCCCGAGTGAAAGTCACATGTTGCATTCGCGTCGTAACCTGGCGGAGGTGCCCCTGTCAAGGGGGCCAGGGTTCTCTTCTGGACTAGCTGTAACTGAAGCAGAGTTTGTAATAGCTGAGCATAGGACATGGGCGGTGTCTCGAGGTGACGACTTGACAGAGGTGCCCTGTTCTGATACTTTCTGTACCCTTGCTGGTTCGGCTGCTGCTGTGGCAAGGGTTGTTGGACTGCAGGGATGGTGATGCTAGCCACCTTCTGGCGAGGGCCTTTACCTTTCCTTCGGGCGTTGGACACGGCGCTCGTCTCTCCTCCCCGCCTTTTGCCACGATATGGTTTCTTTCCTCCTCCAGATGAGGATAGATCACCCTGAATTTTCCACAGTTTGATCCTATTTTCAGCGTGCTTGCCCGTGATGATGAGATCTGAGAAGCTTCCAGACATACCGCTGACTAATTTCTCGTAATAAACCCCTGGGAGGGTGGCTACAAACATTTCAACAAGCTCCTGTTCAACCATCGGCGGCTGAACTCTAGCTGCCAATTTATGCCACCGCTGGGCGTATTCTTTGAACCCTTCGTTGTTCCTCTGTGACAAATTCTGCAGTTGGACTCGGTTTGGAGCCAAGTCACTGTTATATTGGTAATGGTGCACGAATGCCTCAGCAAGTTCCTTCCACGTGCGCATACTGGTAGGCTCCAAACTCATGTACCATTCCAAGGATGGCCCAGACAAGCTATCCTGAAAGAGGTGCATCAGCAACTTCTCGTCTTCAGAGTGAGCGGACATCTTTCGGTAGTATGACCTTAAGTGGACGCGAGGGCATGTGGTGCCCTTGTATTTCTCAAAGTCGGGTACCTTGAATTTGGAAGGCACCTTGAAATCAGCAATCAATCCTAATTTAGACATGTCGACACCCATAGTGTTCAGGTTCTCGAAATTCCTCATCTTGTCCTCGAGTGCCTTAAACCTCGGACGTGCTTCAGCAGTCAGCTCTCCTTCAGCACCCTTCTGGGAGAACAGATCTTCTTGACGGTCTTCTAACCATGGCTGAGGCCCATACAGATTTCCAACACCCGTGTTGCCATTGCCCAGTCCAACATTGACATTAGCTTCAAAATTTCCATTACCGACGCCAGTCGTATTACCGTTGAGCCCCATGTTAGCGATCACATTGCTGTTACCACTACCGTTCCCCCCGGTCACGGGGATGCCATTCTGAGGAGTTTCAACAGGCGGAGGGGTTGGAACATTCCCACCATGGAGTACACCATTGCTGTCAACCCTTGAGATCAGAGGCTGGACCAATGTTCTGAGCTGGTCTTGGCCGTTGGCAACCACTTGCATGAGCTCCATGGAGCGGTCCATCCTCTCTCGGAGCTCCTGAACGTCAGTCTGCACTTGTTCCATTGCTCTAGCTTGATTCGCTCTGGTCGGATAGCGGTGGATTGGTCTTTGATCAATCCTGGAACAACTTGCATACACCAAAGGGTTAGAAAAAACGACAAAGTGCTCGTTATGCAGATGCTTCATGCGAATGCAAACGTGTGTTTGTGCGTTAGGGAGATTTCCCCCCGATCCTAGTGCCTGAGTGCCAGTGCTGATAATAAGAAGTCTGAGTCCAGTCATGGAAATAATATCTCATATATATAAAGAAAGTCCATCAAGGGAGTACACAACGTCACTGAGTACAAGCAGAATTAATAGCATGACCTCGACCAACAAGCCTGGTGATGGTCAGCATACAACAATGATCAAAACAAAAGGATTACAAATATAGTCGAGCACGGCCACGGGCACGAAACTCTTCTAACAGATCCCTCGTTTCTAGATGATCAGGCTGAGTGAGCAACCCTTCGACGAGTAACTCCCTCTGTGTAATAGTGTATTGGAGACCTTCAACTGAGTCTTCCCATGCTCCTTCACCGAAACAATCTTCTAACTTCCGCTTCTTGGATTCAAACGTCTGTTTGCGCTCCTTCAGGTTAGCAAGAGCCTTATTTAGCAGGCCTTCAGTGGTATATCTGCGAGCGGTTTCTTCATCAGACCTCTTCTCACTAGCCTTCACCTGGGCTTTCAATTTGGAGATCTGCTGCTTCAGTTTATCCTCCCGTTCCTTGTTGTTGGCTAGCGTGGCCTTCCAATGCTGATTAAACTTGGATATTCTCCGGTACGCTTCATCCAAGTGCTGCTTCTTAGTGGCCAGTAAGTCATTGACAGCTTTGAAGTCCCGACCCAAACGCTCGCGCTCAGCTATCTGCTTGGTTAAATCCGTCCCTAACTAGTTCACCAGCTTTGTTTGCCTCTTGAAGGAATGGACAGTTTCGCTTCTCTCGCTTCTGAGTTTAGCCAATTCTTCCTCCAGTTCTTCATTTGCCTTCTTCAGCTCGTCTCTCTCAGCTAACACCTGATTATGCTGCTGAATAGGCACGGTGGTAGGCTCTTCAATCACTGGAGGGATTTCTGGCTGGGCAGGTGGAAACGGCATCCCTATAATATCTGCTCTGGCTCTGATCCAGGTCACATACGGAGCGTAGGCTTGGCTATTACTTTTCCCCAGCAACGGCTTTCCCCGCTTACAGATACCATTCCAAGCGTGCTGAAGCTTAGATAACATATCCCCCTCTAGAAGACCAGTGAGGTACAGAGATTCCTGCACCTCTTCATCCTTCGGCGGAGCTCTCAAAGCATAAGCAAACTGTCGGACCAGCAGAGATGGATTATAGTTGATACAACCCTTCTTGCCTATCAAAGGCACATTCGGAAACCCGCTGCAGCTGAAGATGATCTCAATACCCAACCTATCTCTATCAAACCAGGCAATATCCTCCGCTAACAGACTCATCAAGCGCTCAGACCACTCAGCTGTGGTTGTAGACGAAGCAAAGGGACCCTTCTTGGGTAGGTGACTATCAAGCCATCTATAGAGTAGGGGCACACAGCACGAGACATTCTTACCCCTTCTGTTCTCATTTTTGTAGTGGACGGAATGGTAGACATCTTCTATCAAGGTAGGGACTGGATTCCCTGATGCAAAGATGTGAAAGGCGTCGAAGTCTACAAAGTCAGGCATATTGGGGAACATAATGATGCCATATATGCACAAAGCAAGAATGGCGTTGAACACGATCCAACATCCGTCTTTGGCGCACTGCTGGGCCTTTCCCACTAAGAACTACAAGGAGAAACCGGGAACTCTGTTCCAACTAGGCAAGACCAACTCGGAGGCATCCATATGAAGTGAAAGGGCTAGACTAGCCAAATTAAGCGCAACATCCATGTGAACAAAGGGCATCTGACTCTTGATAGGCACACCTAACAAATCAGCATACTCCTCTAGTGTAGGTGCGAGAATAAAGTCCGGGAAAGTAAAGCATCTCAAAGGAGGATCGTAGAACTACAGCAGGGCGTGCAACCCATTCAACTCAAACACAAAGGGTTTACGAACCAGGCCGAGCAGTTTCCCATAAGACTTTCTGAATTCACCTCTCACAGAATCATCTGCCAAAGCAATCAAACCAGTCAGCTGAACAACATCAGGAGCGGGGAGCTTGTAGGCCACAGTCTTCCTCAGAGAACCCATAATAGCACAATAGAAGGCAAGAAAACCTGGACCGAGGGAGACGGTACCTGCAACACAGACACACGTTAATGAAATGCAAATGAGTATGCAAAACAATGCAAGATGCAATCATGCAGCAGGAGATCAAGACGACCGTGTTGTTGAAGAGGTAAAGGTTCTGTATCAACAAAACCACAATACTGCTATGTCAAGAACAACCATTATCTCTGATAAGAAGAAAACCCTGGTATCGGACTATAAATCTGCTCTGTCAAGAACACACATATCTGATGATGAGGAGAAACCCCTGATGTCAGATTATAACTCTGCTCTGTCAAGAACACACATATATCTGATGATGAGAACCTCTGATGCCAACAAAACTGATTCACTATCAAGAAAACCAGGTAGTCTGAAGGTTAAGGTTTCCTGCAACAAACCCGACCCTGCTCACAGGTATGGACCTAAACTGACACAAGTTCGGCATCCTATGCGGTCATCAGCGTCACAGACATTCAAGAGGGGTGATACGATACCCAGAAGGTGTGTCATCACCATCTCATGAAGCGGCCTCACTTAGCTGAATCCCAAATGATCGGTCCCCAGAGTCGACAATCCTCCAAACCAACAACCCCTCAGGCCCAAAGGGCCGGAAAAGAAGTCAACCGGGAGAACCTCGTCTGAGCGTGGATTTCATGAGACACTAGTGCCTGCAAAGCAAGCACGCGCCCACTAATTTCCATAACTAATGCTAGGTACACTCAAGCCTGGGTCTGCCTTCTCACTCATCAGAATGCCCCTCCCACAACAGCACAGATAATCATATCATACTGAAAATAAAATGCGGGAAATAAATGCGATAAATAAACACGACCCAACAAGTAATCATACAAGCGCTAGGATTGACTCTCGCAGGGGACGTTGGATCCCTAAACTGACTCGCATAAGGGACGTTGGATCCCAGGAAACTATCAAATCCCCAGCAGAGTTGCCAGTTGTCGCTACCGCGAAAATAAGGTGCCGGCAAAACAGAAGAGTCGCCACATTTCGTTATTTATCCCTCAGAACAGGAAAGGAAACGATCGGAAAAACCCGACGAAAAGGTATAAGACAAGGTCATCGCAACCATTGTCTGGGTTCGGGAGTCGGTTACGCAAGGGGAAGGTATTAGCACCCCTCACGTCCATCGTACTCGATGGGATCCACGCTTGTTGTGTTTATCTGACAGGTTGGTTTTACTATCTACCTATCAAGGCTGGTCTGAAAAGAAAAGAAAATGACTCGGAGAAGGTGGGATCCACGCTTGTTGTGTTTATCTGACGGGTTGGTTTTACTATCTGCATACGTATTCCCATCAGAGAATGAGAAATCAGAGTCAACGTAGTTTGGCTAACTACGGGTTACGGGGAAGGTGGCTTGCCAATACGTCAGTATTGTGCCTACATACTCTCAACAGGTATGAGAGATCAGAGCTTACGTAGTTCGGGATAATACGGATTACAGGAATTCAGATTCATCTGTTTTATCGAGTAGGGTTAACAAACAGTTCCAGCAGTTTGGTGTAAGCAGCTCGGCCCTTGGAGACTTAGGCGTTACCGTTTGCGGTAGAACTGGGAGTTAACGACACTCTTTTCTTCAGAAAAGCTTCCTTTGACTTATGGGCCCACGGGGCAAAAAGGTTTGAAGTTTGTTTTCTGTCTTTTACGAAAGAACTGTTTTTTATGGATGTTTGCAACCAATATCGCACTAGAGACTATGACCTGAGAGTGAATGCGTTGCATGTCACCCAAAGGGTACCATACTAAACATCCAAGCTGTTGAAAAGAACTCTCCAACAACTCTTTGTCAGGTAGCTTAAGGCTCGTAACGTACAGCGTCAGTTAACCTTTATTACTGTATTTTGATTTGTTTTGAGATGAGAAGAGAACAAACAAGTTCAACTAAGGGGGGACTATCAAGTCCTACTATTTTCATGCTAAGGATTCATCCTATGGTTGAGGTTTGAAATAGGGATCTCCTAGAAGTTATCATGCATAGGTTTCAACCTAAATTTCTAATCATCACTTCCTTATCAAAGGAAGTGAGATTCCTAGGGGATCATATCAATGATAAACAGAAACAGATAAAGCATCAGCTTAAACAGTAAGCAGTAAACAACTGTAAAATGCATGCAATGCAAGTGAGGGAGGAAATGTTTGTGGGGCATCAGCCTCCACAAGCTCGTCTCGACCTCAAGCCAGATATGAATAACTGCAATCATACAGAAAAATAAAATGTCATCAAGCAAATCACAAACCACACAGGCAAGGGAGCAGGGCTCTACCGAATACCCGCAAGCAAAGCCATACAGTAACAATACAAGCAGAGGGAGCAACTCAACCTCTAATGCAATCATGCTCCTAGCTTAAAACAATTTAAACATGAACTTATTCTAATGCATCAAGCAAATCAATTCACAAGTCACAGCAATACAGTTGCACAGCAAGTAAACAGACAGGAAAGAAAGCAGATCAACAGCTTCCACAGCTTCACAGCAAAGCTCCTCTGATAGCATTTCAGTCCTCAGTCTTCAACAGCTCCTCAGGGCTTTCCCCTCCAATAGAAAATAGCAACTTGCTTCCTCAAGCTTCCAACACATCAACATAAGTATCAACTTATCCTTCTTCTTCAAGCCTCAGCTCCAAAGTAAGTATCAACTTGTTCCTTCAGGCTCTCAAAGTATCAAACACAAGTATCAACTTGTTTTCCTCAAGCTTCAGCTCTGTCTTCAATCTTACTTTGATCTTCTTCACAAGTATCAACTTGCTCTTCTGGATCTTCAAGCCTCAGCTTCAATGGCAGTCTTCAAACACAGGGAAATGCAACTTCTAACATATTCAATCTTCTAACAAGGAACTCCATCCTCTAGCAAGGGAGAAAGATTCATCTACCAAGAGCAAGGTTTGGATGATAGACAGCAGAGTGAAGACCAAAGGTCACCACTAAGCACTCCATCATCAAAGAAAGGAACCCTCAAAGGTTCTACCAACTTGTGAAGAGCCACACATCCTACCAAAGGAGGGATGAGGCCTTCACAAGGGGACCTTACATCATTGGGAAGAATGAAAGTGATCAACACCTTCCATGTTTATGAAAGAAGAGAATCTATCTAGAAGCTCTACTTACAAACCCTAATCTTAACACCTAAACCAAACTACACCCAAAAGAAGGGAAATCTTCACATCTAAACTTCTTCGAGCACTCAATGGCCACCCAAGCTTGTCCTCAACATCCTCCAAGAGCAAGCAAAGCAAAACCCTAATCTAAGGGAACTAAAGAAATCAATCTGGTTGAATTAGCAAGTTAGGATCACCTAAAACCTAGTACTAAAGTTAATTCCAACTAAAATACTAAAACCAGTTGTAAAATCCTACAAAAGTAACTATGGGACCCTAATTCAATCATGAATCTACCATACAAAATCTAGAGGTTGAATCATCCACCAAGTCCTAGAAATAAAACCTAAATCACAAGGTACTAAGCATAAACCCTAAAACTAGAGCATCTAAAGTTTCAACTTAAAACTAACCCTAAACGTCTTCACAAAAATGTGATAAAATTACTAGGGGAACATGCATATCTATGCTAGTTACACACAAAAAATCAAGGCAAGACTCATCACCAAATGCTCAAACAAAATTCAGCAAGACAAGGTATCAACCATGGCCATTTTAATATTAATTAATATTCAAAAAAATGAAAATAAAATCACAAATGCATGAATTCCTAATATTTTTATTCTACAAAAATTCTAGATTCAATCATGAATCAGGGGAAAAACGTTTGGAATTAATTGAGTTAATTTCCTATTTTTTATGAATTAATCTCTAAGTCATATGAAATGATGAAAAATAAAAGAAAATAAAAGAAATTAATAAACATGCGTGTCAAATAGCAATGAGCATCAGTTCATTTCTTGGGTTGGTCCAGGAAGGGGGTGTGGATATCACTTTGTGTACTAAGCCCAGAACAATTCAATTAATGAAACGGTGCGTTTCATTTATGAACCTCTCTTCAGAGTTGAAATGCAATCGTGGCCTTCCATTGCTCGCCTGAGTCAAAAGTCCAACACTCATCCAACGGCCATGGCTCATCGTCCCCATTTGAACTCAGTTTGGGGGGAAAACACAGACGGTGGCCTGAACAGTGGTGCCACCGTCTTCTCCGGTGAGACAACCTCCACAGTTCATCAAAACTCACAAAACAAATCATCATTTCACTCCAAATTTGATGCTGATCAAGAATATCAATTCCAAATCATCTGAATCCTTCTCTAACTCAAAACACGATGCCATTTTCAGAATTCATCCAAATCTTGAATCTCACCATTCTTCAAATTAAAGGTCTCAATTCAATCCTCACTCTTCACTGATCAATTTCCACTATTCCATCGTGATTATTCCTTCAAGAATCTTGAGATATCAACCTCAACAGAAAATGATCACACACCTATTTTGTCTCTAATTCACCAATTTCTGATCCTAAATCCAACTACATCAATAGGGGAACCTAACCACATATGAATTTCTAAGCATCTCCCTATAGTTTGAGCATAAATTCAAAGTATACCAACCTGAGTTCAGAGAGGTAACAGAGATGGTTTTTGATCACTTCAACTTCCAAGATGATGCAGACACACTCCAAATTCACTCCCAAAGCCTTTGCACACCTTGATTTGGCTTGATTCTCCCTTGAACTCAAAACCCGATTCTCACTTGCACTTCCAAAAATTCAATGGCTCTTTCTGCAACCAGCTTCAATTCCTTCCAAAAAAAATGAACTGCATTCACTCAATGACTTATATAGAAGTGATTGGGATTGTCTAGAACTTTCTGGAATCATCCAAATGAGATTTTGGATTTTCAAAATCTCTTCAAAATCTCATCCATGGCAATCACTATTCTGGCTCCCTTTGGGCATGGCTATGCTTGTAATCAACTTCTCATGAGATATTGAATGAGTTTAGTGTGTTATTTTCCTTGTTTGCAAGCCAAAGGTGGGAGTTTGATTATGTTGCTTCATCATGAAGAAATGAAATGGAATGGTATGGAAATGATCTCAAATCAAAATTCTAACATTGCCATTATTTCTAAAATCATTTTTCCAATCAATTTGACCTATAATTTGGCTTCATTTGGTCACAAAATGAATTATTTGAATTTTTGGCCATTAAATACTTTTAATTCTTTCTTTTTCAAAATTTCTTGAACCAAGTCTCTCCTTGAGCCATTTCAATGTCTCCTTGATGCATGGTCAAGGTTAAACCGCATTTCGAGCAACTTTCTAGTTGAACAAAGTTTCATTTGAGGCCTCTAAGTTGGTGAAAATGGCCTATGATCACAAATGACCTATAATCACCAAATGTCCAAAATACCTTTGACTTGTCAAAGCCATAACTTGAGTTCTACAAATCCTATCAAGGACTTATAGTACTTCTCTTGAAAGCTAAGAGGATAAGTAACAACATTCATGTTGACCAAAAGTTCATAGGAATCATCCTTCTAGGGAAAAAGTTTCTTGCAAGTTGGGCAACTTTCAAGCTCCAAATTCATATACCTCAGATGACTTGTAACTTGTCAAAGCCATAACTTGAGTTCTACAAATCCTATCAAGGACTTCTAGCACTCAAATTAAATCTAAGATCATGCTCTACAACACTCATGTTGGGGGCAAGATGAGATGACAACCACATCTTGAGCTACATTGCCTTGAAGATAGGGGTCAAACTAGGGGATTTTACACTGTCAAGCCTTAGAAACCCTAGCTTGAAACTTCTCAAACTCTTCAATCATGATGAGTTAACCTTGGAATCCTCCTTAGAACATCTTAATGCATCAATCCATGATCACATGGATCTTGGATTAGGTCTGAACCTTCTTCAAATCCTCAGTTGACTTAGGGTTGACCCAGTCAAACCCTAGTTGCACCAATCATGGCTAAGGCTTCTTAATCTTGCACAATGACCTGTATAGGCCCCAAAGTGATCTTCAAACCTTATCATGAGATCTCTCAAGACCTCAAGTCCATCTCCATGACCTTAGAATCATCTGATGGCTTCCCACAACTCTCAAGTTAGGAGACCTACACACTTGGCTTTAATCACTCTCTGTGAGGATCTTTTAACTTCTCTGACAAGGATATCAACCCTTGAACATCTGAATAACCTTCTTAGCTAGCTTCAAAGTCTTGTGTAGCTCTTGATTGGTAATCATACCTCTTGATCTCCTGCATACATGTCAATGAGATGCAAATGATAATGCTAATGTGAATGAAATGAAACATAAGCTAGGTAAAGAAAAGATGGGCAAATTTTGGGGTGCAACAGTTATGTATACTTATTTCATATGTTTCCCAAGAAAAGAGAAATGCTGCTTTCTTCTAAGAAGTATTGATATAGTAGTCACCTGTCGAGTTTTCTCTCACCTTGTGTTGGATATTGATTTAAAATCCCCCACAACTTGACTTTTTACTATGATGTTAACTTCTTATTTTTCCCGGCAAGTCCAAGATGTTTCTCTCAGAGTTGGATAGTCCTCGGAGTTCTTTCTTATATCCCTAGAAGAACTGTGTTATTCCCTAGTGGATTTTATGTAGATGTTTGCATGACCACAATCCTTCAGCGGATCCTTTATTTTTTTTCCTCAGCAGACCTATTTATCCCTTTGAAAAGGATTTTGAATGGATTTTCCTTATCCCCTGGAAGAGTCAAGAAGATTTGGGTTGCTTTTGTTCCCTTAACAGTTTATCTTCTGTCCTTGAAGCAGAGTTCATGTTGTTATCCTCTATGTGGATTACTGATTATTGAAGATCGATCTTTGGGTTTCTCCCAAAGCAGTATCTCCATCTCCTCAGCGAGATTTGAGCCTTGTAGTAGGATTTATTTTCCTTTGATGGCTTTTATTTAGCTATTGTAGGATTTATTTTGTTTATCGCTAGCAGGATCTTCAGTGATGTCTCCAACTTGTTGAGATTAGCCGAGTATTTGATGGTGTTGTGATGTTTTGTTCACCCTCTGTTTATCCTCCTTGTCAGTTTTTTCAGCATATTCATGCTCATATGTATTGCATGAGCATTCATTTTGTTTAGCATAGCATGTTATTCTTGCATTGTGCATCTTGCATTTTTTGTTGGTGCTTCCTTGCTCTCTGGAACTGTTGTCCCCGTGGAGTGCGTGTGTCCTATTTCCATTAGAATGTTGACTCTAAGCAGAAAATGCTTATCCTTTCTAATTTTCCACTGAGTTTATGCCTCGTGGAAGATGTTCGTTTTAGCTTTCCTCCCCAGCTTTTATCTAGATGGAATCGATCCCCAGTTGAGTTATTTCCTTATTGGGTCGAGTCTTGTTTGGCCGTTCTCTCCAGTTTGTTCCTAGATTGAACTTTGGTCTCTTGCAGCGGTTAGTTTGATTTTCTCTGGGCTGTGAAACCTAGATGATGAGAAGGTATTTATTTCTCCCTTTTGAGGATTTATTTTCCTCGGAAAAAATCTGTTATTAATCCCCATCAGAAGATGAAGATTTGAATTTCCCCGGCGGTGTTTCGATAACACTCTCTTGGTAATTGCTTGTCTGGCTTCATGTGGCATCCTCTTTATTTGAGCAGCTTGTGTGTCCCCAGCAAGGTAAACCTCACCTGGTAACAAGTGGAAGCCTCTTTATTTGAGCAGCTTTTGTAATCTTCAGGAATTGATTTGTATCTTCGTAATAAATGGTAGTTCTCTAGTTCATCCTCAGCTGAGAAGTTTATTGTGAAATGATGGATCCTTACCCGACCAGCTTTTCCATCAAATGGCATCTCTGTGGAAGAAGTCCCGGTGAGAAGTTTGTTGTGAAATCCTCAACATATAGTTATCTCTTTATTTGAGAAGTTTGGTGTATGATTTAATCTACCTGTATCTCTTTTGAAGATCCCTGACAGAGTTATGAATATTTCATCTCCAACAGATGGTTGTCTCTTTATTTGAGAAGTCTGTTGTCTGGTTTGAGCTGCCCGGTGATAGGTAGCTAATGATATTTCTCGTCCTACCCAGTGACAGGTAGTCGAGTATGTTTGTCCTACCCAGTGATAGGTAGTTGACCTTTATTTTCTTTCTCCTACCCAGTGACAGGTAGTCGACCTTTACCTTTTTCTTCTACCCAGTGACAGGTGGTCGAGTATGTTTGTCCTACCTAGTGACAAATAGTTTACCTTTATTTCCTTTTTCTACCCAATGATAAGTAGTTGAATTATGTTTTTCCTCCCTAGTGACAGGTAGTCGACCTTTATTTCTTTCTCTTATCCAATGACAGGTAGTTGAGTTTTGCTTACCCTACATGGTGACAGGTAGTTGATAATCTTTCCTTGTGAGTTCATTGCCTTTACTTTCTACCTGGTGACGGGTAGCTGGTAATGTTTCTTCACCTTTTGAGTATATTGCCTTTATTTTTCTACCCAGTGACAGGTAGCAGGTAATGTTTCTTACCCCTTTTGGTTGGTTATCCTTTGTTTTTACCCAGTAACCGGTAAAAGGTAATCCTTCCTCCCGAGCTTGTTGCCTTTATTTGTCTACCCAGTAACTGGTAGCAAGTAACATTTGTCTCCCTTTTGGTTAGTTACCGTTATTTTCTACCTAGTAACCAGTAGTCGGTAATCTTTCCTTGTGGTAATATTCCTTTTTCTACCCAGTAACAGGTAGTTGATATATTTTTTACCCTATCCAGTAACTGATAGTTGGTAACCTTTTCCTTCAGGTTTATTACTCTTGCTGAACTACTCAATAACCAGTTGTCAATACTGCGAAAATGAGGTGCCGGTAAAACAGAAGAGTCGCCACCTTTCGTTATTTATCCCACAGAAAGGGAAAGGAAACAATCGGAAAAACCTGACGAAAAGGTATAAGACAAGGTCATCGCAACCATGCCTGGGTTCGGGAGTCGGTTACGCAAGGGGAAGGTATTAGCACCCCTCACGTCCATCATACTCGATGGGATCCACGCTTGTTGTGTTTATCTGATGGGTTGGTTTAACTATCTACCTATCAAGGCTGGTCTGAAAAGAAAAGAAAAATGAAGAAAAGGGGACTCGACAGAGCGTCGCTGCTCTAGGCCTACGTATTCCCTCTACAATGTGAAAGTCAGAGTCAATGTAGTTTGGCTAACAACGCGTGAAGGGAAGGTTGCTCGCCAAGATATCACATCTTGTGCCTACGTACTCTCAACAGGCTTGAGAGATCAGAGCTAACGTAGTTCGGGATAAAAAGGGGACACAAGTTTGTCTTTTTTATCCGAGTACGGTTAACAAACAGTTCCAGCAGTTGGTGTATGCAGCTCAACCATTGGAGACTAGGCGTTACCGTTTGCGGTAGAACTAAGAGTTAACAACACTCTTTTATCTGAAAAGGTTTTCCTTGAATTAAGGGCCCACGGGGCAAAAAGGGTTTGAAGGTTTGTTTTTTGTGTTTTACGGAAGAAGTGTTTTTTATGGATGTTTGTAGTTCGTACAACACTAGAGACTATGACTTAGGAGTGAATGCGTCGCATGTCACCCAAAGGGTACCATACTAAACATCCTGATTATTGGAAGGAAACCCTCCAATAATCATTTCCTAAGTAGCTTAAGGCTCGTAACGTACGATATCAACTAACCTTTATTACTACATTTTGATTTGTTTGAAGATGAGAAGAGAAGAGGAGGCCTCTACAGGGGAAACTGAAACCCTACTGTTATCATGCAAATTTGTCCTAATGGGTGAGGTTGAAACAGGGAACTCCTATATGTTATCATGCATGGTTTCAGACCTAATGTCTATCATCACTTCCTTAAAAAAGGAAGTGAGAGCCCTAAGGGAACATGCAAGTGGGAAACAGAAAAACAACTGCCAAAATCAGTAAAGTAGATAAAACAGAAAAGCAAGCAGTAAAGATGCAAACGCAATGCAACAATACAAGCAGAGGGAGAAACTCAACCTCTAAGCAAACAAACAAAGAGAACAGACAAAACAGTCAAGCAAAGGGAGGGTAACCTCAACCTTTCAATGCAAACACATCAATTAAGAAAGGGAAAATAACACACAAGCAGAGGGAGAAACTCAACCCTTAATGCAAGCAAGCAGAGGGAGACCCACTCAACCTCTTAATGTAGTCATGCACCAACACTTAGACTACCCTAACCATGAGCTACCCTAATGCGACACACCACTCAATCATGAATGAAGGAAAGGAATTATGAGAAATAAGGAATTCATCCCACAAGTAATCAAACAAGGCATCTATCCTAAAGAATAGAATTGATGATGGGATGCATGGTGTATACCAAAGGTATCCACCATGATGTTCAACCAATCATGGATAATCAAGAAATGAGGTGATACATGGTGTATACCAAATGTATCCACCAGGATATTCAACCATTCAGAGGATATTAGAAATGAAGGGAAGCATGGTGTATGCCAAAGGCATCCACCATGACACTCTACCATACATGGGAGATTGAATTGAAGGGAATAATGGTGTATGCCAAAGGCATCCACCATGACACTCTACCATTCATGGGAGATTAAAATGAAGGGAAGCATGGTGTATGCCAAAGGCATCCACCATGACACTCTACCATTCATGGGAGATTGAAATGAAGGGAAGCATGGTGTATGCCAAAGGCATCCACCATGACACTCTACCATTCATGGGAGATTGAAATAGGCATCCACCATGACACTCTACCATTCATTGGAAAATCATCTTCCTAAGAGTCTTCAGAAAGGAACCCTAAGGACAAGTCAAGGATCACCTAAACTAAAGGAGCTATGCACAATCTAAGAACTTAGGGATCACTCTAAAGATGTGTCAACCTATGTACTAAATATTAATGGGAAGATTGGATGCTTAAAGTTGGCTAAAAGTTCATTTATTAGGCCAAACTATGAGAAGGTGCAAGTTGAAACATGCAAACATTGGTCAGAATGTAAAATGTGGGAAAACTAGGAAATCAATTCTAAAAATCCTAAGGAAAATCCTAGACGATCCTAAATGTTTTGGGAGTCTATGGTTAAAGTCTCAAGTCAAAGCTCTATGCCTAAGGGCACTAAGAGAAAGCTAAACCAAGAGGTTTGCTATGGGAGATTCAAATGGGGAAGGCTCTAAAGACGTGCTTCAAAACTATACCTAATGGAATCTAAAAAATGCAAGAAAAATATACAATATTTTACAATATATCAACACTCACCATACAAAAAATCAGAGATTAATATGGATTATTGAAAGAGAAAGAAAATCATAAAGCCCAACATGCAATTTTGCAACCATTAAAAACATACTAAATGAGAAAATATGCCATTAATTGAAAAACGCATGAAAACTGAAATTAAAAAATATGACAAAATTCTAGACATATCAAACTATCTACTTGATTTTTTTCAATATTTATTAACATCATTTGGTATTTTTTCTGAATTAAAATCAAACAGCTATCAAAACAGAAAAATAAGAGAAAATAAAATTAACATGGAAAATACAAGGGGTGCAGTTAGTACTATTCTATGTGTTAATCCATTTGGGCCTGCGCGTGGGGGGGGGGGGGGGTGCAAACAGCACAAGACTAAAGCTCGGCTGAATTAAAACTCAACATTTTATATGTGGATGAGGGGCTAAACGTGAGAGCCTCACGACCGTGCGATGAAGTGACCGAGTCAAGGCCTTACGCATGATCCTACGGCCAAGATGCATTCTGGCGTTTTGAACGGAAAAGGGAGGGAGAGCTGCCGGCGCGGTGGGGCTGTTCACAGACGGTGGCTGACATATTTTCCGGTCATCTTCTTCCTCATGCCATCAATGGCATTTTCTCATTTCTTAACCAAAACAAGATTTTCTTGAACCAAAACCATGTGATTTTTCGTGTAGAATCAGAATATGCAATTTATTTCCACTTTCCTCCATTAAAATTCAAAATTCATGAACATCCAAGAATCACTCAAGAATTATCAAATTTCTCAAAACTCAAAATTTAAGATACTAATCTCTTTCTCTCACTTCCTACATCATGAATATCAAATTCTTTTCCATTTTTATCCACTAACAAGAGAGAAAATCAAACTACAACCTAGGGTGTCAATTCTTGAAGTTTCATGGAACTTAACCAAACTAATCCTAAAAGCTTCTACATGCTCCAAGGATCATAATTATGTAAAAATGGCGCGATAACACATCAAGAGCAGAGCGTATGGATGAGAAATAAGAACCTCGTTCGGAGCTTCAATGGTGGAGTGTGGAAGCTTCCAATTTTGTTCATATCAATTTTGTTCACATTTTTTTTCACTTTTTCCTTTGTAATTTCCATGAACATGGTGTGTGGAAGCTTCCAATTTTGTTCATATCAGTTTCTTATGATACAAGGAACATGTAGGGATGAGATTAATGTCTTAGAAGTGAATGGATGGTTGATTTTGAATTTGTGACATAAAGTTCAAGAAACCATGAAAATGGCCAAGTAAATGACTTCAAATTTAATTGGTAATATTCCCATTGTTCTTAAAACATTATTTGCACTCAAAAAATGTACCAACATGACATGAATTGGTTCCAAAATGAATTGATTTGAATTATTGACTTTTAAGGGCTTTTAAAGCTTTCTTTCATGAAAATTTTTCCAAGCATTTTCTTATCCAAGCCATATCAATGGATCCTTGAGGGTTGGTTGACCGAATGACCCCATTTGGAGCAACTTTGAAGTTGGAAATATTTTCATTTGAAGTGTGCAAAGTGGTGAACTTGACCTATAATGAAAATGACCAATAATCTTACTTTCCCAAAATACCCTTGACTTGTAAGTCTCATATCTTGAGTTCTACAAATCCAAATGAGGACTTCTAGTACTCTTTGGAAAGCTAAGATCATGAGGATCAACTTTCATGTTCACTTGAAGTTGAGGAGAAACTTCCTTCTTGGTCAAAAATGGCATGGAAGTTGGTTGACTTTTGTTGACTAAAATCACATTCATCTGATGACCCGTAACTTGTCTACTTCATAACTTGAGTTCTATAAATCCAATCAAGGACATCTAGTACTCAAATTAAAGCTATGAACATGCTATACAAGTCTCATGTTTATGTCAAGATGAGATGAGGCTTGCATCTTGAGTTATGTGGTCTTGAAGTTAGACACTAAACCAGGGGATTTTACACTGACAAGCATAGCAACCCTAGCCTAGCAACTTCTCACACTCTTGAATATTGATGAGATAATCTTGGAATAATATTTGGCATGTCTCAGCACAACATCCCATGATCACAAAGACTTGGAATTAAGTTTTAATCTCCTTCAATTCAACTGTTGACTTAAGGTTGACCAAGTGAAAACCCTAATTGCACCAATCTTGACTGTGGCTTTACACACTTGATATAATGACTGACACAAGCTTCAAGATGACCCTCAAGGTATTCCATGAGCTCTCTCAATATTCTCCACCCATAACCATGGTTTCAAAACCATTTGATGACCTTCACAGACCCCCACGATAGGAGGTACACCATTCTTAACCAATTCACTCCTTCTGATGAGCTTTGCCATTCTTTTGATAACGATAAACACTTGATAGCTTAAATATAATCACTTGAATAGGCTCTAGAACCTTTGGCAGCCCCTTCTTGATGAACACACCTCCTGATCCCCTGCACAAATGATAATTCAATGTGTATGCTAATGCTAAGATGAATGCAATGAAACAAAAGCCAGCTAAAGCAAAAAGTTGGGCAAATTTTGGGGTGTAACAGCTGCCCCTATTCAAACGACTTGGACCGAACTGGGTGAGAGGTGAAGAACCTCCAATCAATCGAAGTAAAAGGCGATTGAATATCGACAAACCCGAAAATTTGCAACCTGTACAAACACAAAATAGCGAATTCCAACCAAGGGTTGGAATACCGATATGCCAAGGATAATAATCCAATATAATCTGAAATTCATCCAAAAGATGACAACCAAAGGTCGGGAAAACGCCCGGAGGACACCAACCAAGAGTTGGAACAACCAAAGGCCAACTGATACCAACCAAGAGTTGGGAAACAACCAAAGATACCAACCAAGAGTTGGGAAACAACCAAAGATACCAACCAAGAGTCGGGATTGCAAACTCGGACTACCAACCAAGAGTTGGAACAAGCCAAAGATACCAACCAAGAGTTGGGATGAAACCGGCAACAAATACCAACCAAAAGTTGGGATAGCGAACTCGGGATACCAACCAAGAGTTGGAACCACAAACAAATAGGGCACCAACCAAAAGTTAGGGTGACAAAACCTCGGATACCAACCAAGAGTTGGAACAAAGATCAACGGATACCAACCAAGAGTCGGGATAACGTCCAACAGGTGCCAACCAAGAGTTGGGAAACAACTAGAAGATACCAACCAAGAGTTGGAAAACGAACCAAGGAATACCAACCAAGAGTCGTACTAACAAACCATGGCTACCAACCAAGAGTCGGAATGAAACAACCAACAGATACCAACCAAGAGTTGGGAAACAACTGAAGGATATCAACCAAGAGTTGGAAAACAAACTCGGGAATACCAACCAAGAGTTGGAAAATCACTACAGATACCAACCAAGAGTTGGGAAACAAACTCTGGAATACCAACCAAGAGTTGAGAAACAAAGGTACTAACCAATAGTTAGAATCACTATGGAACACCATTGATCAATGGTCGGAACACAAGCTGCTAACCAAGAGTTAGGATTGTTGGGGGAACAAGGAATACCAACCAGGAGTTGGGATAACATCCACTAAAGAACACCAATACCGCCGACCAAGTTTCGAAAAAACGTCCGTCATGACACTATCAACTGAGAGTCGGAATAACGACACTGCAGGGGATAAAGTCCGACCAGAAATTCGGAACTAAAACTGATAACCAATAGTTAGAATCAACGGGACCTACTGACTGGAAATTAACTGACAACAGCTGAAAACTACAACCCAGAGTTGGAAACAAGCAACTCTGTTGTGGAGGAACAGGACTACCAACCAATAGTTGGAAGCGTCAAATAAAGACCACCAACCAATAGTCGGAACTGCGAGGAAAATCACCAACCAATAGTTGGAATCAAAGCATTAACCAATAGTTGAAACCGTAGAATAAAATCCATCAACCAATAGTCGGAACAACGAGGAAACTGCCAACCAATAGTCGGAACAACGAGGAGACTACCAACCAATAGTTGGGAGAGTCGAAAGAAGACCACCAACCAATAGTTGGAATAACGAGGGACTACCAACCAATAGTCGGAACAACGAGGAGGACTACCAACCAATAGTCGGAAGAACCAAAGAGAAACTATCAACCAATAGTTGAAACCAGAAAAGGACTACTATCAACCAATAGTTGAAAGAGTAAAAGAAGGACTAGCAACCAATAGTTGGGAGAGTCGAAAGAGGATGACCAACCAAGAGTTGGGAGGGTCGAACGAATACCACCAAACAATAGTTGGAAGAGCGCATAACGACCACCAACCAATAGTCGGAACAATGAATAAAGACCACGAACCAAGAGTCGGAATAACGAGGGAAGATCGCCAACCAATAGTCAAACGAGTAAAAAGGGGACTACCAACCAATAGTCGGAAAAATGACTGCAAGGGATAACACCCAACCAAAAGTTGGTAAACCAGGATGCTAACCAAGAGTCAGAACACAAGCCACTAACCAAGAGTTAGGTTTGTCAGGAAAATAAATCCTCATCAACCAAAAGTCAGAACAAAAACTACTAACCAAGAGTTAGGATGGCAAAGATTGTCAACCAAGAGTTGGAACAATAGCTACTAATCAAGAGTTAGAATAAAGGCTGCTAACTAAGAGTTAGGATAACCAGGAAAAATAGATCCTCCTCGACCAAACGTCGGAACAAAAGCTAATAACCAAGAGTTAGGATCACTAGGGGACGCTACACGAAGCTGACTCTACCACAGGAGACTACCAACCAAAAGTTGAGATGATCACCCAAAATTATCAACCAAGAGCTGAAATAAAAGGCCACTAACCAAGAGTTAGGATAACTGCTACTAACCAAGAGTTAGAATAACAACGATTGCCAACCAAAAGTTGGAACGAAGATTCAGCAAAGGGGCAACCAGAGATTACTAACTGAAAGCTATGACAAGACACCTTAACTTACCAAAACACCAGTCATCATGAATTGGACTACGCGGGGGAATGCCAACCAACAGTTGGAATAAGAGAATCAACGGACTCACAAAGGGGTTTGAATCAGTAAGACTTCATTGGGGAGAAGACTAGACGGCCAATGCCGGGAACGTTTCCAACCATATCCCGAATCAAACAATCTTCTTTCTTAACAGTAATCGGTACCAAACCTGGCTTATGTTTCTGATGCATATGTTTGAGAATGGCATAATGCTCCATACAAAATGGAAATGCTACTCGTTTGGAAGGATGCCATGCAATGATGCAAAGTGCAAAGGGATCTCCCCCAGCAAAATAAATGCTATAGAAGAGAGACCGGCTCCGCTGGGGAAAACCGGGTATCATAGAATTACTCCAGCAAAATAAATGCAGGAAAGGTGCAACCGACTCCGCTGGGGAATAACAGAAGGTGCCAAGCATGATTGGACTCTCCTGGGGATAGCTTGTGCGCGCCAATGATGATTGGGCTTTTCTGGGGAAGAACAGACGAAGTTTTCCTGCGTACCACTGGCAATTGGATTCTGGAATGATGCGTCAACATGGATTGGGTTTCCTAACAACCACCAATAGGCCTTGAGCTATAGATTATCCATGATGGGCCAGTTACGACTGATGTTGGAAAATATCCTGTCTAGATTCAAAGGTTTTGGTTGAAGGGTCGAGGGATAGTAGCAAGGCTTCCCAACATTCGTTTTGAACTTGAAGGTTGATCAAACCTGCTTGAGTAGCTCTGACGATACGGAGAGGAACGATTCCTTTGTTTCCATATTTTGCCCCAGCCTGTGGGATTTCTGTGGGGATATTCCTCGAAGGGAAATCTGCAATCTCTGCACCCTGATCTGCCTCAGCACCTTGAGCCTCGAAGAGGTGCTTCATATTAATTTCCCCACGGGCAAGAAATAACTTCTGCGCTCTTAGGGTGACCTGCCCTTGTCTTGCAACGACTTTGCCCATGATTGGCTACTCTTTGGGAAAATACCCTGGTTGTACTCAAGATATTTATCAAACCTCGACCTGACTGCTTCAGATTAACTAACTTCTGGATGGCTAACTCCCATGTTATGATCAGTGGACATGGTTTGCCCCGGTTCATCGAAATTCAGGCATTCTGCATTCTATTCTGGTCAGACTTTCCATTGTGGAAACTTTCCTGCTGTCAAGCGCTTACTTGCTAGTAAAACAAGTTGTTCTGCATAAAAGACATATTAAATGCAATGCATATGGCAGTTTTGAAAATCCAATTCGGTTTACTGGAAAAAAATTTGTGACTTAAAGTGTATGAATCATTCATCAATATGTCAAAATCAATACAACGCTATAAGAGGAATCCTTTATTGGGAGTCAGTTTCGATGCGATCTTTACCGAAGTATGCTTTCGAAACAAACCTGCTTCAATTAGGAATTTTAAAGGTTGTAACGTGGTCAGGTTCACAGTTACAGAAGGAAAGGATATAGGCTCAAAATTCATTTTAACCCACTCATTCTCCGTGATGTTCTCCAATCCTATATTCAGCTAATTCGACCTTAGCGTTCACCTTTCAAAGGTTGTATGACAGGAGTGACAGTTCGGGAAACCACGCATTTTCGGAGTGACAGTCACTCGCTTTACGCCAATGGGCATCCAGAGCCACACGATTTCGTTCTTGTTTGAGGATTTTTCTCTTGTAATCCTTTTTCGCTTTTTTCTTTTTCATTCCCTAACTTTTTCCTGGACTAACTCTTTTGAGTTTCTTCGATTTTGAAGTCCAGCGGGATACCCTAATTTTTGCCTAAGTCGCTTGTTTGCAAGATTCGACTTAGCGGGCTTTTTCTTTGATTTTTTTTCTTTGTCTCTATTTTTTTTCTTTTCGAACGAGTCGCGTGACACCGGCTTGTCTGACTTGTTTGAAAAGAATTTGTGACTGTTTTACTCCTGATCAACCAGGTTTAACCATTATGGTTTTTTTTTAGGTACGACCTATAGCGGTGTGATTGGTCCTCGAACGGACAGTCCTTTTGTAATTTGAACGCTTGGTCAAATTAACTGACACCTACCCTGCCCCGGGTTATGATTGAGGGTTTTTGATTTTCAGAAAGAAACTTCTACTACTAGGCTCAACGGGGTTAACAAGGGATTATCTTCCTTCTATCTCCGGTGTTTGTCGATTTGAAACAATGCTTGTACATCATCAACAGGTTTTTATTCAAAAGCATACATTCGGAAGCTTGCGCTTCTCGAAATTTCGTCATCCTCCCCAGATTCCACTTAAACAAGCGTTTGAAATAAAAGAAAGCAATAGAGTGAACACGAATGGATTTATGCAAAAACATGCATATTTATTTCATTTATCAATATCAATTGAAAACAACAAGCTTTACAAACGAAATTTGCAATTAAACAGGAAAGAAACTACAACTGTAAAGAAATGACATGATAAAATGCAGATTGCCAGCTTCTAGGCACTGGGCTTCCGAACTTGATTCGCCGCTGAGGCAACCATCTTTAGAGTTACTCGTCAAAGTCAGTCTGAAAGGCTTCTGAACCTTCATTCTCGGGGAGCTCTTCCACAACATGAACTGATGTGCCCACCTGGCTGGATGAAAGAAGATCGTTAATCTGAATACCCTGAGGCGTAATCGAGAACCTGTTGGCGTCCAATAGAGTCTGAACCTGGCTCTTAAGCACCTTGCAGTTTTCGGTTGAGTGTCCTTGTGCCCCAGCGTGGTACTCACGATGGGCGCTCGCAATAAAACCTGGCGGATACGGAGGAATCACCGGTTTAATCTCCTTTGGCACTATCAGGCCACCCTTGATCAGATATGGCAATACCTGACTGTATGACATGGGCAACTGAGCGAACTGCCTTTCTGGCTTCTTTGGTCTTTGCTTGGCGTGCCGTCCCTGTTGATGGCGATATGACCGTTGACTCCAGAAGGGAGATGATGTCTGATGCATGGACCCTAGGGGTTATTGACTTTGAACGGTCAAGACATCTGGAGATTGAGCCTGAGATACCAAGGAATCATTTTGCTCGGATGCACTCATCCTCAGGTTTAGTCCCGGAATTGGCAATAGCTGCGGGCACGGAGATTTAGAAGTCATAGATTGCAAGGCATCCTTCGGGTCCAATGCAGTTTTGGGGATGAAAGCATGAGTGTCCATCTTTTCTGTAATGCCTAGAATGAGACCCTCTTTTATACTCGTGTCGCCCGACGCGAACTTAACGGCCTTTGAATCGATCAAATCCTGAACTACGTGCTTAAAGGCTTTGTAGTTCTCAACATGGTGTCCGGGTGCCCCATCATGGAAATCATAATGGGCGTTTGCATTATAGCCAGGTGGTGGGGTCCCAGTTAGTGGATGTAACTTCCGTAGTTCGACCAAACGAAGCTGAAGCAAGACTTGCAGCAACTGAGTGTCAGTCATGGGGATCTTATCAAAGATTCCGTCGGGCTGCTTCAGCCTTGGCACATACCTCCTGGCCTTAGGAGTGTCTTGGGGAGTGAGAGATAGTTGCTGACATGGAAAATCTGGGATCTCAGGTCGTGCCACAGGTCTTCGAGGCACATCACGCCTTGGGACAGATTCCATGGACAAAAGCGGAGCAAGCATCTCTACTGCAACTTTAGGCACCTGGTCACCTTCTTCTCTGAGAACCTTTCTTACTACCTCCATGATCAAACCCACCTGAGTTTTCAACTGCTGGTTCTCCTCTCTGCGTACTTGCTGGTTCGAACGCAACTCTTGCATGTTCCCCATAACCCGCCTCATCTGGCCTTGGACCTCACTCAGCTCTGCTCGTACCTGTTCCATAGCCTTGTGGGGATTTCTGTAATCTTCCTGATCAGATATCCTGCAACAAAATGTTTAGCACAGGGAATAAGATCAATGGTTCTGCGGTACCTGCTATGCAAAATGATATGCAGATGCAAATGCAAAAATGTAGCAAGGGATCAAGAGTGTTGCGCTGTTGACTAAAGGACCAGAATTCTGCTTCAGCGAGAATATAACACAGCTCTGATAATTAGGACCCACTAATACCAAGAATACGGATTCATACTGTCAAGAAAAACCAGGTTGTCTGAAGGTAAAGGTTTCCTGCATAACCCCAGTCCCACTCACAAGTATGGACCTATCCACTGATAACGGTACGACATCCTATGCGTTCCTCAGCGTCACAGACTTTCAAGAAATGATGATACGTTCACCATTTCTGGTTTGGCATCATCACCCCCTGAAGTGGCCTCACTTAGCTGAGTAACAAATGATCGGTTCCCAGGGTCGAAAACTCTTCAGACCAACAACCTCTCAAGCCTATAGGGCTGGAAAAGAAGTCAACCAAGAGAATCTCGTTTGAGCATGGATTTTGCGGGACACTAGTACATGCAAAGCATGCACGTGCCCACTACTTTCCACAACAAATGCTAGGTGTACACTCAATAATGATATCATACTGAAAATAAAATGCGGAAAGTAAAGTGCGATAAATAAACGCAAACCCAACATATAAACATACAAGCGCTAGGATTGACTTGCATAGGGAACCAGATTCCCTGGCAGAGTCGCAAGCTGCTGGGGATGACCCAGACAGCTAGGAAGAAAATCCAAGGAGAGACTCGCATAGGGAACCATCGCATTCCCCAGCAGAGTTGCCAGCGGTCGCTACTGCGAAAATGAGGTGCCGGCAAAACAGAAGAGTCGCCATCTTTCGTTATTTATCCCACAGAAAGGGAAAGGAAACGATCGTAAAAACCTGACGTAAAGGTATAAGACAAGGTCATCGCAACCATGTCTGGGTTCGGGAGTCGATTACGCAAGGGGAAGGTATTAGCACCCCTCACGCCCATCGTACTCGATGGGATCCACGCTTGTTGTGTTTATCTGACGGGTTGGTTTAACTATCTACCTATCAAGGCTTGTCTAAAAAGAAAAGAAAAATGAAGAAAAGGGGACTCGACAGAGCGTCGCTGCTCTGGGCCTACGTATTTCCTCGTGCAATGGGAAAGTCAGAGTCAACGTAGTTAGACTAACTACGGGAGAAGGGAAGGTTGCTCGCCAAGATATCGCATCTTGTGCCTACGTACTCTCAACAGGCTTGAGAGATCAGAGCTAACGTAGTTTGGGATAAAAAGGGGACACAGGTTAGTCTTTTTCATCCGAGTACGGTTAACAAACAGTTCCAGCAGTTGGTGTATGCAGCTCGACCATTGGAGACTTAGGCGTTACCGTTTGCGGTAGAACTAAGTATTAACAACACTCTTTTATCTGAAAAGGTTTTCCTTGAATTAAGGGCCCACGGGGTAAAAAGGGTTTGAAGGTTTGTTTTTTGTCTTTCAAGAAAGAAGTATTTTTTATGGATGTTTGTAGTTCGTAAAACACTAGAGACTATGACTTAGGAGTGAATGCATCGTATGTCACCCAAAGGGTACCATACTAAACATCCTGATTATTGGAAGGAAACCCTCCAATAATCATTTCCTAAGTAGCTTAAGGCTCGTAACGTACGATATCAATTAACCTTTATTACTGTATTGTGAATTGTTTGAAGATGAGAAGAGAAGAGGAGGCCTCTACAGGGGAATTTGAAACCCTACTGTTATCATGCAAATTTGTCCTAATAGGTGAGGTTGAAACAGGGAACTCCTATATGTTATAATGCATGGTTTCAGACCTAATGTCTATCATCACTTCCTTAAACAAGGAAGTGAGAGTCCTAAGGGAACATGTGAGTGGGAAACAGAAAAACAACTGCCAAAATCAGTAAAGAAGATAAAACAGAAAAGCAAGCAGTAAAGATTCAAACACACTGCAACAATACAAGTAGAGGGAGAAACTCAACCTCTAAGCAAACAAACAAAGAGAACAGACAAAACAGTCAAGCAAAGGGAGGGTAACCTCAACCTTTCAATGCAAACACATCAATTAAGAAAGGGAAAATAACACACAAGCAGAGGGAGAAACTCAACCCTTAATGCAAGCAAGCAGAGGGAGACCCACTCAACCTCTTAATGCAGTCATGCACCTACACTTTGACTACCCTAAACATGAGCTACCCTAATGCGGCACACCACTCAATCATGAATGAAGGAAAGGAATTATGACAAATAAGGAATTCATCCCACAAGTAATCAAACGAGGCATATATCTAAAGAATGGAATTGATGATAGGATGCATGGTTTATACCAAAGGTATCCATCATGATGTTCAACCAATCATGGGTAATCAAGAAATGAGGTGATACATGGTGTATACCAAACGTACCCACCATGATATTCAACCATTCAAAGGATATTAGAAATGAAGGGAAGCATGGTGTATGCCAAAGGCATCCACCATGACACTCTACCATTCATGGGAGATTGAAATGAAGGGAAGCATGGTGTATGCCAAAGGCATCCACCATGACACTCTACCATTCATGGGAGATTGAAATGAAGGGAAGCATGGTGTATGCCAAAGGCATCCACCATGACACTCTACCATTCATGGGAGATTGAAATAAAGGGAAGAATGGTGTATGCCAAAGGCATCCACCATGATACTCTACCATTCATTGGAGAATCATCTTCCTAAGAGGCTTCAGGAGGAATCCTAAGGACTAGTCATGGATCACCTAAACAAAAGGAGCTATGCACAATCGAAGAATTTAGGGATCACTCTAAAGATCTGTCAACCTATGTACTAAAGGTTAATGGGAAGATTGGATGCTTAAAATTGGCTAAAAGTTCATTTATTAGGCCAAACTATGAGAAGGTGCAAGTTGAAACATGCAAACATTGGCCAGAATATAAAATGTGGGAAAACTAGGAAATCAATTCTGAAAATCCTAAGAAAAATTCTAGAGGATCATAAATGTGTTAGGAGTCTATGGTTAAAGTTTCAAGTCAAAGCTCTATGCCTAAGGGCACTAACAGAAAGCTAAACCAAGAGGTATGCTATGGGAGATTCAAATGGGGAAGGCTCTAAAGATGTGCTTCAAAACTATACCTAATGGAATCTAGAAAATGCAAGAAAAATATACAATATTCTACAATATATCAACATTCACCATACAAAAAATCAGAGATTAATAAGGATTATTGAAAGATAAAGAAAATCATAAAGTACATCATGCAATTTTGCAACCATTAAAAACATACTAAAAGAGAAAATATGCCATTAATTGAAAAACACATGAAAACTGAAATTAAAAAAAATATGAAAAAATTCTAGACATATCAAGCTATCTACATGATTTTTCTCAAGATTTATTAACATCATTTGGTATTTTTTCTGAATTAAAATCAAACAGCTATCAAAATAAAAAAAATAAGAGAAAATAAAATTAACATGGAAAATACAAGGGGTGCAGTCAATATTATTCTATGTGTTAATCTGTTTGGGTCTGCGCGTGGGGGGGGGGGGGGGGGGGGGCGAACAGCACAAGACTAAGGACCGACTGAATTAAAACTCAACATTTTATATGTGGAAGAGGGGCAAAACGTGAGAGCCTCACGGCCTTGCGATGAAGTGACTGAGTCAAGGCCTTACGCATGATCCTACGGCCAAGATGCATTATGGCGTTTTGAACGGAAAAGGGAGGGAGAGCTGTCGGCGCGGTGGGGCTGTTCACAGACGGTGGCCGGAATATTTTCTGGTCATCTTCTTCCTCATGCCAACAATGGCATTTTCTCATTTCTTAACCAAAACAAGATTTTCTTGAACCAAAACTATGTGATTTTTCATGTAGAATCCGAATATGCAATTTATTTCCACTTTCCTCCATTAAAATTCAGAATTCATGAACATCCAAGAATTATCAAATTTCTCAAAACTCAAAATTTAAGATACTAATCTCTTCCTCTCACTTCCTACATCATGAATATCAAATTCTTTTCCATTTTCATCCACTAACAAGAGAGAAAATCAAACTACAACCTAGGGTGTCAATTCTTGAAGTTTCATGGAACTTAACCAAACTAATCCTAAAAGCTTCTACATGTTCCAAGGATCATAATTATGTAAAAATGGCGCGATAACTCATCAAGAACAGAGCGTATGAATGAGAAATAAGAACCTTATTCGGAGCTTCAATGGTGGAGTGTTCTTGCACGAATTCTTGATCAAAGTTGTTCAAAATCCTTCAATGATGCTTGGAGAAGCTTCTTGAATGACTAATTCCCTCTGAAATTGCTCCAAAGTAGAAATTCAATTTTCACCTCTAACAAACTTTTTTCAAGTGCTTCTTACCTTCTCTTGCTCAATCCATCACCAACCTTGCTATGAACTCATTCATGAACATATATAGAAGTAATTTGGGTTACAATGGAGGCCCAAAAATGGTTGAAATTCCAATTTTAATTTTCACATTTTTCTTCACTTTTTCCTTTGTAATTTCCATGAACATGGTGTGTGGAAGCTTCCAATTTTGCTCATATCAGTTTTTTATGATACAAGGAACATGTAGGGCTGAGATTAATGCCTTGGAAGTGAATGGATGGTTGATTTTGAATTTGTGACTTAAAGTTCAAGAAACCATGAAAATGGTCAAGTAAATGACTTTAAATTTAATTTATAATATTCCCATTGTTCTTAAAACATTATTTGCACTAAAAAATGTACCAACATGACATGAATATTGATTTGAATTCTTGACTTTTAAGGGCTTTTAAAGCTTTCTTTCATGAAATTTTTTCCAAGCATTTTCTTATCCAAGCCATATCAAAGGATCCTTGAGGTTTGGTTGACCAAATGACCCCATTTGGAGCAACTTTGAAGTTGGAAATATTTTCATTTGAAGTGTGCAAAGTGGTGAACTTGACCTATAATGAAAATGGCCTATAATCTTACTTTCCCAAAATACCCTTGACTTGTAAGTCTCATATCTTGAGTTCTACAATTCCAAATGAGTACTTCTAGTACTCTTTGGAAAGCTAAGATCATGAGGAGCAACTTTCATGTTCACTTGAAGTTAAGGAGAAACTTCCTTCTTGGGCAAAAATGGCATGGAAGTTGGTTGACTTTTGTTGACTAAAATCACATTCATCTGATGACCCGTAACTTGTCTACTTCATAACTTGAGTTCTATAAATCCAATCAAGGACTTCTAGTACTCAAATTAAAGTTATGAACATGCTCTACAAGTCTCATGTTTATGTCAAGATGAGATGAGGCTTGCATCTTGAGTTATGTGGTCTTGAAGTTAGACACTAAACTAGGGGATTTTACATTGACAAGCATAGCAACCCTAGCCTAGCAACTTCTCACATTCTTGAATATTGATGAGATGATCTTGGAATAATCTTTGGCATGTCTCAAAACAACATCCCATGATCACAAATACTTGGAATTGAGTTTTAATCTCCTTCAATTCAACTGTTGACTCAGGGTTGACTAGGTGAAAACCCTAATTGCACCAATCTTGATTGTGGCTTCACACACTTGATATAATGACTGACACAAGCTTCAAGATGACCATCAAGGTATTCCATGAGCTCTCTCAATATTCTCCACCCATAACCATGGATTCAAAACCACTTGATGACCATCACAGACCCCCACGATAGGAGGTGCACCATTCTTAACAAATCCACTCCTTCTAATGAGCTTTGTCATTCTTCTGATAATGATAAACACTTTATAGCTTGAATATAATCACTTGAATAGGCTCTAGAACCTTTGGCAGCCCTTTCTTGATGAACACACCTCCTGATCCCCTGCACAAATAATAATGCAATGCGTATGCTAATGCTAAGATGAATGCAATGAAACAAAAGCCAGCTAAAGCAAAAAAGTTGGGCAAAATTTGGGGTGTAACGCCAGTAATTAGAATTTTTTCTTTTCCTACCCATTAATAGGTAATTTATTATCTTTCGTCATATTGATTACTTTTACCCAGTAACTGGTAATAAGTAATACATCTCTTTGTTTTTCTACCCAGTAACCGATAGATGATAATTCTTTTGTGTTTATTTCCCTTATTTTCTACTCACTAACCAGTAGAAAGTATTTTACCTCTTTTCTTTGGTTCAATGATCTTCGCCCAGTAACCGGCAGTTGGTATCTCTTCCCCATTTGAGTTGATTCCTTTCCTTTATCAGAATAGAATCTTACTCTTTTGTGTTCTCTTGCGGAGTCTCTTTTTCTTTCTTTTGTTCTCCAACATTTTGTTTGTCTCTTGTGGCTTGTTTTCCCCATAGACGTCTTGTGTCTGCATATCCTTAGCATAATCATATCATTTTGAGGCCTCTTAGGGCCAAAAATTAGGTTTATTGTTATATATAAGTCTCTTCTATCTGGTAATCTTTACATCTCCGAAGAGAAGAAACTTAAATAGAGGCAGCTGTAATACCCTAATTTTTACTCCTAAGATCCCACATATCATTTGCATCTCATCCATAAAAAAGATTTCAAGATTTGGTTATCTTTCCTTTCTCTGTGTGTTTTTTCTTGAGAGATCACCGGTCCCCCTTGTTTTATTGTTTGTTTGACATTTATTTATGTTTATGTTTACTAACTATTATTTAAAACCTAAAAAATGTTTGTTTTTTCTTTTCTAACTTTTTCAGGAAGAATTTGGATAGAAGATATCAAATACTAGTCCCTCAGCTCGAGTGAATTTCATATGAAAAAAGTCAAAGTTTATATGCAAATAATTCAAATTCATCTGATAAAGAGTTCTCAAGATTTGATTGACTATTATTCAAGATACTTCAAGGTTTATATGTTTATTTTCATGCCTTCTTTGACAAGCAAAAGGAATCGAGCCAGAGCCAAGACAACACATCAAAAAGCAATTTTTTCACAATTTTTTCCTGTGGTAATCGATTACCCTGTGCGTTTTTTTTCTGAAAATCTGCCAAATTCAAATTCTGCAGCATTTTTGGTGTAACACCCTTCTAAACCTCGCAGAATAAATATAAATAAATCAGAGTAATTATCGTGCATTTCACAAAAGGGTGTCAAATAAATTTTTAAAACATCACACAAACACCTGTCATGCTCAATAATATTTAAATAACTTCCTGCTTTTCATACACTTTCACATTAGCATGTAGCAGCGGATTTGCTTTAATCATGATAGACATAATAAAAGTCTCATGCTCATCTCATTTTCAATACTTAGGCTTAAAAGCCGATACTTCATATAATTCAAAATAACAACAACAGAATAAAGTAGAGTACATAAAGTATCTCTCAAAATATGAAATCGAAACATTCCCTAGTGTTACATAATCAGAGCATGACTCGACCCAAAATAAATAAAGACACAACTCAAGCTACACCAACGACTACCTTGCGCTAGAAGCAACTCTACTCCTCGGTACCTGAGCGATGTCGTATAAAACATCATTCCAACAGAAGGGTGAGAATTCACATAATTATTGAAATTATAAGATAATATATAATTTGTGGCATACAAACATAATCACAATTATTCTCACACTTCAAAAGTTTTATCAACACAATATCATTCAAGTAACCATACTATTCACAAGTATATACACACAACTCCATAATTCACCAATTTATCAATTTCACATATCACACATAATCTCATAGCACATACATATACACAATGAGACTCAATGCAAAACTCAATGCAAGACTCAATGCAACTCATGTCATGTGGTACCAACACTTGTTATTATTTTTTCGGTTTTTACATTAAACCGGGTCCGTTCCCTAGACCAATAACACACAAAAAACCTGTTCCCTAAGCTTTCAAACCCCGCTCTAGGTTTGGGACAAGTCACTAGCTCCCACGGAACTAACAAGCATTTTCTCTTGACACAAATGATGTATATGCAAATTCAACAACCATATGCAATTAAGACTATACGTCAATCTTTATATCCAAGCATATCTTCAATAATTCCTCACACTTGAATTACCACACAATTGCACACACAATCACATTTTCATGATCAAGACAATCACACTTTAAATATTACCACTACACCTAGCATGTGATTTACAAGAGTTAACACAATCCAATCTCATTTCACAAAACATACAACACTAATTTAGATATAGAATAATTAATTCACCATCAATAAATAAATTTAATATTCATCAATAGTCAGTATTCAATTAAACAATTTAATATTCGATAAACAATTCAATATTTGAATAAACAATTTAATATTTTAAATAAATATTTAATATTCAATAAACAAATCAATATTTTAAAAAAATAAGTCAATATTAATAGATAATTAATAATTATTTAATGTTTACTAAATATTCAACATTTACTATAGATATTCAATATTAAATATAGTTACTCAATATTAAATATAGTTTCGTCAATATATTAAGTTTCAATATTTTATAATTGTTCTAATATCACCTAAAAGCCTTCACTACAGGAGGGCATAGAGTAACATAAAATCCATATATTTTTCTTTCCACTTTACATCAATTTAAGGGAATAAAAATGAACCACATTCATATATTACTTCTTGTGCTATAGTATTTAATGTAAAAAGAATGTTCAAGTTTCCTAATTCTATTTTCCTAGCCACTTATTTTGCATCATGATAAATAAAAGAATAAACCTGTTCCAAGGCCTATAATTTTCACTACAGGATAATTTACTTCCTGTCATTTAATGCAACAACATGTAAAAAGAAATGTTGCATTGGCTTATCTTAAAAATTATGTGCTACAGTAAGTGAGCATACATGTATTACTTCCAGTTTCTCCCTAGCTTTCATAATGTGGGGAGATATAGTAGCATATGGAAAATAATTATCACATGTTCTCATCTCGATTGTTCTGCCGCTACAGAATTTTGAAGAAACATTACTCATTCATAATTTGTTTCGCTACAGAGCTAGCATATGTATATTATCATAATTCTACCGATACCTATCAATTTCCAAAATAAATTAATTATCGCATATTAAATATTATCATCAAAACCTAACTATTACTAAATTCTAAAAATTTAGGGGTTTTATCCTAAATCAATTTTTAGTCATTCTACACTATCATACAATCCCAATAATCATATAAAAACTCACCCTTACCTTGAATTTTTGAATTCTAGAGCTCTTGAATTTGAGTTTTCTCCTTTTCTTCTCCACTTCTCTCTTCGCTTGTTTTTCTCCTCTTTACTAACTTTCTATCTCTACTCTAACTTTTTTCCCCCTTCTTGTTAAACTCTCACAATTTCATTAACCTACTAATTTCCAATAGGCTTAATAACTCATATCTATCCATACCCTCTATTAAGTCCAATTACCAATTCTAACAATTCTATATTATTCTACAAAATAGAATATATCATACAAGTTAAATAATCAAATTAAATCAATTATTTCAAATATGTCCAATAAATCAATTAATCCAACCAACTCAAATAATTTATATAAATTTAATAAATGAATTAATTCATATAAATTAAATATTTCATATAAATTCAATAAATCAACTAATTCAAATATATCAAATAAATCGCATAAATTAGTTAATTCAATTAGGCATAAAATCACACAATTAATCAATTAATTTAGTTAATAAATAATTACTAAAAATTGGGGTGTTACATTTGGCACCAAATTCAAATGTTGCATCATGAAAATATTCTATATCACTTCATTTAATTCTCCTACCTCATCATAATTAATTTCCACCGTACACCTTCACTAATCACCATTTGATCTTGATTTTGCCTCCAAATTCAAATTCCAAGCCTAATTTTGGTTCCAAACCAAACTCCAATCCACCAAAATTTCCAAGCCTAAATCCTATAAATTGAGGTCTCATTTCATTCATTTCACAAGCTTTTGATAATCAAATTCACCTTGTCAAATTCTTTCTTGACTCTCTTTTTTCTCCAACTACCAAATTCACCAAAGCTCTTTCTTCCTTTGAAAGTTAATAAGTTCATCATTAGAACTTACTAATATTTGAGCTAAACCTTCATCCATTCATTTTTTCATCATCAATTACTGTAGATCAAGGCTTTGGAGTGTGATTTTTGGAGTTGATTTGAAGAATTTACAGATTTGAAGTGGTAATCTCCTTATCCACCAATGTTGCTCTTGATACATCCTTCATAATGTGATCTATGGTTGATTCTTGTTGTTTGATCTTTGGATCTTGCAAATTATGTTCTATTGGTGTTGTTTGCTGTTATTTTACTTGAATTTTTATGCTCAATTGCATCTTTGATCATGAGGTGTTTGAAGAAATAATTGATCAAACTTTGCACATTTTAAAAGTGGATTTGTTGTTGTTTTAGCAGTGATAACCGATTACCTTCCTGAGGGTAATCGATTACACAGTAAGCATTTTGTGTTTTTTACTTTGTTTTGCGACTGTTTTGCTTCTTTCTTCCTCTTCTTCCTTTTCCCTTTGGTTTTTGCTTTAGAATACACTTTTAAAGGTCCTTTTCCTCTTTAAATTCATTGGACTTAAGGTGTAGATGAAGTTGGATAAACATTCACTAACTCAAATCTATTTTTAAAGTGAATTGTTCAATTCATTTTAAGTGTTTTAAGTTAATGATATGTTTAGTGCTTTAATCCACCAAGATGAGTGGATGAACTTAATGATGGAACGACCTTGAAATTGTAATTCAATTTGGCATTCCCTCTCCTCTTCTCCTTTTCTTTTGATCAATGAAAATCTTCGATATCATTGGAACTTATTTTAAGTTCTAATGAAGATGAGATCGTTACCTATTTTCTTTTCGTGCGGTATTGCTTTTGGAGAATGATCTACATATTACTTCTCCAGCATGCATTAGCACTAACATTTTTATTGACCGACCTCAGATAGTCGTGGTTTCTACATAAACCCAATTACAATTGCTTAACATAGCGCTAAATTGTCCCATAATCGAAAAGTGATCATTTGTGACTCAAACTTATGTTTGAAAGTTCAAGTATGGTTGATTATTTGTCTTAGGTCCATCACTTATGAAAATTATTGTTAGAAGGCTTTGATTTTATCAATCCTCTAATGAGTCTTCATTAACTTTGGCCTAAGTGCACGAGTTAACCATCGTTGATAATTTGTTCTAACAACTAATCACTAACTCACTAACAATATTATTGTACTAATTTTGTTTATGTTTCCTTCTTGCTCCCTATCTCTATTTTATTTTTATGCTCCTTTATTATCATCTCATATCATATTATTGTTTATGTTTCTGCCATTTTTTTTAATCTATTTGTACCATATCTTGTTCAAAACACTAATAAATGATTGAACCTCTAAAAAAACCTGGTGCTCTTAATTGTGTGGTTATGCTCATGGATGGACTTAGACTTTGGACCTCTTGGATTATTCTTGGACCTAGAATTAGGTCTCTTTCCCTATGCTTGGAGTATTATGATCTTTGCCTTTATTTGGCTTGCTCATTTGCTTATGTCCAAGACGAATGGAATTCTTATTTGGCTTGCCATGAAGTGTGCTACAATTCAGTTAGATCTTTCTTATCTCTAGATTTTATTTTGCTTTCTAGGGTAGTCACTTCATCTCCTCCCCTTCTTAAATTTTCAAAATTTTCTCCCTTTTTCAAAAACCTTCTTGTTTTCAAACTTAAAACCGCTTTCATTATAAAATCTTGACTTTTGTCAATTGACTTTAAAACTTTGTTTTATTTAATAAATGTCAATCAATGTTAATCATACTTTGACTAATTTCAAAAGGATATAAAAAACACTTCACCTCATTCAAACTTTTTGTGCCTTTGTGCACTTTTCATTTTAAAAGTTTTCATAAAGTTTAGACATGAGCAATTTTCATAGTTGAGATGTAATTCTCCTATTCCCCATAGTATTTAAAATGTTGACATTTTCCGCTTAGATGTTGAGTGATAGACTTGTTGATTCTAATCCAAGCAAAAACCTCCATCTTTAGGTGATGCAAATGTTGTCTTATACTTGTGGGCGACTAGTCGCAGTTTTCTCCTTAAAATGAAGACTCTCCTTTACATTTAAAAATCAATCAAAACAAGCCAAATTTTTGTTATTTGTACCACGAACTACGGGGTTTTGATCCTATATTGCACTTTGTGGGTACGTAGACTTGAGAAGATAAGTCTCTCCAAACACAAATATCTTAAAAAATAATTCTCTTCTCATCTCCTCAATCTCCTTTCAAAAAAACATTTTCAAACCAAAAAACGTAGATATTTCAAATGGCTCCTATAGAGTACTTTATATGTTTTGGGTGCTAACACCTTCCCATCGTATAACCAACCCTCTTACCCAGTCTCTATTTATTTGTTCTTATTTTAGAACTCTTAGGTTTTGTTTGCTCTTTTTCCTTTCCTTTTTGGATAAAACAAAAGCGCGGTGGCGACTCTTGCATTTTATGAGTTAAGTTAATAAATATCTTACACTCATAAATTTCCCCGCTACACTGTGATTGCATGGGGGTTACATAAATTAATGGACAAGGTATTATCTGGTAATTATAGTAGGCGGTAAAAGCATATGCATATATTTGAAATAGAGCTTACTCTTCTTGATCATGCTTCATTACCTCTCACATTTTAGGATCACATTTTCACTACTATAGCTTAATTTCTCAACATGCTACCTACAAGTGGTCTACCTAACTATGTGTCTCCTTTCTCAATTGTTTACAACAAATAGTCAGACTACCACTCATTGAAAATCTTTGGGTGTGCGTGTTTTCCACACCTGAGGCATTATAACAAGCACAAACTGGAACTCATAAGCACACTGGGTGTCTCTACTTAGGGGTGTCTCCAACAACATAAATGGCACGAGTGTTTAAATATGGAGGGGAGAACTTTCATTTCAAAAGATGTGGTGTTCAATTAGAATAATTTTCCTTTCAAAAATGGGTTTCAAATGGGCGATCACTCAAACACTACCTAACTAATTCAACTAGTTCAGTTTCCTCAAAATCTTATCCAAACCTCATATGCATCAAACACGAGTACTAATACATTGGGTTCTCAGGCTTCACATAGTGCCCTACAACACTCACAAATGATATAGAAACACAACACATAACCTTCACACCTGACTTAGAAACACACAGTTCAACCACATTACCTTCCTCACAAGAAACCCTACTCGCGTGTATGAAACTGATTGTCATTTCTCAATTCCCACCAACTACTTGATAATGAAGTTATCAATTCATCCTCTTTCATGTCTCTCTATGAATTAACACATAAGCTACCATCACCACAACCTTATGAGTCAAATTTACCTTCTCACATTGTGTAAGGTTCAACAAACTCCTTGTCCCTTTCATTTCATGGTCAGGCTACCCAAGCAACCCTTGTGCACAATGATCATCCAATGCTCACGCATGCCAAAAATAAGATATTCTAAACTTAATATTTTCCTAACACAAACTGAAATTAGTACAGTCAAACAAGCATTTCCCCAAGCTCATTGCTTTAAAGCTATGGCGCCTTAATATGACTCCCTTATGCACAATGGCACTTGGGAACTCACGACTCTACCTTCAAATCAAAAAATAATCGTCTTCAAATAGATCTTCAAGGTCAGAGAAAACTTGGATGTTAGTGTAAATAAGTATAAGTCAAGATTAATTGCCAAAGGTTTTCATTAACAACAGGGTTTCAATTTTTATGAGACATTTTCACCAGTGGTGAAGCCCGCAACAATTTGAGTAATTTAAACCTTGGCTCTTACTTAAAAGTGGGAAATTCAACAAATTGACATCAACAATGCATTCCTCAATGGAAAGTTGTAAGAGGATGTTTACATACGACAACCACATGGCTTCGTGCATTCAAATTCCTAGTTTACAAGCTCAGTAAAGCCATTTATGGACTCAAGCAAGCTCTACACGCATGGTATGAAAAAGTACATCAGGCATTAGTTCATTTTGGTTTTCTGTCTAGAAAATATGATCATTCTCTCTTGTATACCATTCCACATTTGGGGTGTTACAATACTTAACTCTAACCCGACCTAACATTGCATTCTCAATGAATAAAGTGTGTCAATTCATGTCCATGCCTCTTGATTCCCACTGGGCTACAGTTAAACGTATTATTTGTTACTTAAGTGGCAAGATGACACATGGAGTTTTACTTGCTCCAGCTATGCATCCTCCGTACTTCTTTCTGCATGCCTACAACAACTCAAATTGGGTAAGCGATTCTAATGATCGCCATTCAACCTCTGGATCATGTGTGTTATTTGGCCCCAATCTGGTAGCCTGAAGCTCGAAGAAACAAGTGTTTGTAGCACGATCAAACATAAAAACAGAATATTGGGCTTTGGCATACACCACATCAGAATTATTCTGGCTTGAATCTCTTCTCTCTAAGCTAGACATCGAGTATCATGTGTCAGCTTTATTATGTGACAACCTTATTGCAACGATGCTTTCCATAACCCGATACTTCATGCGAGGACCAAACATATTAAACTCGATATCCACTTTATCGGAAAAAAGGTCATGGTCAATCATCTTCACATTCAACATCAAACCCGACCTTATGCCTGTGCAACCAATGCCACATATGGAAGCCTCATAATTTAAGTAATACACTATATAATTTATCTATTTGTTTATGCAAAATGTAAATATATTACTTGACATAACCCACATTAGGTATTTGTTTGCAAAAAAGATTATGGGTTGGCTCCCCACCATTAAGTTTTCTTAATTGGTTTATTCTTTGTGCTCATGAAAAATTACCACTTTAATCAAGTGCAAAAACACATTATATTGATATTTAAAAAACTTCAAATATTTTAAGTGAAACATACACAATTGTAAAAATATTAATTTTTAACATATTATTGAATTATATTATATAATAACATATTAAACATTAAATCAATTTATTTTTAATTAAATAATTGTGATTAAATTGATAATAATTTAACAAATGAATCTATTAACAACTTGCTTTGGTCTAGTTTAATATAATACTTATAATATTTTATCATCTTTCTTACTAATTCAATCTTCACGTCTAGTTCTTAATAAATTTTTGATGTATTAAAAAAAATTAATATATATTTTGTATAAAAAATTTATATTTGTAAATTGTATATCTCAGGACCAGAGTTTGTTTAAATTCGTTAACGCAAGCGCAATAGATTCTTAGTACAATGTATCTAAATTTTGATGATTTCATAAATATAAAATTGTTTTTAAAATTTGAATTTGTAAATATTTATATTTTTGTATAAATCTACATAGAAACATAATTAAATGATTTGATGTCTATGAGATCTAGAAAAAAACTCTATAAATAGAAAAGTTATATGGTAGAAAAGATATGTAACTCAAATTTTAACAAAAAAAATTTAAAATTTCTTTTATCTAATTTTAATATTATTTAAAATTTAAATATATGATTGTTCTAGCTAAAAATGGTTAGATACACTAAAAGTGTTAATTCCATTTGTCTTGGACAAGAAGAACTACATGTCTATATTGTAAGGGATATTTGGGGGTTTGAGAGCTACAATTGTGTTGTGTATTGTCTCAAGATGATTGTGTCTTGCTTAACCCTCATGCGGGAGCCCCTTTTATAGTCTTCCATTAAGAGAAGTCTCTTGGCCTTCTGACGTTACATGGTCATCATTGATGTTCCCCTTCATGAATGTAGACTTTGAAGCTCGGTAACGTCCGCATTGATGCACTGCCAACGTTACAACTGTTGGTATGCCGATTGAGCTCATGTCCAGTGTAAGTACTGAGTTGATGGGGTATGTACCTGACTTTGTAGGAGCTCGGCTGATGGGAGTCGGGTTATGTGACTGGTCCGGGTTATAGGAGATAGTTGCCTAACTCTCTGCATTGCTCGACCTTTCTTATATCGTAGTCTAGTTCATGCTTAAGCTTGTCCGGCTACACAAATCGGCTTAAAATATATTTGACATGTACATAAGCCCCCCGAGTACTATATTTGTTTACAAGGGTACAATACTCGGCGGTAACATGAGCCCTAATATATTTGAATGATGTCGTACTATAGGTAGGTTTTTCTTCTTAGGTCCTTACGTCTCAAACAAATTCTTCGAACGGTCGTGTCCGCTAATCTTCCCTAGTGTTATAATGACTTTAATGCGTCATGAGTGGCTATTCTGTAGCTATTTTTGAATGTTGGGCTCCTATTAAAGTCATTTTTCTCTTCCCTTTACTCCTACGCTCTTATTCTTCTTTAAACAAGTTCGTTTTAACTGCAAGTGTTCTCTTCATTTCAGGTATTTTTTCTTTCGCTCTTGATTTACCTCTACTTTCTTTTAACAGAAAGGGTAGTCCTTAGGGAATGCGATGATGAGGGTAAGGTCATCCATAAGAGTGACGGGGAGAGGAAAAGATTATGGAAAGAAAACATGCAAGAGATGATGGGTTCTTTAGGGGTAGGAGAGTATAGGCGAGTCATGGACAAATTTTATAATGATGTTCTCACTTATGAAAGTGACTTTTACTTTGACTCTTCAGGTTCTGTAGAAATTTTAATGGAGATTGCTTCTCTCTTTGATTCTGAGGTTATGAACCATAAGAATAGTACTGTTGATGACATGGATATTGCCAAAATCTGATCCCTGAGGATTATATCCTCTACTGGTTCCGAGGATGATATTATTTTGGAACCATGTGGTCCAAAGGAAATAGTGTGTATACTTCGGTCAAAGGATGTTTCCGAAGAATTTTTCTACTTCTATCCTAGTATTTTGGAAGATTTCAACATCCGTATCCCTTTTTTCAACTTCGAGGTTGACGTGTTGAAGACCGTCAATATAGCACCTTCCCAACTCCATCCCAACAGTTGGGGATTTATAAAGGCTTTTGAGAGGGTTTGTGAGGTTTTGAACATTGTTCCAACCATAGGCTTGTTCTTCTCCTTCTTCGAGGTTAAAGGAGTTGATAACCTGAGTTGGGTTCAAATCAGTGGAATCCCTAGCCGAAGCTTCCTTCAGGCTTATACCTCAAATTATAAGAATTATAAATATTGTTTCTTGAGGGTCCAATGTGGGCCGAGATGTCCGCATGTATTATACGCCTTAGATGGACATCCACACTTTCCTCACTATTGGACTAAAGATCCCTTGCCGGTTACTGGTTTTAACTATGACAAACTAAATGACTTGGAACTCCAATCCTTGGCCTTTCTTGGCTCATTCCGTATGATGAGGATACAAAATTGTTGCCCTTAGATGACGACCGGCTTCTTGCTTTTCTGGGTAATCATCATTTTTTGCTTTAAATATTTCTCATCTTCATTTTATTCTAACCTTATGTTGCTTGCTTGCAGACAAGATGACTGATCTGACTGTAGCCGAGCGAAAGAGATTGATGCAGGCAGCTCGGGAATCCCAGAGAGGGGCTGGGGGTGCGTCAACATTCAAATCCAATTTAAGTGGGTTAGAGGTCCGAGCACCAAAACAATCCAGGGGAACGCGTACTAAAGCCGCCCTGAGTAAATGTGAGCCCCATCCTCTTGTTCTTCCTGTTCAAGGTGAGAGCTCTCAAGGTGATCCGAAGAAGCTGAAGGTTCTAATGAGTGAAGATATCCATCAAGCCGAAATGGAGATCAACTCCCTCAATTGAGGCCCTGGGGGAAATTCAGCGTCTGGGGAATTCAAGTGTTGGTCCAATGAATTTGATGGCTTCAAATTTCAGCGTGATCACCTCAATGCTACCGATGATGTTAATAAAGTTAAATCCATTAGACAACAAAAGATTACCCAGAACATTAGTTCCTATTTGATGAGATGTGTCGTCCTCTCCTGTGGTTTATTTGAATTATCTGACGACTCTGAAAATATTGATTTGAAATTTAAGGATGAAATTGCTCAGTTAAAAAGTACCCAAGAATCTCAGTCTGAGAAGCTTTCCAGCTTGGAGAAGGATTTGGCTAATGCGAGGAAGGAGAAAGAGACTTTGGACTCGGATCACAAGTTGACCTTAGCCCAACTTGTTGATCAATTGAAGCTATCTGAGGCCTCCAATACTAAGATCTTTTCATCCAATAATGATCTTAGGAAATCTCTGAACAAAGCTCAGATCGACATTTTGTCTGCTGGTGATTAAGCTTTTGATAGAGCCAAAGATCGAGTTCTCTGTCTCTATCATGCCTTGGATTTGTCGAAGATGGATTACTTCAAGGTGGTGCAGGATTGCCGCCTTGTGGATCTTGGCGAGCTGGAGAAAGATAGCCCGGAGGGATCTCAAGGCCCAGTCAATGGCGCTGGAGGGAACATGAACCAAACCAACAATGATGTTGCCAATGAGACTTCGGCTGCTACATGATCTTGATGTTTTCTTATTTTAGTTAGTCATCCTTCTGGATGCGTTTTTGATGTAATCTTTTCAACTTCTGGGCTTTGTGTTGAACAAAATTGAACAAAATTGGCTCTTTTGTGGCTTTCCTTTTGCTACTGTTATTTTCGTTTATCATCACTTTAATTCCTTTGCAAAATAATCTTATGCGTATATTCAGCCCCTCGGGCACTAAGTTAGAATAACTTAAGGTGTCAGATTATAAAGTGTCAGGTATTATTTTGCTATTTTTCTTTTCTTAGTTTGATTTCTAAGGCTTCTTGGATAGCTTATTACTCGACTATCTATTAAAAACCCTTGGCTATATAGCTCTGACACTTTAGAGAGTCCATAACTCTTATAGTCTTAGGTGCCAATTATGATATTAACTTGGGTGTCCTTTTGTCAGTGACTTGCTCCCAGTTCTTTATAAGCCTTTGGCAGTTTGTCATGAATGACTTTGATACCCATGATCCCCAAGTTTCTTTAGCTGTGCTTAGGCATAGTTTCATCATTTTCATAATTGATTATCCAGCCTGTGTGCATGGAACAAGTAGACACATTCATAAGTGTTTGTTCAACCCGTGTATGTGGAACAAGTCAACACATTTATAGGCGACCTATGTACGTAGATCCAGTCAACACGTTTGTAGAAGTTTAATCAACCCTTGTACGCGGAGCATTTATGGGCGACCTATGTACGTGGAGCAAGTCAACACGTTTATAGGAGTTTAATCAACCCTTGTATGCGGAGCGTTTATGGGAGACCTATGTACGCGGAGCAAGTCAACACGTTTATAGGAGTTTAATCAACCCTTGTACGCGGAGCGTTTATGGGTGACCTATGTACACGGAGCAAGTCAACACATTTATAAGAGTTTAATCAACCCTTGTACGTGGAGCATTTATGGGCGAGCTATGTACGCGGAGCAAGTCAACATGTTTATAGAAGTTTAATCAACCCTTTTCCGCAGAGCGTTTACGGGTGACCTATGTACACTGAGCAAGTCAACACATTTATATGAGTTTAATCAACCCTTGTACGCAGAGCGTTTATGGGTGACCTATGTATGCGGAGCAAGTCAACACGTTTATAGGAGTTTAATCAACCCTTGTCCGCATAGCGTTTATGGGCGACCTATGTACACGGAGCAAGTCAACACGTTTATAGGAGTTTAATCAACCCTTGTCCGCGGAGCGTTTATGGGCGAATTATGTACGTGGAGCAAGTCAACACGTTTATAGGAGTTTAATCAACCCTTGTACGCAGAGCGTTTATGAGCAACCTATGTACGCGGAGCAAGTCAACACGTTTATAGGAGTTTAATCAACCCTTACAGGCAGCGTTTGTGGCCGACCTATGTACGCGGAGCAAGTCAACACATTTATATAAGTTTAATCAACCCTTGGACACAGAGCGTTTATGGGAGACCTATGTACGGGAAGCAAGTTAACACGTTTATAGGAGTCTAATCAACCCTTGTATGCGAAGCGTTTTTGGGCAACCTGTGAATGCGGAGCAAGTCAACATTTTTATAGGAGTTTTCTGAGTTATAACTCACCATCTTCAGTCGAATACCTATAAACAAGACATAAAATTTTTTAAGTCCAGGTGCCTCATTAGAAACCCATGCCCTTGTAAGGGAAAAGAGTGCAACCCGGATCCTTTCTTCGTTATTGAATTACATAATATTTAGCTGAAATATAGCTTATGATTGGATACATTCCATGTCCTGGGTATTTCTACTCCCTCTAATGTTTCCAGCTTGTAGGCTCCATTGTTTAGTTTTCGAAGTACCCTGAATGGGCCTCCCCAATTGGGGGCAAGCTTTCCCTTATTTTTTAGGTCTGTGATTTTCTTCAAGACTAGGTCACCTTCCTGGAACTCCCTCTGCCGGAATTTTAGGTTGTATCTTCTTCCCAACCTCTGTTTCATAGTGACTTCTCTGACCCGTGTTGTCTCTCTAACCTCATCTATCAGATCAGCCAAGATGTTCAAGTTATCTATTTTGGCGACTTCATCAAACTGTTCATGCCTCCAAGTCTGGGTGTTGATTTCCACCGGTATCATTGCATCAGCTCCATACACCATCCTGAAGGGTGTCTCTTGAGTAGTAGAATATAGTGTTGTGTGGTATGACTACAAGATCTCGGGTAGGTACTCGGCCCATATTCCTTTTGCCTCCTTCAACTTCTTTTTTTATTCCTCTTAGGATAACCTTGTTTGCAGCTTCTACTTGACCATTGACTTGGCGGTGTTCTACAAATGTGAACTTGTTTTTTATTCAATAATCCTTACAAAAGTATATGACAGAAGTGCTTGCAAATTAGGCTACATTCCTCCAATAAAATTTGTGAACCCTCTCGGTAGAGATCCGAGCAACATCCTTGGTTTCCATCCATTTTATGAAAAAGTCAACTGCAACGATTAGGAACTTGAGCTATCTTGAAGCAACTAGGAATGGTCCTAGGATGTCTACTCCCCCACTGATGAAACGGTCATGGAGATGAAATCAAATTGAGCGACTGAGCTGGCAGGTGTTTAATTGGAGCAAATACTTGGCACTTTTCGCACTTGCTAACATACTCGATGCAATCTCGTATCATATGTGACCAATAGTAATCGGCTCTTAGGATTTTTCCGGATAGTGATCTCCCACCGATGTGGCTACCACAGGCTCCCTCGTGGACCTCTTTAATTACCAGTTCAATCTCAAGCTCTAACACACATCTGAGCATAGGTGTTGACCTACCCATCTTGTACGACGTGTCCGAGATTATGACGTATCAGGAGGCTATTCTTTTAATCTTTCGGGCTTCATTGACATCTTCAGGTAATATTTCCTGGGTCAGATAGCTGATGATGGGCCTCATCCATCCTTGGACATCTTCTAATATTAATACTTCCTCTGATTGAATGTTGGGTGCTTTGAGAACTTCTTGGATCATAGTCTTTTTCATTCCTGAATTCTTTGAGCTTGCTAATCGGGCTAGAAGGTCGGCTTGGGCATTGTCTTCTCTTGGGATGTGGATGACTTCGAATCTGAGAATACTTTGGATATTCCTGAAGCTTTCTAAAGGTATTTTATCATATTGGAATCCTTCATCTGGTACTCGTTCTTCATATGTCCGACCACTAGCTGGGAGTTGGTCTTCACTAATAAATGTGTTACTCCGACCTCTTTCTCCAATTTCATTCCAGTAATCAAAGCTTCATACTCTACTTGGTTGTTTCTAACCTAAAAATTGAAACCTATAGTATTCTGATGTTAGATCTCTAGGTCCTTCTAGAATTATTCTGGCTCCACTTCCATTGATATTTGGAGATCCATCTACATAAAGGATCCATCTGTTTGAGATCTCTTCTTCAGCTGGAGCATTTAACTTTACCACAAAATCGGCCAGTGTCTGTGACTTGATGATGGTTTTGGGCACAAAGTTGATGTCATACTCGGAGAGCTCTACTGCCCACTTGACCATCCATCCTACTAAGTCAGTCTTTTTTAGTATTTGTTTGATTGGGTAATTCGTCTTGATTGTGATGGGGTGACCTTGAAAATAATGTCTCAGCTTCCGGGCTGTGATAACTACTGCCAGCGCCAACCGTTCAATCTTCTGGTACCTTATCTCTGCCCCTTTTAGAACTTTGTTGATTAAGTATACAGTTCGCTCTCCGTCTTCTCCATCTTATACTAAAATTGAACTAAGGGATTTATCTGTGACCGAGAAGCATAGGATCAAAGGTGTGTTTTATTTGGGCCTTACTAGGATAGGAAGCGAGGACATAAAACACTTTACTTCTTGAAAGGCTTCTTCACATGCCTATATTGATTCAAACTCCTTAGGTTTTTTTATAGCTGCAAAGAATTATATTAATTTGTCTCCTGTAAACGATAAAAATTGTGACAATGCGGATGGTCTCCCGACAGCTGTTGGACCTCCTTTTTCGTGGTTGGACTTCTCATATCTATTATAGCCTGACATTTATTCGAGTTCGCCTCGATTCCCCTGTTGGTGAGCATCAATCCGAGGAACTTCCCGGCTTGTACTCCAAAGGCACACTTGTCTGGGTTCAGTCTCATGTTGTAGCTTCTTATGAATGCAAAGTTTTCTATTAAATACTTTACATGTGACCAGTTTGCGCTTATATTGATAAACATGTCATCTACATAGACCTCCAGATTCCGACCTATCTAAGTAAAGAACACCTTATCCATCAGCCTCTTGTAAGTAGCCCCAACATTTTTTAGTCCAAAGGGCATGACCTCATAATATAATTACTCTGTTGTGTCATGAAGGAATTTTTTGGTGCGTGTATTGGATTCATCTGGATTTAATTGTATCCAGAGTATGCATCCATAAAGCTGAGAAAATGGAACCCAGATGTAGCATCTATTAGCCGGTCAATGCTTTGAAATGGATACGGATCTTTAGGACATGCCTTATTGAGGTCCGTGAAGTCCACACGCATTCGCCATTTCCCAAATTTCTTCTTTACCATCACTACGTTGGATAACCAGGTCGGATACTTGATCTCCTTGGTGAACCCTGCCTGTAACAGCTTCTCGACTTCCTCTGCAATTTTTTTCCTCTTTTCATCACCACCCTTTCTTTTCCTTTGGGAAACTGGCTTGATATCTGGATCGATTGCTAAGTGATAGCACATGAAATTGGGGTCTATCCCTGGCATGTCTGAAGGTTTTCAGGTGAAAAGATCCATATTGTATTTTAGTGTTTGAACAATCTCTTTCTCTTCTTTGGGGGACAAGTTGGCCCTGATGTGTGTAACATGGGATGATAGGTGCCCAATCTGGACTTTCTTTGTTTCTTTGTTGGGCATTATGTTGTCTTAAACTAAATCATCACGTGGGTCTTGTCGCAACTGCGAAAAAGGGCTAACTGATTGACAGAAGAGTCGCCATCGTTCGTTATTTATCCCAAAGAGAGGGAAAGGAAACGATCGAAGAAAACCTGACGGAAAAGTGAAAAGACAAGGTCATCGCAACCAAATCTTAGGTTCGGGAGTCAGTTACGCAAGGGGAAGGTATGAGCACCCCTCACGCCCATTGTACTCAACAGGATCCATGCTTGTTGTCTATCTACGGGTGAAAACTATCTAATTCTACTGCTAAACGGGGGTGAAGAGAAAGAACGGACTCGATAGGACATCGCCGCCCTATACCTACGTATTCCTTCGTGCAATGGGAAAGTCAGAGTCAATGTAGTTCGAAAAACTACGGGTGAAGGGGGGAAAGGTTGCTCACCAAGACATCGTCATCTTGTGCCTACGTATCCTTATCTAGTATGAGAAATCAGAGCAAACATAGTTCGGGAAGATACGACCACTGGTTAGTTCAAGTGTTTTAACGAGTAGGGTTAAATCTTCGTTCTAGAAGTTAGGGACGATCCCTGTTCGCGGTAGAACCAAAACTTAACACACTCTTTCTGAAAATGATTTACAAACAATCTCGAAGGATAAAAAGGTTTGACTTTTGTTTGTGTTTGTTGCACCCTAGTTTTTGACCGTAAGATGCCACCTCTTTTTGCACATTTTCTATTGTTATTTGACTTTATTTAATATTTATGCGACTAACCAATTTGTGCAGACGCAGTAATGTCAAGTGGAGATAGCGTTCATTCTAGCGATCAACCATGCACACATGATTAACTTTTTCAACCGTTTTATTTGTCATCTCCTACAAGTTGTGTTGAAGCGTTATAGAATCACATATTCTCATCATTACGACATCTTAATCAGTACAAATCAAATCTTCCTCAAGGTTTCTCAGAGGATTCACACCTTGTCTGGTTTCCAGGATGTTTATTCAAGACTTGGTTGGATTTTCGGGGTGTATTGTTTGGCAAGAGGTATCTTCAGCTTCAAAGGGTCCCAGGATTTGACATTCGTCTTCGGTCTTGAGTTTGGACAGAGTTTTTGAAACCGGATTTTCAATGTTACCTCAAAGAATTTGAGATAGGTTCTAGAGGTTCATTTTAAAAGTTTGGTTCAGGTTCCATACTCCTCAAGATGCTGATGCTACTGTGACACCAACACAAGGATTTCATAATAGTTTTAAAACATAATGCAAGTCATTATATTCCAAGGCATCCCAAGTTTCAAATTTTCCATCTTCCCACTGATGCAGGCAACGTCATATTATTCATTTTACAAAGGTTAAATGCACACAAATTTAAAGGGATCATCTCATTGCCGCAAGTATCCAGATAAATCCTTAACTCTATGGCCTAGGGGTGCAGTTACTGAGAGTTAATTCATGAAGAAGGAACTTAAGGGTTATTTATCACTCCTTGAACTCAACCTTTACATTGAGATTGGAAGGTACATGGTATTCCAAGAATTGTATCCGTATTGCCATACCAGAATCTAACGCCACAACAATCGTCATATTGAAATCAGCTAATGATGTAGATGCAAAATTCCAAGAGTATATGAATCAGTTAATTGTCATATAGAGAATTCCAAAAGTATTATAGGAAATGTCAGCTTTACATTGCAAATTTACCACTGGAATACAAAACTCGAATTACTACAACATGGATTAATGTTACAAATTACTGCTACTGATTTACAACCGTAAACTTCGGAGCTCCCGCTTTGATATCCCTCTGCCTGCTACAAGTGATTTTATTGTAAGAGATACGGGCAACTGCAGTCCATGTTACAGGAAGTGCATAATCAACCACTGCTGATCTCTTGACAGGAATGGTTGAGTTTGTGCTGCTGAGAATTCATGATCCGTGAGCCAACGGCCGCTGTTTGAACTGCTGCAATAGCTGCAGCTTGCAGTGCCACAAATCAAGTTATTGCAGACCTCCCTGAAGGTCCTCGTACACAGATGTTTATACTCCTTTGCAAACTAATGCAATCGTTCCACTATCGGAGTGCCGTCACCACACCACCACAGCAACACTCGGTCACCTGTTCAATGCAGCCAATAATTGAGACCATTTAGCCAAACTTAATTCATCAGGAATCAACATTCTCACATAGACTTTACTCCTCACGTGCCGCATCCATGAATGGTTCCTGCAAACAAAAACTCAGCAAGTTGCTTCCAAAGCGAATTTGTTCCTGCAAACTGAAACACAATAGCAGTCAATATTACCTCCACATCAACAACTTATAGGGAAACAGGGAAATGCGAACAACTCACAACGCTGTCTAGGCTATTCCTCCATCTCATTCTCTTATAACTCAACAAATTCTCTCAGGCCGTTCTTGGCGCCGGTTTCCGCGTGACCTACCTTCCTGCATAGGGATAACATCACAGTAAATAAGAACTCAATATACAGATGCAAACTTAAAGAATACAATGAGAATCTGTTCTATCACACCGTAACGATTTCGTTGAAACCGTTATTGCAGCAAAATAATTGAAGATGTTGAGGACAATTGTTTGATAAAGATAAAAAGGCATGACAACATAAAGGAATGCAAGCTTCTCAAATAGGATGATGCTTTTCCCAACATAAACATCACCAAAGCTTAACCGGGATACCTCATATAAAGTGGTCTGGAGTCGAGGGAGACTACGATGTCATGGCTATCGACCTTCTGGGACCAAGTCTCGAAAACTTGTTTAACTATTGTAGTAGAAAATTCTCTCTGAAAACGGTGTTGATGCTTGCGGATCAACTAATAAACAGAGTTGAGTATATGCACTCTCGAGGCTTTTTGCATCGTGATATAAAGCATGACAACTTTTTAACGGGTTTAGGCCGCAAGGCAAATCAGGTATGCATTATTGACTATGGTCCTGCCAAAAAAGGTATCGTGATCTTCAGACACATAAGCATATACCATACAAGGAAAACCAGAACCTGACTGGAACTGCTTGATATGCAAGTGTTAATACTCATCTTGGAGATGAACAAAGCAGAAGATATGATTTAGAGTCACTTGGTTTTTGAGAGGAAGTCTTCCATGGCAAGGCTTGAAAGCTGCCACCAGCATCACCAACGCATGAACAAGAAGAAATTTGCAGAGATATCAGCTGAGAGCAACTGCAACCTTGAGAAGCTCTTCCCTTCAGGGCATTCATCCTCCTGATTTAAAACTTGATATGCACCCCTGCACCAATTGTGTTTAATCCTGGATTCATGCAACAATCAAGACATTATTGAAAAACATCACTAGTTTCAAAAGCCATAGCCGTTACGATCAAGTAATTTACCTAATAGAGATACAATCAAAGTTGTGTCCATGTCGAACAACAACAGAAGATGGATAACAACTTCACCCAGTACACTTGGGTCAACCATATTGGTCCTGCAGACAGACGCGCCAAAATAGGAGCCTCCATTGATGATTCGTTCCCCATGCTTAACTGAATGGTCCTGCAGAAAAGAAAACGGGAGGTCACAATTTAAGGTTGCAAAACCAAATTTCGAAACTTGAAACGAAGTCCAAGGAAAAAGAGGAGGGACTATCCGCTATCATGAAGAAACTCAAAGTTAATGAGGATGAATCATTTTCTAAAAAGTAATGAAGTATCTACTCGAGTCAAAAGCCTTACAAAGGAGATGAAGGTTTTGCAGCAGGAAGTGGAGTCTCTACAACACCATAAATCTGACTTAGAAGTTCAGCTCGAGGAGAAAAGCAGAGAAATTCCGGGTGTTTGATCCTTGTTCAAAGTATGAAAGAGGAGGTTGATAGAAAAAACTCTGGAACAAGAGAGAATTTACGCTGGACCGCTTAATTCTTCCCCGACCCAAAACAGATCGTTATCCACACCTGCAAAACGCAAATCTCGAATTAGCAAACCCTCATAGGAATATACCCATGTGAGAAGAAAAGATTCGAAAAAGATCCCATCAGATTCCCTAGCATCAATGAAATATCCTTCAACTCAAATCACACAGTAATGATTCACATCAACCACATTGAATCCATTCAAACGAGAAAGGAAATATTTCAAATCTGATTTGTCCCAAAAAAGGAAAATCCAAATCAACATTCAAAATTGATTTAATTAGTTTTCAAATCAAAGATCCTCTCTGAAGCCTATATAAAGGGGGATTTGAAACATAGAGGCCGACAACCACGAATCCACAAATAACCATAAGTTAGAAACCCTAAAAAAAACCTGAGAAGGAGAAATTTGCACTTATCTCTCTCCGATATCACTACCATCGCCGGAAACTCCGAGAGCGATTATCACTCAAGCCGTAGCCGTCCCTAATCCACCGTCGTTCCAAATCTCGGTAAATCATCGATCATTGTTGAGGTTGTTGAACTTTTGATAGTTTTTGTTTGTGTTTCAGGTTCAAGAAGTGGTGAAGATGGTGAAAGAATGAAGGAGAACCCTCACTCGGGGAGGTAGAGAGGAGAAGCCGAGCGGATGAATCTGGGATTTGGGTTCTAGCGTTGGGTTCATCCTTTTGTTTGTCTTGTTTTCTTTTCGTTTCTTTTTCTCTGGCTTGTAGTATAATCATGTATGCAACACACACATCATACACTTACACACCACAATCCACCCTTAATCAACCCTAATTAACTTAATAATAAACATTTAATATAACTAACCTTTTAATAATTAAATCTTTTATTTTATTAACCAGTTAATCTAATTTTAATTAGACTCTTTTTTATATAATAAAAACTAGTAACATTTAACAATTAATTAAATCAACTTTTTCTATCTTATTATTTCCCTAATATAATATTTATTCAAACTCGTTTTTTTATAAATAACTTAGAAGTGTAATGATAAAACATTTTTAATTTAAAATCAATTTCTAGTTTTATAATTAAGAACTCTTTATAATAATAATAACTCTTATATAATAAAAAATCCATTTCATAATTTAAACCAACTATTTTATTTTATTCACTGCATGACCTTTTTTTAATTTTAATAAACCTTTATAATAAGAAAACTTTTTATAATTTAAATAAGATTTGGTAATAATAAACCCTTCTTTTAAAGACATTTCCCTTAAAACCAATCTCACCAAAATAATATTTTTTTATAAACCTATTCAACCTTTCTCTAATCAATCACTGTAAAATTAATCAACATCGTAAAATATAATCTAATCGTGCACGCTTACTCCTTACACACTCACCTACACCTTAGCGCTTTCATGCGTGTGTATGGTTTTACCTTCCGCAATTTAATATTATCGCAATTTATCTCTCTCGCATCGCATCCGTCCAAAGGAAAAACCTACATATGATTCAACGCTTGTGTGTAGCGCACATCATTTACATCATACTCCCACTTGATCCTTGATCCCATTCAAGTTGATCTTTCTAAGTTAGATCCTACCCCATAGGAAGGACCGCTATCTTTTACAACATAGAAACAAACAATCCAACAACTCAAACAAATATTCAAACACATTAGAGAAAGATGTTAATCATCTTAAGCGAGATAGAACTTCCACCCCACATCAATACAATCAATATGTAGGGGCTTTGCCTTAAGAGAGATAGAGGCGTACTCGTCGATCAATATCCGAGTACTTGAGCCCTTCTCTTAAGACGATGCAAAGACTATTTTCCTACAACTTGTGGTGGTTAAATCTCTCTTAAAATGACATCTCACCTTTTCTCCTAAAATCGATCAACCAACTACCCTAAACCCGTAGGAACTTTGACCACAGTCGAAGAACTCCTCAAACCCTTTAGGGGAACTACAGATACTCTGATTCCACTCCCGTAAGGATATGTAGGCATAAGATGCGACATCTTATCGAGTATACTTAGAAATAAACCCCTAGGTCTTTTAACCTTAAGCAGATAAACCTTAGCAATAAACAAACATAAAACAAGAGGTTCCTGTAGAGTACTACAGAAACTTAGGATGCTAGCACCTTCCCTAAGTTTAACCGACCCCCGAACTTAAAACTCTCTAGCTTGCATTTGAATTGTATTGTGGGTATTTCGATCTTTATCCCTTCCTTTGGACAAATAAAAGTTCGGTTGCAAAATGAATTAAAGATTCAAACTAATTAATAGTTTGGTATCCAAATTTCACCGCGACAGAAATGGCGACTTCACTGGGGAATGTCAGTGGGTTTCCCTATCTTGTTTTGTTTCTTTATTGCTTTATATATTTGCTTACTTGCCTACTTGCTTATTTGTTCTTTATTTCTTTTTGGCTGTTATCCTTGAGTGGTGAGACAAAGTCCTACACCCGGACTTGAGAGAAATTATGATAGGATGGTGATATATTCGATGAGGCTTATAGGGAGTGAGTCCCGACTAAGTTGACTCGAGAGTCCCGCTTAGTTGAGACCCTTTTGAAAATGGTTCGGTTGAACGAGTTTAGTCGTGAAAAATTTTACTATTCTCAATTGGAATCCATGATGCTAAGGACCGTAGTTACCTTTAACCCCACTTTGGCCTTTATTAGGACGTAGTGCGGGACTATGAGGGAGTACACCCGAAATAGTGCTACACGATACTACACTCAAAAGAAGTTCTCTTGAGAATATTATTAATCCTCGAGTTAGTTGGGAAATCGATAATATCCGAAAGATGGGCTAATGACTTTGGGAACCTCTTTAGAACCTTGTTCTGCAGGTACAATCCACCACTAGTCCCTGACCTTGAGAATGGGTATACCCTTGGCCTCATGCTCATTGCAAACCTAGGACCTTTGTTTTTTTATCTTTGTGTGGCCTTATGTGCTTACTTGTGTTTGTTGCATTCATATAGCATCATACTACATTGGACATCATGGGATTTACCCTTTATTTATGAACATTGTAGGACATCATGGATCCTAATCAAAGAAATACTTTAAAATATACTTTTAGAAGTCCCAAATTGGATGACCTAAGGGAGTTGGGAGCTTTGATTAAAGACCAAGAGAAGTTCAAGGGTAAATATGGGAAGTTACTATCTTTGTTGAGACGTAAGGCAAATGAAGACCTCCTTTCCGCTCTATTACAATTTTATGATCCGATGTATCACTGCTTTACTTTTCCAGATTATCAGTTGTTGCCAACTTTGGAAGAATACACCTTTTTGTTAGGATTGCCTATTCTAGAAGAATCTCCTTTTCCTTTCTTGGAAAAGGACCCCGAAGAAAGAGACATTGCTAAGGCCCTTTCTCTCAAGGTATCTGACGTCAAGGCCAACATGGTTGTTAAAAGTGGGACTTTTGGTTTGACTACAGATTTCTTATTCAAGAAGGCTTCATTTTATACTGATTATACAAACAAGGCACCGTTCGAAGCAATCTTCGCCTTACTTGTCTATGGGATGTTTCTTTTTCCGAGTTCTGAAGGGTTTGTTGACCTTAATGCAATTAAGATCTTCATGAAGAACAATCCAGTGCCGACTCTATTGGGTAACACCTATCACTCTATACATCTCCGAAACCTTCGTGGTGGAGGAATGATTATATGTTGTGCGCCCTTATTATACAAATGGTTCCTTACGCACTTGCCCAAGTATGTTTCCTTTTGGCATTTTAATGATAAGCGTTGGTCATAAAGGATTATGGCTTTGACTCATTCTGACATTGATTGGTATAGCCGTGAGTATGATGGGATTCTAATCGTTGATGGATGTAGAGATTTTGCTAATATACCGTTACTCAACTTTGGTGGAGGGATCAGTTATAATCCGGGTTTAGCTCGCCGACAGTTGGGATATCCGTTGAAGGGAACACCTAAGAGCATACAAGTTGAGAGTATTTTCTTCAAGGATAATCAAGAGCTCCGAGAGAAGATTGTGGAAGCTTGGAAGCATTTGCATAAGAAAGATAGGAATAGTTTGGGAAGGCCCAACTATGTGTCTTTGGAACCGTATCTTCAGTGGGTAAGGAATAGGGCAATCAAGCTGAGGATGCCTTACTCTCGTCAGGATCCTATACCTCCCAGAGAAGAACCTACTTATACTTTCATGTCTGACACTAAGAAGTTGGGGGTCGCCTTGAAGAAGTCACAGCACGAATCAGAAGTGTGGAAGAACAAGTATCAAGTGTCTATTGCAGAGAATGATGAACTTCAGATACAAATTGTTGAGCTTCAGAAACAGCTGCAGTCGAAGGATGAAGAGTTACTCCCCTACAAGAAGAGGAAAGTCATGGAGGATTTATTTTTCTCCGACCCACAATGCACTATTTGGAAGCTGGTAGTGGACAACCTTATCCGTGAGAAGACTCAATTAGAAGAGCAGCTCAAGCAGCAGAATTCGAAACTTCCTTAGTGTCTTTACTAGCTTTTATTTAGCTTTTATTTGGGACTTTTAAAAGCAATTATTTGTAATCCGTTTCAAAATTAATAAAAATGTTTTCTTTTACCGCAATGTTTATAAATAGTTGGGATCCCGTGAAGTCCTACTCATCTTGCATTGCATTATTTCCTTTATTCACTTCAAGAAACTCAATTTCATTTTACAGGTATTGTAACAATGGATTTCAAGAGAGAAGCATTGGAGTACACTTTTCAGAGTCCTAACATTGAAAGCTTAAGAGAGCTAGCAGATCTTATCGAGAACCGTCACGCTTTTGCAACGGAATATGGAGAAGTCTTCCGTTTCCTCGAGCTCAAGACGAAAGAATGGCTGTTGGAGACTCTTGTTCAGTTATATGATCCGCTGTACCATTGTTTCACCTTTCCGGATTACCAGCTGATGCCGACCTTGGAAGAATATTCTGATTTCTTGAGGATACCCGTGACTGCCCGACCAATATTCACTGACCAGGAAGACGTACCCAGTCACCAAGAAATTACCAACGCTACTCATCTCAGCTTAGCAGAGGTTCAAGCGCACTTAGTCACCAAGGAAGGAGTCCTTGGATTCCCAGATGATTTCTTGATTGAAAAAGTCTGTTACCATGCTGAAAGAAAAGAGGTCCTTATCTTGGAAGCTACCTTTGCTTTATTGGTCTACGGGATTTTCTGGTTCCCAAAGATTGATGATTTTGTTGATGTGGATGCGATTAAACTGTTCATACTCAAGAATCCGGTTCCCACCCTGCTAGCTGACACATACCACTCAATCCACTCGAAGAATGCTGAAGGAGGAGGGTATATCGTTTGTTGTACCGCTTTGCTGTATTCATGGTTCATCGCTCGCCTAACTCGGCATCCGTCTATTTGGGATGAGGTAGAATCACCCCATTGGTCCGAGATAGTTATGGCCCTTACTCACTCTGACATTGTGTGGTATGACCCTACTTATGGAGGTATATGTATGATTCCCAGCATCGGAGGATTCACCAACATACCGCTTATTGGGAGAGAAGGATGCATAAGTTACAACCCTGCTTTGGCCCGCCTCCAATTTGGGCATCCCATGATCGAAGTACTTGACCAAGCTCTGTTGGAAGGGATCTTTCTCAAGGAAGGAGAAGATCCAGACTTGAAGACCGTCATAATTTACGCATGGGGATACGTCAATAAGGAAGGATTAACTGCTTTAGGATACCCCAACTGTGTTGTCTCTGAAGAATATCTACATTGGGTACGAGAAAGGGCTCTCTACCTCAAGATGCTGTTTCCTTTTCATGAACCTATGGTTTTGGCTTTTCTCGATCCAGATTGGTTTGATGTGAGTGAAGTAGATCAGTTGAAGGCCGCCTTGGATGAGGCTCGGAAAGTGAAGGTCGCTTGGAAGAACAAGTTTTTTACCCTCCAAGTAGAGAAAGAGAAGTCTCAGAAGCTGCCAGAAATAGAATTTGCAAGGAAGAGGAAGGCGCGAGAAGATTTATTTTCTTCTCACACCTCTTCCGGAACTGTCGCCAGAGATGATCTTCCCCTAGCTGCTATGGCTTGGAAGGAATGTGTCGATCGACTCATCAATGAGAAGGCCGAATTACAAGAACGCGTCATCCAGTTAGATGAAGAACTTCGCGCACAGAAGGAGCATAGGGAGTAGATCTCCGAGTTTCTCTTTTGCTTTTGGTTCAATGTAATAAACTCTCAAAAGAGTACTTTGCTTTTGTAATGCTTCGAACATCAAAATAAAATAAGTTTTTCCAACGTTACAATACCGGAAAATAATTTGAGTTTCTTGAAGTTTCATACTCATTTGCATTTTTGCATAAGCATAGCATTGTTTGCATTCAGGGGTCTCACTCTTGCTTCATCTCCATAGACAAACTGAATCACCAGTACAACACTCGAGCTAGTCAGCGCCAGAAGATGGATCAACTTGAACAAGAGAACAGAGTACTCCTTGATGAAGTCGCAGTTCTGAGAGAAAGTTTGGAGAGGTTGAATGGTCTAGTGGAAGCTTTGTCCAATCAAGCCGCACTCAACAACCAAGATGTTCAAAGAATTGTGATCTCTGAAGTGATGCCAACACCGATCCCAGTGGTGTCTTCTGTTGCCGAAGTGACCTACAACATGCCTCAAGGTTTCCCGTGGGGATTATCTCCCAATTTCTTTTCAACCGGTTACCGTCCGTCTGTGTCTGAGATCCCTGCGGTGACCGCTATCCAAGCTACTCCTGTAGTTTTTGTTGTGATGACTACCGCATCTCCACATGTGAATGTTGTTCCGTACATTCTTGATGAGCCAATTTTACAAGGGTCGCCGATCGAAACTATGGGTTTGGAAGAAAGGATGGATGGGTTTCAAGACCAATTTTCTGAGATGCAAAAGGAGTTGAAGGCTCTCCGTGGGAAGGATTTATTTGGAAAGAGCGCTTCTGAGCTGTGCTTGGTCCCAAAAGTCAAGGTTCCGCCGAAATTCAAGGTCCCTGATTTCGAGAAGTACAAAGGGAATACTTGCCCTCAGAGTCATCTTATTATGTATTCCCGGAAGATGTCTGCCCAAACTGATAATGATGAACTGCTCATTCATTATTTCCAAGATAGTCTGACAGGCGCTGCACTCAAATGGTACATGGGGTTGGACAGTGCGAAGATTCGGACTTTCAATGATCTAGGAGGAGCCTTTGTCAAGCAGTATAAGTATAATGTGGATATGGCACCTGATCGCGATCAATTGAGGGCTATGACACAGAAAGATAAGGAGAATTTTAAGGAGTATTCCCAACGTTGGCACGAGTTGGCCGCACAAGTCACACCACCGTCAGAAGAAAAAGAGATGACTAAGATTTTTCTGAAGACCCTTGGTCCTTTATTTTATGAGAAGATGGTAGCCAGTGCACCCAGCAATTTTACTGAAATGGTTAATATGGGAATGCGCTTGGAAGAAAGCGTCCGTGAAGGAAGGTTGGCTAAGGAAGAGAGTGCTCCTAACAATGTTAAGAAGTATGGGAGTGGGTTTGCGAGGAAAAAAGAACAGGGGGTGAACACCATGCAGGAGGGGAGACTTAGAAGGAGGTACTCACCATCATACCAAGTTGCAGCAATATCACCAGTGTTTAATGCTCCAGCTTATCAACCTCAATAGTCTCCGCAACCGAGTCAGCCATCTCAATCCCCCAATGCTCAACAGTCACAGCCTCAGCAAAGTCCGCAGTATCCTCAGCAGAATCGTCCATTCAACAATCAGGGTCGTGTGTATAGAAAGATAAACTTTGATCTGATTCCTATGAAGTATGCTGATTTGTTTCCAGCTCTGATTCATAAAGGTCATATTCAGACAAAAGCTCCACCAATGGTTCCCGCAAATCCTCCTCCTTCTTATAGAGATGACAAGTTTTGTCCCTACCATCAGGGTGCTCCAGGGCACGATATTGAGAGTTGTTTTGGTATGAAAGCAGATGTCCAGAGGCTCATTAAGTGTGTAATTTTGTCCTTCAAGAATTCTGACCCTAATGTGCAGGTTAATTAGTTACCCCCGCATGGTTCACCCTCTGTCAACATGATTCAAGACTATTTGGCGGATGATGATCAAGAAATTTTAGATAAGAGGGCAGAAGAAGTTTGTGTTATAGTGCCTCACTTTAAGGAAGTGGAGCGTATCGAAATCGTTTATAATAGCAGAAAGCCGACTGTTACTCCTTTGGTAATCAACGTGCCTGGACCCGTCCCTTATACTTCTAGTAAGGCTATCCCCTACAGGTACAACGCCACAATGTTGGAGAATGGAAAGGAAGTGCCTCTTCCCACTATACCTTCAGTAGTTAACATTGCAGATATCTGTAGAGTAACAAGGAGTGGTCGAGTCTACCCGACTGTACCACCGAAAGAAAAGGAGGTCTCATTGGAACAACCAGGCTCAAAAGATCCAAGTGTGGGGCAATTTGGTGGATCTAATTTGTCCAATTCAGATGAATGTCTAAAAGTGATCAAGAGATGTGAGTATAAGGTTGCAGATCAGCTCCTGCAAACCCCGTCAAAGATTTCTGTGTTGCAATTGCTGATGAGTTCTGAGGCTCATAGGGAAGCACTCCAGAAGATATTAGAACAAGCTTATGTTGAACAAGATGTGACTATGGAGCAGTTTTACAATATCATTAGTAGTATTACTTCATGTGACAATCTGGGTTTTAATGAAGACGATCTCCCGGAGGAGGGGAAGAAACATAACATGGCTTTACATATTTCTGTGAATTGCGGGAATGATTCTCTGTCCAGTGTGTTAGTTGATACTGGATCTTCTCTAAATGTGATGCCTAGAACTACTCTATCTAAGCTATCTTATCAAGGATCGCCAATGAGTCCAAATCATGTTATTGTCAAGGCTTTTGATGGGTCAAGGAAAACAGTAATTGTTGAGGTGGATTTGCCTATGAATATCGGATTACAGACTTTTATGATCACGTTTCAAGTCATGGACATTCGTGCCGCCTATAGTTGTTTGCTAGGGAGGCCATGGATACATGAGGCTGGGGCAGTTACTTCCACTCTGCACCAGAAGTTGAAATATGTTTTTGAGGGGAAAACGGTTACAATTTGTGGATAAAGAGCCTTGGTGGTGAGTCACTTGTCATCATTCTCGTATGTTGAAGCTGAGGAATAGGTTGGCACGCAATTTCAAGCTTTGTCTACTCTGGGCGACGGTGTCCGGAAATCTCAGGCATATATGTCATCATTTAAAGACGCGCAGCGAGTAGTAAACAGTGGTCGTCAGACAATTTGGGGAAAGGTGTTGTCTTTGCCAGAAAACAGAAATAAGGAAGGTCTTGGTTTCACCAGCGGTCCTGCTCAACAAGCTACCAGAAGCCCAGGGTTTCTGCTGATTAATGAAGTGTTCCGTAGTGGGGGAGTTGTTCATCACCCTCAGGTTAATGTTGTGTCAGAGGATGAGCTTAAAGGCTACATATCATATGGTTCTGCAAGGTCCTCCATTCCTTACGAAGATTATGAGCCCTATATGAAAGACCCAGGTTATGTTTCGAATGAGTTTGACTATAGCTTTGGAGTTTATGCTGTCATCGAGGAAGATTCAGATGGGGATGTTCCAGACTTTGTAACCCCAGGCGCTTTGATTAAGAACTGGAGTGTGGTTGAAGCCCCTGCTGTCATTCATATATCTAAGTAAAGCATTTGTTTTTAAAATTTTTGCTCTGCCCAAGGCGAAACTGCATTATTATGGGTTACTTTTAAATAATTCCCTTTGTTCTACCCAAGGCAAAGGTGACTTTGTTGGGCGTGTCTCTTTGGTTTTTGCTATCATCAATAAATTACTTTCATTTTCATTTGTGTTTCTATATATATTTATTTACGATGTTGGAAAATAATAAGTAGCATCTGGCATACACACACTTCCCACTTTATGAAAAATTATTAAAAATCACATCACTTGCGCAAATTGCTACGTAAATTGCATCCTGGGAATAATGATCCGCTGCCTTCTCCGAATTTTGAGTTTACTGTGTACGAAGCTGAAGATGAAGAAGATGATGTCCTAGAAGAGATTTCCAGACTGCTTGAAAAGGAAGAGAGAGCTATCCAACCTCATCAGGAGCCGGTGGAAGTAATCAATTTGGGGACAGAAGAAATTCGTAGAGAAGTGAAAATTGGAGCTTTGCTCAAGCCTGAGGTAAAGAAACAGTTGATCGTTTTTCCCGAAGAGTTTGTTGATGTGTTTGCTTGGTCATATCAAGATATGCCTGGATTAGACACTGCTATAGTTGAGCATCGTCTACCTTTGAAGCCAGAGCGCCCGCCAGTAAAGCAGAAGCTCAGAAGAACTTGACCCGACATGGCTCTAAAGATTAAGGAGGAGGTGCAGAAACAGATTGATGCAGGTTTCCTCGTCACTGCCGAATATCCGCTCTGGTTGGCTAATATTGTGCCCGTTCCGAAAAAAGATGGTAAGGTTCGCATGTGTGTGGATTACAGGGATTTGAACAAGGCCAGTCTGAAATATGACTTTCCGTTACCTCACATTGACATTGTGGTTGACAGTACCGCGAGATATGAGGTTTTCTCCTTTATGGACGGTTTTTCAGGTTACAATCAGATTAGAGTGGCTCCCGAGGACAGAGAGAAGACGTCATTCATCATGCCCTGGGGCACCTTTTGTTACAGAGTTATGCCGTTTGGATTAAAGAATGCAGGGGCAACATATCAGAGAGCTATGACTACTTTATTCCATGATATGATGCACAAGGAAATTGAAGTCTATGTGGATGATATGATAGCTAAGTCGAAGACTGAGGATGATCATGTTAAACACATGTCTAAGCTGTTTGGTCGTTTGAGGAATACAAGCTCCGTCTGAACCCCAACAAATGTACATTTGGGGTACGATCAGGGAAACTATTGGGTTTTATTGTCAGTCAAAGAGGGATTGAAGTGGACCCCGATAAAGTAAAAGATATCCGAGAAATGCCAGCTCCTACCACCGAGAAACAAGTCAGAGGATTTTTGGGACGTTTGAATTATATCTCTAGGTTTATATCCAATATGACTGCTACATGTAAACCTATTTTCAAGCTTCTGAGAAAAGAACAAGGGTATGTTTGGACTGAAGATTGTCAAAAGGCTTTTGATAGTATCAAAGAGTATTTGCTTGAACCACCTATCCTGATACCGCCGGTTGAAGGACGACCTTTGATTATGTATTTGACTGTTTTAAAAGATTCAATGGGTTGTTTGCTCGGTCAACGAGATGAAACAGGAAAGCAAGACCATGTCACTTATTACTTGAGCAAGAAATTTACTGATTGTGAAACAAGATACACTATGTTAGAGAAGACTTGTTGTGCTTTGGCGTGGGCCGCTAAACGTTTGCGCCAATATATGTTGAATCACACCACTTGGTTAGTTTCGAAGATGAATCCTATCAAGTATATTTTTGAGAAGCCCGCTTTGACTGGGAGAATTGCTAGATGGCAGATGTTATTATCCGAATATGATATCGAGTACCATACTCAGAAAGCGATCAGAGGAAGTGTTTTGGCTGATCATTTGGCTCACCAGCCTATTTTGGATTATCAACCCTCAAACGATGACTTCCCCGACGAAGATGTTATGTTTCAAAGATGAAAGATTGTGAAGAACCCGTGCATGGTGAAGGACCAGAACCCGGATCCCAATGGGGTTTAATTTTTGATGGAGTTGTCAACGCTCATGGAAAAGGGATAGGTGTTGTTATTGTGACTCCTCAAGGGTCCCACATCCTGTTTACTTCCAGATTAACATTCCAGTGTACTAATAATGAGGCTGAGTATGAGGCGTGCATTATGGGTCTTGAGGAAGCAATAGATTTTAGAATTAAGAATTTGGATGTGTTTGGTGATTCTGCAGTGGTAATCAACCAAATCACTGGAGAGTGGGTAACTCGACATGATAATTTGGTCCCATGCAGAGATTATGCTAGAAGACTGTTAACGTTCTTTGATAGAGTCGAATTTCATCATATTCCTCGTGATGAGAACAGAATGGCAGACGCGTTGGCAACTTTGGCCTCAATGATTATGGTGAACTTTTGGAATGAGTGTCCTCGGATTGATGTAAAACGTCTTGATAGACCCGCCTATATCTTTGCCGTCGAGGAAGTTGAAGATGGCAAACCCTGGTACCACGACATCGAAGTTTTCCTTAGAACTCAAGAATATCCTCTGGGATCCTCCAGCAAGGATAAGAAGACTCTGAAAAGGTTGGCTGGGAGTTTTCTTTTAAGTAACAACGTGTTATACAAACGGAATTTTGACATGGTTTTGCTGAGATGTGTTGACAAACAGGAAGCAGATTTATTGATGACAGAAATTCATGAAGGATTATTTGGCACTCATGCCAATGGACATGCCATGGCTAAGAAACTTTTAAGAGCTGGTTATTATTGGAGCACGATGGAATCAGATTGTTACAAGTTTGCTAGAAAATGTCACAAGTGTCAGATTTACGCGGAAAAAATTCATGTGCCTCCGACTCTGTTGAATGTTATTTCATCCCCGTGGCCTTTCTCTATGTGGGGAATTGATATGATTGGTATGATAGAGCCGAAAGCGTCTAATGGGCACCGATTCATCTTAGTAGCCATTGATTATTTTACCAAATGGGTCGAAGCTGCTTCTTACGCTAATGTAACTCGACATGTGGTTGTCAAATTTATCAAGAATCAGCTTATCTGCCGATATGGTGTGCCAAGCAGAATTATTACAGATAATGGGTCCAATTTGAATAACATAATGATAAAAGAACTGTGCGAAGAATTTAAGATAGAGCATCATAATTCTTCTCCTTACAGACCAAAGATGAATGAGGCTGTTGAAGCCGCCAACAAGAATATCAAGAAGATCATTCAGAATATGGTTGTTACTTATAAGGACTGGCATGAGATCCTCCCGTTCTCCTTGCATGGGTATCGCACTACGATACGCACATCGACTGGGGAAACTCCATTTTCACTTGTCTACGGTATGGAAGCAGTACTCCCAATAGAAGTTGAGATTCCTTCTATGAGGATTTTGATGGATGAAAAGCTATCAGAAGTTGAGTGGTGCCAGAACAGATATGATTAGTTAAACTTAATCGAAGAAAAGAGGATGGCGGCGCTATGCCATGGACAATTATATCAGCAAAAGATGAAAAAAGCATTTGACAAGAAGGTTTGACCATGCATGTTCAAGGAAGGAGACCTTGTGCTCAAGAAGATTCAGTCCTTCCTCATCGATGTCAGAGGAAAATGGGCCCCAAACTATGATGGACCATACGTGGTAAGAAAGATTTTGTCAGGAGGTGCTATGATGTTAGCAACAATGGACGGAGAAGAAATCACTCGCCCTGTGAATACAGATACCGTCAAGAAGTATTTCGTTTAGAACTCTGGGGTTTCTCATTAACTTAGGGAGAGCAAGTTGTCATTCCCTTGATGTAATCTCTATTATTTTCCAACATTGTAATATTGGGGTCACGCCTTTCTGCTGACCACCATTCAATAAAGTTTTTCATCTATCAAAATCTTTATTCTTGATAGCAAAATCCAGATTGATTTAAACTTTTTCAAAACTTCGTGCTTTACTTGGTACATGAATAACAAAAGGATGACCATGGACGTTTATTTCATCCATAGAAGAGAGTCAATCATATTTGATTCCACAAGCGGAGGATATTTATTTTATCCAGAGATGAAGTTTTTTCACGATCAAGTAGTACGAGGTCTGTGGAGATTTGGCTTGGGTACCCCTCCGTTTGAGGCGTTTATCTCGCCTCTCCCGGTCCGTCAGCATACGCATAGCATGTAAGTAGACAGCATGGCATGTGCATTTTTGTTTCCTTTGTGCTTGTTTTCTTCTGTCACCTTGGTCGTGGTTATCTCCGAACGTTTGGGTGTGTCTTATCCCCTAAATAGAGTTATCAGCCCTAGGCAAAAAGAGCACAATATTTCTTTTTTTCCCCATGAAGTTCGACCCTCATGGAAGACGGTTATTCCAGTACATTCCATTTGAGTTCATACCTCAATGTTCGTTTCTTGCTTGACATTTTCCTTTCGGCTACTTCCCGAATGGAACTTTGGTCCTTGACAATCACGGTGTGGTAATCTCCGACTTTCGAACTTGGATTAAGTGTGCATTTATTTTGCACTTTATTCCCCAGGAAGAATATTTTCGAAGAATCTTTATAAAGACAGATATTTCTCCAACAATGTCACATGTTTTTTCAACCACCTACATGTGGACTACAAACATCCCTTTATTTGAGTAACTTGTTTTGACTAAGATCTTATTCAAAACGAAAAACGACAGTTTCTACAAGACAGTTCATTCACCCTCAGTGGGTTTTTTCAACATCATTAATTCGTCAAAAGGTATTGCTTCACGAATCCATCCAAAAAAGTTTACCAAAGACATTACAAAACGCTTCTCTTTATTAGAGAGTTCACAACAAGGTATTTTGCAACCACAACGAGGTTGCTCATCAGATTAATTCCATCAAGTAACATCTCCCCAGAGAAGTCGAGGAAATTCATTACATCAGTCTCTCTTTATTTGAGAAGACATGTTTCACAAATCAACCGGCTTACGTCTCTTCTGAAGATCCCCGGTGAAGTTTTACAATCTCCAATACATTACAAATTACAATCTACAAAGTTCAACATCTACGACAACATCTACAAAGTTCTACAATTTACACCATATTTTGGCTCACAGCCAAGAAGTTCTACAATCTACAGCGACATCTACCGCAAAAACTACAGCCAAGACCCGTTCGTGGATTCCAAATCATGAGGCTTGGGGAGGCGTTTTTTCAGGAGCCAAAACCCGTTCGTGGATTCCAATCACAAGTCGTGGGGAGGCATTTTTCAGGAGCCAAGACTCGTTCGTGGATTCCAAATCACAAGGCGTGGGGAGGCATTTTTTTTAGGAGCCAAGACCCGTTCGTGGATTCCAAATCACGAGGCGTGGGGAGGCGTTTTTTTCAGAAACCGAGACCCGTTCATGGTGCCCAGACCATGAGGCGTGGGGAGGTGATCTTTCAGAAACCGAGACCCGTTCATGGTGCCCAGACCATGAGGCGTGGGGAGGTGATTTTGCAGAAGCTGAGACCCGTTCGTGGATTCCAAATCACGAGGCGTGGGGAGGCGTTTTTTCAGGAGCCAAGACCCGTTCGTGGATTCCAAACCACGAGGCGTGGGGAGGCATTTTTTCAGGAGCCAAGACCCGTTCGTGGATTCCAAATCACGAGGCATGGGAAGGCGTTTTTTTCAGGAGCCAAGACCCGTTCGTGGATTCCAAATCACGAGGCGTGGGGAGGCGTTTTTTTCTGAAACCGAGACCCGTTCATGGTGCCCAGACCATGAGGCGTGGGGAGGTGATCTTTCAGAAACCGAGACCCGTTCATGGTGCCCAGACCATGAGGCGTGGGGAGGTGATTTCGCAGAAGCTGAGACCCGTTCATGGTGCCCAGACCATGAGGCGTAGGGAGGTCTACACATTTTACTATTTCCAGTTGGATTTCAAAAAAAAAGAGAAAAAAAAGAATGCAAAACAAAACTGATTTATTCAGAAAGAGTCGTAATGGTAATAAGTTATCCTTCGATTACGAGTTCCCCACATATTGTATAACTCGCCACATCCTTGGTGTATGTGCTACACTTGTATACTTCTGGAGATTCCCTATTAGGTGATTGTTTCCTGTCCCCGTAGAGTCCCGTTTCTTAGGGTCTGTTGTTCTTTTTGTCTCGCATGTCGTGTCCAGTTTCTCCACTGTGGCATCATGTCTCCACAGGACCGTCTGTTTTGCATTCTCATATCATTGCATATCATTTGCATTCGGTGGCATCTTAAGGCCAAAAATCTGTGCAATGTTTATATTTAAGTCCCTCCTATCTCGTCGAGAAGAAGATTTCAATCTCCATATCTCCAGATAGAAGCAACTTAAATAGGGGCATCTGTTGCACCCTAGTTTTTGACCGTAAGATGCCACCTCTTTTTGCGCATTTTCTATTGTTATTTGACTTTATTTAGTATTTATGTGACTAACCAATTTGTGCAGACGCAGTAATGTCAAGTGGAGATAGCGTTCATTCTCGCGATCAGCCATCCACACATGATTAACTTTTTCAACCATTTTATTTGTTATCTCCTACAAGTTGTGCTGAAGCGTTATGGAATCACATATTCTCATCATTACGACATCTTAATCAGTACAAAGCAAATGTTCCTCAAGGTTTCTTAGAGGATTCACACCTTATCTGGTTTCCAGGATGTTTATTCAAGACTTGGCTAGATTTTCGGGGTGTATTGTTTGGCAAGAGGTATCTTCAACTTCAAAGGGTCCCAGGATTTGACATTCGTCTTCGGTCTTGAGTTTGGACAAAGTTTTTGAAACCGGATTTTCAATGTTACCTCAAAGAATTTGAGATACGTTCTAGAGGTTCATTTTAAAAGTTTGGTTCAGGTTCCATACTCCTCAAGATGCTGCTGCTATTGTGAGACCAACACAAGGATTTCATAATAGTTTTAAAACATAATGCAAGTCATTATATTCCAAGGCATCCCAAGTTTCAAATTTGTCCATCTTCCCACTTATGCAGGCAACGTCATGTTATTCATTTTACAAAGGTTAAATGTGCAAAAATTTAAAGGGATCATCTCATTGCCGCAAGTATCTAGATAAATCCCTAACTCTATGGCCTAGGGGTGCAGTTACTGAGAGTTAATTCATGAAGAAGGAACTTAAGGGTTATTTATCACTCCTTGAACTCAACCTTTACATTGAGATTGGAAGGTACATGGTATTCCAAGAATTGTATCCGAATTGCCATACCAGAATCCAACGCCACAACAATCGTCATATTGAAATCAGCTAATGATGTAGATGCAAAATTCCAAGAGTATATGAATCAGTTAATTGTCATATAGAGAATTCCAAGAGTATTATAGGAAATGTCAGCTTTACATTGCAAATTTACCACTGGAATACAAAACTCGAATTACTACAACATGGATTAATGTTACAAATTACTGCTACTGATTTACAACCGTAAACTTCGGAGCTCCCGCTTTGATATCCCTCCGCCTGTTACAAGTGATTTTATTGTAAGAGATACGGGCAACTTCAGTCCACGTTACATGAAGTGCATAATCAACCACTGTTGATCTCTTGACAGGAACGGTTGAGTTTGTGCTGCTAAGAATTCATGATCCATGAGCCAACTTCCACTGTTTGAACTGGTGCAACAGCTACAACTTGCAGTGCCACAAATCAAGTTATTGCAGACCTCCCTGAAGGTCCTCGTACACAAATGTTTATACTCCTTTGCAAACTGATGCAATCGTTCCACTATCTGAGTGCCGTCACCACACCACCACAGCAGCACTCGGTCACCTGTTCAATGTAGCCAATAATTGAGACCATTTAGCCAAACTTAATTCATCAAGAATCAACATTCTCACATAGCCTTTACTCCTCACGTGCCGCATCCATGAATGGTTCCTGCAAACAAAAACTCAGCAAGTTGCTTCCATAGCAAATTCGTTCCTGCAAACCGAAACACAATAGCAGTCAATATTACCTCCACAACAACAGCCTATAGGGAAACAGGGAAATGCAAACAACTCACAACGCTGTCTAGGCTATTCCTCCATCTCATTCTCTTCTAACTCAACAAATTCTCTCAGGCCGTTCTTGGCGCCGATTTCCGCGTGACCTACCTTCCTGCACGGGGATAACATCACAGTAAATAAGAACTCAACATACAGATGCAAACTTAAAGAATACAATGAGAATCTGTTATGTCACACCGTAACGATTTCGTTGAAACCGTTACTGCTGCAAAATAATTGAAGATGTTGAGGACAATTGTTTGATAAAGATAAAAAGGCATGACAATATAAAGGAATGCAAGCTTCTCACATAGGATGATGCTTTTCCCAACATAAACATCACCAAATCTTAACCGGGATACCTCATATAAAGTGGTCTGTAGTCGAGGGAGACTACGATGTCATGGCTATCGACCTTCTGGGACCAAGTCTCGAAAACTTGTTTAACTATTGCAGTAGAAAATTCTCTCTGAAAACGGTGTTGATGCTTGCGGATCAACTAATAAACAAAGTTGAGTATATGCACTCTCGAGGTTTTCTGCATCGTGATATAAAGCATGACAACTTTTTAACGGGTTTAGGCCGCAAGGCAAATCAGGTATGCATTATTGACTATGGTCCTGCCAAGAAAGGTATCGTGATCTTCAGACACATAAGCATATACCATACAAGGAAAACAAGAACCTGACTGGAACTGCTTGATATGAACAAAGTAGAAGATATGATTTAGAGTCACTTGGTTTTTGAGAGGAAGTCTTCCATGGCAATGCTTGAAAGCTGCCACCAGCATCACCAACGCATGAACAAGAAGTAATTTGTAGAGATGTCAGCTGAGAGCAACTACAACCTTGAGAAGCCCTTCCCGTCAGGGTATTTATCCTCCTGATTTAAGACTTGATATGCACCCCTGCACCAATTGTGTTTAATCCTGGATTTATGCAACAATCAAGACATTATTGAAAAACATCACTAGTTTCAAAAGCCACAACCGTTACGATCAAGTAATTTACCTAACAGAGATACAATCAAAGTTGTGTCCATGTCGAACAAGAACAGAAGATGAATAACAACTTCACCCAGTACACTTGAGTCAACCATATTGGTCCTACGGACAGACGCGCCAAAATAGGAGCCTCCGTCGTTGATTCGTTCCCCATGCTTAACTGAATGGTCCTGCAGAAAAGAAAACGGGAGGTCACAATTTAAGGTTGCAAAACCAAATTTCGAAACTTGAAACGAAGTCCAAGGAAAAAGAGGAGGGACTATCCGCTACCATGAAGAAACTCAAAGTTAATGAGGATGAATCATTTTCTAAAAAGTATTGAAGTATCTACTCGAGTCAAAAGCCTTACAAAGGAGATGAAGGTTTTGCAGCAGGAAGTGGAGTCTCTACAACACCAGAAATCTGACTTGGAAGTTCAGCTCGAGGAGAAAAGCAGAGAAATTCTGGGTGTTTGATCCTAGTTCAAAGTCTGAAAGAGGAGGTTGATAGAAAAAACTCTGGAACAAGAGAGAATTTACGCTGGACCGCTTAATTCTTCCCCGGCCCAAAACAGGTCGTTATCCACACCTGCAAAACGCAAATCTCGAATTAGCAAACCCTCAGAGGAATATACCCGTGTGAGAAGAAAAGATTCGAAAAAGATCCCATCAGATTCCCTAGCATCAATGAAAGATCCTTCAACTCAAATCACACAGTAATGATTCACATCAACCACATTGAATCCATTCAAACGAGAAAGGAAATATTTCAAATCTGATTTGTCCCAAAAAAGGATAATCCAAATTAACATTCAAAACTGATTTAATCAGTTTTCAAATCAAAGATCCTCTCTGAAGCCTATATAAAGGGGGATTTGAAACATAGAGGCCGGCAACCACGACTCCACAAATAACCACAAGTTCGAAACCCTAAAAAAAACCTGAGAAGGAGAAATTTGCACTTATCTCTCTCCGACATCACTACCGTCGCCGGAAACTCCGAGAGCGATTATCACTCAAGCCGTAGCCGTCCCTAATCCGCTGCCATTCCAAATCTCGGTAAATCATCGATCCTTGTTGAGGTTGTTGATCTTTTGATACTATCTGTTTGTGTTTCAGGTTCAAGAAGTGGCGAAGGTGGAGAAAGGATGAAGGAGAACCCTCACTCGGGGAGGTAGAGAAGAGAAGTCGAGCGGATGAATCTGGGATTTGGGTTCTAGCATTGGGTTCATCCTTTTGTTTGTCTTGTTTTCTTTTCGTTTCTTTTTCTCTGGCTTGTAGTATAATCTTGTATGCAACACACACATCATACACTTACACACCACAATCCACCCTTAATCAGCCCTAATTAACATAATAATCAACGTTTAATATAACTAACCTTTTAATAAATAATTCTTTTATTTTATTAACCAGTTAATCTAATTTTAATTAGACTCTTATTTATATAATAAAAACTAGTAACATTTTACAATTAATTAAATCAACTTTTTCTATCTTATTATTTCCCTAATATAATATTTATTCAAACTCTTTTTTTTTTAAATAACTTAGAAGTGTAATGATAAAAAAATTTTAATTTAAAATTAATCTCAAGTTTTATAATTAAGAACTCTTTATAATAATAGTAACTCTTATATAATAAAACATCAATTTCATAATTTAAACCAACTATTTTATTTTATTCACTGCATGATCTTTTTTAATTTTAATAAACCTTTATAATAAGAAAACTTTTTATAATTTAAATAACATTTGGTAATAATAAACCCTTCTTTTAAAGACATTTCCCTTAAAACCAATCTCACCAAAATAATATTTTCTTATAAACCTATTCAACCTTTCTCTAATCAATCACCGTAAAATTAATCAACATCGTAAAATATAATCTAATCGTGCACGCTTACACCTTACACACTCACCTACACCTTAGCGCTTTCATGCGTGTGTATGGTTTTACCTTCCGCAATTTAATATTATCGCAATTTATCTCTCTCGCATCGCATCCGTCCAAAGGAAAAACCAACATATGATTCAACACTTGTGTGTAGTGCACATTATTTGCATCATACTCCCACTTGATTCTTGATCCCATTCAAGTTGATCTTTCTAAGTTAGATCATACCCCATAGGAAGGACCACTATCTTTTACAACATAGAAACAAACAATCCAACAACTCAAACAAATATTCAAACACATTAGAGAAAGATGTTAATCATCTTGAGCGAGATAGAACTTCCACCCCACATCAATACAATCAATATGTAGGGACTTTGCCTTAAGAGAGATAGAGGCGTACTCGTCGATCAATATCCGAGTACTTGAGCCCTTCTCTTAAGACGATGCAAAGACTATTTTCCTATAACTTGTGGCGGTTAAATCTCTCTTAAAATGACAACTCACCTTTTCTCCTATAATCAATCAACCAACTACCCTAAACCCGTAGGAACTTTGACCACAGTCGAAGAACTCCTCAAACCCTTTAGGGGAACTACAGATACTCTGATTCCACTCCCGTAAGGATATGTAGGCATAAGATGCGACATCTATCGAGTATACTTAGAAATAAACCCCTAGGTCTTTTAACCTTAAGTAGATAAACCTTAGCAATAAACAAACATAAAACAAGAGGTTCCTGTAGAGTACTACAGAAACTTAGGATGCTAGCACCTTCCCTAAGTTTAACCGACCCCCGAACCTAAAACTCTCTAGCTTGCATTTGCATTGCATTGTGGGTATTTCGATCTTTAAACAAGTAAATGCAATAAGAGACGCAAACATGAAATGCAAACACAAATGATGCAACAAGACTCAACAACAATGGAAAATTCAAACACAAGCAAGTTAACTTAAACAAGTCAACAAAAAGAGTTGAGATGAAATAGGAGAAGCAAGCTCCTACAACCATCAACCATCAACCATCAAAGAGGAAAGGTGTCATCCTAAGATGCACAAACAAAGAAAAGAGGGAGGAAAAAGTATGGGGAAGCCACCACGACAAGCACATCTCAACCATACAATCCGTGTAACACAAGTAAAACAATGCAAACAAAACAATGCAACACAACCACCAATGTTCATGACAAACTCCAAGTGTAAACAAATGACACCAAATCATCATGAACATGTGGTAAACCACCTGGGGCAGAAGTGAATCATCAAGAGGAAAGCCTCAAATTAAACTTAAAACAAAAGGCAATGTTCATGACAAACTCCAAGTGTAAACAAATGACACCAAATCATCATGAACATGTGGTAAATCACCTAGGGCATAAGTGAATCATCAAGAGGAAAGGCTCAAATCAAACTTAAAACAAAAGGCAAGGCACAAGTATGATCATATGAAGTGAAGGAACCAAAGTGAAATTCTGGTATGCAGATCTCATATGTCCCAAGAACATTGATCTCTGCTGAAACAAGGACGAGGACAGATCATGAACAATTTAAATTTCTTTAAATTACCAATGTCATGACCAACGTCATGACCTCTGTTGTGACATCTGCATACTGGCACACTATTTATCTAAACATTTAAATTATGCAGAATTATAAATGCTGAAAGATAAATAACACAATGAATTGTTAACCCAGTTTGGTGCAACATCACCTACATCTGGGGGCTACCAAGCCAGGAAGAAAATCCATTATTAGCAGAATTAATTCACAGCTAAACTCCCCCGTTTACAACCCCTCACTTAATCTCTACCGAATGCAACTTCAACCTAGAGACACTCTAGACCTGAGTATGCCCACTCACTCCACATAATCACAGTAGTGATAAACAATTCAATACATAATAAGAATTTAGAAGACACTCTTCAAAGTCACAATACTTGGTTTTGCTTAAACGCTTCAATCAAGGACAATGAACACAACAGTTCATACACACTAACCAAAGCAATTATACCACATACAATTGCTTGGCACACAAGAAATCCTAAGACTCCTACATACGTGAAGAATCATTGTAAACCACAAAATTCTCCACTCACACACATGTCTACCACAATGTATCAAAAGATACAAATGGTGACTTACACACAAGGGACTTTCAAACCCTAGACCTTTATTTTACACTCAAGTTGTTCTTGATGTGAGTGCCTGCTTTTTCCTTGCTTCTGCTCCTCCTTTTATAGCAATGCAGACTGGGCTTGGGCTGGTCACAAGTAATAAACTTTAGGTTAAACCAAGTTAAACCACTTCCCATGATTCAAGGTGCTGTCAAATTAGGTCACAACTGCTTCATGTTATGTCCAGCCCTGACTAGAATCTCGCCTGAGATAACAAAGGAACCCTAACAGGTTTCCTGAAATCTAGCCTGAGATATATCAGGTATCATAACAGAAAAACAAACCCTGCACGCCTGATGTCATACGATCAATGTTATAACATTCGGTTATGACATTCAGCTTCACTTACTCTTAGCTGACTAGACTCCCCCTGCTGAACACTCCTGCAGAATCTTCTTCACAACAGTAGAAACAAGCATATTATAGTTTCCTAAAAAGTCTCAAAGATCCTTTTTATGAACACCAATTAAATCTACACTTTGTTCCTAATGAATCTCTTTGGCATGTACATAATGATGAGGAATATCCAACAGGACCAAAACACTTATGTCAAGAGATATAACATAGAATCCCCTGTTGTACCAGACATTAATGTTATGACATTCAGTATGACATCCATGACAACAATTCTGTCATCAGCTCCTGCTGCACCAGACAACGATGTCATGACATTGGTAATGACATCCATGACAGTAGTTCTGTCATTTGCTATTGCTAGCTCCTACTGCACCAGATGTCACGATATTGGTAATGACATCCTGTTTACAACACATGACAGCAGTTCTGTTACCATAGCTCCTGCTGAATTAGACAGTGATGTCATGACATTGGTCATGACATTGTGATTAACAACACATGACAGCAGTTCTGTCATGACAGCAAATGGATGTCACGACATTCAGCATGACATTCTCATTAAAACACTCCACAGAAGTTCTGTCACCACAGCAGATGGAGATGCTATAATGTCCTACTTAACATCAGTGCCAGATCATGTTTTACCAAAATTTAGCCAATCATAGAACCATGGAACTAACAATCTCCCCCTTTGGTAAATTTTGGCTAAAATAATCAAACACCTTATCAGGGCAGCAACAGTAGTTTTTCCAGCTCCCCCTTGATAGTTGCAACATATAACAACACTTTACTCCCCCTTGGTTTAGTCAAAAATTGACAAAAATTGGAATAAGTGTACATTCTGAACATGATGACCAAGTCTGACATTTCTTGATCTCTAAAGACTGCACCAACAATCATGGACAATGACTTAACCTCCTTGTTGATCTCACTTAGCCAGTGTAAAATCAGCCCTGAACCATAGTTCCTTGAGAGTACACCTTGAATCAGTCTTGAATCTTGGGTTCTTGTCTTGTCTGAAGCTGCACCTTCAAGAGTGACACTTACTAATTAAAGGATAATCAGTCAATTACTTGCCAAGTAGCAACTGATTTTAAATCTCCAAATTGAGACACAAGAAACTTCTGCAGAGAAAAATAAATTCTCCCAGACACACACCAATGTTTTACACAGCTCCATATCAGCACAATGCCAACACAAGCACTGCAGCTGTACATCAGACATGTACATAGCTCCCCCTGTCATGCATAGTTATCACTCCCCCTAAAAGAGAGAACACAACCATATGAAGACTTACACCAACATCTTCATATTCTCACATTGGCACCACATGCAACTATGCATCCCTTGTGTCACAAACCATGCTGGAACCAATATCAGAAGTAGTTGCAGGATTACTATCTGGAAGATTTCTCAAATTACAGCTTTGACAAAAAGTCTCCAAGATGTCAGAGTGAAAGTCCTTCCTTATGCACAAGATCAAGGCTGATGTTGTCTTGATCTTCATCTTCACCTGTCAAACAAGACACAACACTTAGAGAGAGGCTCAAAACCCTGGTTTGATCCGTTGATACCCAATGATAGAACCAAGAGCAGAACCACAATTAAGTTCATCATGAATAGTAACACAATGTCACAACACCTGGTATAACATTCCACCCTCCTAGACGCATACAGTCATAAACTGCTTGAAGCCACAAGAAATCTTGAGGCACAACTATACCAGTGCAACAACATATCCTAGAAAGAAGTATACCTCCCCATACCAAGGATAACTAGTGCTCTATTTCCCAAAGCACGTGAATGGAAAACATAAGACTCATCTTCATGTCTTCAAGAGCTCACTCCTTGTTCAACACACCTGTTGAACGCATTCACTTACTGCTTGAACCATAGGTAACTAGTACACCCATCAGACAGAAGCTCTCCCCCTATCTTTTATGAAAGCTGCTCTAAGATCACCATATTATCTCTCATGCCCAACTCCATGCTCATACAGTGAGAAGCCATCAAATTGATCCACCTCTTCCTAGAGTCACTTGTAGCAGAAGAGATCACTTCTCCACAAGTATTCTAATCTTAGGCTAAGTACAAGATAGACTCCCCATAATCCAAGACATTCTTTCCTCATCATTCTCCCATATGATAAGTTATAACACTTCTGATTCAACTAGGGACTTTATCACATAAGAATGCAATCAACCAATGATCCACTCCAGTGTTGTACAATACCTTCACATCATACTCCAAGATAGTCCTTTTACCTCATCATTCTCCCGTATGACAAGATAAAGTACTTCTTAGCCAAGATGTGAATCACAAGTTCCACAACAGTTCTTCAAGTCCAGCAAATAAAGTGATGTTCTAACAGACATCATACATTAACCACTTGGACTTACTATCTGAGCAGTAATCCAATATGAGGATCTTCAGAAAACACAACACCACCAGCTTGATCAAGTACATCTCCAAAAGAGGGTAATCTTCCATGCACAACTTAGAGCTGCTACCACAGGCTCCAATATATACACAGAACCAGAACCTCCTTTGGTCTTCAAACAACTACCCTTCTACACAAGAGTAATGTTCTTCAAGCACACTTCTGAAATAACCAATTGCCACGATTTGGTTAACTCAGCTTCTTTCATAGCTCTAGAAGATTTTCTCATCCTCTAAGTAAACTTGATCTTCAAGTTACCTGTTCTACTTGCTTCATATCAAGGAATCAACTCCTTCACACAGCGCTCGTAAACTGCATGAAATGAAGCATCAGTTACAATGTTGTGCCATAACATCACATAAGGCCTTGAAGTTACAACTTGATGTCACTACATCGGATATGACATCCTGCTAGAGAGTTCAGGCTTTCATTATGCCAATTAGAATAGCCTTATCACTCTATCAGAACAAGAGTTCCATGTTCACAGACACTAGACACCCTCTATTCTGCTTTAACAGATACCTTGAACTGCATTTTCTTCAGGAAATCTTCTTTAGAGAAACCAATCATGCCAAAGCTTGATTCTTCAAAGAGGAGGAAGAAAATTTTTACAAAAGGAATCCCGCTTTCCTTAAGTAGAGACTTTTTCAGAAAATCAGAGATAACTGCCACTTATCCTTGACCTCCAAGCTAAGCATGATCTCATGCTCCTGTGCACTTAGATCAGAAATAAACTGACCCAAGCAGAGCTACCAGCACCATCTTCTAGACCAGTTTCTTGCCAGGAAACTTTCTAGATACAGATCATATGTTGTTGTATTCTAATAAACTGATCCAAGAAGAAAGTCTTCATCTTTACTTCCATCATCATTCCATTCTAGTCTTAGTTTCTTGCCAAGAACCTTACTAGAATAGTGTCATACCCTAAATTTGCCAATTTTTTTTAAAATCGCTGGCTTGTGTGTGTGACATCCAAGAGGAGGGTCTTTGTTGGTTTCAAGCTCAAGCAAAGGCATTGGTACAAGCCATCAAATGGGTGTTATTATCACAAAGTTATCAAAGAATCATCAGATGGTTGTCAGGGGGCTCATGAGGCATTATCATTGTTGTGAGCATGAGGAAGAAGCTTGTTGAGTACCTCAGAGGATTGTGAAATTGGAATGGTCACTCTGTTCATCTAAACAATGCCCAGGCAAAAAGGGTGAAATTAGGGTTTCATTTTTAATCAGGCTAAACTTGTTTCGTGAAGTAAGAATTGTTTCCATGGTCTTCCATATGTCCTAAGGTGTTTAGGTATGGGAGATTGACCATCAATTTTAATCAGAAGGGCTTCAATTGATCCGTCAATCAAAAATCAGGTGATTTGGGAAAGTCAATTGTGCAGTGAAAAAGTCAACTCCAGACTTTTTAAGGTCAAAATCATGTTCCTCAAGTTCAATATGACCAATGGATGGAATTTAATCAAGAAAAGCCATGGGAATCATGAAAAATCAAGAATTGTTGAAAGTTGCAATTTTAAGGAAATTAGGGTTTTAGAACTTTCTATTTATGGAAAGTTTTATGTTTGGAACAACCATATTCAAAGCACATTTTTCTTCATGATCAAGGTTTCAAATGAACTTGGATTAAACATCAAAGTTGTTCCTTGTATTTCAAGCTTTCGTTTGAGTACCAATTCATAATCATGTGATACTTGTAGCTCAAGTTATGATCAATCAAAGTTGAGGTTTTCAAGGGTTTCAACATTGCCAAGATTGGACAGATTTTTGGACTCACTTTGCAAGCCAATTTTCATCAAGTTCTTGAAGTCAGATGGAACTTTGTCCCAAATAAAAGTTGTAGAGCATGTTACAAGCTTCCCAAAGAGTCCAAGAAGTCTTCAATATGATTTGTGAAGCTCAAGTTATGGATGTGCAAAGTTGAGGAAAACTAAGCCAAATCCATAACTTAGAATTTTTCTGTTATTTCTGGATAGCTTGCTTGGTATGATTTTCAACATCATTTTTCATGGCCTTCCAATCCTCAAATCAAGATGACTCTAACATGAAATTTGTTCTACTCCATGCCCTCTTTCATTTGGGCACAAGACCTAAACATTTGGAGTTGTGTGCACAAAGTTATCATGGCCCAAAGTTGGTGTTTTGGACATTTTATTCAAAGTCGGAAATGTGTGATTTGTTGATTTGTTTGGTTTATCAGCCTCATCCCTCTTCCATGCGCATGAGGTTGATATTGGTACACAAGAAACATTGCCATTTCAAGTCAAACCAAGGCATGTACTACCTTGAGGGTCTTTTTGAATCTTTGCCCAAACAAGAAAGGGGATAAACTACTTTTTTCTGTTGCAAGCAGCCACCCTATGTTGTTCCTAATGCTGAACTAAAACAACTACATATGCAAGCTGGCTGGTACTGCCTCTCCCATCGACCATTTGATTCAAGAACCATGAACATATCAGATATGGACCATTGTATTTTTACCACTGTTAAGTATCCTTTTTCACATTTCTCACCTCATATAAAAACTTAGTGCAAAACCCTAATCAGAGGCAGCCACCACTTTGTGCAAAATCAGAAGAAGAGCTTTTGGTATTCTCTCTCAAACTGCTCTAAAAAATCGCTCATCACTTCAAGAAGGAGAAACATCAAAGCTTGCATCAAAAGGGGGTATCTTGCTCAAAAGGATTCTCAACTAAAGGCTGCTAGCACATCTAAAAGAGGTTGGTGATTTCATACTCACTCATTATGCATGATTTTAGGATACCTTGAATCATCAGAACATGCTAAATATGGATTGTGTTTACTGTCATGAAGTTGTGATTATCATGTGAAACTTATAATGATTTGGTTGTGGATGTAAACTGTCATGTTAAACTGTCACTATTTGATACTGGTTTTTGGTTGCTTGTTGCAAGCTCTCATGTTGAAATAACACATTGTTTTATGTTGGCTTTGTCATGTCTAAACCTACTACTGTATCTGTTTAAATGTGCTTTTATTGATTGTGCAAGAAATTTTTTTATGTAAAACTGTTTGGCCTGCTACCTGTGTTTGATCATTGCTACTAGAATTTCCAAGCATGTTAAGTGTGAACAAGCATGTTAGGCTATTGTTTAGATAGGAAGACTCTGTTGTGAAGGGATTGTTGATATAGGAATTCATTTGTGTATGCTGTTTAAAACATGATTTAGTGAAAACATCAACTTGCTACCATGGTCTGTTTTGAGTTTGGTTAACCTCTTGTGCTATCAAACTTCAGTTGAATCATTGAAATCCATATGTTTAGGAGTCCATGTATGATAAATTCATGTCATAGCTGCTGTTTGGATTATTGGAACTTTGAAATTTATGCATTACTGTTGAAATCCTTGGCTTTGATTTTTGAAACAAGTTGCATTGGTATGCTCATGGTTATGCTTGGAACCAGCTGTTTTGAACACATAATTGCCTTGGACTTGCTTTTGTTTTGATGTGTTTATATCTTGTGGATGTAAAGTGCATATTGTCATGAGCTGTGAATGGATTGATCATTAAGTCACATTGTTTTACCATGTTTCTACTGCAAGCAGTTTTGGAGGCATCATTTCAGCCTCACACGATTTTGAATCTCTTGCTGACAGTTTTGATTTAGAGACCCTATATGCTCTACTCATGTTGTGTTTGAATGTGTCTATTGCTGTCATCAACTATGCTTGTTTTGAGTTTGTTCAACCTATACATGTTCATTGATGCATTATGCTTGCATAACCAAATTTGCTGCTATTCCTGTTTTAAACAAGGTTGTGTTGATTTTTGACTTATGTTTGATTGTTGAGTTATAGCTCATAAAAAGAATATGATTGGCTTTGTGTTTATCATGTGAGGAATACCTCTGGACTTGTCATGTTTGCTTCTAGTAGGATGTGATGCTAATTAGATTTTGCTGTGATCATTGTCATGGCCCTTTTGCTGTTAGAGTTTGTCTATCATGATAGATTTTACTGGTTTGAATTAAGACTTGTCATTGTGATTGCTGTTTGGTCTGTTTGGTTACATCATGACTGCTGCATATAAAATGTTTACTGTCATTAGGTTTGTAAACTTGCATTGGATCAAGGACCTTTAAGACTTGTCAAGATTTCACTTTCATAAAAAAAACACTATCTTGAATCCATCTTTGGCTGTTGTTTGGATAGGGTGTGATAATTGGATAACTGTTTCTATTTTATTTGTACCACCATTTCATCAACATTTGCTTTGTATAGCTGATATTTTGTTCTACACACTATTGATTGAGTAATGTGAATGTTATCTTTAAGGTCTGAGGATACCAACCTACCTTGTTGCTGTCAAATTTTTTTCTCACATTTTGAAATTGGTTATGTTGTGTTTTTTTATTTGAAAGGACTGTTACTACTTCTGCTCAGATTGTTACTCATAAGCATTTTGCTGACATTATTGTGACTATCATGCTATGTGTGCAAACTGTCTTGTTGTGCCAACTTAATGCATATGTCCATTGTCTTGTATGTGCCTACTGTTTTGTGGAGGTTTTTTTTGTGCCTTTGACTTTGAATGTTGAATCTGCATCTTTCTGTTTGAGTCTGTTTCAAGTTTTTCTTGTGCAATTATCCTGTGCTTGCATGGAGTAGATAGCAGCCCTTAGAGTAGGATTGTTGATTGACTGTTAGTTGTGTCCAATGCTGAGAAAATCCATATGAGGGGCTGAAGATCAACATTCGGTTATGACATTCAGCTTCACTTACTCTTAGCTGACTAGACACCCCCTGCTGAACACTCCTGCAGAATCTTCTTCATAACAGTAGAAACAAGCATATTATAGTTTCCTAAAAAGTCTCAAAGATCCTTTTTATGAACACTAATTAAATCTACACTTTGTTCCTAATGAATCTCTTTGGCCTGTACATAATGATGCGGGATATCCAACAGGACCAAAACACTTATGTCAAGAGATATAACATAGCAGCCCCTGTTGTACCAGACATTAATGTTATGACATTCAGTATGACATCCATGACAACAGTTCTGTCATCAGCTCCTGCTGCACCAGACAGCGATGTCATGACATTGGTAATGACATCCATGACAGTAGTTCTGTCATTTGCTATTGCTAGCTCCTGCTGCACCAGATGTCACGATATTGGTAATGACATCCTGTTTACAACACATGACAGCAGTTCTGTTACCATAGCTCCTGCTGAATTAGACAGTGATGTCATGACATTGGTCATGACATTGTGATTAACAACACATGACAGCAGTTCTGTCATGACAGCAAATGGATGTCACGACATTCAGCATGACATTCTCATTAAAACACTCCACAGTAGTTCTGTCACCACAGCAGATGGAGATGTTATAATGTCCTACTTAACATTAGTGTCGGATCATGTTTTACCAAAATTTAGCCAATCATAGAACCATGGACAATCATAGAACCATGGAACTAACAATCTCCCCCTTTGGCAAATTTTGGCTAAAACAATCAAACACCTTATCAGGGCAGCAACAGTAGTTTTTCCAGCTCCCCCTTGATAGTTGCAACATATAACAACACTTTACTCCCCCTTGGTTTAGTCAAAAATTGACAAAAATTGGAGTAAGTGTACATTCCGCACATGATGACCAAGTCTGACATTTCTTGATCTCTAAAGACTGCACCAACAATCATGGACAATGACTTAACCTCCTTGTTGATCTCACTTAGCCAGTGTAAAATCAGCCCTGAACCATAGTTCCTTGAGAGTACACCTTGAATCAGTCTTGAATCTTGGGTTCTTGTCTTGTCTGAAGCTGCACCTTCAAGAGTGACTCTTACTAATTAAAGGATAATCAGTCAATTACTTGCCAAGTAGCAACTGATTTTAAATCTCCAAATTGAGACACAAGAAACTTCTACAGAGAAAAATAAATTCTCCCAGACACACACCAATGTTTTACACAGCTCCATATCAGCACAATGCCAACACAAGCACTGCAGCTGTACATCAGACATGTACATAGCTCCCCCTGTCATGCATAGTTAGCACTCCCCCTAAAAGAGAGAACACAACCATATGAAGACTTACACCAACATCTTCATATTCTCACATTGGCACCACATGCAACTATGCATCCCTTGTGTCACAAACCATGCTGGAACCAATATCAGAAGTAGTTGCAGGATTACTATCTGGAAGATTTCTCAGATTACAGCTTTGACAAAAAGTCTCCAAGATGTCAGAGTGAAAGTCCTTCCTTATGCACAAGATCAAGGTTGATGTTGTCTTGATCTTCATCTTCAGCTCTCAAACAAGACACAACACTTAGAGAGAGGCTCAAAACCCTGGTTTGATCCGTTGATACGCAATGATAGAACCAAGAGTAGAACCACTGTTAAGTTCATCATGAATAGTAACACAATGTCACAACACCTGGTATGACATTCCACCCTCCTAGAGGCATACAGTCATAAACTGCTTGAAGCCACAAGAAATCTTGAGGCACAACTATACCAGTGCAACAACATATCCTAGATAGAAGTATACCTCCCCATACCAAGGATAACTAGTGCTCTATTTCCCGAAGCACGAGAATGGAAAATATAAGACTCATCTTCATGTCTTCCAGAGCTCACTCCTTGTTCAACACACTTGTTGAACGCATTCACTTACTGCTTGAACCATAGGTAACTAGTACACCCATCAGACAGAAGCTCTCCCATTATCTCTCATGCCTAACTCCATGCTCATATAGTGAGAAGCCATCAAATTGATCCACCTCTTCCTAGAGTTACTTGTAGAAGAAGAGATCACTTCTCCACAAGTATTCTGACCTTAGGCTAAGTACAAGATAGACTCCCCATAATCCAAGACATTCTTTCCTCATCATTCTCCCATATGATAAGTTATAACACTTCTGATTCAACTAGGGACTTTATCACATCAGAATGCAATCAACCAATGATCCACTCCAGTCTTGTACAATACCTTCACATCATACTCCAAGACAGTCCTTTTACCTCATCATTCTCCCGTATGACAAGATAGAGAACTTCTTAGCCAAGATGTGAATCACAAGTTCCACAACAGTTCTTCAAGTCCAGCAAACAAAGTGATGTTCTAACAGACATCATACATTAACCACTTGGACTTACTATCTGAGCAGTAATCCAATATGAGGATCTTCAGAGAACACAACACCACCAGCTTCATCAAGTACATCTCTAAAAGAGGGTAATCTTCCATACGCAACTTAGAGCTTCTACCACAGGCTCCAATATATGCACAGAACCAGAACCTCCTTTGGTCTTCAAACAACTACCCTTCTGCACAAGAGTAATGTTCTTCAAGCACACTTCTGAAATAACCAATTGCCACTGTTTTGTTAACTCAGCTTCTTTCAGAGCTCTAGAAGATTTTCTCATCCCCTAAGTAAATTTGATCTTTAAGTTACCTGTTCTACTTGCTTCATATCAAGGCATCAACTCCTTCACACAGCCCTCATAAATTGCATGAAATGAAGCATCAGTTACAATGTTGTGCCATAACATCACTTAAGGCCTTGAAGTTACTACTTGATGTCACTACATCAGATACGACATACTGCTAGAGAGTTCAGGCTTTCATTATGCCACTTAGAATTGCCTTATCACTCTATCAGAACAAGAGTTCCATGTTCACAGAGACTAGACACCCTTTATTCTGCTTTAACAGATACCTTGAACTACATTTTCTTCAGGAAATCTTCTTTAGAGAAACCAATCATGCCAAAGCTTGATTCTTTAAAGTGGAGGAAGAAAATTTTTACAAAAGGAATCCCGCTTTCCTTAAGTAGAGACTTTTTCAGAAAATCAGAGATAACTGCCACTTATCCTTGACCTTCAAGCTAAGCATGATCTCATGCTCCTGTGCACTTAGATCAGAAATAAACTGACCCAAGCAGAGCTACCAGCACCATCTTCTAGACCAGTTTCTTTCCAGGAAACTTTCTAGATACAGATCATATGTTGCTGTATTCTAATAAACTGATCCAAGAAGAAAGTCTTCATCTTTACTTCCATCAGCATTCCATTCTAGTCTTAGTTTCTTGCCAAGAACCTTACTAGAATAGTGTCATACCCTAAATTTGCCAATTTTTTTAAAATCGCTGGCTTGTGTGTATGCCATCCAAGAGGAGGGTCTTTGTTGGTTTCAAGCTCAAGCAAAGGCATTGGTACAAGCCATCAAATGGGTGTTATTATCATAAAGTTATCAAAGAATCATCAGATGGTTGTCAGGGGGATCATGAGGCATTATCATTGTTGTGAGCATGAGGAAGAAGCTTGTTGAGTACCTCAGAGGATTGTGAAATTGGAATGGTCACTCTGTTCATCTAAACAATGCCCAGGCAAAAAGGGTGAAATTAGGGTTTCATTTTTAATCAGGCTAAACTTGTTTTGTGAAGTAAGAATTGTTTCCATGGTCTTCCATATGTCCTAAGGTGTTTAGGTATGGGAGATTGACCATCAATTTTAATCAGAAGGGCTTCAATTGATCCGTCAATAAAAAATCAGGTGATTTGGGAAAAAGTCAATTGTGCAGTGAAAAAGTCAACTCCTGACTTTTTAAGGTCAAAATCATGTTCCTCAAGTTCAATATGACCAATGGATGGAATTTAATCAAGAAAAGTCATGGGAATCATGAAAAATCAAGAATTGTTGAAAGTTGCAATTTTAAGGAAATTAGGGTTTTAGAACTTTCTATTTATGGAAAGTTTTATGTTTGGAACAGCCATATTCAAAGCCATTTTTCTTCATGATCAAGGTTTCAAATGAACTTGGATCAAACATCAAAGTTGTTCCTTGTATTTCAAGCTTTCGTTTGAGTACCAATTCATAATCATGTGATACTTGGAGCTCAAGTTATGATCAATAAAATTTGAGGTTTTCAAGGGTTTCAACATTGCCAAGATTGGACAGATTTTTGGACTCACTTTGCAAGCCAATTTTCATCAAGTTCTTGAAGTCAGATGGAACTTTGTCCCAAATAAAAGTTGTAGAGCATGTTACAAGCTTCCCAAAGAGTCCAAGAAGTCCTCAATATGATTTGTGAAGCTCAAGTTATGGATGTGCAAAGTTGAGGAAAACTAAGCCAAATCCATAACTTAGAATTTTTCTAAGTTATTTCTGGATAGCTTGCTTGGTATGATTTTCAACATCATTTTTCATGGCCTTCCAATCCTCAAATCAAGATGACTCTAACATGAAATTTGTTCTACTCCATGCCCTCTTTCATTTGAGCACAAGACCTAAACATTTGGAGTTGTGTGCACAAAGTTATCATGGCCCAAAGTTGGTGTTTTGGACATTTTATTCAAAGTGTGAAATGTGTGATTTGCTGATTTGTTTGGTTTATCAGCCTCATCCCTCTTCCATGCGCATGAGGTTGAGATTGGTACACAATAAACATTGCCATTTCAAGTCATACCAAGGCATGTACTACCTTGAGGGTCTTTTTGAATCTTTGCCCAAACAAGAAAGGGGATAAACTACTTTTTTCTGTTGCAAGCAACCACCCTATGTTGTTCCTAATGCTGAACTAAAACAACTACATATGCAAGCTGGCTGGTACTGCCTCTCCCATCGACCATTTGATTCAAGAACCATGAACATATCAGATATGGACCATTGTATTTTTACCACTGTTAAGCATCCTTTTTCACATTTCTCACCTCATATAAAAACTTAGTGAAAAACCCTAATCAGAGGCAGCCACCACTTTGTGCAAAATCAGAAGAAGAGCTTTTGGTATTCTCTCTCAAACTACTCTAAAAAATCACTCATCACTTCAAGAAGGAGAAACATCAAAGCTTGCATCAAAAGGGGGTATCTTGCTCAAAAGGATTCTCAACTAAAGGCTGCTAGACATATAAAAGAGGTTGGTGATTTCATACTCACTCATTATGCATGATTTTAGGATACCTTGAATCATCAGAACATGCTAAATATGGATTGTGTTTACTGTCATGAAGTTGTGATTATCATGTGAAACTTATAATGATTTGGTTGTGGATGTAAACTGTCATGTTAAACTGTCACTGTTTGATACTAGTTTTTGGTTGCTTGTTGCAAGCTCTCATGTTGAAATAAAACATTGTTTTATGTTGGCTTTGTCATGTCTAAACCTACTACTGTATCTGTTTAAATGTGCTTTTATTGATTGTGCAAGAAATTTTTTTATGTAAAACTGTTTGGCCTGCTACCTGTGTTTGATCATTGCTACTAGAATTTCCAAGCATGTTAAGTGTGAACAAGCATGTTAGGCTATTGTTTAAATAGGAAGACTCTGTTGTGAAGGGATTGTTGATATAGGAATTCATTTGTGTATGCTGTTTAAAACATGATTTAGTGAAAACATCAACTTGCTACCATGGTCTGTTTTGAGTTTGGTTAACCTCTTGTGCTATCAAACTTCAGTTGAATCATTGAAATCCATATGTTTAGGAGTCCATGTATGATAAATTCATGTCATAGCTGCTGTTTGGATTATTGGAACTTTGAAATTTATGCATTACTGTTGAAATCCTTGGCTTTGATTTTTGAAACAAGTTGCATTGGTATGCTCATGGTTATGCTTGGAACCAGCTGTTTTGAACACATAATTGCCTTGGACTTGATTTTGTTTTGATGTGTTTATATCTTGTGGATGTTAAGTGCATATTGTCATGAGCTGTGAATGGATTGATCATTAAGTCACATTGTTTTACCATGTTTCTGCTGCAAGCAGTTTTGGAGGCATCATTTCAGCCTCACACGATTTTGAATCTCTTGTTGACAGTTTTGATTCAGAGACCCTATATGCTCTACTCATGTTGTGCTTGAATGTGTCTATTGCTGTCATCAACTATGCTTGTTTTGAGTTTGTTCAACCTATACATGTTCATTGATGCATTATGCTTGCATAACCAAATTTGCTGCTATTCCTGTTTTAAACAAGGTTGTGTTGATTTTTGACTTATGTTTGATTGTTGAGTTATAGCTCATAAGAAGAATATGATTGGCTTTGTGTTTGTCATGTGAGGAATACCTCTGGACTTGTCATGTTTGCTTCTAGTAGGATGTGATGCTAATTAGATTTTGCTGTGATCATTGTCATGGCCCTTTTGCTGTTAGAGTTTGTCTATCATGATAGATTTTACTGGTTTGAATTAAGACTTGTCATTGTGATTGTTGTTTGGTCTGTTTGGTTACATCATGACTGCTACATATAAAATGTTTACTGTCATTAGGTTTGTAAACTTGCATTGGATCAGGGACCTTTAAGACTTGTCAAGATTTCACTTTCATAAAAAAAACACTATCCTGAATCCATCTATGGCTGTTGTTTGGATAGGGTGTGATAATTGGATAACTGTTTCTGTTTTATTTGTACCACCATTTCATCAACATTTGCTTTGTATAGCTGATATTTTGTTCTACACATTGTTGATTGAGTAATGTGAATGTTATCTTTAAGGTCTGAGGATACCAACCTACCTTGTTGCTGTCAAATTTTGTTCTCACATTTTGAAATTGGTTATGTTGTGTTTTTTTATTTGAAAGGACTGTTACTACTTCTGCTCAGATTGTTACTCATAAGCATTTTGCTGACATTATTGAGACTATCATGCTATGTGTGCAAACTGTCTTGTTGTGCCAACTTAATGCATATGTCCATTGTCTTGTATGTGCCTACTGTTTTGTGGAGGGTTTTTTTGTGCCTTTGACTTTGAATGTTGAATCTGCATCTTTCTGTTTGTGTCTGTTTCAAGTTTTTCTTGTCCAATTATCCTGTGCTTGCATGGAGTAGATAGCAGCCCTTAGAGTAGGATTGTTGATTGACTGTTAGTTGTGTCCAATGCTGAGAAAATCCATATGAGGGGCTGAAGATCAACATTCGGTTATGACATTCAGCTTCACTTACTCTTAGCTGATTAGACTCCCCCTGCAGAATCTTCTTCATAACAGTAGAAACAAGCATATTATAGTTTCCTAAAAAGTCTCAATGATCCTTTTTATGAACACCAATTAAATCTACACTTTGTTCCTAATGAATCTCTTTGGCCTGTACATAATGATGAGGAATATCCAACAGGACCAAAACACTTATGTCAAGAGATATAACATAGCAGCCCCTGTTGTACCAGACATTAATGTTATGACATTCAGTATGACATCCATGACAACAGTTCTGTCATCAGCTCCTGCTGCACCAGACAGCGATGTCATGACATTGGTAATGACATCCATGATAGTAGTTCTGTCATTTGCTATTGCTAGCTCCTGCTGCACCAGATGTCACGATATTGGTAATGACATCCTGTTTACAACACATGACAGCAGTTCTGTTACCATAGCTCCTGCTGAATTAGACAGTGATGTCATGACATTGGTCATGACATTGTGATTAACAACACATGACAGCAGTTCTGTCATGACAGCAAATGGATGTCACGACATTCAGCATGACATTCTCATTAAAACACTCCACAGTAGTTCTGTCACCACAGCAGATGGAGATGTTATAATGTCCTACTTAACATCAGTGTCGGATCATGTTTTACCAAAATTTAGCCAATCATAGAACCATGGACAATCATAGAACCATGGAACTAACAATCTCCCCCTTTGGCAAATTTTGGCTAAAACAATCAAACACCTTATCAGGGCAGCAACAGTAGTTTTTCCAGCTCCCCCTTGATAGTTGCAACATGTAACAACACTTTACTCCCCCTTGGTTTAGTCAAAAATTGACAAAAATTGGAGTAAGTGTACATTCTGCACATGATGACCAAGTCTGACATTTCTTGATCTCTAAAGACTGCACCAACAATCATGGACAATGACTTAACCTCCTTGTTGATCTCACTTAGCCAATGTAAAATCAGCCCTGAACCATAGTTCCTTGAGAGTACACCTTGAATCAGTCTTGAATCTTGGGTTCTTGTCTTGTCTGAAGCTGCACCTTCAAGAGTGACACTTACTAATTAAAGGATAATCAGTCAATTACTTGCCAAGTAGCAACTGATTTTAAATCTCCAAATTGAGACACAAGAAACTTCTACAGAGAAAAATAAATTCTCCCAGACACACACCAATGTTTTACACAGCTCCATATCAGCACAATGCCAACACAAGTACTGCAGTTGTACATCAGACATGTACATAGCTCCCCCTGTCATGCATAGTTAGCACTCCCCCTAAAAGAGAGAAAGCAACCATATGAAGACTTACACCAACATCTTCATATTCTCACATTGGCACCACATGCAACTATGCATCCCTTGTGTCACAAACCATGCTGGAACCAATATCAGAAGTAGTTGCAGGATTACTATCTGGAAGATTTCTCAGATTACAGCTTTGACAAAAAGTCTCCAAGATGTCAGAGTGAAAGTCCTTCCTTATGCACAAGATCAAGGTTGATGTTGTCTTGATCTTCATCTTCACCTGTCAAACAAGACACAACACTTAGAGAGAGGCTCAAAACCCTGGTTTGATCCGTTGATACGCAATGATAGAACCAAGAGTAGAACCACTATTAAGTTCATCATGAATAGTAACACAATGTCACAACACCTGGTATGACATTCCACCCTCCTAGAGGCATACAATCATAAACTGCTTGAAGCCACAAGAAATCTTGAGGCACAACTATACCAGTGCAGCAACATATCCTAGATAGAAGTATACCTCCCCATACCAAGGATAACTAGTGCTCTATTTCCCGAAGCACGAGAATCGAAAATATAAGACTCATCTTCATGTCTTCAAGAGCTCACTCCTTGTTCAACACACTTGTTGAACGCATTCACTTACTGCTTGAACCATAGGTAACTAGTACACCCATCAGACATAAGCTCTCCCATTATCTCTCATGCCCAACTCCATGCTCATACAGTGAGAACCCATCAAATTGATCCACCTCTTCTTAGAGTTACTTGTAGAAGAAGAGATCACTTCTCCACAAGTATTCTGACCTTAGGCTAAGTACAAGATAGACTCCCCATAATCCAAGACATTCTTTCCTCATCATTCTCCCATATGATAAGTTATAACACTTCTGATTCAACTAGGGACTTTATCACATCAGAATGCAATCAACCAATGATCCACTCCAGTTTTGTACAATACCTTCACATCATACTCCAAGACAGTCCTTTTACCTCATCATTCTCCCGTATGACAAGATAGAGTACTTCTTAGCCAAGATGTGAATCACAAGTTCCACAACAGTTCTTCAAGTCCAGCAAACAAAGTGATGTTCTAACAGACATCATACATTAACCACTTGGACTTACTATCTGAGCAGTAATCCAATATGAGGATCTTCAGAGAACACAACACCACCAGCTTGATCAAGTACATCTCTAAAAGAGTGTAATCTTCCATACGCAACTTAGAGTTTCTACCACAGGCTCCAATATATGCACAGAACCAGAACCTCCTTTGGTCTTCAAACAACTACCCTTCTGCACAAGAGTAATGTTCTTCAAGCACACTTCTGAAATAACCAATTGCCACTGTTTGGTTAACTCAGCTTCTTTCAGAGCTCTAGAAGATTTTCTCATCCCCTAAGTAAACTTGATCTTTAAGTTACCTGTTCTACTTGCTTCATATCAAGGCATCAACTCCTTCACACAACCCTCATAAATTGCATGAAATGAAGCATCAGTTACAATGTTGTGCCATAACATCACTTAAGGCCTTGAAGTTACTACTTGATGTCACAACATCAGATACGACATCCTGCTAGAGAGTTCAGGCTTTCATTATGCCAATTAGAATTGCCTTATCACTCTATCAGAACAAGAGTTCCATGTTCACAGAGACTAGACACCCTTTATTCTGCTTTAACAGATACCTTGAACTACATTTTCTTCAGGAAATCTTCTTTAGAGAAACCAATCATGCCAAAGCTTGATTCTTCAAAGTGGAGGAAGAAAATTTTACAAAAGGAATCCCGCGTTCCTTAAGTAGAGACTTTTTCAGAAAATCAGAGATAATTGCCACTTATCCTTGACCTCCAAGCTGAGCATGATCTCATGCTCCTGTGCACTTAGATCAGAAATAAACTGACCCAAGCAGAGCTACCAGCACCATCTTCTAGACCAGTTTCTTGCCAGGAAACTTTCTAGATACAGATCATATGTTGTTGTATTCTAATAAACTGATCCAAGAAGAAAGTCTTCATCTTTACTTCCATCAGCATTCCATTCTAGTCTTAGTTTCTTGCCAAGAACCTTACTAGAATAGTGTCATACCCTAAATTTGCCAATTTTTTTTAAAATCGTTGGCTTGTGTGTGTGCCATCCAAGAGGAGGGTCTTTGTTGGTTTCAAGCTCAAGCAAAGGCATTGGTACAAGCCATCAAATGGGTGTTATTATCACAAAGTTATCAAAGAATCATTAGATGGTTGTCAGGGGGCTCATGAGGCATTATCATTGTTGTGAGCATGAGGAAGAATCTTGTTGAGTACCTCAGAGGATTGTGAAATTGGAATGGTCACTCTGTTCATCTAAACAATGCCTATGCAAAAAGGGTGAAATTAGGGTTTCATTTTAAATCAGGCTAAACTTGTTTTGTGAAGTAATAATTGTTTCCATGGTCTTCCATATGTCCTAAGGTGTTTGGGTATGGGAGATTGACCATCAATTTTAATCAGAAGGGCTTCAATTGATCCGTCAATCAAAAATCAGGTGATTTGGGAAAAAGTCAATTGTGCAGTGAAAAAGTTAACTCCTGACATTTTAAGGTTAAAATCATGTTCCTCAAGTTCAATATGACCAATGGATGGAATTTAATCAAGAAAAGTCAAGGGAATCATGAAAAATCAAGAATTGTTGAAAGTTGCAATTTTAAGGAAATTAGGGTTTTAGAACTTTCTATTTATGGAAAGTTTTATGTTTGGAACAACCATATTCAAAGCCATTTTTCTTCATGATCAAGGTTTCAAATGAACTTGGATCAAACATCAAAGTTGTTCCTTGTATTTCAAGCTTTCGTTTGAGTACCAATTCATAATCATGTGATACTTGGAGCTCAAGTTATGATCAATCAAAGTTGAGGTTTTCAAGGGTTTCAACATTGCCAAGATTGGACATATTTTTGGACTCACTTTGCAAGCCAATTTTCATCAAGTTCTTGAAGTCAGATGGAACTTTGTCCCAAATAAAAGTTGTAGAGCATGTTACAAGCTTCCCAAAGAGTCCAAGAAGTCCTCAATATGATTTGTGAAGCTCAAGTTATGGATGTGAAAAGTTGAGGAAAACTAAGCCAAATCCATAACTTAGAATTTTTCTAAGTTATTTCTGGATAGCTTGCTTGGTATGATTTTCAACATCATTTTTCATGGCCTTCCAATCCTCAAATCAAGATGACTCTAACATGAAATTTGTTCTACTCCATGCCCTCTTTCATTTTGAGCACAAGACCTAAACATTTGGAGTTGTGTGCACAAAGTTATCATGACCCAAAGTTGGTGTTTTGGAAATTTTATTCAAAGTGTGAAATGTGTGATTTGCTGATTTGTTTGGTTTATCAGCCTCATCCCTCTTCCATGCGTATGAGGTTGAGATTGGTACACAAGAAACATTGCCATTTCAAGTCAAACCAAGGCATGTACTACCTTGAGGGTCTTTTTGAATCTTTGCCCAAATAAGAAAGGGGATAAACTACTTTTTTCTATTGCAAGAAGCCACCCTATGATGTTCCTAATGCTGAACTAAAACAACTACATATGCAAGCTGGCTGGTACTGCCTCTCCCATCGACCATTTGATTCAAGAACCATGAACATATCAGATATAGACCATTGTATTTTTACCACTGTTAAGCATCCTTTTTCACATTTCTCACCTCATATAAAAACTTAGTGCAAAACCCTAATCAGAGGCAGCCACCACTTTGTGCAAAATCAGAAGAAGAGCTTTTGGTATTCTCTCTCAAACTGCTCTAAAAAATCACTCATCACTTCAAGAAGGAGAAACATCAAAGCTTGCATCAAAAGGGGGTATCTTGCTCAAAAGGATTCTCAACTAAAGGCTGCTAGTACATCTAAAAGAGGTTGGTGATTTCATACTCACTCATTATGCATGATTTTAGGATACCTTGAATCATAAGAACATGCTAAATATGGTTTGTGTTTACTGTCATGAAGTTGTGATTATCATGTGAAACTTATAATGATTTGGTTGTGGATGTAAACTGTCATGTTAAACTGTCACTATTTGATACTGGTTTTTGGTTGCTTGTTGCAAGCTCTCATGTTGAAATAACACATTGTTTTATGTTGGCTTTGTCATGTCTAAACCTACTACTGTATCTGTTTAAATGTGCTTTTATTGATTGTGCAAGAAATTTTTTGATGTAAAACTGTTTGGCCTGCTACCTGTGTTTGATCATTGCTACTAGAATTTCCAAGCATGTTAAGTGTGAACAAGCATGTTAGGCTATTGTTTAGATAGGAAGACTCTGTTGTGAAGGGATTGTTGATATAGGAATTCATTTGTGTATGCTGTTTAAAACATGATTTAGTGAAAACATCAACTTGCTACCATGGTCTGTTTTGAGTTTGGTTAACCTCTTGTGCTATCAAATTTCAGTTGAATCATTGAAATCCATATGTTTAGGAGTCCATGTATGATAAATTCATGTCATAGCTGCTGTTTCGATTATTGGAACTTTGAAATTTATGAATTACTGTTGAAATCCTTGGCTTTGATTTTTGAAACATGTTGCATTGGTATGCTCATGGTTATGCTTGGAACCAGCTGTTTTGAACACATAATTGCCTTGGACTTGCTTTTGTTTTGATGTGTTTATATCTTGTGGATGTTAAGTGCATATTGTCATGAGATGTGAATGGATTGATCATTAAGTCACATTGTTTTACCATGTTTCTGCTGCAAGCAGTTTTGGAGGCATCATTTCAGCCTCACACGATTTTGAATCTCTTGTTGACAGTTTTGATTCAGAGACCCTATATGCTCTACTCATGTTGTGTTTGAATGTGTCTATTGTTGTCACAACTATGCTTGTTTTGAGTTTGTTCAACCTATACATGTTCATTGATGCATTATGCTTGCATAACCAAATTTGCTGCTATTCCTGTTTTAAACAAGGTTGTGTTGATTTTTGACTTATGTTTGATTGTTGAGTTATAGCTCATAAGAAGAATATGATTGGCTTTGTGTTTATCATGTGAGGAATACCTCTGGACTTGCCATGTTTGCTTCTAGTATGATGTGATGCTAATTAGATTTTGTTGTGATCATTGTCATGGCCCTTTTGCTGTTAGAGTTTGTCTATCATGATAGATTTTACTGGTTTGAATTAAGACTTGTCATTGTGATTGTTGTTTGGTCTATATGGTTACATCATGACTGCTGCATATAAAATGTTTCTTGTCATTAGGTTTGTAAACTTGCATTGGATCAGGGACCTTTAAAACTTGTCAAGATTTCACTTTCATAAAAAATAAACTATATTGAATCCATCTTTGGCTGCTGTTTGGTTAGGGTGTGATAATTGGATAACTGTTTCTATTTTATTTGTACCACCATTTCATCAACATTTGCTTTGTATAGCTGATATTTTGTTCTACACACTATTGATTGAGTAATGTGAGTGTTATCTTTAAGGTGTGAGGATACCAACCTACCTTGTTGCTGTCAAATTTTTTTCTCACATTTTGAAATTGGTTATGTTGTGTTTTTTTATTTGAAAGGACTGTTACTACTTCTGCTCAGATTGTTACTCATAAGCATTTTGCTGACATTATTGTGACTATCATGCTATGTGTGCAAACTGTCTTGTTGTGCCAACTTAATGCATATGTCCATTGTCTTGTATGTGCCTACTGTTTTGTGGAGGTTTTTTTTGTGCCTTTGCCTTTGAATGTTGAATCTGCATCTTTCTGTTTGAGTCTGTTTCAAGTTTTTCTTGTCCAATTATCCTGTGCTTGCATGGAGTAGATGGCAGCCCTTAGAGTAGGATTGTTGATTGACTGTTAGTTGTGTCCAATGCTGAGAAAATCCATATGAGGGGCTGAAGATCAACATTCGGTTATGACATTCAGCTTCACTTACTCTTAGCTGACTAGACTCCCCCTGCTGAACACTCCTGCAGAATCTTCTTCACAACAGTAGAAACAAACATATTATAGTTTCCTAAAAAGTCTCAAAGATCCTTTTTATGAACACCAATTAAATCTACACTTTGTTCCTAATGAATCTCTTTGGCCTGTACATAATGATGAGGAATATCCAACAGGACCAAAACACTTATGTCAAGAGATATAACATAGCAACCCCTGTTGTACCAGACATTAATGTTATGACATTCAGTATGGCATCCATGACAACAGTTCTGTCATCAGCTCCTGCTGCACCAGACAACGATGTCATGACATTGGTAATGACATCCATGACAATAGTTCTGTCATTTGCTATTGCTAGCTCCTGCTGCACCAGATGTCACGATATTGGTAATGACATCCTGTTTACAACACATGACAGCAGTTCTGTTACCATAGCTCCTGCTGAATTAGACAGTGATGTCATGACATTGGTCATGACATTGTGATTAACAACACATGACAGTAGTTCTGTCATGACAGCAAATGGATGTCACGACATTCAGCATGACATTCTCATTAAAACACTCCACAGTAGTTCTGTCACCACAACAGATGGAGATGTTATAATGTCCTACTTAGCATCAGTGCGGGATCATGTTTTACCAAAATTTAGCCAATCATAGAACCATGGACAATCATAGAACCATGGAACTAACAATCTCCCCCTTTGGCAAATTTTGGCTAAAACAATCAAACACCTTATCAGGGCAGCAGCAGTAGTTTTTCCAGCTCCCCCTTGATAGTTGCAACATATAACAACACTTTACTCCCCCTTGGTTTAGTCAAAAATTGACAAAAATTGGAGTAAGTGTACATTTTGCACATGATGACCAAGTATGACATTTCTTGATCTCTAAAGACTGCACCAACAATCATGGACAATGACTTAACCTCCTTGTTGATCTCACTTAGCCAGTGTAAAATCATCCCTGGACCATAGTTCCTTGAGAGTACACCTTGAATCAGTCTTGAATCTTGGGTTCTTGTCTTGTCTGAAGCTGCACCTTCAAGAGTGACACTTACTAATTAAAGGATAATCAGTCAATTACTTGCCAAGTAGCAACTGATTTTAAATCTCCAAATTGAGACACAAGAAACTTCTGCAGAGAAAAATAAATTCTCCCAAACACACACCAATGTTTTACACAGCTCCATATCAGCACAATGCCAACACGAGCCCTGCAGCTGTACATCAGACATGTACATAGCTCCCCCTGTCATGCATAGTTAGCACTCCCCCTAAAAGAGAGAACACAACCATATGAAGACTTACACCAACATCTTCATATTCTCACATTGGCACCACATGCAACTATGCATCCCTTGTGTCACAAACCATGCTGGAACCAATATCAGAAGTAGTTGCAGGATTACTATCTGGAAGATTTCTCAGATTACAGTTTTGACAAAAAGTCTCCAAGATGTCAGAGTGAAAGTCCTTCCTTATGCACAAGATCAAGGCTGATGTTGTCTTGATCTTCACCTTCACCTGTCAAACAAGACACAACACTTAGAGAGAGGCTCAAAACCCTGGTTTGATCCATTGATACCCAATGATAGAACCAAGAGCAGAACCACCTAGAGAGAGACTTGTCATTGTGATTGTTGTTTGGTCTGTTTGGTTACATCATGACTTCTGCATATAAAATGTTTACTGTCATTAGGTTTGTAAACTTGCATTGGATCAGGGACCTTTAAGACTTGTCAAGATTTCACTTTCATAAAAAACACACTATCTTGAATCCATCTTTAGCTGCTGTTTGGTTAGGGTGTGATAATTGGATAACTGTTTATGTTTTATTTGTACCACCATTTCATCAACATTTGCTTTGTATAGCTGATATTTTGTTCTACACACTGTTGATTCAGTAATGTGAGTGTTATCTTTAAGGTCTGAAGATACCAACCTACCTTGTTGCTGTCAAATTTTTTTCTCACATTTTGAAATTGGTTATGTTGTGTTTTTTTATTTGAAAGGACTGTTACTACTTCTGCTCAGATTGTTACTCATAAGCATTTTGCTGACATTATTGTGACTATCATGCTATGTGTGCAAACTGTCTTGTTGTGCCCACTTAATGCATATGTCCATTGTCTTGTATGTGCCTACTGTTTTGTGGAGGTTTTTTTTGTGCCTTTGCCTTTGAATGTTGAATCTGCATCTTTCTGTTTGAGACTGTTTCAAGTTTTTCTTGTCCAATTATCCTGTGCTTGCATGGAGAAGATGGCAGCCCTTAGAGTAGGATTGTTGATTGACTGTTAGTTGTGCCCAATGCTGAGAAAATCCATATGGGGGGCTGAAGATCAACATTCGGTTATGACATTCAGCTTCACTTACTCTTAGCTGACTAGACTCCCTCTGCTGAACACTCCTGCAGAATCTTCTTCACAACAGTAGAAACAAGCATATTATAGTTTCCTAAAAAGTCTCAAAGATCCTTTTTATGAACACCAATTAAATCTACACTTTGTTCCTAATGAATCTCTTTGGCCTGTACATAATGATGAGGAATATCCAACAGGACCAAAACACTTATGTCAAGAGATATAACATAGCAGCCCCTGTTGTACCAGACATTAATGTTATGACATTCAGTATGGCATCCATGACAACAGTTCTGTCATCAGCTCCTGCTGCACCAGACAACGATGTCATGACATTGGTAATGACATCCATGACAGTAGTTCTGTCATTTGCTATTACTAGCTCCTGCTGCACCAGATCTCACGATATTGGTAATGACATCCTGTTTACAACACATGACAGCATTTCTGTTACCATAGCTCCTGCTGAATTAGACAGTGATGTCATGACATTGGTCATGACATTGTGATTAACAACACATGACAGCAGTTCTGTCATGACAGCAAATGGATGTCACGACATTCAGCATGACATTCTCATTAAAACACTCCACAGTAGTTCTGTCACCACAACAGATGGAGATGTTATAATGTCCTACTTAACATCAGTGTGGGATCATGTTTTACCAAAATTTAGCCAATCATAGAACCATGGACAATCATAGAACCATGGAACTAACAATCTCCCCTCTGATGCAGTTTGTGCAGAAGACTCTGAAGCGTAGTTGAAGATTTTGTATGAAGAGTTTGAAGCATTGTTTGAGAAAACTCTGAAAGTAGTTTACGCTGCAAGTACAGAGGCTCTAATAAACAAGTATGCTCTGATCAGATCACTCATGCTGAAGCACTGTTGCTGCAACTCTGATATCATTGAATCTGATCTGAAGAACAAGAAGCATATCAGAGGATCTGATGTTGTTTACGTTTGAAATGATGTTAGCACGTGAATAGACTTGGTACTATTCTCAACGTCCTCTCCAACAGAACTATTCCTTATTTGTGATAGACACAGGGATTCAGGCAAAAGGAATTTCTCTGAACATTCCACTTCTGAGAAAGGAAAAGTCATGTCAAGAAAAAAGGCTACAGCTACTCTACTTGCACAGTCTTCAAGCATTGGACTTTCAGCACTATAAAAGGACGTCTTCAACATCTCTTCAAGGAAAACGATTTTTGAACAAATTAATCAACAACTCTCATACAATCATTCTTACTCAAAGCTGAATTGTTTTTATTCGTTCTTAATCTAAGTGTAAAAATCACAGTTTGTGATATAGATTTTTAGAAGCATCTTAAACACTTGTTAGTTTACATTTATTTGTAAAAGATTCCTTAAGAAGACCAAGTTGTGGTCAGGATTTCTTAAGAAGACTAAGACAGTTGTTCTTAGTGGTTGACACTGTAATCTGTTTGAATATGGTGGATTAAGTCCTTGTGGAGAAAGGCAAATCACCTTGATAGGGTGGACTGGATTAGTTGAGTTCAACGAACCAGGATAGAAATCTTGTGTTGTTTTATTGCCATATTTTTTTCTAAACCCTTATTCAACCACCCCCCCCCCCCCCTTCTATGTGTTTTTCTCGCCTTCAGTTGACATCAGAGCTCCGGTTCTGTTAGTGCTCTCACTCCACTGTGAACAGAAAAGATCCAGTTGAGAAAACTCTTGATATATTTTGGTTGATACATTATGGTTGAAGCTTCAACATCCAACAACAACAGATATGAGGACAGAGATAGAATCAGCACTAAACCACCTATGTTTGATGGGGAGAAGTTTGACTACTGGAAAGATAGAATTGAAAGCTTCTTTCTAGGATATGATGCTGACCTTTGGGATTTAGTCATTGATGGCTATGTTCACCCCACTGATGGGGATGGCAAAAAGATAGACAGAAAATTTATGACTGAAGCTCAGAAGAAAGAATTCAGGAATCATTATAAAGCAAGAACCATACTACTAAATGTTATATCTCATACTGAGTATGAGAAAATTACTAATAGAGAAACAACATTTGGTATGTTTGAATCTTTGAAGATGACTCATGAAGGGAATTCTCAAGTCAAGGAGACCAAGGCTCTGGTGCTGATCCAGAAATATGAAGCCTTCAAAATGGAGGAATCTGAATCTGTAGAAGTTATGTTTTCTAGATTCCAGATTCTCACAGCTGTCTTGAAATTTCTTGACAAGGGTTACTCTACTACTGATCATGTTAAGAAGATCATCAGAAGTTTGCTAATCAGATGGAGACCAATGGTCACTGCGCTGAAGCTAGCAAAGGATCTGAACAAGATCACGCTGGAGGAACTGATCAGCTCTCTGAGGAGTCATGAGATTGAACTAGAAGAAGACGAACCCCAGAAAAAAGGTAAGTCTGCTGCTTTAAACTCTAACAAATTTGCCAAAGCTTTGCAGGTTTTAGAAGAAAGTTCTGAAGAATCTTCTTCTGAAGAAGAAGATGAATTGTCCCTGTTGTCCAGAAGGATCAACAAACTCTGGAAGCATAAACAGAGGAAGTTCAAGAAACCAGATCAACATAAAGAGTCTTCTAGACACAGAAGATCTGGAAAGAAAGAGGTTGTCTGCTATGAATGCAAGGAACCTTGGCACTACAAGAATGAATACCCAAAGCTTCAGAAGGAGAAGCCAAGAAGGAAGTCTGATCATAAAAAGAAAGTTCCGATGGAAACCTGGGATGATTCAGATGCATCTGAATCTTCATCAGACTCAGATGAAGAATGTGCAAACATGGCACTCATGGCTGACGTAGAAGACCATACAGAAACATCTGGATCAGAATCAGAATCATAATCAAATTCTGAGGAGGTATTTTCTAAACTTTCTAGAGCAGATCTTATTGAGAGTTTATCCGAAATGTTGGAAAACTATAGTAAGATTAAGCTCAAATACAAGAAGCGTGAAAACAATCTTGTATATGAGAATGATCTTCTGAAATCAGAAGTTGTTGAGCTCAAAGCAAACAATTTGAAAATTAAAAATGAATTAGAAAAAGCTCAACAAGATTTCGAAGTTGAAACTAAGTCAAAATCTAAAAACATTTTAGAAGAATATGGCTATAGTTTTCATAAGTTTCTGTCAAGAAGCCTAGAGAGAAGCAATATGGCTTCGATGATCTATGGTGTAAGCAGAAATAACAGGAAGGGTATTGGATATGAATCTTCTTCTGGGAAATATTTAAATCTAACATTTGTTGCTAAACTAATCATTAAGCATACTCCTCTATATTCTACTTTTAAGTTTGGTCATCTTAATGATATTAAACACACACGTTCTGGTCAGAACATTCCTGTGTTTAAACCTAAAGTTAGTCAGAACAAACCTGCTGTCAGAAGACAGAAGTTCAGAAAAAAATTTAAGGCAACTAACCCTAAAGGACCCAAAAAGATATGGGTACCTAAAGACAAAAAATACCTGTTGCAGATATCTTTAGCAGCAAAGTCAAAACACCAATCTTAGTACCTGGACTCTGGCTGCTCGCGTCATATGACGGGAAGAAGGTCTATGTTCCAAATCCTGGAGCTTAGATCTGGAGGTGATGCCAAGTTTGGAGGGAACCAGAAGGACAAGATAATTTCCTCTGGAACCATAGGTAATGGTAACCTTCCTTCCATTTCTAATGTATTACTTGTTGAAGGATTAGCACATAACTTATTATCCATAAGTCAATTAAGTGACAATGGTTATGACATAATCTTCAATAAAAAATGTTGCAAGGCTGTCAGTCAAAAGGATGGTTTAATCCTATTTAATGGAAAGAGGAAGAACAACATTTATAAAATCAATCTTTCAGAACTTAGGGTTCAGAATGTAAAATGCCTTATGTCTGTTAATGATGAGCAATGGGTCTGGCACAGAAGATTGGGGCATATTAGTATGAGACGTATATCTCAGATTAATAAACTCAATCTGGTCAGAGGACTTCCTCAGTTAAAGTTCAACTCAGATGCTATTTGTGAAGCATGTCAAAAAGGAAAATTTTAAAAATCTTCTTTTAAAACTAAAAATGTTGTTTCAACCTCAAGGCCATTAGAGTTACTTCATATTGATCTGTTTGGACCAGTGAAAACTGCTTCCATCAGAGGCAAGAAGTATGGATTAGTCATTGTTGATGACTACAGCAGATGGACATGGGTGAAATTCCTAAAACACAAGGATGAGTCACATTCTGTGTTCTTTGACTTCTGCAAACAAGTCCAGAATGAAAAAGATTTTAAAATTGTTAAAGTCAGAAGTGATCATGGTGGTGAATTTGAAAACAAATATTTTGAAAAATATTTTAAAGAAAATGGCATTGCACATGATTTCTCCGGCCTTAGAACTCCTTAATAGAATGGAGTTGTAGAGAGGAAAAATATAACATTGCAAGAAATGGCCAGAACCATGATCAACGAGACTAATCTGGCAAAACAGTTTTGGGCAGAAGCAATAAACACAACTTGTTATATTTAGAATAGAGTGTCTGTAAGACCTCTTCTAGAGAAGACTCCCTGTGAATTATGTAGGAATAGAAAGCCCAACATCTCTTATTTCTATCCTTTTGGATGTGTATGTTTTATGTTGAATACTAAAGAGAATCTGAACAAGTTTGATTCTAAATCACAGATGTGTTTCATGCTTGGGTATTCTGAATGCTCTAAAGGCTACAGAGTATACAATACTGAGACACAGATTATGGAGGAGTCAATACATGTTAGATTTGATGATAAGCTTGGCAATCAAAAGCCAAAGCAGCCTGTTAATTCTGCAGATAGAGAAGTCATTCTCACAAACTTTGAAGACTCAGAGGCAGAAAAGGCTCAATTGAAAGAACCATAAGCAACGCCAAATGCAACTCTATTGGCTGCTCAGATGAAGAATTTGAATATTTCTGAAGAACCAAATGTTAAGGGATCATTATCCAGAATCAAGGCCTCTCATCTAGAGGATGTGATAATTGGAAAGAAGGATGACCCTATCAAAACAAGGTCTTTCCTCAGATCATCTAGAACGTAACTTTTTGGGTTGGTGTCTATCATTGAACCAACTTCTATGGATGAAGCTCTGAATGATAATGAGTGGATACTTGCTATGCAAGAAGAGCTAAATCAATTCACCGGAAATGATGTTTGGGATCTGGTTCCTAGACCAAAAGGATTCAATATTATAGGAACCAAATGGGTCTTCAGAAACAAATTGAATGAGCAAGGAGAAGTTATGAGGAACAAAGAAAGGCTAGTTGCTCAAGGGTATAGTCAGCAAGAAGGAATTGAATACACAGAGACTTATGCTCCTTTGGCCAGGTTAGAGTCTATACGCCTACTCATTTCTTTTGCTGCACAACATAACATCACTCTTTATCAGATGGATGTTAAGAGTGCCTTCTTAAATGGTATTATAGAAGAGGAAGTTTATGTTCACCAACCTCCTGGTTTTGAAAATGATAAATTTCCAGAACATGTTTTTAAACATAAAAAATCACTCTATGGTTTAAAACAAGCTCCCAGAGCTTGGTATGAGAGATTAAGTAATTTTATTCTGGAAAATAATTTTATCAGAGGCAAAGTGGATACAACTCTCTTCTGTAAATCATTTAAGAAAGACTTGTTAATTTGTCAAATTTACGTAGATGATATTATATTTGGATCTACCAATATTACGCTGGGAAAGGAGTTTGCTTTTTCTATGCAGGCTGAATTTGAGATGAGCATGATGGGAGAACTCAGATTCATTCTGGGAATCCAAGTCAATCAAACTCCAGAATGCACCTACATACATCAGACTAAGTATGTGAAGGAGCTTCTGAAGAAGTTTAACATGACTGAAACCAAATCAACAAAGACTCCAATGCATCCTACAAGCACTCTTGGTAAGGAAGAGGTAAGTAAGAAAGTAGATCAGAAACCCTACAGAGGTATGATTAGTTCTCTTCTGTATCTGACTGCTTCTAGACCTGATATTCTATTCAGTGTTTGTCTGTGTGCCAGATTCCAATCAGATCCTAGAGAATCTCACTTAACAGCTGTTAAGAGGATTCTAAGGTATCTGAAAGGTACTACTAATGTGGGTTTGTGTTACAGAAGATCTGATGATTATAAATTAGTTGGATTCTGTGATGCTGACTACGCTGGAGACAGAGTTGAAAGAAAAAGTACTTCTGGAAGCTGCCAGTTTCTTGGAAGTCGTCTGATCTCTTGGTTCAGCAAGAAGCAACCCACTCTTGCGCTTTCAACAACAGAAGCATAATACATTGCTGCTGCTGGTTGTAGCACTCAGATGCTTTGGATTAAGAGTCAACTAGAAGACTATCAGATCCATGAGAGTAACATTTCAATCTTCTGTGATAATACTTCTGCTATATGTTTGTCTAAAATCCTATTTTACACTCTAAGGCTAAGAATATAGAGATAAAACATCACTTCATCAGAAACTATGTTCAGAAGGGAATTATCAGTTTAAACTTTGTTGATACAGATCATCAATGGGCTGATATTTTTACAAAACCCCTTGCTGAAGATAGATTTAAATTTATTCTGAAAAATATATGTATGGATTTTTGTCCGGAATAAAATGTTTATCAAAAGAAACTTTTCTCAGATGAAAATGTTTTGACTCTGAAGTATTACATCTATTTATTTATTATTTATTATTTTATTTATTGTGTGCAAATCTGAACTAACAAGCCTCAGAGGATCTGAACGTTGGCTAACATTTCATTTCTCAAAGAAGTTTCAGAAGCACATGCAAGCAAACACGTGTAACTCTGAATCTGAAAAGGTGGAGTGCACATTACTGAATTGACGTTTGAGGTACTGTTTTTGAATATTGAGTTTCTCGTTTTCCCCTTAATTGTCAAAATCATTAATTGCTTGAAATGATTATATTCTTTTTATTAAATGCTAAGTGTAAGCGTGTTGAACGTGTGACTCTTGTGTGCCCTAATTTCTTCTATAAATTCCACAACTTTACACATTTCACACTTTTTACTCTCACGAACACCCTTGTATGCATTTTTTCTTGTTTCATTGCTTTCATCTCTCTCCCAAACCCAAAATGTTCGTAACCCTAAATCTTCAAGAACATCAACGGCCACTTCATCATCAACTTCTGCTCAGTTTCAATCATCAATGGTTGTTGTTTCTTCTTCCAATATGGGTGTTGTTACCTTCAAGGAACCTGTTAGAACATTACTCACACCTGTTGACAAACTGGAAATACGGTGTGAATCCATTGTTAACTTTGAATCTATTGCTGAAAATGGGTATGATCTTCGTCCCATTGTTGATGCTCAGTGCTGGACTAAGTTCTTTGATAGGCCGATGGGACCAGTTTATCCTTGTCTAGTAAAGGAATTTTGGATCCATGCTTCTACGTGCCCTAAGTTCATAGTTTCATATGTTCTGGGTAAAGAAGTTGTTATAATTGAAGATCTGATAAGGAAACTCATTGGCTATGAGGGAACTGATAGAGTCACTAATCTGCCAGCTGGGCATGTGGATATGACTGATGTGTATAGAGAAGTTTGCTCATCTGGAGAAGCTTCTAACCAGGTGAAAGATCTGAAGCCTAACTCCAGGATCTGGGCCAAGATCTTTATGGGTTGTATTCACCACAGGAAGTCCTCTAACTCTCCTGACTATGTAAACACTAATCAGATGTACTTCATGTACTGTCTGAGTCAGAGCACAAAGGTGGATCTGCCATATCTTCTTTTCAATCATTTGTGGACACACGTTAAACAATCAAGGGAAGAAGTCAGAACCAAACATCAGAAAATGAGGAACTGGCTTCCAATGGGAAGACTCATTTCAGACATTCTGGCTGAGAATGGTCTGGTTGGACATTTGGTAGAAGTTGGAATGAAGGAAGAGTTAGCTTCTGTAATAGGAAAACCTCTGTGAATGGGAAGAGTCTTCAGAGGATGAAAGTGGTTGAAGAACTCACTTCTGCACCAAATCAGATAAACTCTGAAGAGGTCAGCAAGAGAAGGATACCAGTGGATGACTTTCCCATGTTCTTCACAAATGAACCAAGGGAAATCATTTTGAAGTACATTGCAACGTGTCTGAAGGATGAAACCCCTCTACCAGCAAATCTGGTTCAGAAAGTAGGTGAACCTGCACTAGATCTTTATGAGGCCAGACACAAAAAGAAGAGAAAGGTTGCTGAAGAAGGATCCTCTAAACCCAAGAGGAAGGCTACTGGTGAAGCTGCTGCTGTCAAACCCAAAAGGGTCAAGAAGCAAAAGGTCAATCCTCCAGAGGCAAGTTTAGATGATATTCTGCAAACTGTCAAAGAGGTACTAACATCTGATCAAACTCTCCATGAACCTATACCATCACCTTCACCTTCTCCTCCTCGTGTTTCTAAACCTAAGAAACCTTCTGTTACAGTTCCTTCTGTACCCCAACCACAAGCAACTCCATCTAAAAAGTATAACTCTGAACCAACACATTCTAAACCATCTGTTATTCCCCCCTCTGACAACCAAAACTCTGAACCACAACAAAACACTGAAATTCCCCCACCAGAACCACAAACTTCAAAACCTATAGAACCAACACCAGCAGAACCAAAACCAACAGCATAAGAACTAGAACAACAACAACCACTACCAGAAGAACCTACTCCATAACAACCTGAACCACAACCGGAACAACCCATCCCATCTGATCCACAACCAATTGTTCCTTAACCAGAACAACATCAACCTTCTGAATCATTCATATCTGATTCTGAGGTTCTTGACGTTCAACCTTTGAAGATGGTGTTTGATGTATCTTCAACATTTTGTCATTCTTCTTAATCATCTAATTCATCTGAATCTGACTTACCCTCAGAAATCAACTCACCCCCTCACTCTGTGGCTATGAACCAAGAACATCTGAGTTTGTATCCTTTACTTTTTTCAAACCTCATCCCTCTGATCCCCTTCCCTCTGGACTCAAACTCAAACACTTTTTCATTAGACCTCAAGATTCTGCTGAATCATCTGGCCAAACATCTTCTACTCCATATCCTCGCCCTCTGTTCATTATCCCAACCTTCACAATACCATCCCCACCAGAACAACCAAAAACACCCTCTCTAGAAAACTTCCTAAGACCTAAACCTAGAATGCATGTTGCTACGCTCTTTGATGGCTTCAAGGAAGGAAATGAATGTGTGGATATCTTCTGTGAAGAAAGACTGTTTGTCAAGTGTGAATCCAGATGCTTCTAAAGCCTCTTGGAACAGATTCATCTCAAGATTCACCACTGTAGCTTCAAATCTTCGCACCATTTCCTCTGATGATGCAAAGGTGAAATTTGCTGAAGTTATTAGACAGACTTTTCTGAACATGAGTAGACCTCAAATTCTGGCTCTGGAAGATGCACTTGCTGCTGAATCTATGTCTGAAGACACTTCTCCAGAAGCTGCTGTTGCTGAAGAAACTGTTGTGCCAAATCAATCAGCTCTGATGATTGTGGAACAAGTTTCTACTTCTGAGATTCAAGAACTTGCATATGCATTTGCAATTGTCACTGATAGTGCTCCTGCTTCTTCTGAGATCAAGACTGAAAGACCAGATCTAGAAGAAAAGTTTGCTCTGCTAGAAGCCAGCAACAAAGAGATCAGAACATGGATGGTCAAGCAAGAACAAACAACAAATGAGATTAAGACTTGGATGTCTAAACAAGAGGAATCTAATTCTCAAATCACAGACCTTCTGAAGCTGATAGCCTCTCGCCAAACTTAGTTTCTTTTTCTGTTATGTTTGTGCACATGTTTGCTGTGTTTTGTTGTTTTGTTGTTTAATCTGAATGATTTCTAGATTCTAATTAAATGAAGTTTCATGTTTCTGTTAGAATACAGATTGGTTCTTAATAATAACTCTTTGTTTTGATGATAACTGTTAGGAAATTTTATATTTAAGAATTATATACTCTAAAATTTGCTTGTAAGTTTTACTGCAGATTGAAATGAAATTAAGTCTCTAGAAGCAAATCTGAATTATATACAAGAACTTATCTAGACTCTGAAGCGCCAGATGCACTCATTAGAAGATTCTGATTGCTGTTTACAGAAGATCCTGAGCGTAGTCTCCAGAAGGATCTGAAGGAAAAAGCTCCAGAAGATTCTGAAGCTAGTCAGAAGCATCTGAAGCAAGAAGCTCCAGAAGATTCTGAAGCTAGTCAGAAGCATCTGAAGCAAGAAGCTCCAGAAGATTCTGAAGCTAGTCAGAAGCATCTGAAGCAAAGAAGAATATTGTATGAAGAGTTTCTCAAAGCATAATTCTACAGAAGTTTCTGAAAGTACTAACGCTGCCAAGTACTGAAGTTCTGTGTCAAATATGCTCTGATGATCAACACGCTGAAAGCACACATGCTGCAGAAGACTCTGATACAACAAAGTTCTGAACATCATTAGAAGACTCTGACTCAATCAGATTCTGAAGAACTTGCTGAAAACTGAAGAAGAAATATTCAAAGATTATATCCGTTGGAGTAAATCAAACGTCTCTTTCCTCATTTGTGCTAGACACAAGAACACAGACAAAAAAGGATTGTTCTGTGCTTTCTACTTCTAGGAAAGGTCACTTGATGTGAAGACAAAAAGGCTCAGACCTTTTTGGGACACTCTTCTCAACGCTCAGCATCCTTGGATCAGCTGCCTATAAAAGGAAGACTCCACCAAATTCTTCAGTGACACATTTTGCTGAAAAGAAATCATAATATTCAAAGCTCTCATTCTTTCATATTCTTCTTAGAATTTCTTGTACTTAAACTTAAGAGAAAAATCATTGTTGTGATAAAAGCTTTATAGAATCATTAATACTCTTGTATTTGATTTACATTGATTGTAGAGGTTTTCCTTAAGAGGATTCAGTTGGAATCAGTAGCTCTTGAGAAGACTAAGAACAGTTGTTCTTAGGTGTTACTATTGTAATCTGTTTGATTAAATAGTGGATTAAGTCCTTGTTGAGAAAGGCAAATCACTCTAGGAAGGGTGGACTGGAGTAGTTGTTTTCAACGAACCAGGATAAAAATAATTGTGTTATTATTTTTTAAGTCTTAATCTTTCATACTTATTCAACCCCCCTTCTAAGTATTATCTCACCTTCAGTTGGCATCAGAGCTCCGGTTCTGTGTGTGCTACCACTTAACAGTGTCAGTAAAGATCCAGAGAGAAATACTTTGATATATATTTATTTGTTACAATGGTTGATAATTCAATATCCAATATTAACAATAAATATGAAGAAAGGGACAGGATCAGCACCAAACCCCCTATGTTTGATGGGGAGAAATTTGACTACTGGAAAGACAGAATTGAGAGTTTTTTCCTAGGATATGATGTTGATCTATGGGATCTAGTCATAGATGGATATGTCCATCCCACATATGGGAATGGCAAGAAGATTGACAGAAAATCTATGACAGATGCTCAGAAGAAAGATTTTAGAAATCATCACAAAGCCAGGACTATATTATTGAATGCAATTTCACATACTGAGTAAGAAAAAATTACAAACAGGGAAACTGCTTTTGATATGTTTGAATCCCTAAAAATGACTCATGAGGGAAATTCTCAAGTTAAGGAGACAAAAGCTCTGGCTCTGATCCTGAAGTATGAGGCTTTCAAAATGGAAGACTCTGAATCTGTTGAAGCCATGTTCTCCAGATTTCAGATACTCACAGCTGGGCTGAAAGTTCTGGACAAGGGATACTTGTCATACCCCAAATTTGTCCTACCTTTTTGAAAATTTTCATTTGCCCGACTTTTTTTTTCAATTCGTATCGCTTTTGCGGCGTAACGTATTTTTCGGCAAAAAATAAATTCTTTCACCTTTTTAGCCCAATAAATTTACACCACATGGCATTTTATTTATTTATTATTATTTATGTTTTAATATTTTATTATTAATTGATTATTTAATTTTAATAGGATAGAATTATAATTATTTATTTACTTTTTCAATTAAGTAGGATAGAGCTTTTTAATTAGGATTAAGATTTTTTTTTTTTAAAAAAATTTAATTATTTATTAAATTAAGATTTAATTTAGAAAATAGAAGTAGTTTTTTTTAATTAATTAAAATTAGTTAGAATGAAATAGGTTTATTGGATTTATTGCTTAGAAAAATTTTAAAAAAAAATTAAAAGAAATATTGAAAAAAAGAAATTGAGAAGAGATTCAGAATTTTGAGAGGTTTGGATTAGGGAAGGCCCATGTTCTGGCCCGTTGAAAGAAGAGAGAGGCGGGAGGAAAGGGGAAATTAGGGTTATGGTTTCGATGTATAAAAGGGCTGGTTACTGTTCATGAAAAAAGGACCCTGGTCGTCAAACCCTAACAGCAATTTCTTCCTCTTCTCTCAGCCGACCCACATCATCATCCCCATTCTCTCACCGTCCACCTTCTCCTCCCTCTTATAACCCTTCTTCATCATTCTTCCACCCTGTTCTTATTTTGCCGCCTTGTTTTCCACCCCTAACCTCAACTTTCTTCTGCTCCATTACAACCCACTTCACCACCAAGGCAAATCGGAACCACCGTCTGCCGTTTCCACCGTGAATGAGCTCAAAACCACTATTAGAATGCAACCCGTAAGCAACACGATAAAAACAACGATGTGAAACAACCCCTGTTTCTCTCGCGTAAATATCCACCTCAACCATCACTCTCTCGTCATCCACTCTTGTGACGCACATCACCATAACTCAGCCAGGCCCAACCATCACTGCAATCTCACAACAAAATTCTTTCTGCAAACATCCACAGCTGTTAATTTCCATCCATCACCATGTATAGCTTTTGTCGTCAACAGTGTTACGCGCTTCCTCCATATCTTTTAGTTTTGTTCCTTGTGTTTTACAAGGTGCTAGCGGATGCGAGACCGTGATGAATTCAGTTTCGCAAAAGATTTCGACAAGCTACGTAACTGTGTTAGTTCTACAAAGGATTTCGATTTATGAAAATGCTTCTAGAATCCAACTCAACGTTGCGAGATGTTTGGTGAAGTATCGCCTTCGAGTTGTGCTGCTGCTCTGCGTTATTTTCATCATGTTGTAAATCTAACTTAGTGCAGGTTGCGCATAAAATCGTGCTTCATTCTTGCTCTCAAGGATGTCTCCACAATCAGAACAACTTTTCTGCCAAGAGCTTCACCAATAACTCGTTTTCAGCTCACGTTCTTGCAACTCACACGCGGATAATCAAAACTTCAGCAGCTCCTAATATTCAATAACAATGACATTGAGTATCAACAACAGCATACAATGAATGATTGCTGGTGATTCGAGTTGGATTTCGAGTGCGGTACATGATAAAATTGCATCACATTTAAAATAATTGCTATTCTGTTATGCTCTGTTCAAAAAAAAGATTTCAGGTGCACCGTGTTTCACTGCTGATTGCAACAAGTCCGGCATCATAGCAGCGACAGAACCAGCCTACACACATCAAAACGCATCCTCGGCCATGATAATTACGCTCGGCATGACGACAACATAACAGGCTATACAACAACCACTGGACCACCGTTTTCCGACAAGCTCCTGCGACAACAAATCGATTCTGCAGTGCAAGAACACCTCGTCCGCGGTTCACCACCTCGTGGCCATAACAAAGTCGCGTCTCACGCGGCGACGATATTTACAAGATTGTTGTTTGGTTTGTTCTGTTTTTGTACAGGTTACAAATGAAAGATGAGATTTGGATGTAAAACACACTTTTAGTGCATCACCGAACACAGACTCCAATGGCGCAGCATCCACAAGAATAAGAGGTGCACATATCAAAAATTGAACCAGGGTAGATTGTGTACATCGTGCTTCATTTTTGGTCAGTTTTTTCTTTAAGTTATGAATCTGTTTTTAATACTTATTTATCTTTCAATTTGTTTATATTGTTTTGATATTTTTAAAGCTGAACATTGAGCTTAATATTGGTTTGTGCTGTACATTTTAAAAATGATAAAATTTACAAATTAAGGTTGTTGTTGCCTTACTGATATGTTGATGTTTGCTGTCGGTTTTGGTTCAATTCTGGTACATTCGTATTTGCTGCAGCAACTTTTGATTAGGTTTGCTGATTGTTATTCTGTTTGAATTTTTTATTCAAATTGTTATTATTGCTTTTCTTTTTGAGTTAGGTTACTATAGTATTTGAGTTAATAATGTTATCATTCAGTATCGTTTGAAATTTCGGTTCGAATATAGTTGTATCTATAGCATTATTGGTATTGCGCCCTGTTTTGGTATGTTTGTTGTTGCTTCATTTCAATTGGCATGATGTTCTTGCTGAAGTAGTATGGTTTTGTTACTATTGTACACTTTAATTGGTATTATAGTGTATTTCTATTTGTTTGAAATCTTTGGTTTCATTTTGGTTGCATTTGACATTGTTTTGTATGTTTGGATATGGGTGAAAGCATATTGCATTGCATTGTTAGAAAGAGATGAACCATATTCTCCTGAGTTTAAAAAAACATTTTCTAGAAATAAATTTTGTGTTTTTGGGAATAGTTAATCTAATGTTTTATATTCTTTATTCTATTTTAATTTTTGTGACAATTTCTCTTAGAGTATAAGTTCAATGTTTGGACCATGTGATTGTTGAGAAGTTAGGTCCATTTTGTGCTAACGGTACCTCCTGCATGTTGTAATTAAGTTTGTTAATAAATTTACGTTAATGTTATTTGATTTGCTAAAAACTGAGATGATAAACATACACCAAAATGTAAAGTTTTTTTAGGAAATAATTTTGAGTTGGGTTTAATAATTTAATTTTGTTAATCAATTTCAATTAACGTAATTATTTGACTTAATTGAATAATTTTGTTAATTGATATTAATTAGCATGATTAATTAATTAATCAAATCCCAATCGCTTAACTTCATTATCAATTTGAATTAACTTGGTTATTTTATTAACTAATTTTTTTTCTTCTTTTAATTAAATAACCTTGGTAGTCAGCTTGGATTAATTTAATTAAGTGATTTAAATAACTTTGACCATTCGAGTTTGATAAATAAAATCGGGTCAAGGTCGAGGGATTCTAAGAATTCAATTTGCTTTTGTTCCTAAACACTTGTATTTAGGCTATTTTATCCCCCATTTGAACAAATGTACCCCATTCCCCAAAAATGTAATATTTTTTTATCGCTTCGTATTGTTTATACTTTAAACCCTTTATAAAAATAACTCTCGATTTATCGAGTCATTTCTACCCTTGTAAGTCGAGTGCTTTCAAAGCCTCGCCATCAACCTTTGATCACCAGACACAACATTTTAAAGCTTAATCCTGGGATTTCTTACAGTGATACCTATTTGATCAATTATTTCTAATTGGTCACTTAGAAGACTAGCCCACTTTGCTAGTATACACGTTAAAACTCTAATTTCAAATCTCAACTCGCATTGAGTATTTTTCAAAATACAATTTCAATAAAAGATGAAAAAGGGAGAGTTCCAAGTCTTTGGTTCTCTCTCCCAATTGTTTGGGCCCGAGGAGTCTTGCTTAAGCTCGAACAATTGTCTTCTAAAAACGATAAACGAATTCAAATCATTTTTCTTAAACACGTAGATGAAAAAGAGAGAGCTCCAAGTCTTTGGTTCACTCTCCCGATTATTTAAAATCCAAGAAGTCTTTCTTGGGCTTTGAGTAATCGTCATCCGATTAATACATTCTAATTATATTGAATATCTTTTATATATTAGATGAGAAAAGGAGAGAGCTCCAAGTCTTTGGTTCACTCTTCCGATTATTTGAGGTCCGAGAAGTCTTTCTTAAGCTTCGATTAATCCTCATCTGTTAAAATACTCTAATTACATGCTTATCTTTCGAGTGCCATTCAAACAATTCCTTTTGCGATGAAAAAGAAAGTGTTCCAAGTCTTTGGTTCGCTCTCCCGATTACTTGGGTCCGAGAAGTCTTTCTCAAGCTTCGAGTAATCGTCATCTGATTCACTCACTCGTATCCAATTCCATTAACACTTAGATGAAAAAGAGATAGCTCCAAGTCTTTGGTTCACTCTCCCGATTACTTGGGGACCGAGGAGTCTTTCTCGAGCTTCGAGTAATCGTCATCCTATTAACACACTCGAACCACATCTTATTCTTTTGCAATTGAGGTTGAAAAAGAGAGAGTTCCAAGTCTTTGGTTCACTCTCCCGATTACTTGGGTCTGAGAAGTCTTTCTTAAGCTTCAGGTAATCGTCACCTCTAGTTAAACATCCAATACGTCAAACCTAAACTCGTTGTCTCGCCCCCGTGCGACCACAATCCTAAAACCTATTCAAATCTACCCTCTTTTCAAAACCAAAAATACTTAACCAATCAAACTTTACTCGCCCTCGTGTGATCCACAACTCATACACCTTTTTCAAAGAACATTATTTAGTCCATTCTTCCGCGCATAACAAGCTCGTGCTTCAGCCTCCCCTAGCGAGCAGACAAGCCAACGTTTAGCAGTTAGAATGCGACCTAAACTCTCGTTCATTCCAAACACAAATCTTTTAGCAAACCGTAAGCCGAACTACGGCTGCTCTGATTCTTCATTCCCTTTATAATGTAAGATACGTAGGCACAAGATCGCGATGATCTTGGCGAGCACAATCCCCTTTTTTCCTGTAGTCCCCCGAACTACGAATGCTCTGATTTTCCACTTCTTACAAGTGAAGATACGTAGGCACAAGGGCCCCAATCCTTGGCGAGCACCCTATCTTAATAATCACCCCTTTTTCCTATTAGCAAGCAAATCCCTTTAGAAGATACACAAACATAGCTAACTTCTCTCGCGAATTGATCAAGAGGTTCCCGTTGAGTACAACGGACGTAGAGGGTGCTAATACCTTCCCTCTATGTAATCGACTCCCGAACCTAGAATATTGGTTGCGATGACCATGTTCTTATCTCTCTAAAGGTTTTATCGATATTTTCCTATTCCTTCCTTGGAATGAATAAAGTTCGGTGGCGACTCTGTTTCGAATAGTATTTTCCGCGTCCATCGCGAGGATCGTATTTTTCGAGGTACGCCAGATGGCGACTCTGCTGGGGATAGCATAGCCCTATGCTAGAGAGAGTCAAGCCTAACTTGACTCGATTCGCGAGAGTTAGATTCGTTTGCGTATTTATCTTCTCTTATTATTTAATTGCTTGTTTTCTTATTCTATTATTATTCCTTGTGACACTGTTGGGGTTCTCTGGTTGAGGGAACTTTGTGAGATGGCTCTACACCCGAGTCCGAGAAAAACATAGGATTAGAATGGTGGTTGTGTAGTGGAATCCCTCGAGGAGTCTTTCTCGTTGGGAGGAAGCGAAAGCCCCGCTTAGAGTTGATTCACTTGAGGATGTTGTTATCGTGGTGAGTCTTTGCCATGGCAATGATGTTTTTGAGTTTGAATCTATAACTCTAAGGACCTTTTACCCTCAAACCATGGTGGTTGGTAGTGTTAACTCATGAGGGTCACACCTTTTTGGGTTGATGCGAACGCCCCAATCAGATGAGATCCCTTGAACGTATCGTTATTCTGACAATGATATTTTCAACCTCGATCTATGACTCTGAGGTCCCTTTAAGAAGCCTTGGATCCGATGGTTGTGTAGTAGAGACTCACGAGGAGTCTTTCTCGTGGGACGACACGAAAACCTCACCTAGAAGAGATCCTTCGATGGTATTATTATTGGACGAGTCTTTGTCATGGTAATAATATCTTTGAAAAGTTCCATGACTCTAGGCACCTACCCGTTTAGAGCCTACCTATGGGGTTCCTTTTATCATAAATATCTGTTATTTACCCGTTCTTCTGTCTGACTTCAGAATTGTGATTGAGCCTGTGATCCTGAGCATTGCATTTGCATATCATTTCATTTGCATTGCATATCTGTCTCTCAGCCAGAAATCTTATCCATCCTTTGTCCATAATCCACAGTTGATTTCTCGACACCCGTATCGGACTTGAAGTAGCTCTGAAAGACCATGGAACCCTTGAAGCATAATCGAGTTGAGCAGGGAAAAGACGCGAACAACGTGAAAGGCAAGATGAAGCAGCTGCCAGAAGTTATGACAATTGTTGGGAGAAGGAAGGAAAAGCTTCAAGAAGGTACCACAACTAGGAGTTTTACTCCCATGGTTCCCTCTGCTCCGCAGCCTGCAGTGAATAGCCTATTGTGTGTTGCTCCTCTTGGGTTTTCTCCCCAACCAATTCTTCCAAAGCCTTGGAATCAACGGTCATCACCTATTCGGGATCGGAGAGGCAGTAAGAAGTCTCAGTCACGCCCTATTCTTGGCCCTATTCCTATACCGTGTGGACAACTACTATCATATCTAATTCAGAGTTCATTGTTGGTACCCATATCCCTCGGGCCAGTTCGTATTCCTCCTCCACTTGGATATGATCCTAATGCGCAGTGTGAATACCATAAAGGGGCGAAGGGGCACTTTATTGAAGGATGTTGGTCATTCAAGAATAAGATTCGAGAGCTAATTAACAACAAACGCCTAGTCTTCGAGGAAGACAATCCCGGGGCAGAGTGTGGGTATCACACTGGAACCATAGGGCATACTGTTGAAGAGTGTGAAAGCTTTCGAAACAAATTGCAAAGATTGACCAGAAAGGAAGACCCTAGCTTAAATGGTTCAACTCAAAGGTCTGGCAAAGAGAAAGTACAAGAGTTTCGGGGACCGCTCAAAGTCTTTTACCACAAGGAAAAGATTGAGTTTTTGGCGGATGAAGTACCTTTATCCTCTGATAATCATGTTGAAATTACCACTTCAAGAGAAAAGTTGGAAGAAAAGTCCAAAAGGGTTGTATCTGCTGAAGAGACCTCGAAAATCCACTTTGGAGAACATCCCGTGGGTGCTGAGGAAGATGATGACATCCACCTTTGGGTTCCTAGAGGACAACCAACAATACCCAGGGAACCATGTCGGAAGCCTTGGATTGCTCCCTATGCAAATCAACGAGCGTATGGCCAAGGAAATCAGGATCCACTCCAGAATCAACATAGGCCTCGCAATAATTTAGGAAGAAGGAACGCTCCTCTTCACCCGATTCCTGTTTCTTACACTCAGCTTCTGCCACATTTGATTCGAAATTCACTAGTGGAACCTAAATCTCTCAAGCCAGTGCCAGAACCATACCCTCCTGGTTATGATCCCAATGCACATTGTGGATACCATGCTGGATCAATGGGGCATTCGACAGAAGATTGCAAAGCTTTTCAGGCTAGGGTGCAACAATTGGTTGACCAGGGATGTATATCCTTTCAAGAAGGGAGTTTGGTTGTGCGTGTCCGACTCGCACCAGAATGAGTTTGGGGACTTCAAGACGCATCTTCTCAAGACAACTGATCAAGCAAGAAAAGCCCAGTTCCTCCATGCTGGCATTTTTTTAGATCATGTTTTTTATGCATTTGTAGTCTCTTTTCTGTTAATTACTATTTGCTTTTAGACATTGTTGTTATTTAATGGTATTGTTAATGTGATAATCATGCATGTTTTGATCAAATCCATTCGTATTCACTCACAATATTCTCATTTATTGCAAAAGTATTTCACTTCATTTATCGCACTGCTGTTTTGAGGGAGGATGACGAAAACGAAATACCCATAATTGCTGATAAGTATGCTTTTGGATAAAATCACGCTGATGATGTACAGGCATTGCTTCAATTTCCCAAACACTGAAGAGATAAGGAGTTAGTCCCTAGTTAACCACTTCGAGCCTAGAAGTAGGAGCTTCCTTCGGATTTCTAAACCCTTATACTTAACCTGGGGCATGGGTAGTATTCAATTAACTTGATTACGCACTCGCATCACGAAAGAAAACCCAAATACAAGATGGTTGTTCATCAATAACCCTTGACATGGCAATCACAATCCTTCAAAAAAAATTAAAAGCCTGCTAAGTCAAACACCTCAAAAGGAGACTTAGGCAAAAATCAAGGCAATCCCGATGGACCTGACAAGCAAAGTCAGTCCATGCAAAAGTTAGGGATCAAAAACGAAACCAAAAGAGGTCCTCAAACCCTCAACAAAAACAAAATAAGATTCAGTGGCCACTCAAATCAAGGGGTTGCTGACATCCATCAAAATAAGATGGCTTCCATTTCAAGCAAACTTTGAACCATCAAGTTTACACCGTCAAGCAGGTGCAAAATTAATTGAACGTAGGTATGGAGATCATTACGAAGAATGGGTGGGTTAAAATCATAATTTGAGCCTTCTATCTTTTGTTTCTATAACCATGAACCAGACCACGATACAACCCTTAAAAGACCTAATTGAGGCGAGGTTTATTCTGAAAGCATACTACAGCAAGGTTGCGTAAACTGACTCCTACATATTTGCTAATTTTTGGTGTCATATTCTTGCTATATCTTTCACACCAATTAAATCAGCATTGCGCTTGGATTAATAGTCCACTCGTCACACATTTTCACATCATTCCCAATAAATGATATTTTCAAAACTTACATGAATGTCACATTAAAATTACCATTTTTGAATGAACAATTTTAAACTGCAAATCAGTACTTGACATTATAGAAATTCCAACAAAGTGCAGTCAAAGAGGAACTTGATCGCTTGTTGGTGTTGACCTGAATCAAGAATGTCTCATAGTCCTACGAATCTGGGGCAAGTCCTTTTGAGGTTTAAACCGGGGCAAACCACTACAAGGTCCAGACTCTGGGGCAAATGGGTTCAAGCCATATCCTGGCATAACCATCGCCAAAGTTCTCATCCTAGAAGAAAATCCTTCAAATACCCCGCAGACTGGGGCAGACCATTTGAACTGGGGCAGATTAGCTGAACAGGGGCAATTTCCCTTCACGCTTTCAAAGTTGATCAAGATGACCGCACCAGACACCAGTAATGGTTAGGGTCCATAAACGTCAAAAGCCTTGGGGCAGAGTAAAAACACGAGTAACACGCATTGGTTAAGTCGCTGCGCTCACGCAATCCATATGCATTGGTTAAGTCGCTACGCTAGTACGAGTAACACGCATTGGTTAAGTCGCTACGCTCACAACGTGCTTTGGATAAGTCGCTACGCTCAACATTTGTAAGTCGTCATGACATACCAGCTAGAAGCGAGGTTCTTACAAGAACAAGAATACCATTTCTGCAAAGGATCCAACTTGGGACACCAAGAGTATCCACATCTGTCTTCTGATTGTGGCGATGTCATATACCATGTGTCGGGAAGTCAAATCCTTTTACCAATAAAAGTCCGATCTCGCTTGGCACGTCCATAAAGTCCAATCTTTTATTGGCAACTACAAAAAGCCACTCCAATTGGCACCTTCAATTCACCCTAAAAGTCCAGTCTTCATTGGTAACCACCAAAAGTCCACCCTCGATGGCATCCTATAAAACCAAAGTCCAAACCCCTTTGGCAACTACTGAATCCAGTCCCTGGTGATACCCCCTGACAAGATTTTATCCCCAGCATACCTGATCATTTGCATTATCATAAGCACGACGTACAATATCACATTATATCATAGTCATATCGAGCATTAGCATATCATTTGCATTCGCATTTTGCATTCCCTAGCAGTTGCATCTTAGTTGCATGTTTATGTATCATAACGCATATCATCGCCATCACCATTAACATGGCATAACAACATAGCAGGATCCATGATCAGTTTGTAAACATCTTGGCCAGTCCTCCGGTGAAGTTGGCATTATTTCTCTGTAAAGAGTTGATATCCCGCAAGTTCAGGAATTCTACTACCCAACAAGTCATTTTTCAACCATGCAGTTGATAATGATAGTCCCCGGCGACCGTTGCTCTTATGGCTCCCCAAGCATAGGTTATCTTAGAAAGTTTATTGAAGATTTCTCCCTTACAGAGTTTGGACAATGTTGTTCCTCTAATATGAAGTTTAGCTCAACTATTCTCCAGAAAATGTGTCACTCGAGATACTGCTTTGGTATCATCGAAGAATCTTATTGGATAAGATGCTGCTTCGACCACCCGAAGAATCTCAAGTTGTTATCAGAGATACTGCTTTGGTATCATCGAAGAATCTTATTGGATAAGATGCTGCTTCGATCACCCGAAGAATCTCAAGTTATTATCAGAGATACTGCTTTGGTATCATCGAAGAATCTTATTGGATAAGATGCTGCTTCGACCACCCGAAGAATCTCAAGTTGTTATCAGAGATACTGCTTTGGTATCATCGAAGAATCGTATTGGATAAGATGCTGCTTCGACCACCCGAAGAATCTCAAGTTATGTTCAGAGATACTGCTTTGGTATCATCGAAGAATCTTATTGGATAAGATGCTGCTTCGACCACCCGAAGAACCTCAAGTGTTCAGAGATACTTCTTTGGTATCATCGAAGGACCTTAACGAATGAGGGGCCGCTTCGACCACCCAAGGAGGGTTGTTTATACCACTTTGGTATCATCGGAGGACCTTAACAAATGAGGGGCCGCTTCGACCACCCAAGGAGGATCGTTTATACCACTTTGGTATCATCGAAGGACCTTAACGAATGAGGGGCCGCTTCGACCACCCAAGGAGGATTGTTTATACCACTTTGGTATCATCGAAGGACCTTAACGAATGAGGGGCCGCTTCGACCACCCAAGAAGGATTGTTTATACCACTTTGGTATCATCGAAGGACCTTAACGAATGAGGGGCCGCTTCGACCACCCAAGGAGGATTGTTTATACCACTTTGGTATCATCGAAGGACCTTAACGAATGAGGGGCCGCTTCGACCACCCAAGGAGGATCGTTTATATCACTTTGGTATCATCGAAGGACCTTAACGAATGAGGGGCCGCTTCGACCACCCAAGGAGGATTGTTTATACCACTTTGGTATCATCGAAGGACCTCAAAGAATGAGGGGCCGCTTCGACCACCCAAGAAGGATTGTTTATACCACTTTGGTATCATCGAAGGACCTTAACGAATGAGGGGCCGCTTCGACCACCCAAGGAGGCTTGTTTATACCACTTTGGTATCATCGAAGGACCTTAACGAATGAGGGGCCGCTTCGACCACCCAAGGAGGATCGTTTATACCACTTTGGTATCATCAAAAGACCTTAACGGATGAGGGATTGCTTCGACCACCCAGAGAATATCAGGTTATCTCGTTCATCTGTTTTACATCTTGTTATCCCGTTCAGGTATATCATATCTCTTTGCATTTTTTACTTGCTTGTGGGACAAATTTTGGGTTATTCTTGTATCTAATTGACTTTCCCCTCAAAATGAACACCATGCAACAGTTCATGCTCTCGGGTCAAAGACAATTAGATAGGGGCATCTGTCATACCCCAAATTTGTCCTACCTTTTTGAAAATTTTCATTTGCCCGACTTTTTTTTTCAATTCGTATCGCTTTTGCGGCGTAACGTATTTTTCGGCAAAAAATAAATTCTTTCACCTTTTTAGCCCAATAAATTTACACCACATGGCATTTTTTTTTATTTATTATTATTTATGTTTTAATATTTTATTATTAATTGATTATTTAATTTTAATAGGATAGAATTATAATTATTTATTTACTTTTTCAATTAAGTAGGATAGAGCTTTTTAATTAGGATTAAGATTTTTTTTTTTAAAAAAAATTTAATTATTTATTAAATTAAGATTTAATTTAGAAAATAGAAGTAGTTTTTTTTAATTAATTAAAATTAGTTAGAATGAAATAGGTTTATTGGATTTATTGCTTAGAAAAATTTATAAAAAAAATGAAAAGAAATATTGAAAAAAAGAAATTGAGAAGAGATTCAGAATTTTGAGAGGTTTGGATTAGGGAAGGCCCATGTTCTGGCCCGTTGAAAGAAGAGAGAGGCGGGAGGAAAGGGGAAATTAGGGTTATGGTTTCGATGTATAAAGGGGCTGGTTACTGTTCATGAAAAAAGGACCCTGGCCGTCAAACCCTAACAGCAATTTCTTCCTCTTCTCTCAGCCGACCCACATCATCATCCCCATTCTCTCACCGTCCACCTTCTCCTCCCTCTTATAACCCTTCTTCATCATTCTTCCACCCTGTTCTTATTTCGCCGCCTTGTTTTCCACCCCTAACCTCAACTTTCTTCTGCTCCATTACAACCCACTTCACCACCAAGGCAAATCGGAACCACCGTCTGCCGTTTCCACCGTGAATGAGCTCAAAACCACTATTAGAATGCAACCCGTAAGCAACACGATAAAAACAACGATGTGAAACAACCCCTGTTTCTCTCACGTAAATATCCACCTCAACCATCACTCTCTCGTCATCCACTCTTGTGACGCACATCACCATAACTCAGCCAGGCCCAACCATCACTGCAATCTCACAACAAAATTCTTTCTGCAAACATCCACAGCTGTTAATTTCCATCCATCACCATGTATAGCTTTTGTCGTCAACAGTGTTACGCGCTTCCTCCATATCTTTTAGTTTTGTTCCTTGTGTTTTACAAGGTGCTAGCGGATGCGAGACCGTGATGAATTCAGTTTCGCAAAAGATTTCGACAAGCTACGTAACTGTGTTAGTTCTACAAAGGATTTCGATTTATGAAAATGCTTCTAGAATCCAACTCAACGTTGCGAGATGTTTGGTGAAGTATCGCCTTCGAGTTGTGCTGCTGCTCTGCGTTATTTTCATCATGTTGTAAATCTAACTTAGTGCAGGTTGCGCATAAAATCGTGCTTCATTCTTGCTCTCAAGGATGTCTCCACAATCAGAACAACTTTTCTGCCAAGAGCTTCACCAATAACTCGTTTTCAGCTCACGTTCTTGCAACTCACACGCGGATAATCAAAACTTCAGCAGCTCCTAATATTCAATAACAATGACATTGAGTATCAACAACAGCATACAATGAATGATTGCTGGTGATTCGAGTTGGATTTCGAGTGCGGTACATGATAAAATTGCATCACATTTAAAATAATTGCTATTCTGTTATGCTCTGTTCAAAAAAAAAGATTTCAGGTGCACCGTGTTTCACTGCTGATTGCAACAAGTCCGGCATCATAGCAGCGACAGAACCAGCCTACACACATCAAAACGCATCCTCGGCCATGATAATTACGCTCGGCATGACGACAACATAACAGGCTATACAACAACCACTGGACCACCGTTTTCCGACAAGCTCCTGCGACAACAAATCGATTCTGCAGTGCAAGAACACCTCGTCCGCGGTTCACCACCTCGTGGCCATAACAAAGTCGCGTCTCACGCGGCGACGATATTTACAAGATTGTTGTTTGGTTTGTTCTGTTTTTGTACAGGTTACAAATGAAAGATGAGATTTGGATGTAAAACACACTTTTAGTGCATCACCGAACACAGACTCCAATGGCGCAGCATCCACAAGAATAAGAGGTGCACATATCAAAAATTGAACCAGGGTAGATTGTGTACATCGTGCTTCATTTTTGGTCAGTTTTTTCTTTAAGTTATGAATCTGTTTTTAATACTTATTTATCTTTCAATTTGTTTATATTGTTTTGATATTTTTAAAGCTGAACATTGAGCTTAATATTGGTTTGTGCTGTACATTTTAAAAATGATAAAATTTACAAATTAAGGTTGTTGTTGCCTTACTGATATGTTGATGTTTGCTGTCGGTTTTGGTTCAATTCTGGTACATTCGTATTTGCTGCAGCAACTTTTGATTAGGTTTGCTGATTGTTATTCTGTTTGAATTTTTTATTCAAATTGTTATTATTGCTTTTCTTTTTGAGTTAGGTTACTATAGTATTTGATTTAATAATGTTATCATTCAGTATCGTTTGAAATTTCGGTTCGAATATAGTTGTATCTATAGCATTATTGGTATTGCGCCCTGTTTTGGTATGTTTGTTGTTGCTTCATTTCAATTGGCATGATGTTCTTGCTGAAGTAGTATGGTTTTGTTACTATTGTACACTTTAATTGGTATTATAGTGTATTTCTATTTGTTTGAAATCTTTGGTTTCATTTTGGTTGCATTTGACATTGTTTTGTATGTTTGGATATGGGTGAAAGCATATTGCATTGCATTGTTAGAAAGAGATGAACCATATTCTCCTGAGTTTAAAAAAACATTTTCTAGAAATAAATTTTGTGTTTTTGGGAATAGTTAATCTAATGTTTTATATTCTTTATTCTATTTTAATTTTTGTGACAATTTCTCTTAGAGTATAAGTTCAATGTTTGGACCATGTGATTGTTGAGAAGTTAGGTCCATTTTGTGCTAACGGTACCTCCTGCATGTTGTAATTAAGTTTGTTAATAAATTTACGTTAATGTTATTTGATTTGCTAAAAACTGAGATGATAAACATACACCAAAATGTAAAGTTTTTTTAGGAAATAATTTTGAGTTGGGTTTAATAATTTAATTTTGTTAATCAATTTCAATTAACGTAATTATTTGACTTAATTGAATAATTTTGTTAATTGATATTAATTAGCATGATTAATTAATTAATCAAATCCCAATCGCTTAACTTCATTATCAATTTGAATTAACTTGGTTATTTTATTAACTAATTTTTTTTCTTCTTTTAATTAAATAACCTTGGTAGTCAGCTTGGATTAATTTAATTAAGTGATTTAAATAACTTTGACCATTCGAGTTTGATAAATAAAATCGGGTCAAGGTCGAGGGATTCTAAGAATTCAATTTGCTTTTGTTCCTAAACACTTGTATTTAGGCTATTTTATCCCCCATTTGAACAAATGTACCCCATTCCCCAAAAATGTAATATTTTTTTATCGCTTCGTATTGTTTATACTTTAAACCCTTTATAAAAATAACTCTCGATTTATCGAGTCATTTCTACCCTTGTAAGTCGAGTGCTTTCAAAGCCTCGCCATCAACCTTTGATCACCAGACACAACATTTTAAAGCTTAATCCTGGGATTTCTTACAATGATACCTATTTGATCAATTATTTCTAATTGGTCACTTAGAAGACTAGCCCACTTTGCTAGTATACACGTTAAAACTCTAATTTCAAATCTCAACTCGCATTGAGTATTTTTCAAAATACAATTTCAATAAAAGATGAAAAAGGGAGAGTTCCAAGTCTTTGGTTCTCTCTCCCAATTGTTTGGGCCCGAGGAGTCTTGCTTAAGCTCGAACAATTGTCTTCTAAAAACGATAAACGAATTCAAATCATTTTTCTTAAACACGTAGATGAAAAAGAGAGAGCTCCAAGTCTTTGGTTCACTCTCCCGATTATTTAAAATCCAAGAAGTCTTTCTTGGGCTTTGAGTAATCGTCATCCGATTAATACATTCTAATTATATTGAATATCTTTTATATATTAGATGAGAAAAGGAGAGAGCTCCAAGTCTTTGGTTCACTCTTCCGATTATTTGAGGTCCGAGAAGTCTTTCTTAAGCTTCGATTAATCCTCATCTGTTAAAATACTCTAATTACATGCTTATCTTTCGAGTGCCATTCAAACAATTCCTTTTGCGATGAAAAAGAAAGTGTTCCAAGTCTTTGGTTCGCTCTCCCGATTACTTGGGTCCGAGAAGTCTTTCTCAAGCTTCGAGTAATCGTCATCTGATTCACTCACTCGTATCCAATTCCATTAACACTTAGATGAAAAAGAGATAGCTCCAAGTCTTTGGTTCACTCTCCCGATTACTTGGGGACCGAGGAGTCTTTCTCGAGCTTCGAGTAATCGTCATCCTATTAACACACTCGAACCACATCTTATTCTTTTGCAATTGAGGTTGAAAAAGAGAGAGTTCCAAGTCTTTGGTTCACTCTCCCGATTACTTGGGTCTGAGAAGTCTTTCTTAAGCTTCAGGTAATCGTCACCTCTAGTTAAACATCCAATACGTCAAACCTAAACTCGTTGTCTCGCCCCCGTGCGACCACAATCCTAAAACCTATTCAAATCTACCCTCTTTTCAAAACCAAAAATACTTAACCAATCAAACTTTACTCGCCCTCGTGTGATCCACAACTCATACACCTTTTTCAAAGAACATTATTTAGTCCATTCTTCCGCGCATAACAAGCTCGTGCTTCAGCCTCCCCTAGCGAGCAGACAAGCCAACGTTTAGCAGTTAGAATGCGACCTAAACTCTCGTTCATTCCAAACACAAATCTTTTAGCAAACCGTAAGCCGAACTACGGCTGCTCTGATTCTTCATTCCCTTTATAATGTAAGATACGTAGACACAAGATCGCGATGATCTTGGCGAGCACAATCCCCTTTTTTCCTGTAGTCCCCCGAACTACGAATGCTCTGATTTTCCACTTCTTACAAGTGAAGATACGTAGGCACAAGGGCCCCAATCCTTGGCGAGCACCCTATCTTAATAATCACCCCCTTTTCCTATTAGCAAGCAAATCCCTTTAGAAGATACACAAACATAGCTAACTTCTCTCGCGAATTGATCAAGAGGTTCCCGTTGAGTACAACGGACGTAGAGGGTGCTAATACCTTCCCTCTATGTAATCGACTCCCGAACCTAGAATATTGGTTGCGATGACCATGTTCTTATCTCTCTAAAGGTTTTATCGATATTTTCCTATTCCTTCCTTGGAATGAATAAAGTTCGGTGGCGACTCTGTTTCGAATAGTATTTTCCGCGTCCATCGCGAGGATCGTATTTTTCGAGGTACGACAATACTCTACATCAGATCATGTAAAGAAAATCATCAGAAGTCTGCCTACCAGATGGAGACCAATGGTGACTGCCTTGAAGATGGCTAAAGATATGAACAAGATCTCTCTAGAAGAACTCATCAGCTCACTGAGGAGCCATGAGATTGAGCTTGAGGAAGATGAACCTCAGAAGAAAGAAAAATGTAAATCTGTTGCATTAAAATCTAACAAAACTGCTAAAGCTTTGCAGGTCATTCAAGAAAGCTCTGAAGAATCTTCTTCTGAAGAAGAAGATGAGTTATCCATGTTGTCCAGAAGGATCAACAGACTCTGGAAGCACAAGGGAAAGAAGTTCAACAACTTCAGAAGATCTGATAATAGAAAGGAATCTTCTGGGCACAGAAGATCTGGCAAGAAAGAAGTTGTGTGCTATGAGTGCAAAGAACCTGGGCACTACAAGAATGATTGCCCCAAACTTCAGAAAGAAAAACCCAAGAAGAAGTTTAACAAAAAGAAGAAGGTTCTGATGGCAACATGGGATGACTCAGATGAATCTGAATCATCTTCTGAATCAGAAGAAGAATGTGCTAATGTTGCACTGATGGCCAGCACAGAGGATCAAGAGGAAGGTACCTCAGGATATGAATCAGATTCTAAATCTGATGATGACGCAGAAGAGGTAATGGCTAAACTTACCAAAGAAGTACTTATAAAAGTTTTAACAGAAGTTCTTAAAATTTATAACAATATCAAACTCAAATACAAGAAGCTGAAAAGCAATCTTGAATCTGAGATTGATCTTCTGAAAACAGAACCTGTTGAGCAAAAAGAAATTAATCTGAAAATAAAAAATGACTTTGAAATAACTCAACAAGAATCTGAATCTGAGACTAAGTCATGTGAAAATATTTTAGAAAAATATGACTCTAGCTTTCAGAGATTTCTTACTAAGAGCATAGACAGAAGCAAGATGGCTTCCATGATCTATGGTGTTAGTGGAAACAACAGAAGAGGTATTGGATATGAATCTTCATCTGAAAGCAATCCAAAACCTGTTGACAAACTTTTCATCAAGAAGACACCTCTGTATTCTCAATTTAAATTTGGTCACTTAAATGACATTAAACACACAAGCTCTGAGAAGAATACTTATGTGTTTAAACCCAAGGCAAGTCAGAATAAACATTATGTTGAAAAACAGAAGTTTAGACAAACCTACAAACCAACTAACCCCAAAGGACCCAAGAAGATCTAGGTACCTAAAAACAAAATAATTCCTGTTGCAGATGTTCTTAGCAGCAAGGTCAGGACACCAATCATGGTACCTGGACTCTGGATGCTCACGACACATGACAGGAGAAAAGTCTATGTTCCAAAGCCTGGAACTTAGATCTGGAGGTGACGTGAAGTTTGGAGGGAACCAGAAGGGCAAGATCATTGGATCTGGCACTATTGGAAATGGTAAACTTCCCTCTATTACTAATGTTTTACTTGTTGAAGGGTTAAAGCATAACTTATTGTCCATAAGTCAATTAAGTGACAATGGTTATGATATTACCTTTAATCAAAAATGTTGTAAAGCTATTAGTCAAAAGGATGGCTCTATCCTATTTAGTGTTAAGAGGAAAAACAACATTTATAAAATAAATCTTTCTGAGCTTAAAGTTCAAAATGTTAAATGCCTCTTGTCTGTTAATGAAGAGCAATGGGTCTGGCACAGAAGATTGGGCCATATTAATATGAGACGTATATCTCAGATTAATAAACTTAATCTTGTCAGAGGACTCCCTAATCTGAAGTTCACTTCAGATGCTCTTTGTGAAGCATGCCAGAAAGGGAAGTTTTCAAAAACATCTTTCAAATCAAAAAATGTTGTTTCTACTTCTAAACCACTAGAATTACTTCATATTGATCTGTTTGGACCAGTGAAAACTGCATCCATCAGAGGCAAGAAGTATGGATTAGTCATTGTTGATGACTTTAGCATATGGACATGGGTAAAGTTCTTAAAACACAAGGATGAGTCACATTCTGTGTTCTTTGACTTTTGCAAGCAAGTCCAGAATGAAAAGAATTTCAAAATTATAAAATTCAGAAGTGATCATGGTGGTGAATTTGAAAATAAATATTTTGAAAAATATTTTTCTGAAAATGGCATTGCTCATGATTTTTCCTGTCCTAGAACTCCACAACAGAATGGGGTTGTAGAGAGGAAAAACAGAACTTTGCAAGAAATGGCCAGAACCATGATCAATGAGACAAATCTGGCAAAACATTTTTGGGCAGAAGCAATCAACACAGCTTGTTACATTCAGACCAGAGTGTCTGTTAGACCTCTTCTGAAGAAGACTCCTTATGAACTGTGGAAGAACAAAAAGCCCAACATTTCATATTTTCATCCTTTTGGATGTATTTTCTATATGTTAAACACTAAGGAAAATCTGAGCAAGTTTGATTCCAAAGCACAGAAGTGTTTCATGCTTGGATATTCTGAAAGCTCTAAAGGCTACAGAGTATACAACACTGAGACACAGATTGTGGAAGAATCCATTCATGTCAAATTTGATGATAAGCTTGGCTCTGAAAAGCCAAAGCAGGTTGATAACTCTGCAGATAGGGAAGTAGTCTTTATTGACTCTGAAGTTCCAGAAGCAGACAAATTCAAGTAAAGGAACCAGAAGCAACTCCAGATGCTACTCCTTTAACTTCTCAGATGAATAATCTAAACATTTCTGAAGAGTCAACTATTAGAGGATCATCATCCAGAATTAAAGCTTCTCATCCAGAGGATGTCATTATTGGAAAGAAGGATGATCCCATCAGAACAAGATCCTTTCTAAGATCATCTGAAGCATCACTATTTGGACTAGTGTCAGAAATTGAACCATCTTATGTAGAAGAAGCTCTGCAAGACAATGATTGGATTATTGCCATGCAAGAAGAGTTAAATCAATTCAGCAGAAATGATGTATGGGATCTAGTTCAAAGACCTCAAGGATTCAATATTATTGGTACAAAATGGGTCTTCAGAAATAAGCTAAATGAGAAAGGAGAAGTTGAGAGGAATAAGGCAAGGCTGGTTGCTCAAGGGTACAGTCAGCAAGAAGGTATTGATTACACTGAGACATATGCTCCAGTGGCAAGGTTAGAATCTATACGCCTTCTTATTTCCTTTGCTGCACAAAATAACATCACTCTGTATCAGATGGATGTTAAAAGTGCCTTTCTTAATGGTATTATAGAAGAAGAAGTTTATGTCCACCAACCTCCTGGTTTTGAAAATGAAAAATTTCCAGATCATGTTTTCAAATTAAAGAAATCTCTATATGGTTTAAAACAAGCTCCCAGAGCTTGGTATGAGAGATTGAGCAATTTTCTTCTGGAGAAGAATTTCATCAGAGGCAAAGTGGATACAACACTCTTTTGTAAAACAATTAAGAAAGATCTTCTAATTTGTGAAATTTATGTAGATGATATTATTTTTGGATCAACAAATATTATGCTTGGAAAGGAGTTTGCTACATGTATGCAGGCAAAATTTGAAATGAGCATGATGGGAGAACTCAGATTCTTTCTAGGAATCCAAGTTAATCAAACTCCAGAGTGCACCTACATACATCAGACAAAGTATGTTAAAGAACTTCTGAAGAAATTCAACATGTCTGACAGTAAGCTGGCAAAGACTCCAATGCATCCTACTAGCTCACTTGGCAAGGAAGAGGTAATTAAGAAAGTAGACTAGAAGCTCTACAGAGGTATGATTGGCTCTCTTCTTTATCTTACTGCTTCTAGACCTGACATATTGTTCAGTGTTTGTCTGTGTGCTAGATTCCAATCAGATCCTAGAGAATCACACTTGACAGCTGTCAAGAGGATTCTAAGGTATCTGAAAGGTACTTCTAATGTGGGTTTGTGTTATAGAAAATCTGATGATTTCAAATTAGTTGGATTCTGTGATGCTGACTACGCTGGAGACAGAGTGGAAAGAAAAAGTACTTCTGGAAGTTGTCAATTTCTAGGAAGAAATCTAATCTCATGGTACAGCAAGAAGCAACCCACAATTGCACTTTCAACCACAGAAGCTGAATACATTGTTGCTGCTGGATGTAGCACGCAGATGCTCTGGATGAAGAGTCAACTAGAAGATTATCAAATTTTTGAAAGTAACATTTCTATCTTTTATGATAATACTTCTGCTATATGTTTGTCCAAGAATCCCATTTTACATTCTAAGGCAAAACATATAGAAATTAAGCATCATTTCATCAGAGACTATGTTCAGAAGGGAATCATAAATTTAGCCTTTGTTGATACAGATCATCAATGGGCAGATATTTTTACAAAACCCCTTGTTGAAGATAGATTCAAATTTATTCTGAAAAATATTGGTATGGATTTTTGTCCAGAATGATATTTATCAGAAGCAAATTTTTACAGATGCAAAAATGCTTAATGCTCTGAAGTATTACTTCTGATTGCTTATTTTATTCTGATCAATATTTCTTTTGTGAAACTCTGAACTAACAATCTTTAGAAGATCTGAATGTTGGTTGACGTTTCATTTCTTAAGAGAATTCATAACACATGCAAGCAAACATGTGTCACACCAAATCTGAAGAGGTGGCGTACACATAACTGAAGACACGTTTGAGGTGAAGTTTGAATAGTGAGAATCTTGGTTTTCCCCCCAAATTGTCAGAAGCAATTAATGTTTTGAAATGATTATTATTCTCTTCATTTAATGCTTGTTCAAACGTGCATATTTCTGTCTGTTGATTTGCCTAAGTGTCTTAGTATATATACTTGACTTGTATTACTTTCACACTTTTCACACTCTCAGAAATTACATGCGTTTTCATCTCCTCTTTTCTCTGCATAAAAACCCTATACCTAAGCGTTTGACAAAGCATTCTTCAATGGTAACTTCATCATCAACAGCTGCTCAGTTCCAATCTTCTATGGCTGCTGTAACTTCAGAAAACATGGGTGTTGCTCCCTATTCTCCTCCCAAAAGAACTCTTCTAACCCCTATTGATAAATTGGAAGTTCTATGTGAATCTATGGTTGAGTTTGATTCTCTGGCAGAAAATGGGTTTGAGTTTCGTTCCATCATTGGAGCTCAAGGATGGGTTAAGTATTTTGATAGGCTCTTTGGACCAGTTTACCCTCTCCTTGTGAAAGAATTTTGGATCCATGCATCAGTTTATCCCAAGTTCATCTTATCTTCTGTGCTGGGAAAAGAAATTATTATCACAGAATATCTGATAAGAAAATTAATAGGTTATGAAGAAACAGATGGTGTTTCCCACTTCCCAGCTGGGCGTGCGGACATGGATGAGGTTTATGAAGAAGTAATGACTGCTGGTCAAGCTTCTAACAAATTCAAAGATCTGAAGCCTGATTACAAGATCTGGGCCAAGATCTTCATGGGATGCATCCACCACAGGAAGTCAACCAATTCTCCAGACTAGGTCAATAATGAACAACTCTATTTCATGTATTTCCTTAGTCAGAGCACCAAGGTAGAACTTCCATACATTCTGTTTATGCATCTGTGGAACCATATCAATGCATCTAGAGAATATGTGAAAGAGAAAGGACAGAAGATCAGAACTTGGATCCCCTTTGGAAGGTTGATCTCAGATCTTCTTACTGAGAATGGTTTAGTAACTGCTCTGTACGCTGCTGGAGTTACAGAGGAATTAGAATTTATAATGGGAAAGCCTCTGAATGCTAAAAGTCTTCTGAGACTCAAAATTGTTGATGAACTCACAACAGCTCCCAAGAAGCTAAATATGTCAGAATTGAATAAGAGGGTTCCTGTAGATGACTTTCATTTATTCTTTGCTGAAGAGCCCAGACATATAGTGGTTATGTATATTGATGAATGCAAGAAGGAAGGAAAACTTGTTCCTGCTAATGTGATTCAGCTAGCTAGACAACCACTACCAGATGCAGGAGAAGAAGAAGCACAACTCTAAAGGAAAAGGACTCAGCCTGTAGAAGAATCTGCACCTGCTCAGAAGAAGGTCAAGATTGCTGAGAAGCCCAAGAAGCTCTTGAAGAGAAAAGATTCTGAAGAAGCTGCTTCTGTACCTGCCAAGAGGATCAAAATAAAAGGTACTAAATCTTCTGTATCTTCTGCAAAACTTGTTATTAATGATTCTAATGTTAAGTCTGTTCCAGAACCACCTTCTACACAAACCATTTCTGTTACTACTCCCAGTTCTGTTTCTCCACAAAAACAAACACATGTTCCAACACAAACAACAACACCAACAGTTTCTGTACCAAAACCATCTCAACCCAAAATTCATATCAAACAATTTGTTCCACGACCTCAACCATCAGAACAACAACCATCAGATCAACAACAATCATCTGAACATCCAGAGAACCAACCAAAAGAAGTTCAACCAGAAAAAGCCTCTGACAATCCACCATCAAATAATCTACCTTCTGAACCCATTGCACCTGTTACTTCTGAACCTACAAAAGTAACTTCTGCTCCTGTTTCATCAGAACAACCATCCAAACCATCTGAAATTGCTTCAGAACCTACCAATACTTCTGAACCTCACATCCCTGAGACAGAAGTTCTTGATGTCACACCACTAAAAACGGTGTTTCAAGTATCTTCTACCTCTTGTACACCAACCACATCCTCTAACTCCTCAAAATCAGAAATCCACCCAGATTTTCTAATCTCTCCATCTGACAAATACTCTGAGATAAACCAACCTGAACCTACCATACCTTATAAAACTCCCATTCCAGATCCTATTCCTCCACCTGCACCATCATCTGAGATATTAATCCCCAATTCCAATCCAACATCTTCTATATCCTGTGCCCAAGTTTCTTCTCTTTTTCATAATCTATCTTATGGTTTCAAACTGAAAGATTTTTATGACAGAGTTGAACCTTCTGAACCCTTCAACCCTCTGAAACCAAAACCCACAATGATCCTTCCATCTGTGATTCTTGATTACTTAAAATCTATGACAGATGTAGAACCTTTAGCAACCATATCACACTCTACAAAATCTGATAAAGCTGTTGTTTCAGCTCTGCAAATTGCATCTGATAACACTGTTGCATCTGTTGAACCAACTCCCCAACCTAAACCTATAAATCTGGTAACCTTGTTAGGACCACAGCCCAGACTTAATATTGATCATTTATTTCAAACATTTTTGCAAGAAATACAGATGTATTTAGGTACTGTTCAGAAGAAATGCTCATAAACAATGGATGCCAAAGAATTTGACATCATCTGGAACAGATTCATCAACAGATTCAACACTGTAGCTTTAAATCTGAAGAACGTCTGTTCTGATTATGAAAAGCTCAGAGCTGCAAGGACTCTATTCTGGACTCTCAATAAATCTGAACCTCTGCTTCGTTTAGATGCTCCTCCACCATCAACAGAATCTACTGATAATGCATTGGCTATGTCTCTGGTAGACCCTTCTTCCAATTCCATTGCTCCAGGATCTACAGAGCCTCATCTTAATTCTTCATCTGAGATAAAGAAAGAACATCCAGATTTTGAAGATAAGATTGCTGCTCTGGAAGCTGGACAGTCAGAGATAAAATCCTGGATGGCTAAGCAAGATAAGAAGTCTGAGGATATGACAGAATGGATGTCAAAGCAAGATGAAAAGAATGAAACTATGACTAAGTGGATGTCCAAGCAAGAGCAATCCTCCTCTGATATTACAGATCTATTGAAGATGCTTTTGTCCAAACACTCTTAGATTTTTTTTCTAATGTTTTTGCATCTGTTGTTTGCATATGTACCTTATTGCTATATCTTCTGATGTTTGCCTATGTACTCTTGATCTGATCTTTTGAATGAATCAAAGTTTTCTCCATTGAATTATCTTATTTACTGTTTCCTTTTATTTGTCCTTTTAAAAGTTTTTACTTTTTGCTTATGACAAAAAAGGGGGAGAAAATATAGATCTGAACTGTTTAATATAACTTCACCAGAATGAATCTTCAGACATATCTATTCTATCTAACATTTAATTTGACTATTTCAGAACATTTGATAAGTACACTATATAAAAGAAACTCTGAGTCTCTCAGATCATTTGTCTATTATCAAACTCTGAATCTTATATCTGCAAGACATTCTGACCTTCAAGTGTTATAAGAACAAACAAGATCTAACTCTGAAGATTACTCAAGACAAAAGGGAAGTTTCTATTCCTTTTTGTATTTAACTCAGGGGGAGATTCATCATCTCAGGGGGAGTTATAATTCTTTATGTTCAGTTAAATAAAATTTCTGATACTTTTTGTCATCATCAAAAAGGGGGAGATTGTTAGAACACAGATTGGTTCTTAATAATAACTCTTTGTTTTGATGATAACTGTTAGGAAATTTTATATTTAATAATTATATACTCTAAAATTTGCTTGTAAGTTTTACTGCAAATTGAAATGAAATTAACTCTCTAGAAGCAAATCTGAATTGTATACAAGAAGTTACCTAGACTCTGAAGCGCCAGATGCACTCATTAGAAGATTCTGATTGCTGTTTACAGAAGATCCTGAGCGTAGTCTCCAGAAGGATCTGAAGCAAAAAGCTCCAGAAGATTCTGAAGCTAGTCAGAAGCATCTGAAGCAAGAAGCTCCAGAAGATTCTGAAGCTAGTCAGAAGCATCTGAAGCAAAGAAGAATATTGTATGAAGAGTTTCTCAAAGCATAATTCTACAGAAGTTTCTGAAAGTACTAACGCTGCCAAGTACTGAAGTTCTGTGTCAAATATGCTCTGATGATCAACACGCTGAAAGCACACATGCTGCAGAAGACTCTGATACAACAAAGTTCTGAACATCATTAGAAGACTCTGACTCAATTAGATTCTGAAGAACTTGCTGAAAACTGAAGAAGAAATATTCAAAGATTATATTCGTTGGAGTAAATCAAACGTCTCTTTCCTCATTTGTGCTATACACAAGAACACTGACAAAAAAGGATTGTTCTGTGCTTTCTACTTCTAGGAAAGGTCACTTGATGTGAAGACAAAAAGGCTCAGACCTTTTTGGGACACTCTTCTCAACGCTCAGCATCCTTGGATCAGCAGCCTATAAAAGGAAGACTCCACCAAATTCTTCAGTGACACATTTTGCTGAAAAGAAATCATAATATTCAAAGCTCTCATTCTTTCATATTCTTCTTAGAATTTCTTGTACTTAAACTTAAGAGAAAAATCACTGTTGTGATAAAAGCTTTATAGAAGCATTAATACTCTTGTATTTGATTTACATTGATTGTAAAGGTTTTCCTTAAGAGGATTCAGTTGGAATCAGTAGCTCTTGAGAAGACTAAGAACAGTTGTTCTTAGGTGTTACTATTGTAATCTGTTTGATTAAATAGTGGATTAAGTCCTTGTTGAGAAAGGCAAATCACTCTAGGAAGGGTGGACTGGAGTAGTTGTTTTCAACGAACCAGGATAAAAATAATTGTGTTATTATTTTTTAAGTCTTAATCTTTCATACTTATTCAACCCCCCTTCTAAGTATTATCTCACCTTCAGTTTCATTATTTGTTCTTATATTGTTTTTCTCTGTTAATCTTTTTTGTCTTAAAAAGTTTTTCTTTTTGATTATGACAAAAAGGGGGAGAAAAAGAAATTTTGTTTGTTCAAAAATAAACAGTTACTAAAATGAAATTCAGACATAACAAATTATATCTAACATTGAATTTTAGTCTTTCAGAACTATAATATACCATCTGACAAAATTCATTGAAGTTACCCTGAGAATCCCCAAACCAGAATTTTATTCAAACCAGGTTTACCAGGCTCTGATAATTCAAACCAGGTTCTGATTACCAGGCTCTGATCCTAGAAGTTAACCAGGCTCTGATTATAGAAATTAAACCAGGCTTTGTTCCTGGAAAGAAAATCAGTAAGAGTAAACCAGGCTCTGGTTCTGGAAAGCAAATCAAGCTATTACCATGCTCTGATTCTGGAAAGTATATTCTAACCAGGATTCTAACCAGAGGTTTTTAACCAGGCTATTAATCTGAAAAGTATACTCATGTAAAAAGGGAAATATTTTCTTCTATTAGAGTATTAATTTCAGGGGGAGATTTTTTATCTCAGGGGGAGTTATATATTTATCCTTTTTATTGAACAAAATTTCCTATGTTTTGTCAACATCAAAAAGGGGGAGATTGTTAGAACACAGATTGGTGTTTAATTATATATCTATGTTTTGATGATAACTCTAATGAAATTTTGTATTAAGAAAATATATACTCTAATTTTGTTCAAGTGTTTTTGTTTTAGATATTAAATTAAATATTATTATGGAAGAAAAAATGCATCTTAACAGTATTCTACGCAAAGCTCTGAAGCATCAGAAGCAAGTAATCAGAAGACACTGAACGCTGCCAGAAGACTCTGAAGCAGAAGCTGCAGAAGACTCTGATGCAGAAGCTGCAGAAGACTCTGAAGCGTAGTTGAAGATTTTGTATGAAGAGTTTAAAGAATTGTTTCAGGAGACTCTGGATGTACTTTACGCTGCAAGTACAGAGGCTCTGATAAACAAGTATGCTCTGATCAGATCACTCACGCTGAAGCACTGTTGCTGCAACTCTGATATCATTGAATCTGATCTGAAGAACAAGAAGCACATTAGAGGATCTGATGTTGTTTACGTTTGAAAAGATGTCAGCACGTGAATAGACTTGGTACTATTCTCAACGTCCTCTCCAACGGAACTATTCCTTATTTATGATAGACACAGGGATTCAGGAAAAAGGCATTTCTCTGAACATTTCACTTCTGAGAAAGGAAAAGTCATGTCAAGACAAAAGGCTACAGCTACTCTACTTGCACAGTCTTCAAGCATTGGACTTTCAGCACTATAAAAGGACGTCTTCAACATCTCTTCAAGGAAAACGATTTTTGAACAAATTAATCAACAACTCTCATACAATCATTCTTACTCAAAGCTGAATTGTTTTTATTCGTTCTTAATCTAAGTGTAAAAATCACAGTTTGTGATATAGATTTTTAGAAGCATCTTAAACACTTGTTAGTTTACATTTATTTGTAAAAGATTCCTTAAGAAGACCAAGTTGTGGTCAGGATTTCTTGAGAAGACTAAGACAGTTGTTCTTAGTGGTTGACACTGTAATCTGTTTGAATATGGTGGATTAAGTCCTTGTGGAGAAAGGCAAATCACCTTGATAGGGTGGACTGGATTAGTTGAGTTCAACGAACCAGGATAAAAATCTTGTGTTGTTTTATTGCCATATTTTTTTCTAAACCCTTATTCAACCCCCCCCCCCCCCATTCTAAGTGTTTTTCTCACCTTCACCCCTATATCTGTAGTTCCCTGAACTACGTCGACTCTGATTTTCTCACATCCGTTGAGAAAACATAGGACTAGGATCAGGAAGTCCTACCGAGTCCTTTCTATCTCTCTTTTTCCCTGTTACTCCTCTCTTTCCCTCGTTTCTATCCTTTCTCTTTACCCCTAAGAACACCTTTTATAGCATAATATTTTAGCAAATAAATTCACACATCAACAAACAAATGGTTCCCGTCGAGTACGATGGATGCGAGGGGTGTTATTACCTTCCCTTCGCGTAACCGGCTTCCAAACCCATTCTTGGTTGCGAGACCATCTTATCCATTTCTTTCTTAAGGTTTTCTCGATATTCTTTCCCCTCATGGGATAAATAAAGTTCGATGGCGACTCTTCTGTCTATCCTTTTCGCCTCTATATCGTTGCACGATGCATTTTTCGAGTAGCGACAGCTGGCCACTCTGCTGGGGACCCCTAGCGAGCCAAGCCTAATTTGTTTGTCGCGTGTGTGATTTTGTTGGCTTTTATCTATTTTTTTATGTTGTGTTCACTAGCTTGTTGGGTTTATTAGATTGGTTTGTGAGGATAAAAGCTTTATACCCGAGCTTTCGAGTATACACTAAGTTAGGAGGTGGATTCTTTCTGATTTGCGAGACTTAGGACTCGTTGAGTTGGTTCAAATTCCACCGCTCAGACGAGACCCTTTTGGGATGATTATGTCTTACGTGTAGTCGTAATGGTGTCTTTATTCCCAACTTGGGAATCCTTGACTCTGAGGACCTTTTGTAGAACCTTATTCTGAAGGTTCCTAAAACATAACTCTGTGTTCATCCTTTGAAGGGATTACCGTCTTACGAGTAGTCATTCTGATGGAAAAATTTTGAGGGTTAGTGCATGGGACTTTGTTTTAAAGCCTTTGGGATACCCTCTCACTAAACCAATAGATTACCCACCCAAGGTGAGAGATACCTTTTGTTGTTGTTTTGCAGGATCTGTGACCTCGATCCTTGATGTGGATCTGTTCTCGTGTGCACTCATTGCATTGCATTTGCATGAGTATCTTTGCATCATTTTTTTTTCTGCATCCCCTGAAACCCGACCGTACATGCTGCTTACCCTTTCAGAGAGTAAAGAAAGCTGACTTCCTGACATCAGTACAACACAAGGAATAATCAGAAAAGAGTCATGGATCAGATAGAGCAAGACCAGGCTACTGTGAGGAACGAGATGCTAGGTATGAAGACGCAGATGAATCAACTCATGAAGGTGATTCAGTACATGGCCAGGAGTCAAGAAGAGATAAGGCAAGAAGCAGAGAGGAACACTAATCAGACTTTGGTTGGTGTTGTTCCTAACGCAAGTGGCGCAATTCCAACTCCTACCGATTCCATCCCAACCCCTGTTGAGGAAATTCCTACTTCTGTAGGTGCAGTACCTATCAATACAGTCCATTCACCAGCCGGTGCGACTCACCCTCATGGTACTGCGATCCCAATACCAGTTCACTACGATGATCATGAAGGCTTCTACGAGAATTCAGCTGAAGCATATATACCACAGACCGCTGAATTAGAGAAGAAGTTCAATGCCTTACAAGAAGTGGTGAGGGAATTGCAAGGCCCCGATGTTTTGGGACTAGATGCCGCTAAAATATGTCTTGTACCCGGAGTTAAGATACCTCCGAAGTTTGTAATCCCAAACTTCGAGAAATATAAGGGTAACAGTTGTTCTAGGACCCATATAAGGTCTTACTGCAGGAAGATGGCCGCATATTCCGATGACGAGAAGCTGTTAATCCATTTCTTTCAAGATAGTTTGACAGAGGCTTCTTTGGAATGGTACATGCATCTTGAACGATCCAATGTGAAAAGCTGGAAGGAGTTAGCAGACGCTTTTGTGAGACATTATCAATACAACACTAACATGGCTCCAAACCGGATGCAACTTCAGAATTTAACCCAGAAACCGAATGAGTCTTTTAAAGACTTTGCGCAGAGATGGAGGGGAATAGCTGCAAGAGTACAACCCCCGTTGATAGAGAAAGAACTGACAGACCTCTTCATGGGCACACTGCAAGGACCGATCTTTGAGCGTCTAGCATCTACAACCTCTACAGTGTTTTCTGAACTTGTCACGGCCGGAGAAAGATTAGAGAGTTATATGAAGTCAGGAAAGATCCAAGACGCTGGTGGATCCTCAAGTGGGATCAAAAGGCCATATCAGGGATTCGTTAAGAAGAAAGAAGGTGAAACCAGTAATGTGTCCACAGATAGAGGGATAACTCATCAAGGTTATCACCATGTTGCTGCCATCGCTCCTCAACAACCGCTGTTCATCCCAGCAAGTCAGCCTGCAGTTCAGCAGAATCAACGACAATCCTACCAACCAAGACAAAATCAGTATCAAGGCCCGAGGAGGCCAGAAAGAAACTTTGATCCAATTCAATCAACATACGCCAGGTTGCTTCCGTTCTTATTGAGAGAAGGCCTTGTTCAGCTTAGGGAAATGAAGGACCCTCCGGCCCTTCTCCCCTTTGGATATGACGCCAATGCAAGATGCGAGTTCCATTTTGGTGCCCCAGGCCATAACATTGAAAATTGCAAAGCTCTGAAGTACATTGCGCAAGATCTTATCGATTCAAAGGCGATAAACTTCACTCGAAACACCCCAAACATCAAGACTAATCCAATGCCAACTCACCATTCAACAAACATGATTGAAAACTCTAAAGGGATCCGATTAATTTTGGACATTGACAAATTGAAAACCCCTATTTCCACTATTAAGGAGAAACTCTTGTTGAAGAACATTTATCCAGGCTGTTCAGCCAATTGCCACATTTGTTTGGATGGATCTCAAGGATGCGCTGAGTTGAAGAAAGGCATCCAAAGCCTAATTGATCAAGGTGTATTAGTAGCAGAACAACTATTAAAGATTGAAGAAGTTGCGACCCTTGACATTCCGTTTGAAACATTGGAAGTACCATAAGATGATGAGTTTTGGATTCCATCTGATAATTCAACTCGTACACTATTGACCATACCGTGCGATGAGGAAGATTGGACAATATGTATGGACAGACTTCTATCCCACTGCAGATCCCGTATGATCCAATCGAGATACCTATGTCTCCACCATCAATGAACCAGCTTGTCATTTCGGCCCCATATCCGTTTCCATACGAGAGCACAAATGTTGTACCTTGGCTATACGATGAGACTGTTTTTCTCAATGGGCAGAAGGTAGGAGAACAGGATATCTTGGAAGATAAAAAAACTGTAGAGAACATTATGAGAACTGGTGTTGTCACTAGAAGTGGTCGAATCTTCGCTCTAGCTGCACCACCTGTCAACAGCAGTGATAATACAAAGAAAGATGTTATCAGACCAAGCACCATTGAACAGGTGCAGTCATCTAAACAGAAAGACGTCCCAAATAATGAAGCAAGAGGGGCATATATGCCTTTAAAGACTAGTTAGACAAAGCAAAGCTGAGGTAGCTATGCCCGTGAACGATCGCTAGTAGCCTAAGCTCGAAGAATCCAAGGGTCATTTCCAAAAGCCAGTGGTCCATACAGGCAAACATCCTCAACATTGGCAGTCCTTGGGTGCTTTATCATTTGCATCTTGTGGTTTATTTTCTATTAATTGCTACTTGTGTTTAAACATTATTGTTTTGAATGATAATATTAATGAAATGATTATGCACTTTCCGAATCAATTATGTCGCATTCGCTCATCTTTTCTTACTTATCACAAGCACAAACACATACACATTTTATCCACTCCACTTTATCACTGTTATTTTGGCAAAGATTGGAGGGAGGATGACGAAAACGAAATACCCATAATTGCAAATCATATGCTTTCGGATAAAACCTTGACAATGATGTACAAGGAATTGTTTCAAATCCCCTAAACACCGAAGATATAAGGAGTTAATCCCTAGTCAACCACTTCGAGCCTAGAAATAGGAGTTTCTTTCAGACTTTTAAACCTTTAACACTCAACCTGGGGCAGGGTAGTGTTCAGTTAATCCAACTACGCACTCAAATCAACAAAGCAAAATCAAAAGACAAGACGGTTGTTTATCAATAACTCGTGACATGGCAGTCACAATCCTCCAACAAAATCCAAAAAAATCAAAAGCCTGTTAAGTCGAGCACCTTAAAGGAGACTTAGGCAAAAATCAAGGCAATCCTGATGGATCTGACAAGCAAAATCAGTCCATGCAAAAGTTAGGGATCAAAACAGAAATCAAAAGAGGTTCTCAAACCCTCAGCAAAAACAAAATAAGATTCAGTGGTCACCCAAAAGTGTCACTGACATCCATCAAAAACAAAATAAGGTGACTGCCATCTCAAGCAAACCTTGAACCATCAAGCTTACACCATCGAGGTAAATATGGGCAGAATTAACTGAACGTAAGTATGGAGATCATCAAGAAGAAGGGGTGGGTACAAACAATTCTTTGAGCCTAATATCCTTTGTTTTATAACCATGAACCAGACCACGTTACAACCCTCGAAAGACCTAATTGAGGCGAGGTTTAATCTGAAAGCATACTATTGCGAGGTTGCATAACCTGACTCCTCACATATTTGTTAATCATCAGTATTTGTGTCAATATCCTTGCTATATCTTTCACACCAATCAAATTAGCACAACGTTTGGACTAACGGTCCATTCGTCTCACAATTACAACACTTAATAAATGACATTTCTTTCAAACTTGCATGAACGTTGCATTAAGATTACCATTCGTGAGCAAACAATTTTAATTGCAAGTCAGTATTTGGCGTCAAGGAAATTCCCAACACAAAGCAATCAAACAGGACTGGATTATTCGGCAGTCTGAATCAGAATCAAGCATACTTTGTAGCCCTGTGGATCTGGGGCATTGTCATCCCGCAAATCTGGAATCAGTCAGTCTGAGGAAAATCCCCAAGCATCGGTTGATTATGGGACAAATCATTCAAGAAGCAGTTGATCAAAAGTGAATCATCTCGAGACTTCGCCAATCAGGGGCAGGCCACCCAGAGTTTCTTTGACTTGAGGATAGATCCCTCTAATATTCAATCATAATGAGTTAAGTTGCTTTAACGCTCTTTCAAGGGCAGGCTACTCCAATAGTATATTGAAGTCAACTACCACAAGAATCGGTTAAACAATGATGAATCCTTTCATGGTACAAACTCTGAGGCAAGTCATCTCGAGGTCGTCTCATGGCAGGTTACTCAAGCAAGTTCATTTTCGTCAGCAACTGTGTTGAGTTCAAGACGAGTGTCGGGGAGTCGTACCTTCACCTTCTCACCCAAAATCCAATCCGCATTGGCAACTACTAAAAGTCCGCCACGTCGGCACCTGCATTTCCAATTACCTGTCTACAATCATATGCATCATACGCATTGCATGTGACTTCATAAACATCTTGCATCATATGCACACCCAGAATCATATCCTATCCCCCCCAGCTCTTGCATCTCCGCGTGTTAGCATTTGCATTTGCATTTCCACTTTTTATGGAATATCATTATCATCAAGCATTAGCATATGCGAGCTCAGGTCCAGGATCAATTTCAAAGATTGTCAAGACCATAATCAGCCCAGTCAAGGGCATTCTTCCACAAGACCGTCGGTGTGCCCCCACGAAGTTGTGCAACTCTTGTTGGATAAATTTTTGAGCTTCGAAGCAACCATCAACCCGATCAGGGGAATTATCTGTGAAGAGCGTGGGTCCTCCCATGAAATTCAAGAATATCAAATCAACATTCATCCCAGACAAGGGCATCTTCAGTAAAGCCATGGACGATCTCCAGTGATTTGTCTCCAGTAGACTTGACTATCTTTCTTCAGCGATAAGTGGCAATCTCTTTAGAGAAGCTTATCCGTCTTCAGCGATAAGTGGCAATCTCTTAGGATAAGCTTATCTGTCTTCTGTGATAAGTGGCAATCTCTTGGGAGAAGCTTATCTGTCTTCAGCGATAAGTGGCAATCTCTTCAAAGAAGCTTATCTTTCTTCAGTGATAAGTGACAATCTCTTGGGAGAAGCTTATCCGTCTTCAGGGATAAGTGGCAATCTCTTCAGAGAATCTTATCTTTCTTCCGTGATAAGTGGCAATCTCTTGGGAGAAGCTTATCTGTCTTTAGTGATAAGTGGCAATCTCTTGGGAGAAGCTTATTCGTCTTCAGCGATAAGTGGCAATCTCTTCAGAGAAGCTTATCTTTCTTCAGTGATAAGTGGAAATCTCTTGGGAGAAGCTTATCCGTCTTCAACGATAAGTGGAAATCTCTTCAGAGAAGCTTATCTTTCTTCCGTGATAAGTGGCAATCTCTTAGGAGAAGCTTATCCGTCTTCAGTGATAAGTGGAAATCTCTTGGGAGAAGCTTATCCATCTTCAGCGATAAGTGGCAATCTCTTCAGAGAAGCTTATCGTTCTTCAGTGATAAGTGGCAATCTCTTGGGAGAAGCTTATCCGTCTTCAGCGATAAGTGGCAATCTCTTCAGAGAAGCTTATCTTTCTTCAGTGATAAGTGGCAATCTCTTGGGAGAAGCTTATCCGTCTTCATCGATAAGTTGAAATCTTTTTAGAGAAGCTTATCTTTCTTCAGTGATAAGTGGCAATCTCTTGGGAGAAGCTTATCCGTCTTCATCGATAAGTTGCAATCTCTTTAGAGAAGCTTATCTTTCTTCAGCGATAAGTGGCAATATCTTCAGAGAAGCTTATTTGTCTTCAGCGATAAGTGGCAATCTCTTCTGAGAAGCTTATCTTTCTTCAGCGATAAGTGGCAATCTCTTCAAAGAAGCTTATCTTTCTTCAGTGATAAGTGGCAATCTCATTGGAGAAGTTTATCTGTCTTCAGCGATAAGTGGAAATCTCTTCAGAGAAGCTTATCTTTCTTTAGTGATAAGTGGCGATCTCTTGGGAGAAGCTTATCTATCTTCAGCGATAATTGGCAATCTCTTCAGAGAAGCTTATCCGTCTTCAGCGATAAGTGGCAATCTCTTCATAGAAGCTTATCTTTCTTCAGCGATAAGTGGAAATATCTTCAGAGAAGCTTATCTTTGTTTAATGATAAGTGGCAATCTCTTCAGAGAAGCTTATCCCCCTCCATCCTTTTTTGGTGTCAGGTTCGTTTCTGTTTTGCTCCATCATTCCTTAGGTGATAGTTCTGTCATCCTTTTGGTGTTAGATTTCTCTTGTTATCATCCTTTTGGTGGTATCGACCTTTACAAGATTTCAATGTTTCATTCCCAAACATATTACCTTTTTTAGGTCAAATTCAGGGTCTTCTATATCTAATCATCTTCTACCTCAAAAGAATGAAGACCGTAGTATTTGGTCTTACTAGGTTTAAGCCGATTAGATAGGGGCATCTGTCATACCCTAAATTTTCCCACTTTTTTTAAAATCTCTGGCTTGTGTGTGTGCCATCCAAGAGGAGGGTTTTGTTAGTTTCAAGCTCAAGCAAAGGCATTGGTACAAGCCATCAAATGGGTGTTATGATCACAAAGTTATCAAAGAATCATCATATGGTTGTCAGAGGGCTCATGAGGCTTTATCATTGTTGTGAGCATGAGGAAGAAGCTTGTTGAGTACCTCAGAGGATTGTGGAATTGGAATGGTCACTCTGTTCATCTAAACAATGCCCAGGCAAAAAGGGTGAAATTAGGGTTTCATTTTTAATCAGGCTAAACTTGTTTTGTGAAGAAAGAATTCTTTCCATGGTCGTCCATATGTCCTAAGGTGTTTGGGCATGGGAGGTTGACCATCAATTTTAATCAGAAAGGCTTCAATTGATCCGTCAATCGAAAATCAGGAGATTTGGGAAAAAGTCAACTATGCAGTGAAAAAGTCAACTTCTGACTTTTTAAGGTCAAAATCATGTTCCTCAAGTTCAATATGACCAATGGATGGAATTTGATCAAGAAAAGTCAAGGGAATCATGAAAAATCAAGAATTGTTGAAAGTTGTCATTTTAAGGAAATTAGGGTTTTAGAACTTTCTATTTATGGAAAGTTTTATGTTTGGAACAATCATATTCAAAGCCATTTTTCTTCATGATCAAGGTTTCAAATGAACTTGGATCAAACATCAAAGTTGTTCCTTGTAATTCAAGATTTCTTTTGAGTACCAATTCATAATCATGTGATACTTTAAGCTCAAGTTATGATTAATCAAAGTTGAGGTTTTCAATGGTTTCAACATTGCCAAGATATGACAGATTTTTGGACTCACTTTGCAAGCCAATTTTCATCAAGTTCTTGAAGTCAGATGGAACTTTGTCCCAAATGAAAGTTGTAGAGCATGTTACAAGCTTTCCAAAGAGTACAAGAAGTCCTCAATTTGATTTGTGAAGCTCAAGTTATGGATGTGCAAAGTTGAGGAAAAATAAGCAAAATCCATAACTTAGAATTTTTCTAAGTTATTTCTGGACAACTTGCTTGGTATGATTTTCAACATCATTTTGTCATGGCCTTCCAATCCTTAAATCAAAGTGACTCTAACATAAAATTTGTTCTACTCCATGCCCTCTTTCATTTGAGCACAAGACCTAAACATTTGGAGTTGTGTGCACAAAGTTATCATGGCCCAAAGTTGGTGTTTTGGACATTTTATTCAAAGTGTGAAATGTGTGATTTGTTGATTTGTTTGGTTTATCAGCCTCATCCCTCTTCCATGAGCATGAGGTTGAGATTGGTACACAAGAAACATTGCCATTTCAAGTCAAACCAAGGCATGTACTACCTTGAGGGTCTTTTTGAATCTTTGCCCAAACAAGAAAGGGGACAAAATACTTTTTTATGTTGCAAGCAGCCACCCTATATTGTTCCTACTGCTGAACTAAAACAACTACATATGCAAGCTGGCTGGTACTGCCTCTCCCATCCACCATTTGATTCAAGAACCATGAACATATAAGATCTGGACCGTTGTTTTTTTTACCACTGTTAAGCTTCCTTTTTCACATTTCTCACCTCACATAAAAACTTAGTGCAAAACCCTAATCATAGGCAGCCACCACTTTGTGCAAAATCAGAAAAAGAGCTTTTGGTATTCTCTCTGAAACTGCTCTAAAAAATCACTCATCACTTCAAGAAGGAGAAATATCAAAGCTTGCATTAAAAGGGGGTATCTTTCTCAAAAGGATTCTTAACTAAAGGCTGCTAGCACACTTTGGAGTTCTAAAAGAGTTTGGTGATTTCAAACTCACTCATTATGCATGATTTTAGGATACCTTGAATCATCAGAACATGCCAACTAGGGTTTGTGTTTACTGTCATGAAGTTGTGATTATCATGTGAAACTTATAATGATTTGGTTGTGGATGTAAACTATCATGTTAAACTGTCACTGTTTGATACTGGTTTTTGGGTGCTTGTTGCAAGCTCTCATGTTGAAATAACACATTGTTTGATGTTGGCTTTGTCATGTCTAAACCTACTGTTGTATCTGTTTAAATGTGCTTTTATTGATTGTGCAAGAAATTTTTTGATGTAAAACTGTTTGGCCTGCTACCTGTGTTTGATCATTACTACTAGAATTTCCAAGCATGCTAAGTGTGAACAAGCATGTTAGGCTATTGTTTAGATGGGAAGACTCTCTTGTGAAGGCATTGCTGATATAGGAATTCATTTGTGTATGCTATTTGAAACATGATTCAGTGAAAACATCAACTTGCTACCATGGTCTGTTTTGAGTTTGGTTAACCTCTTGTGCTATCAAGCTTCAGTTTAATCATTAAAATCCATATGTGTAGGAGTCCATGTATGATAAGTTCATGTCATAGTTGTTGTTTGGATTATTAGAACTTTGAAATTTATGCATTACTGTTGAAATCCTTGGCTTTGATTTTTGAAACAAGTTGCATTGGTATGCTCATGGTTATGTTTGGTACCAGCTGTTTTGAACACATAATTGCCTTGGACTTGCTTTTGTTTTGATGTGTTTATATCTTGTGGATGTTAAGTGCATACTGTCATGAGCTGTGAATGGATTAATTATTAAGTCACATTGTTTTACCTTGTTTCTGCTGCAAGCAGTTTTGGAGGCATCATTGCAGCCTCACACAATTTTGAATCTCTTACTGACAGTTTTGATTCAGAGACCCTATATGCTCTACTCATGTTGTGTTTGAATGTGTCTATTTGATGTCATCAACTATGCTTGTTTTGAGTTTGTTCAACCTATACATGTTCATTGATGCATTATGCTTGCATAACCAAATTTGCTGCTATTCCTGTTTTAAACAAGGTTGTGTTGATTTTTGACTTATGTTTGATTGTTGAGTTATGGCTCATAACAAGAATATGATTGGCTTTGTGTTTATCATGTGAGGAATACCTCTGGACTTGTCATGTTTGCTGCTAGTAGGATGTGATGCTAATTAGATTTTGATGTGATCATTGTCATGGCCCTTTTGCTGTTAGAGTTTGTCTATCATGATAGATTTTACTGGTTTGAATTAAGACTTGTCATTGTGATTGCTGTTTGGTCTGTTTGGTTACATCATGACTGTTGCATATAAAATGTTTACTGTCATTAGGTTTGTAAACTTGCATTGGATCAGGGACCTTTAAGACTTGTCAAGATTTCACTTTCATAAAAAACACACTATCTTGAATCCATCTTTGGCTGTTGTTTGGTTAGGGTGTGATAATTGGATAACTGTTTCTGTTTTATTTGTACCACCATTTCATCAACATTTTCTTTGTATAGCTGATATTTTGTTCTACACACTGTTGATTGAGTAATGTGAGTGTTATCTTTAAGAACTGAGGATACCAACCTACCTTGTTGCTGTCAAATTTTTTTCTCACATTTTGAAATTGGTTATGTTGTGTTTTTTTATTTGAAAGGACTGTTACTACTTCTGCTCAGATTGTTACTCATAAGCATTTTGCTGACATTATTGTGACTATCATGCTATGTGTGCAAACTGTCTTGTTGTGCCAACTTAATGCATATGTCCATTGTCTTGTATGTGCCTACTGTTTTGAGGAGGTTTTGTTCGTGCCTTTGCCTTTGAATGTTGAATCTGCATCTTTCTGTTTGAGTCTGTTTCAAGTTTTTCTTGTCCAATTATCCCGTGCTTGCATTGAGTAGATGGCAGCCCTTAGAGTAGGATTGTTGATTGACTGTTAGTTGTGTCTAATGCTGAGAAAATCCATATGAGGGGCTGAAGATCAACATTGTCTTGTTTGCACTTTTGATGACCTGGACTGTCTTGAGGTTTTGTTGTGAGCTGGCCATGTCTTTTACTATTAACTCATTTATGTGGTTTGGTATGTTGGTTGTTGGTTGATGTTTGAACTGTGATTTATGTCAAACCTGTTAAAACATTATCATGTTCATGTTTAGAATTTTGTTTTCTGTCAAAAGTTGCTGATATGAGTTTAATAACTCATGTGGATGACAGTTCTGCTCTTCATGCTTTCTTTTTACCTGTGTGAATTAAGGACTATCTTTGGTTTTATTTTAGACTAGTAAAACATTGTTATGCTTTTGAACTTGCAAACATGTCTTCTTGCATTCAAACTTCGAAATTGGTTTTGAAATCACCAAGTTGTTTTGAACTGTCAGCAAGTGAGGTTTAGGTTAGGTGCATTGATATGTTTGGCATGTGTCTTTGGTTAAGTTTGAAGTTTGATTTGTCCAGCATATGTGTGTTTGCATTATGACTGTCATTGGGGTTTCATGATTGCATAAATGACTGTTATTGGAAGTGTGCATAGAACTGTCAAGGGTTTTAAGACTTTGGAACTTCTTTTGGCTTTTCAAATTCATATGTTTTGAGCTCATCGCATACAGGTTAATTTATTTTGGTCTGAGAACAGTCTGCATAGGTTCCTGTTAACTATCAATTTATTGTGATTTTTGTTGGCATATTAATTCTGTCAGCATACTGCTTTAAGGTTTGTGAACCTCCAACATCATCAAGTGACCATTTTCAAAACATTGTAATATATGTGTGGAGCTCATAATCAAATGTAGTCTAGTTCAATAAGCATTATATTGTTTTTTCATTTGATTGCACATTGTCCATAAACCAAACTCTTTTGGTCTGTTGTTTGTTTCTTGTACATTGTGATGTCAAGGCTTGTTGTCTTTTAACAAAACAATCTTGTTTGATCTATAAGTGGTTAAAGCCACACTTTTGTAAAGACATGGTAGTTGGAATTCACCAATGAAGGTTGTTGAGATACCCCAAACCTGCTGCTGCTTCTGTTTTAGCTTAATGCTGAAAGTTGGTCCTTTGTTTATTTGCTAGGCAGTAACCATCACATGAAATAGGTTAGACTAGTGGTTGGAGGATCTTGATCATTGTCATGTATGAACATAAGGGGGTATGTTTGCAACTGTTATAAGGATTGATGTTGGATTTGAATGTTGAGTTATTCTATTTGTGAATAATGGTGTTGATTTTGTTTAGTCTAGGTGTGATGCTTAGATTTAGTGATAGATCAATTTGCATTTGAGGACCTTGATAGATTATGCTTAACACTTCTCTTTATGTGCTTGACATTTTCTGTTTGATTTAGTTCAGACCAGTTTTTGTTTTGATTAAAAATTATTTTGAATATGCCTATGTCTGGTGTTTGATCATGTCTTATGAATGATGAATGGAATTCTGTCATTGAGCTATTGTCTGATTTTTATCACAAGCCCCAGGCCTTAATGTCTTAATCCACAAACCACTTTGCATTGTATTTGTATTGATTGAGATTTGTAAAGTCTGTTTCTGCCGCAAACAACTTTGAGGGTACCATGACAGCCTCATGATTCTTAAGTTTTTTTGGTTGTCAGTTTGAATCAGGTTCCTATGTGTTCAATTCATAATGTGTTGAGTTTTTCTTGAGTAATTGATCTTTACTTAGTCTTACTACTGATTGTCCTTGTATTTTCAATTTCAATTCAAAATGCATTCTTGCAACTCACATACCATATTTTGTTCTAATGTGTCTTTAAAGCATCTTTCTGTTCAGATCTTGCATATACTATACTATGTTTTTGATGTGTGCACACCTTCATACTGTTACAAACTTGCTTGCATTGAACTCAAACTTCCAAAACGCATCTCAAACTCCTTTTTTGCATTTGCTATCGGGTTTCAACTTATGTGCACAATTTGAGGAAACTAATAATTCCATCTTGTTCCTTGCGAAAAACTGAGTGAGTTTGACTTAAATTTCACCCAATTTTGTTGAGAATTGAGAGAGTTGTGATCAAAACGTATTCCATGAGTTTTGCCTTGGCTTGCCTTGTTTTTGCCCAGGAATCATGCGCTTACTTTGGCTTATGTAAAACTGGGGTGGCGTTATATAATGGATGTATCGCCCCACCAGTGGTTAGTAACTTGCCTTGCATTGCCCTTGTTCTGAGTTCGACCCCTAGCGGGGGCGTTTTTGTTTATTTTCTTGATTTTACTTGTTTTTAATATTTTCAGCATCCTTTTTTCCTTTTTATCACATCCGTATGAGTGTTTGAGATGGCAAGATTTTGACTCATGAGCCATGAGGTCATGGGTTCTACCCTTGGTAGAGCCCCTTTCCTTTTAATACCTTGTTATTTTTATTTAATTTTAGGTCTTTGTATTTTAATTTTAATTTTAATTCTTTTTTTTTTCTATTTCATTTATTTAAAAGATAACTTTAAAAATCATGAAATCTCAAGGAATCATATCTTTATTTTAAAGAGCCATTTTTTTCCTTCATTTAATTCCTATTTTATTTCTCTTTTGATTTTTGGGCTTTTTTTTTAGCCCATTTTAAATACCTTCCTCAAACAAATCATCTTTGTATTGAATTAAAAAGAGAGGATTGGGTGTAGACCTCTTCCTCTCCGAGTGTCGAGATGCTCACTGTAGTGTGGATGGTTTAGATACTCGTCTTTCAATGCGAAGACGCTTTCGTTTTCAATCCCTTTTCTCCTAAAAAACACGGCCCCGTACCAATTGTATTTTCAAAACACTTCCATAAAGCAATAATTTATCTTTGTATTGAATTAAAAAGAGAGGATTGGGTGTAGACCTCTTCCTCTCCGAGTGTCAAGATGCTCACTGTAGTGTGGATGGTTTTGACACTCGTCTTTCAATGCGAAGACGCTTGCGCGCTTTCAATCCATTCTCTCCTAAAACCTCGGTCTTGTACCGAGTGCATTTTCCTAACGCTTTTATTAAGATTAACTTCCCTTTGTATTGAACTAAAAAAGAGGATTGAGTGTAGTCTCCTTCCTCTCCGAGTGTTTGGGATGCTCACTGTAGTGGGGGTGGTCTCGATACTCGTCTTTCAATATGAAGACGTCTTTCTTTCCAATTCTTTCCATTTTCAACCTTTCCTCCTAAAAAACCTCGGCCCCGCGCCGAGTGCATTTTCAAAATCCCTTTCAATAAGAATCAACTTCTCTTTGTATTGGACTAAAGAGAAAGAATTAAGTGTAGACTTCTTCCTTTAGAGTGTCGAGATGCTCACTGTAGTGTGGGTATTTAGACACTCGTCTTTCAATACGAAGACGCGACTTCTTCCACCACCTCTCCTTTCACAAATCCTTTCCGAAATCTTTCCCACCTAAAACCTCGGTCCTGTACCGAGTGCATTTTCATACTCTTTTCCTAACAAAAACTTGAATAGTCGTGGAGTGGTTAGGTGTAGGCCTTATTCTATCCCGAGTGCTGACATTTACCGTAAGGTTTACAGTCGCAAAAGCACTTACCATTCAAAACCAAAAACATCTTTAATAAGAGAATGAAGTTCTCTTTGCATTGAATTAAAGAGAGAGGATTAAGTGTAGTCTTCTTCCTCTCCGAGTGTTGGGATGCTCACTGTAGTGGGGGTGGTCTTGATACTCATCTTTCAATATGAAGACGCTACGTTCGCCACACCATTTCATAACAAACAACTTTGAGATAAAGAATTGGGTACTACCCGCAAGGGGTTACTATCCGAGGACTTATCTCACTGTCGCTTGCGCGAAAATAAGGTGCCGGCATGACAGAAGAGTCGCCACCTTTCGTTATTTATCCCTCAGGGCGGGAAAGGAAACGATCGGAAAAACCTGACGAAAAAGGGTAAGACAAGGTCGTCGCAACCATTGTCTGGGTTCGGGAGTCGGTTACGCAAGGGGAAGGTATTAGCACCCCTCACGTCCGTCGTACTCGACGGGATCCTCGCTTGTTTGTTTACTTGGACGGGTTGGTTATAATCTATCTACCTATCAAGGCTGGCTAAAAAAAGAAAAGAAAAATGACTCGGCAAAGCGTCGCACTTTATGCCTACGTATTCCCATCAGAGAATGAGAAATCAGAGTCAACGTAGTTCGGCTAACTACGGGTGAAGGATGGGGAAAGGTTGCTCGCTAGGACGTCGCATCCTATGCCTACGTACTTTCATCTGGTATGAAAGATCAGAGCAAACGTAGTTCGGGAAACTACGGGTTATCTCCTAAAAGAAGTGTTTTTTTAATTGTGTTTGCGATTTCAACCGCACTAGAGACTATGACCTGAGAGGGAATACGTCCTTTCTCAGATAGCTTAAGGCTCGTAACGTACGAAAGAAATCATTCATGATTACTGTGTTTTAAACTGCTTCGAGATGAGAAGAGAACAGGCCCAACTAGGAGGGAGACTATCAAGTCCTACTGTTATCATGCCATGGATTCATCCTATGGTTGAGGTTTGAACAGGGAACTCCTAGATGTTGTCATGCATAGGTTTCAACCTAAAAGTCTATCATCAAATCCTTATCAAAGGAAATGAGAGTCCTAAGGGATCATGCCAATGATACACCAAAACAGACAAAAGCATCAACTTTAACAGTAAAATGCATGCAATGCAAGTGAGGGAGGAAATGGGTGTGGGGCTTCATCCTCCACAAGCTCGTCTCGACCTCAAGCCAGCCATGAAATAACAGTAATCATACTGAAGATAAACAACATACTATCAAGCAATGAACAAATAGAAGAAGTGAAGTGCCCTCAGGCAAACAAACACACATGCTTGAGAAAGAAAGAATCTACTCTCTAATCCTGACCCTAACACAGAATCTAATCTAAAACAAGAGAAATCAATCCCAGTCTTCAAGCTTCAGAACAAGCTTACCAAAGAGAGGGAGCTAAGCAAGCAGGCTCATAGTGTCTTCCTCAGGAAAGCACTAGGAGGTGTATACTCAGGAGTCATACCCTATGTGGCTCAACCACTGTGATCAGTTTACGTTCCTCCTCAGGAGAAACTAAACTCACAGGCAGGCTCCAACATCACTGGATATTTAGGAAATCCTATCTGAACTAGTGGAACTAAATGAACAGACTCATAGGACCTTCCTCAGGAAAGTACTAGGAGGCTTCCACTTAGGAGTCGTATCCCATGTGGCTCAACAACATGTGATCAGTTTACATTCCTCCTCAGGAGAAATTAAACTCACAAGTTGGCTCCAACATCATTGGATACTTGAGAAATCCTAGATAAACTAAGGGAACTAAGTGAATAGACCCATAGGACCTTCCTCAGGAAAGTACTAGGAGGCTTCCACTTAGGAGTTGTATCCCATGTGGCTCAACAACATGTGATCAGTTTACATTCCTCCTCAGGAGAAATTAAACTCACAAGTTGGCTCCAACATCATTGGATACTTAAGAAAGAGGTGAGAAGAAAGAATGAAAGTCATTCATAGTGCCTTCCTCAGGAAAGTACCATGAACTTCCTTCAAACTTCAGGATCTCAAACCTCACAAACAGGGAACAAGCCAAGCTCTGGGTCTCTGAATCTTGATCTACAATCTTCTCTTCATCATGCTCTCCAACAAGGTCTTCAAGACAACACAAGCCTCACAACAAATTCCCCACAATGAACCCCAAAGATGAACAGGTAACCACAGGGGAGACAAAATCAACAGGCAACTTCAGAAAATACCTAAAAATACTAAACCAAGGGGGAAAAATCTAACAATTATTCACAAGGGCCTACAACATCTACCCATAACATCCACATAGGCCTCTACCTAAAAATCAAGACAAAACTTATTCAAAGAAAATGAATTCTTCACCTAAGCACAACCTAAACCCTAATTAGGATACCCTACATCTACCCTAATTAAACTAATCAAAATTTAATTCTAAAATTCTAGAATAAATCCTATGGGGAACTATGATTCATCATCTAATTACACAAAAAAGAATGGGTTAAAAAGACTAAAGGAAGGTCCTAAAACAATTCTTGCAAAATCATGCATTAACTAAAAGAAAGAAAATACAATATATTAAAGAAAATACCACTAAAAATTCTACATTAAAAATAAAATTCCATTTTTATTTTTATATTTTTCTACACAAAATTATCTCATCATAGAAAAAAGAATGGACAAAAAAGAATTATTTATCAATTATTTATGAATTTTCTAAAACAGAAGAATATTAAAAGAAAATAAAAGAAATTAAAACAATTAAAAGGGAGGGGGGGTTGGAATAGCAAGGCGCACTAGTTGAATATTCAGAATGGGCTAAAGGGGGGGGGTGCGCGTAGCAAGCTGGACCCAGGCCCAGGTCCCAGCTTAAATGAAACGCTGCGTTGCAGCGAGGAGGTTTCCCTCCGTTTTCATTATGAATCCTGGCCACACGATGAATGGAAAAGGTCCAAAGCTGGGGACTCATCCAACGGCCAACAGCCATCGTCCCCAAGCTGACCTAGGGTTTTCAGAAACCCTCCCTCCATGCACCAATCTTCTCCTTCATCTAGCTCACTCGATTCTCCACCATTTTCCTCGATCCAAACATCAAACTTATTCTACTCCTCTCCCTCTACACAATCACGGTGCTATATTCTTCTAAAACTCACTCTACAAAGAATTATGAAAGATGGAAGTTTCGGCCACACTTGCTTCGCACTGATATGCATGGTAATGGAATGAATCCATACTAACCTAGAATGTTCTACATGCTGAGGGGATTACACCAAGCTAAAAACCTAAGAATATAGCAGCCTAGGGTGCATGTTCTTGATCTCTAAAGCTTCATGGCTCTGTTATGGAACTCCATGGATCGTGCTATAACTTCTAGGGTTTCATCAACTAACCTAATGCATCAATCCTACATCTATAAAACTAATTAAAAGTGCATAAATTAAGAGAATTATGGAGAGAAACCAACCTGTCAAGTGATGATGGTAGGTGCTCGTGGAGAAGGTTGCAAGCCTTGTAATTGCTTCAGGATGATCCTCCAATGGTGGAAATGATTCTGTTTGCACTGGTTTTGGAGAAGAAGCCTTGTAGTGAAAGGTTTCTTGGATTGCTTGAACTTGAAGGAAGAACTTCAATGGCTATTTCTCTCTCTCTCTCTCCTCTGAAATCTCTCTCTATCACCAACCTTGAACTCTCTTCATGGCCTTCTTTTTATAATAATCATTAGACACTTCTAGATTCATCTAGAATATGGTGGAAAATTCTTGAAAATCTCATGTGGGGACAAGTTGAACTTCTCTCATCTCATGCCTTATGCCTTACCATTTTGTGCCAAATTCTCCTTATGAGAGATATTGAGTGTGGATGAGTGAAAAACAAGCTCACCTTTGGCTTGTGTAAGGTTTTTCAATATTGCCTTCTTTTTCAAGTAACAAGTTTTCAAAGCATCACCCATTTTAAAGCTTCAAATCAAAATTCTAGATAAACCAATGTTCTCAAAATGATGTTTCCAATCAAAATGATATATTGGATGACCTATTTTGGATTTGTGGATCTTCCAAACCAATTTTCAAATTCAACTTTTCAAACTTATATGCCATTTTTAGTTCATTTTTGACCAATCATGTAACCTCATGCTATGAGCTTTTCCAACAATTTGTGACCTTCTTTCTAGACTTAAAATCACATTTTGAACAACTTTCATGTTTTGAGTTTTTCCATTTGAGGCTTGGAAATAGGAGTTTTAGGCATTGGCTAAAATGACCTATAACTGACAAATGACCAAAATACCCCTGTCTTGTTCAAACCATAAGTTGAGTTCCACAAATCCTATCAAGGACTTCTACCACTCAAATTAAATCTAAGAAGATGCTCTTCAACATTCATGTTGACCAAGAAGTCATAGGAATCACCCTACTAGGGCAAAAGTTGTCTGCAAGTTGGGTGACTTTCAAGGACCCAGATTCACACACCTCTGCTGACCTGTAATTTGTCAAAACCATAACTTGAGCTCTGTAACTCCTATCAAGGACTTCCACCACTCAAATTAAAGCTTAGAACAAGCTCTACAACATTCATGTTATGGGGAAGGTGAGATATCAATCACATCTTGAGCTAAAACTGCCTGGAAGATAGGGATCAAATTAGGGTTTTTCACTGACAACCCTTGAAGACCCTGACTTGAAACTTCTCAAACTCCTCACTCATGATGAGTTGGCCTAGGAATCATCTTTATATCCTCTCTATGCATCATTCCATGATCTCATGGCCCTTGGATTGGGTCTCAACCTTTCCCAAATCTTCAGTTATCCTAGGGTTGACCCAGTCAAAACCCTAATTCTATCATTCATGGTTGAATCTTCTGAACTCTTGCATAATGACTTCTCTGAGCTTCCTGATGGCTATCAAGACATCTCATAGGCTTCCTCAAAACATAAAGTTCATTCTCAAAGTCTCAGAATCATCTGAGGGGCACCCACAACTCTCAAGCTATGAAGCACACAACCCTGGTCTCAATCCACTTCCTCTGAGGACCTCTTGAACTTTCTGATGAAGGTATCCATTTTCAAACACTCAATGAATAAATAATTGTTGGTCAAATTTTGGGGTGCAACAGCTGCCCCTATTCAAACGGCTTGAACCTGACTGGGTGAGGAGCGAACGACTCTCATCCAATCAAGGTGCGAGACGATTGAATACCGGTAAACCCGAAAATTTGCCAACTGCACGAGCACACAGTACTCTGCGGGGAACAAATCTTTGAATCCTGCAACACTAGCTGCTCAACAACTGGCTGGAGAACCAAATCTGACATCACCGTCGGACGATCGAAGTACCCTGCGTCACCACTGGAGAACTAAATCTGACATCACCGTCGGACGATCGAAATACTCTGCGTCACCGCTGGAGAAACATCTTCGACTTCAATCAGAAGACGTATCATTCACTTGATCGCAATCAATCATCACCTCAGGATAACTGACTTGGTCTTCAGACCCACGCAAATCACTCTGTTGTATCTACAACTCTGGAACCTTGTCTTCAGCCACCCGTTGATTCCTCAACACGGAAATCTGGACTCACAGGAACCTTCTGATATCGCCTTCGGGCGCTTACGAAATCCATCTTCAGATTAGACATCATTGTTGGAGCAGACATATCATGCTGCTGAGGACTTCAAGAATCATCTTGACCAAACAGATCCGTCGGGCATCTTCAAGAATTGTCCTGAACTGATAACCTTTCCGGAGCAAACATTCTGTTGGGTATTCCAGAAATCTTCCTGGGCAACTCTTGCTGGAGGCGCTATTGGGGAGCTCAAGTATCATACTAGGCGAACCACTCGGGAAGCTGTACTGGGGTCTTAAGAATCGTCTTAAGCAAACGGCCCTGCTGAGGAATTTGAGAATCATCTCGAACTGAAAACTTTGCTGGGGATCTCAAAAATCATCTTGAGCGAGCGACCGTGGGGATTACACCGGGGTCTTTAAGAATCATCTCAAAAGCGACCTTGCCGGGGAGAATATCAAGAATCGTCCTGAGAAACCGGTCTTTTGGTGGTACACCTGTTCAACAAGGATGATAATGACCTAGAACATGCTTATGATGCGTATGCTTCGGCACCACGCCCCACACAGTGGGAATGATATGCATTTATGCTAAATGCCATGCAATCATGCACAATGCTATGCAACATTTAAATGCTATGCAGTCATGCACAATGATGCGATCCCGTCGGCAAAATAAATGCCGAAGGGGAAATCCTCCTGTCAAGGAGAAAGAACCATTCAGGTAGAGGAGTCATCCTGCTGAGGAGAATGTGAACACGCCAATATCAATCAGGCTCTGTCTGGGGAATTGATCTTCCGCGAACTGCTGCAGGGGAACAACTTCAGCTGACTGCTGCAGGGGACGAAGCTCTACGAGAACTTGGATCTGCTGATATCAATCGCGAGAATGAACTGCGCGGCCGTCTCGACTACTCTTCTGGGGATGACCACTCTGAGGGGAACCAACTTCAGCTGCTCAACACTCCGCTGGGGAAAAACCAATCATGATCTGATCAACTTCCAAGGATTCGGATCTCTTGGACATCTGCAAACTCGGCTGAGGAAGGAGAAATCATTCTGCTTCGACGGAGCGAGTACGATTCTGGGGAAACACAGCACTAGTTGCCCTACGCTCTGCTGGGGAAAATCAATCATGATCCGATCAATGTTCAAGGATTCTGCTTTTCTGCGGACTCAGCCGGGGAGAGAAATCATTCTACTTCGCTGGAGAGTGCAACTCTGATGAGGAAACTCAATTTCGCTGGGGAAGAAGGAATCATCTGACTTCGGGGGAGAGTACAACTCTGCAGGGGAATACAACATCAGCTGTTCCAACACTCTACTGGGGAAGAGGGAATCATCGAACTTCAGGAGAGAGCCTGACTCTGGTGAGGAATCTCAATTTCACTGGAGACTTCAGTCTGGCACCATCAGTCACTGCATCCTTCGGCTAACGAGCAGCCTCCTGCGAAACCTGCACTTGTGACCCGGTGCGGGGGGGGGGGGACACCTGCTTTGGTGACTTTACTGGGGAAAACACGAGCTCCAGTACCCAAACATTTCTATGAACTCTGCACTTGTGACCCGGTGCTGGGGAGAGACGACATCATTCTTCGGTGCTTGGCTCAGCTGATGAGGTGACATTCCTTCAGGATGCGTCTGCTTGGGGAAGAGAATCACCTCTACCCGAGGAAGACATATCAATGCTCACCATCCTGCGTTCAGATTCTGCGGAGGAGAGACTACCGAACTCTGCTGGGGAAGGAGGACTCATCCTGCTTCGGGGATACGCACGGCACATCTTCTGGCAAGGTGCTACACCTGCAACAACACAAACAAACAGACAAGATAACCTCCTCAAAGGGGCCTATCCAGGTTATTATCTCGTGACAATATTCAGTTAACTAGTTGTTTCAACAATCAATGGGCCTAGGCCCGCAAGTTTATGTATGCGCATTTTATCAAAAACACATCGGCGTTCTCATTCGCAAACAAAACAGATAAATGCTAAGCAGTCAAGTAAAATTGCTGAATAATGTGCATTTTATTGATGATGAACCCCTGAACGGGCAAAATTGTTTTACAACAGAGGCAAGCTCCTGGAATGAGGAAGCCGCGCAAAAAGAAAACATAAATATACATCAGTATATACAAATGTCGGCAATCGAGGCGTAGACGAACACCATGAGTTGATCCCTCTAAGACCCACTCGACTTTGATACTTCTCCGATGCTTCAGCTTTGGAAGAGATTGATTCAGATAAACGGCCCTCAGGTCTTCCGAACCACTAAACAATGAAAGTCCATACGCGGAACGCAGTCATTTGCTTATTTAAATCCCTAACTTTTGCGTGAACCGCCCTTCACGGGTTTTCAGTTCACCGGGATACCCTTTTTTGCCGAAGCCGCCCAGTGTAGGTTTTCGACTTCGCGGGTGTACATTTTTTCAATATATCCCTAATTTTTGCCCGAACCTTTTATTCTGTTTTTGGTTCGCCGGGATGCCCCTTTTTTGCCTGGACTCTTTCTTTTTTGTCCAGCGGGTCTCTTTCAAGCAAAGTATTTTTTAACTGCGTCCGCGTTCACCGGGGATGCAAAATCTTCACCATCCATCGTGGATAACAACAAAGCTCCTCCCGAGAAGACCTTGCTGACGACATACGGCCCTTCGTAATTCGGAGTCCACTTGCCCCGGTGATCGGAGTGTGGCGGAAGAATCTTCTTCAGGACGAGATCACCCGTCTGAAAGCTTCTGGGACGCACCTTCTTATCATAAGCTTTCTTCATTCGGCTTTGGTATAGGCGACCAAATGCAATCGATGCTAACCTCTTCTCGTCCATCAGGCTGAGCTGGTTCAAGCGATTCGTAATCCATTCTGCCTCATCAAGTTTCACATCCACCAAAACTCGCAAAGAGGGAATCTCCACTTCTAACGGCAGGACAGCTTCCATACCGTACACCAAGGAGAAAGGAGTTGCCCCGGTCGACGTACGCACCGTAGTACGGTAACCGTGCAAGGCAAACGGCAGCATCTCGTGCCAATCTTTATACGTCACAACCATCTTCTGAACAATCTTCTTGATGTTCTTATTGGCCGCTTCAACAGCGCCATTCATCTTCGGCCGGTAAGGGGATGAGTTGTGGTGTTCAATCTTGAAGCTCTGGCACAGCTCCTTCATCATCTTGTTGTTCAAATTCGAACCATTATCAGTAATGATCCGCTCGGGAATTCCATAGCGACAGATGATGTCCCTCTTTATGAATTTAGCTACCACCTGCTTGGTCACATTAGCGTACGAGGCTGCCTCCACCCATTTGGTGAAATAGTCGATAGCTACCAGAATGAAACGATGACCATTGGATGCAGTGGGCTCGATCTTGCCTATCATGTCGATGCCCCACATGGAGAACGGCCAAGGGGAGGACATGACATTCAATGGGCACGGCGGCACATGAACTTTATCAGCATAAATTTGGCATTTGTGACATTTCTTTGCAAATCTGAAGCAATCCGACTCCATAGTCAACCAGTAATATCCTGCTCTCAGGATCTTTCTCGTCATGGCATGCCCGCCGGCGTGCGTACCAAATGTGCCCTCATGGACTTCTTCCATGAGCATACTTGCTTCTTTCTCATCCACACATCTGAGTAGCACGAGATCGTGGTTTCTCTTATACAGCACTCCATCAGGGTTGAGGTAAAAGTTTCCAGATAGCCTCCTCAGAGTCTTCTTATCCTGGGTTGACGCGCCCGCAGGATACTCCTTGGTCATAAGGAAGGTCTGGATATCGTGGAACCATGGCTTGTCGTTGGTGGCATCATCGATTGCGAACACGAACGCTGGTCTGTCAAGACGCGAAAGCACAATTCTTGGAGCCTCATTCCAATAATTGACTTTATACATTGAAGCCAACGTGGCTAAAGCATCAGCCATCTGATTTTCAGCCCGGGGTACATGATGAAGTTCTACTCGGTCAAAGAACGGAAGCAGCCTCCTGGCATAATTCATGTACGGCACTAGATTCGCTTGACGAGTTTCCCACTCCCCTTTGATCTGATTGATTACAAGCGCTGAGTCACCATATATGTCTAGATTCTTGATTCTCAAATCAATTGCCTCTTCTAGACCCATAATACATGCTTCATATTCGGCTTCATTGTTGGTAACTGAAAACGTCAGTCTTGCAGTAAACGGGATGTGGGATCCGTGAGGAGTCGTGATGATAGCCCCGATACCACTCCCATAGGAATTAACCGCTCCGTCGAATATCAACTTCCACTGGGACTTCCTATCTGGCCCCTCATCGGGCAATGGCTCATCGCAATCCTTCGCTTTGAGAAACATAATGTCCTCGTCAGGGAATTCGAACTTCATCGGCTGATAGTCTTCGATTGGCTGTTCGGCAAGGTAGTCAGACAATACGCTTCCCTTGATGGCTTTCTGGGAGACGTACTGAATATCATATTCTGTTAACACCATCTGCCACCTGGCAATCCTGCCCGAAAGAGCCTGCTTTTCGAAGACGTACTTGATCGGATCCATCTTCGAAATTAGCATAGTGGTGTGGTTGAGCATATACTGTCGTAGACGTTTGGCAGCCCAAGCTAATGCACAACACGTCTTCTCCAGCATCGAGTATCGAGATTCACACTCAGTGAACTTTTTACTCAAATAATAAATGGCATGCTCTTTTCTGCCCGTCTCGTCGTGCTGACCGAGAACACACCCCATACTATTCTCCAGAACTGTCAAGTACATGATTAATGGCCGTCCAGCCACTGGGGGTATCAAGATTGGAGGTTCTTGAAGATACTGCTTTATCTTGTCGAATGCCTTCTGACAATCCTCATTCCAAGTAATCGCCTGATTTTTCTTTAACAACTTGAACATCGGTTCACAAGTGGCCGTGAGCTGAGAGATAAACCTTGCAATGTAGTTTATTCGGCCCAAGAAACCACGAACTTCTTTTTCTGTTTTCGGCGCTGGCATTTCTTGGATAGCTCTTATCTTCGCAGGATCAACTTCAATACCTCGTTCACTAACGATAAACCCCAATAACTTTCCGGACCGCACTCCGAAAGTGCACTTGTTAGGATTCAGCCTCAGCCTGAACTTCCTAAGCCTTTCAAACAGCTTCAGCAAATTGACCAGATGCTCTTCCTCCGTTTGGGACTTTGCAATCATGTCATCAACATAGACCTCGATCTCATGATGAATCATATCATGAAACAAAGTTACCATTGCTCGCTGGTAAGTGGCCCCTGCGTTCTTCAGACCGAAAGGCATTACCTTATAGCAAAACGTGCCCCAGGGGGTGATAAACGTCATTTTCTCCATGTCCTCCGGCGCCATCTTAATCTGATTGTAACCGGAGAAGCCATCCATGAACGAAAACACGGAAAACTGGGCTGTATTGTCGACCAACACATCGATATGAGGCAACGGGAAATCATCCTTAGGGCTCGCCCTATTCAAATCCCGATAATCGACGCACATGCGTACCTTGCCGTCCTTCTTCGGTACAGGCACTATGTTGGCGACCCACGGAGGGTAAGTGGTAACGGCTAGAAATCCTGCGTCCAACTGCTTCTGGACCTCTTCTTTGATTTTTACAGCCATGTCTGGTCTCGTCCTCCTGAGCTTCTGCTTGACTGGAGGGCAATCTTCTCGCAACGGCAAGCGATGAACCACGATATCTGTGTCAAGTCCGGGCATATCCTCATATGACCAAGCAAAGACGTCACTATACTCTCGAAGCATCTCGACCAGTCTATGCTTGACATCATTCTGCAGTGCAGCCCCAACTCTGACATTTCTGACGAGCTCCTCAGAACCCAGGTTTATGATCTCAATATCCTCCTCGTGAGGCAGAATAACCTTCTCCTCTTGTCTCAACAAGCGGGCCAACCCTTCCGGAAGGTCTTCGTCTTCATCAATCTCATCCTCGGCTTGATAGATCGGGCAATCAAAGTCATAGTGAGCCGTAGAGGGTCCAGAGTCGATGTCATCTGTTACGTGGATCCTGCAATAACAAGGGTTAAGTTTAAAGCAAGAATATGCAGGTTGGCACGAACCTCGTTGCCATTTTGCTGTTTTTCGAGATAAACATAAAGCATGAATAACAGAGAACACAACATTTGATTACGAAGAAAAACGCCTTTTATTTATTAACAAAATGCATACACATAATCCAACAAGGCCCTGACAGTAAAACCACTATGCCCCGGGCAGGACATAGGGTTGTACAAAGATTGTAAAAAGCAAATCATTACTCTTCACTTGTCAGCTTGATAATCTCCTTGATGGTCCAATTGTGGAGGCACTCGCCTGGCTTGCTCGGTTGAATCCAGGCATCAAGATCGCAATCACTATCCCCGCTGTCCTCAGACGTTGCGTTGATGCTTTCGAAAATTACTCCCCCCTTGGTGAATAAGATCGGCCCCTTCCCATGAGACGAACTGCCAGAAGAAGATGAAGCTTCAGCTCCAGGAGAATACCCCAATCCAAACTTATCCTGTTTGATTGGTATGTCCAAGACATGCCCCCAGCCTGGGGTGGAACCAGCTTCGACAACAGCCCGAGCTTCCTTAAACGAGGAGAGGTTCAACTCTTGCTTCTCTGCAACAACGGGAGCTACCTCCTTCACCCCGACGGTCTCAAATGCTTGGCAAAGAGTCTCATGGATCTCACCATCCATTTCGACGTATTTAAAGGACGACAGGTGGCTTACCATGATGTCCTCCTCTCCACAGACTGTCACTATGCTGCCCCCAACAGCATATTTAAGCTTCTGATGCAGCGTGGATGTTACGGCACCAGCAGAATGGATCCACGGCCGACCTAAGAGGCAACTATAGGCGGGCATGATATCCATAATATAGAAAACTGCATTGAACGTCTCTGGACCAACTTGAATTGGCAGGGTCAATTCTCCGAAGACGTGGCGCTTGGTTCCGTCAAAGGCCTTCACGACCAGATCACTGGGCGTGCACAGCAGTCCACGGGTGTCCAACTTCATCAGTGCTTTTTTCGGAAGCACATTAAGCGAGGAGCCCGTATCTACTAGGACATGTGACATAATCGTGCCTCTGTACTCTATTGAGACGTGCAAGGCGCTGTTGTGATCTCTTCCCTTAGGAGTCAGCTCCAGATCTGTAAATCCCAGCCCATTACCAGCATTGACATGGGCTACTACTTCCTCGAGTTGATTCACTGATATCTCCTGCGGCACGTATGCAGCATTCAATACTTTCAGTAATGCGTTGCGGTGCGCTTCAGAACACAGCAACAGGTTAAGAATCGAGATCTTTGACGGAGTCTGATGAAGATGATCTACAATTTTGTAGTCACTCTTCTTGATTAGTCGCATGAACTCCTCTGCATCTTTAACCAGCAAGTCTTTTTCTGCCCCTGCAGGGACCTCTTCAACAGCTTTGCCTTTACCCTTATCCACAGCGTCAGCCCGGACCACTTTCTCTGCTGCAACCTCTGCTGGCGCAAACACTCTTCCGCTTCTAGTGATACCACTGACTTCGGTAAGATTCTGCGCAGTCGATCCGGACGGCTCAAGCTCTATCTTCTGACCATTACAATAAACTTCGGCGCCATAATGCCATGGAACGGCATTGGTACTCTCGAATGGGATTGGTCCGGCCCTGGTGATGGTGATAGAAGGCGGACGGGGCGCAGAAATAGTAATAGGGTGACGAGGGATAGTAATGGTAGCAACTTCGTCTGCCTGCTTCAGCACGACTTCCCCTGACGCATTCTCAACGCTCCGACTGAATTGCAAAATACCCTCGGCCATCAGACTGTGGATACCTTCGATCAGCTGCTCACACCCATCAGGAAGTGTAGCACAAGCCATACATAACTCTCCACATCCAGGAAAGAAGCCCTTCTTTAGCAACTTAGCCTTAACAAAACTCAACGGCGTCTTCAAATCTTTGACATCGGTCAGCAAGTCTGAATTCTCCTCAGTGATAACAGCATTCACCCCACCCCCCTTATGATGAGGCATTGGATTTTTGGTGACGTTGGGCACGCTGTCAGAAAAGTTGATAACCTTGGCGTCCACCAAGTCCTGGACTTTGTGCTTAAAAGCTTTACAATTCTCAACCGTATGGCCAGGTGCCCCCGAGTGAAATTCACAAGTAGCATTAGCATCATACTCTGGTGGTGGTGCCCCTGTTAAGGGAGCCATTGTCCTTTTATGAACTAATTGGAGCTGAAGCAACGTCTGCAGAAGCTGTGCATACGGCATAGGTGGAGTTTCAAGATGACGGTTTGCCAGGGGACCCCGATTCTGATATCTCTTATATCCCTGATTATTCTGTTGCTGGGGCTGCTGCTGCGGCTGCGGGGGAGCAGCTGGGATGTTTATGCTAGCAATCTGAGGCTGAGGGCCCTTGCCTTTTCTCCTAGCATTAGTGACAGCACTGGCATCTCCCTCTCGGCGCTTGCCAGTATAGGGTTTCTTGCTAGCTCCTCCAGCTGAGGATGATTCGCCCTGAATTTTTCCGATCTTTATACCGTTCTCAACATGCTCGCCCAAAGTGATGAGAGCCGAGAATGTTCCAGACATGCCACTGATCAGCTTTTCATAATAGACTCCAGGAAGGGTAGCCACGAACATTTGCACCAACTCACGCTCAACCATCGGTGGTTGAACCCGAGCAGCCAATTCACGCCACCGCTGGGCGTATTCTTTGAAGCTTTCATTGCTCCGCTGTGAGAGATTCTGAAGCTGAACTCGGTTGGGAGCCAAGTCGCTATTGTATTGATAGTGGAGAACAAACGCTTCTGCAAGATCTTTCCAGGTGCGCACAGCAGCGGGTTCCAAACCCATATACCATTCGAGCGATGGACCAGAAAGACTATCCTGAAAGAAGTGCATCAGCAGCTTCTCATCGTCAGAATAAGCGGACATCTTTCTATAATAAGATCGGAGGTGAACGCGGGGACAAGTAGTGCCCCTATACTTCTCAAAGATAGGCACCTTGAACTTGTGAGGTACTTTAAAGTCAGCAATCAACCCGAGTTTGGCCATGTCAACGCCCAAGGTGTTCTGATTTTCTATATCTCTCATCTTGTCTTCCAGCGCCTTGAACCTGAGTCGAGCCTCAGCAGTCAATTCAGCCTCTACACCTCTCTGAGAGAATATGTCATCCTGATGGTCCTCCAGCCACGGTTGAGGCACCACCATATTTCCTGCACCAACATTGCCGTTGACCGGCCCCATGTTAACATTGGCTCCCAAACCACCATTGCCGGCGCCTGCCGCATTAAGTCCGAGATTAGTCATAAGATTGCCGTTAGCACTGCCGTTGCCCCCGGCAGCAGGAACAACGTTCTGTGGAGTATCCCCTTGAGGAGGAGTGGGCACGGCCCCGCCGTGAAGTATTCCATTACTATCAACCCTGGAGATGAGAGGTTGAACCAAAGTACGAAGCTGGTCTTGCCCATTCGCAACTACTTGCATCAACTCCATAAAACGATCCATCCGCTCACGAAGCTCTTGAACATCTGACTGTACCTGGTCCATGATTCTCGTCTGATTAGCGCGAGTTGAGTAGCGGTGGATGAGTCTTTGATCAATCCTGGAGATCGAAAGCAGCTCGGAACCTGAGTACCTGAAAAACCTGTCAACATCAAAGGTTAGGAAAAGGTAACAGAATGTATGCAAAGATGTTTTATGCAGATGCATGCGTGTGTCTGTGTGCTTGAGAGATTATCCCCCGATCCTGGCACCTGTTGGCAATAATAAGGAGAGGAATCCAGGCCCAATCATGGAAATAGTAACCTCACATAGCAATAGTCAGATTCGACACATCAAGGACCGAGAACTCGTACGCATCAGTCTTCCTGAGAAAGGCTGCAGTAACGCAATAAGAGGCGAGGGATCCTGGATCGGGGAAACGGTACCTGTCACAGACACACGCCAATGGAATGCGAATGATTATGCAAGCTAATGCAAAATGCAGGCATGCAACAATATATCCAGGTGGCTGCTGCGGAGATTCGGTGCCAACAGTCACTGATGAGAAGGAAACCCCGGTGTAAAACCACTGATCTGATCTGCTGTGAATAACCATCTGATAGGATCGAGATCAGCATTCTGCCCTGACAAGAACGAAGGCCTGATAATAAAGACCCCGGATGCAAGATCAAGGAATGTCTGTTGATGAAGTCTTCAGACCCCCAAATCAAAATCTGCCCTCTCAAGAACAAATGCACAGCTGCTGATGAGATCTTCAGCCCCCACTCAACATCTGCTCCGTCCAGAACAAACCACTGACGATAATACACTGATCAAAAGCCTGCTCTATCGAGAACAGACAAACACCCGACGATAAAATCCTCTGATCAAACCCTCGCTCTATCAAGAACATATCTGCAACTGAGAACCCAACACAACTGATTCACTGTCAAGAAAACCAGGTGGTCTGAAGGTATAAGTTTCCTGCAATATCCCGACCCCACTCACAGGTATGATGGACCTAATCCACGGACAAAGGTACGGCATCCTATGCGGTCATCAGCGTCACAGACTTTCATGAGTGACAATACGATTCCCAGAAGGAGTGGCATCGTCAAGTCATGAAGAGGCCTCTCTTAGCTGACTTCCAAATGATCGGTCCCCAGAGTCGACAATCCTCACGTCTGGACTCCCCTCAGATCCTCAGGACCGGAAAGGAGCACCTCTGCAAGAATCTCATCTGAGCGCAGATTTTCGTAGGGAACTGTGCCTGCTCAGCAGACAGGTTCGTCTACTACTTCTCCGCAACTATATCTAGGTGTGTACTCAAGCCCAGGTCCGACTTTTCACTCACAGTAACATCCCTCTCCCACAGCAGCACAGATAATCATATCAAACTGGAAATAAAATGCGGGAAATAAAATGCGGGAAGTAAAAATGCGATAAATAAACGCAACCCAACAAGCAAACACACAAACGATAGGATTGACTCGCGTAGGGGATGGGAAACGGTCCCAGCATAAGGGATGGGAAAAGTCCCTAGATGCCATGAGTCCCCAGCAGAGTCGCCAGCTGTCGCTTGCGCGAAAATAAGGTGCCGGCATGACAGAAGAGTCGCCACCTTTCGTTATTTATCCCTCAGGGCGGGAAAGGAAACGATCGGAAAAACCTGACGAAAAAGGGTAAGACAAGGTCGTCGCAACCATTGTCTGGGTTCGGGAGTCGGTTACGCAAGGGGAAGGTATTAGCACCCCTCACGTCCGTCGTACTCGACGGGATCCTCGCTTGTTTGTTTACTTGGACGGGTTGGTTATAATCTATCTACCTATCAAGGCTGGCTAAAAAAAGAAAAGAAAAATGACTCGGCAAAGCGTCGCACTTTATGCCTACGTATTCCCATCAGAGAATGAGAAATCAGAGTCAACGTAGTTCGGCTAACTACGGGTGAAGGATGGGGAAAGGTTGCTCGCTAGGACGTCGCATCCTATGCCTACGTACTTTCATCTGGTATGAAAGATCAGAGCAAACGTAGTTCGGGAAACTACGGGTTATCTCCTAAAAGAAGTGTTTTTTTAATTGTGTTTGCGATTTCAACCGCACTAGAGACTATGACCTGAGAGGGAATACGTCCTTTCTCAGATAGCTTAAGGCTCGTAACGTACGAAAGAAATCATTCATGATTACTGTGTTTTAAACTGCTTCGAGATGAGAAGAGAACAGGCCCAACTAGGAGGGAGACTATCAAGTCCTACTGTTATCATGCCATGGATTCATCCTATGGTTGAGGTTTGAACAGGGAACTCCTAGATGTTGTCATGCATAGGTTTCAACCTAAAAGTCTATCATCAAATCCTTATCAAAGGAAATGAGAGTCCTAAGGGATCATGCCAATGATACACCAAAACAGACAAAAGCATCAACTTTAACAGTAAAATGCATGCAATGCAAGTGAGGGAGGAAATGGGTGTGGGGCTTCATCCTCCACAAGCTCGTCTCGACCTCAAGCCAGCCATGAAATAACAGTAATCATACTGAAGATAAACAACATACTATCAAGCAATGAACAAATAGAAGAAGTGAAGTGCCCTCAGGCAAACAAACACACATGCTTGAGAAAGAAAGAATCTACTCTCTAATCCTGACCCTAACACAGAATCTAATCTAAAACAAGAGAAATCAATCCCAGTCTTCAAGCTTCAGAACAAGCTTACCAAAGAGAGGGAGCTAAGCAAGCAGGCTCATAGTGTCTTCCTCAGGAAAGCACTAGGAGGTGTATACTCAGGAGTCATACCCTATGTGGCTCAACCACTGTGATCAGTTTACGTTCCTCCTCAGGAGAAACTAAACTCACAGGCAGGCTCCAACATCACTGGATATTTAGGAAATCCTATCTGAACTAGTGGAACTAAATGAACAGACTCATAGGACCTTCCTCAGGAAAGTACTAGGAGGCTTCCACTTAGGAGTCGTATCCCATGTGGCTCAACAACATGTGATCAGTTTACATTCCTCCTCAGGAGAAATTAAACTCACAAGTTGGCTCCAACATCATTGGATACTTGAGAAATCCTAGATAAACTAAGGGAACTAAGTGAATAGACCCATAGGACCTTCCTCAGGAAAGTACTAGGAGGCTTCCACTTAGGAGTTGTATCCCATGTGGCTCAACAACATGTGATCAGTTTACATTCCTCCTCAGGAGAAATTAAACTCACAAGTTGGCTCCAACATCATTGGATACTTAAGAAAGAGGTGAGAAGAAAGAATGAAAGTCATTCATAGTGCCTTCCTCAGGAAAGTACCATGAACTTCCTTCAAACTTCAGGATCTCAAACCTCACAAACAGGGAACAAGCCAAGCTCTGGGTCTCTGAATCTTGATCTACAATCTTCTCTTCATCATGCTCTCCAACAAGGTCTTCAAGACAACACAAGCCTCACAACAAATTCCCCACAATGAACCCCAAAGATGAACAGGTAACCACAGGGGAGACAAAATCAACAGGCAACTTCAGAAAATACCTAAAAATACTAAACCAAGGGGGAAAAATCTAACAATTATTCACAAGGGTCTACAACATCTACCCATAACATCCACATAGGCCTCTACCTAAAAATCAAGACAAAACTTATTCAAAGAAAATGAATTCTTCACCTAAGCACAACCTAAACCCTAATTAGGATACCCTACATCTACCCTAATTAAACTAATCAAAATTTAATTCTAAAATTCTAGAATAAATCCTATGGGGAACTATGATTCATCATCTAATTACACAAAAAAGAATGGGTTAAAAAGACTAAAGGAAGGTCCTAAAACAATTCTTGCAAAATCATGCATTAACTAAAAGAAAGAAAATACACTATATTAAAGAAAATACCACTAAAAATTCTACATTAAAAATAAAATTCCATTTTTATTTTTATATTTTTCTACACAAAATTATCTCATCATAGAAAAAAGAATGGACAAAAAAGAATTATTTATCAATTATTTATGAATTTTCTAAAACAGAAGAATATTAAAAGAAAATAAAAGAAATTAAAACAATTAAAAGGGAGGGGGGGTTGGAATAGCAAGGCGCACTAGTTGAATATTCAGAATGGGCTAAAGGGGGGGTGCGCGTAGCAAGCTGGACCCAGGCCCAGGTCCCAGCTTTAATGAAACGCTGCGTTGCAGCGAGGAGGTTTCCCTCCGTTTTCATTATGAATCCTGGCCACACGATGAATGGAAAAGGTCCAAAGCTGGGGACTCATCCAACGGCCAACAGCCATCGTCCCCAAGCTGACCTAGGGTTTTCAGAAACCCTCCCTCCATGCACCAATCTTCTCCTTCATCTAGCTCACTCGATTCTCCACCATTTTCCTCGATCCAAACATCAAACTTATTCTACTCCTCTCCCTCTACACAATCACGGTGCTATATTCTTCTAAAACTCACTCTACAAAGAATTATGAAAGATGGAAGTTTCGGCCACACTTGCTTCGCACTGATATGCATGGTAATGGAATGAATCCATACTAACCTAGAATGTTCTACATGCTGAGGGGATTACACCAAGCTAAAAACCTAAGAATATAGCAGCCTAGGGTGCATGTTCTTGATCTCTAAAGCTTCATGGCTCTGTTATGGAACTCCATGGATCGTGCTATAACTTCTAGGGTTTCATCAACTAACCTAATGCATCAATCCTACATCTATAAAACTAATTAAAAGTGCATAAATTAAGAGAATTATGGAGAGAAACCAACCTGTCAAGTGATGATGGTAGGTGCTCGTGGAGAAGGTTGCAAGCCTTGTAATTGCTTCAGGATGATCCTCCAATGGTGGAAATGATTCTGTTTGCACTGGTTTTGGAGAAGAAGCCTTGTAGTGAAAGGTTTCTTGGATTGCTTGAACTTGAAGGAAGAACTTCAATGGCTATTTCTCTCTCTCTCTCTCTCCTCTGAAATCTCTCTCTATCACCAACCTTGAACTCTCTTCATGGCCTTCTTTTTATAATAATCATTAGACACTTCTAGATTCATCTAGAATATGGTGGAAAATTCTTGAAAATCTCATGTGGGGACAAGTTGAACTTCTCTCATCTCATGCCTTATGCCTTACCATTTTGTGCCAAATTCTCCTTATGAGAGATATTGAGTGTGGATGAGTGAAAAACAAGCTCACCTTTGGCTTGTGTAAGGTTTTTCAATATTGCCTTCTTTTTCAAGTAACAAGTTTTCAAAGCATCACCCATTTTAAAGCTTCAAATCAAAATTCTAGCTAAACCAATGTTCTCAAAATGATGTTTCCAATCAAAATGATATATTGGATGACCTATTTTGGATTTGTGGATCTTCCAAACCAATTTTCAAATTCAACTTTTCAAACTTATATGCCATTTTTAGTTCATTTTTGACCAATCATGTAACCTCATGCTATGAGCTTTTCCAACAATTTGTGACCTTCTTTCTAGACTTAAAATCACATTTTGAACAACTTTCATGTTTTGAGTTTTTCCATTTGAGGCTTGGAAATAGGAGTTTTAGGCATTGGCTAAAATGACCTATAACTGACAAATGACCAAAATACCCCTGTCTTGTTCAAACCATAAGTTGAGTTCCACAAATCCTATCAAGGACTTCTACCACTAAAATTAAAGCTAAGAAGATGCTCTTCAACATTCATGTTGACCAAGAAGTCATAGGAATCACCCTACTAGGGCAAAAGTTGTCTGCAAGTTGGGTGACTTTCAAGGACCCAGATTCACACACCTCTGCTGACCTGTAATTTGTCAAAACCATAACTTGAGCTCTGTAACTCCTATCAAGGACTTCCACCACTCAAATTAAAGCTTAGAACAAGCTCTACAACATTCATGTTATGGGGAAGGTGAGATATCAATCACATCTTGAGCTAAAACTGCCTGGAAGATAGGGATCAAATTAGGGTTTTTCACTGACAACCCTTGAAGACCCTGACTTGAAACTTCTCAAACTCCTCACTCATGATGAGTTGGCCTAGGAATCATCTTTATATCCTCTCTATGCATCATTCCATGATCTCATGGCCCTTGGATTGGGTCTCAACCTTTCCCAAATCTTCAGTTATCCTAGGGTTGACCCAGTCAAAACCCTAATTCTATCATTCATGGTTGAATCTTCTGAACTCTTGCATAATGACTTCTCTGAGCTTCCTGATGGCTATCAAGACATCTCATAGGCTTCCTCAAAACATCAAGTTCATTCTCAAAGTCTCAGAATCATCTGAGGGGCACCCACAACTCTCAAGCTATGAAGCACACAACCCTGGTCTCAATCCACTTCCTCTGAGGACCTCTTGAACTTTCTGATGAAGGTATCCATTTTCAAACACTCAATGAATAAATAATTGTTGGTCAAATTTTGGGGTGCAACACTCACCCCTAAAAAAAATCTCACAAATCAAATGTGACATCTTGCCTCGCATGGCGAAAACCTGATAATTTCGAAAAGGATATGTTACGTTCGTTCTACCGCAAACAGGTAACGCATAAGTCTCCTCACATGCGAGCGGCAAAACACCTAAACTGCTAGAACGCGCACGATGGCATCATCCATAAAAACATCAACAAATCGTAGGCCGAACTACGGCTGCTCCGATTCTTTACTTCTTTCAAGTAAAGATACGTAGGCACAAGGGCCACAATCCTTTCCGAGCACATTCCCCCTGTTAGAACACCTTTTATAGCATAATATTTTAGCAAATAAATTCACACATCGACAAACAAATGGTTCCCATCGAGTACGATGGATGCGAGGGGTGCTAATACCTTCCCCTCACATAACCGGCTTCCGAACCCGTTCTTGGTTGCGAGACCATCTTATCCATTTCTTTCATAAGGTTTTCTCGATATTTTCCTTTCCCCTCATGGGATAAATAAAGTTCGGTGGCGGCTCTTTTGTCTATCCTTTTCGCCTCCCCGTCGTTGCACGATGCATTTTTCGAGTAGCGACAAATAGAGACAGATCATTCCTCACATGTGTATGGTACCAAGAGTATCAGAATCAACTACACAATCTATGCTGATGGAATGTCTCAACATCTGGTTGATCATCAGACATTTGAAGTTGACCATACAAAACAAGGGCCAGATGCTTTGTGCAATAAAAGAGATCCTTATTCCAGAAGACAAACTTGGATCATCCACCTGATGAACCAACAGAACTTTGACAATGTTGATCATTATTGATAATCAATTTAATACTTGTGCATTCCACAAATAGAGATTGATCTTAAATCCATACAACTTTCCGAGAAATCCAGGTGATTACACTTCAGCAATACTAAGGGTATTCTTTAGTATAACTATCTTTAATGTTGAAACAACAAGGCTGCCACCCTCTCTTATGACTTCCTCTGCTGATAGGATCCTTCCAAGTTATGAGTGGTGAAAATAAATCACTTCCCATATACCACATCAGTCAGCACCAGAGATCTTCAGAAATCCATTTACAACATGAGAACCAGACTATCTTTCTGAAAGAGCTCTTCTCTTCAAATTGACTTCAAGGTACATGATAAAGCCAATCATCCAAGTATGAAGCCAGCAATGACATATATCAACAACCAGCTCTCTTCATCCCATTGCTCCCGACGTTGGAATGACTAGAGTTTTTAGAATTGTTGATATCAGAGTTCTTCCATCAGAAACATATGCAGCGGAACCATCAAAAGAACATCTTCAACAAGTCCTACACAAGTTGTCAGAGCATTCAACAAGTCATTGGGGCTTCTATATCAGAGGGCACAGCAGCAGAGTCCTTCATCAGCAGAACTGAACACTCACTTCTCCTTATAAGCAGTAGCTCAACCATTTAGCAAGATCAGCAAATCAGCTACCACTTCTCCTTGTTTTAAACCACCAGAAAGTATCTCCCAAGATCTCATCCAGAACAGACAAGATGCCCGCTCTGATACCATATGAAATTCTGGTATGCAGATCTCATATGTCCCAAGAACATTGATCTCTGCTGAAACAAGGACGAGGACAGATCATGAACAATTTAAATTTCTTTAAATTGTGCCAATGTCATGACCAACGTCATGACCTCTGTTGTGACATCTGCATACTGACAGACTATTTATCTAAACATTTAAATTGTGCAGAATTGTAAATGCTGAAAGATAAATAACACAATGAATTGTTAACCCAGTTTAGTGCAACATCACCTACATTTGGGGGCTACCTAGCCATGAAGGAAATCCATTATTATCAGAATTAATTCATAGCTAAACTCCCCCATTTACAACCCCTCACTTAATCTTTACCCAATTCAACTTCAACCTAGAGACACTCTAGACCTGAGTATGCCCACTCACTCTCCACAATCACCCAGTGATAAACAATTCAATACATAATAAGACTTTAGAAGACACTCTTCAAAGTCACAATACTTGATTTTGCTTAACAACTTCAATCAAGGATAATGAACACAACAGTTCATACACACTAACCAAAGCAATTATACCACATACAATTGCTTGGCACATAAGAAATCCTAAGACTCCTACATACGTGAAGAATCACTGTAAACCACAAAATTCTCTACTCACACACACGTCTACCACAATGTATCAAAAGATGCAAAGGGTGACTTATACACAAGGGGCTTTCAAACCCTAGACCTTTATTTTACACTCAAGTTGTTCTTGATGTGAGTGCCTGCTTTTTCCTTGCTTCTGCTCCTCCTTTTATAGCAATGCAGACTGGGCTTGGGCTGGTCACAAGTAACAAACTTTAGGTTAAACCAAGTTAAACCACTTCCCATTATTCAAGGTGTTGTCAAATTAGGTCATAGCTGCTTCATGTTATGTCTAGTCCTGACTAGAATCTCGCCTGAGATAACTAAGGAACCCTAACAGGTTTCCTGAAATCTAGCCTGAGATATATCAGGTATCATAACAGAAAAACAAACTCTGCACGCCTGATGCCATATGGTCAAAGTCATAACATTCAGTTATGACATTCAGGTTCACTTACTCTTGGCTGACCAGACTCCCCCTGCCGAACACTCCTGTAGAATCTTCTTCACAACAGTAGAAACAAGCATATTATAATTTCCTAAAAAGTCTCAAAGATCCTTTTTATGAACACCAATTAAATCTGCACTTTGTTCCTAATGAATCTCTTTGGCCTGTACATACTGATGAGGAATATCCAACAGGACCAAAACACTTCTGTCAAGAGATATAACATAGCAGCCCCTGCTGTACCAGACATTGATGTCATGACATTCAGTATGACATTCAGTATGACATCCATGACAGTAGTTCTATCATCAGCTTCTGCTGCACCAGACAGCGATGTCATGACATTGGTAATGACATCCATGACAATATTTCTGTCATCTGCTCTTGCTAGCTCCTACTGCACCAGATGTCACGATATTGGTAATGACATCCTATTTACAATACATGACAGCAGTTCTGTTACCACAGCTCCTACTGTATTAGACAGCGATGTCATGACATTGGTCATGACATTGTGATTAACAACACATGACAGCAGTTCTGTCATGACAGCAGATGGATGTCACGACATTCAGCATGACATTCTCATTAAAACACTCCACAGCAGTTCTGTCACAACAGCAGATGGAGATGTTATAATATCCTGCTTAACATCAGTGCAGGATCATGTTTTACCAAAATTTAGCTAATCATAGAACCATGGACAATCATAGAACCATGGAACTAACACAAAGTCCTAACACAATTTCAACACTTAAGACAGGTAGAGAAACATGATTCAAAGGTGACTTGTAATGCAAGTTACACATGTAAATGACCTAAACAAGGTAAAACAACACTTCAAGTATGTTAAAATGAATCAACAAAGCTCAAAAGATGCATAAGGGATCACTTGAGATCATATCCCAAAGAAACTAGGTCAAACTATCATGTGTAAACATCCCTAAAAGTGACTTGACTTGAAAAATTCACCAAAAATAGGAGAAAGCTTCAATAAATTTCAAACAAAATCTCAAGCCAAGATGAAACAAGTGACAAACAGAAACCAAAAGCTCAAGCAAAGATCTTGCTCAAGGCACGATTTATCGAGGGTCAACAAACGTCAAAGCTAAACCACATGAAAAATGATCATTGACCAATCAAATTCACCGTCAAAAATGCCTCAATCCTTCACCTAAATGAGGGAGAAGCAATGGTCATAGGGGATTTAAAATTGAAGTCCAAATGGTCAATTCAAATTAGGGTAAACACCAAAATACACATTAACTTGTAAATTCCAAATAAAGTATAAACATAAATGGAAATAAAAATAAAAATTATGAAAATTAAGTTAACATCTTGAAATGATAGAAAATGATTTTTGAGTATTTTTAAAATGCATAAAACTATTTTTAAAAAATTTAAAATGAAAATGGAATTAAAAGAAATAAAAATAAAGAAATAAGCAAGTAGGGTGTAATCAGTAAAAATAGAATGCACTAAATTAAAGCAAATCTCGCTTGGGCCCCAAAAACTAGAGGGTGTGAATAGAAAATGGGGCTAAGCCCAAAGACCAAAAGGGGTCAGATTAATGAAACTCAATGTTTCATTAATCTGATGTGGAGTCAACGTACCACATGGCCTAGTCAAGCAAATCAAAACGAAACACGCCATCAGGTCAAAATTCAACGCAAGCCAGCTCAGCTTTCACCAGAAAATTGACCAGACGCCGGAGCTAGGGCTCCGGTCGTCTTCTCTGGCCAGCTCTCCAGAGATCAAAGGTCAAATCTAAATAAAAATGGTGGAATCTTATACCATTCTAAAGCCTTCATCAGCAGCAACATGAATCCAACATTTAAATTGCAAAAAGGCTCTTGAATAAAGAGAAATCATGGCGCAAAAATTGAAATGTGCACAGTGAAACTTCATCAAACATGCAAACCAATTATTCAAACATGGCCTACCAAGGGTATGGCTTCATATGCGCCCAGTATGGTCCTATAAATGTGCCTAAAATGGAGGCTTCAAGTTGAGGAATCTTACCAAACGGAGAGGTTCTGTTGACCCTTCAAACCTCAAGAAAACTTCTGATTCAGCCTTCCAACTTGTTCCTTAAGCTTTGGAGAAGAAGAATTGAGCACCAACTTGCAAGGAATCTCACAGATATGGCAGATTCGAAGAAATGAAATTTGGAGAATTTTTGAAGCTCTCTTTTCTCTCTCACGTAACAACCCTCTCTCTGATGGTTTAGGGCAACCATTGAGTTTAAATATGATGGGTTTTCAGCAACCATACAGGCCCATGTTGGCTGCATTGTGTGATTTCAAATTGTTTTGGCCAAAATTTCCATTTTGAGTCACACACGGGTTATGCATCATTCAACCCATATTGGGTCAGCAAAATGGCATTTGGAGTGTGTTAAAAGGAAATGAAATAAATTGGTGAGTTGGAGATCAAGTTACACCAAGTTTTGATCTTTGCTTTTTATGGTGTATGTTTTGAAAATATGGCATGATACATGTACTATTGTTGGTCCAAAAGAGGTAAGAAATAGCATGAACAAAGTTTGATGACATTAATGTGTGAAGAATTCCAAAGCAAAGTCATTTAGTAGCTTGAAATGAGAGATGATCATTCTAGGTCCAAAAAGTCAAGTTTACACTTTCCATATGGCTCAAATGATCACATAAACCATAAATCCTCATGAATTTTCAGTTCATTGTGGAGTTAAGGCAGTTATACACAAGTTTTATGTTGGTTGAAAATGGATTAGAGGCCTTGAAGTGCATGAAAATGGTCATTAAAGTGAATGGCCTATAATGATGTTTCCAAAAATACCCATACCTTGTTAAGACCATAACTTGAGATGTACACATGAGAATTAGGACTTCTAGGATATTTTGGAAAGCTAAGATCATGAAGAACAACTTTAATGTTCACTTGAAGTTGAGGAGAAGCATGATTCCATGTCAAAAATGCTTTGGAAGTGAGTTGACTTTGAGTTGACCATAATTCTTTTCATCTGATGACATCAACTTGTTGACACCATAACTTGAGATGTACAAACTCAATGGATGAGTTCTTGTACTCAAATGAAATCTTGAAATATGATGAACAAGTCTCATGTTTATGGGAAAATGAGATTGAACTTGTATGATAATGAAAATTGTCCTTGAAGTTAGGCACCAAAGAAGGGGATTTTACACTGAAATCAACTGAAACCCTAATTTAGCAACTCCCTGAATTCTTTGGATCTCCTTGATTTGATATCATCATGACATCCTATATGCTTTGGGATGACTTCCCATGTCTCAATGACCTAGAACCAAGTCTTGAACCCTCTCAAGTCCACAGTTGACTTTGGGTTGACCAGATGAAACCCTAATACCACATCCTTTAACTGAGGCTCTTGAAGATGAATTGAATGATCATACAAGCTCCATAAAGACCTTTCAAGATAAATATTGAGCTTTTGAATCATGCCTTATCCAAAATGGTGACCTCATGACCCTCTGATGATCCTTATGATAGGAGATGACACCCATACACAAATCCTATCCTCTCAAGGAGTTTTGAAACCCAATCTGATGGTAATGAACCCTTAATGACTTGCCAATGATATACTTTCTTGCTTGAATAAAGAAGCTCTCCTCTTGAATGGCAAACACAACACCTCTTGATCCCCTGATTAGAACCAATACTATGCAAATGCAAATGCTAAATGAAATGAAACATAAGCCAAGCTAGAAAGAAAAGGTTGGTCAAATTTTAGGGTACAACAGGTCTATGTCGACCAGGTGAACTTTGAGGGTATTTTTGGGATCTGCTTCTCCTATGGGTTCCTTTCTTTTCAACTTTAGGCTATCCTTATAATACTTTCTCGCCAGCCCCTGGTCGCCTTTGACAATACTAACCCGACCATCTCCAAGTGGGAATTTCATGTTCAAATACAGAGTTGAAAGTGAAGCTTCCAGTGCGTTGAATGATGGTCGGCCTATAATGATGTTATAGGGTAAATCAATGTTGACTATCAGGTACCTCACTTGGACGGTCTTTCCATTAGCCGTGTTTCCAAAGGTGGTCAGCAACGCTAGGTGCCCGAGTACCTACACTTGTTCTCCCGAGAATCCTATTAGACTGCCTTTGAATAGTAATAAATGAGTCGTATCGAGCCCCATTCCTCTGAAAGCATCCTAATACAGTACGTCGGGTGAGCTTCTAGGGTCTATCAATATCCTTTTCACGCTTCAATCTCTTATTTGTACTTTAATAACCATGGGATCATTTTCATGAGCTAGCACTTCTATGGCGTCTCGTTTTGAGAATGTTATAGCATCTAAGTTGCCTTCCGATTTCACTGGAGATCTCTGGTCGATATGCATGACTGCCCTAACTTATCTTTTTTTGGCTGAACTTGTTTCTTTGCCACCAGCAAACCCTCCAGTGATGATGTTTAGCGTGAGTCAAGTTGTCTTTGTCTCGTGACTCTCTCGGCATCTGAACTCTTCTTCTGGGCTCACTTTTTTGGTCTCTAGTCGTCTCAACAGGGACTTCTCTTGTTATTTTATGGTCGAGAATCCTTCTTAAATTCCAAGAGATGACCTCTCTGGATTAGAGCTTCAATTTCTTTTTTCAGCTTTTAACAGCTGTTGCACCCCAAAATTTGTCTAACCTTGCTTCATCTAGCTTGTGTTTCATTGCATTCATATTAGCATTATCATCTACATTTCATTGACATGTATGCAAAAGATCAAGAGGTATGACTACCAATAGAGGGCTACACAAGGCTATGAAGCTAGCTAAGAGGGTTATCCAAGTGCTCAAGGGTTGATATCCTCACCAGAGAAGTCTAAGATCCTCAGAGAGAGTGGTTGAAACCAAATGTGTATATATCCTTACTTGAGAGTTGTGGGAAAGCCATCAGATGACTCTGAAGCCATAAAGTTGGACTTGAGACCTTGTGAAAGCTCATGAGAAGGGTTGAATTTCATTTTGAAGCCTAGACAGATCAATATGCAAAGGATATGAAGATACAACCAAGATTGGTACAACTAGGGTTTCATCTGGTCAACCTTAGGATAACTGATGATTTGAAGAAGGTTGAGACCTAATTCAAGAGACATGTGATCATGGATAGATGTATTAAGATGCCTAATGGATGATTCCAAGGTCAATTCATCATGAATTAAGAGTGTGAGAAGTTCCTAAGCTAGGGTTGATATGCTTGACAGTGTAAAATCCCATGGTTTAGTGCCTAACTTCAAGACCACTTAACTCAAGATGTGATTTTCATCTCACCTTGACCCCAACATGATTGTTGTAGAGATCGAGTATAGATTTAATTTTAGTACTATAAGTCCTTGATAGGGTTTATAGAACTCAAGTTATGAGCCAGACAAGTTACAGGTCATCTGAGGCATGTGAATTTGGAGCTTGAAAGTCACCCAACTTGCATGACACTTTTTCCTTAGAAGGATGATTCCTATGGGCTTTTGGTTAACATGAATGTTGTTCCTTATCTTCTTATCTTTCTAGAAAGTACTAGAAGTCCATGATTGGATTTGTAGAACTCTAGTTATGAGCTTTACAAGATAAGGGTATTTTGGGAATTTGGAATTATAGATCATTTTTTGTTATAGGTCAATTTCATCAACTTAGGCATCTCAAATGAAGATTTGTTCAACTTGAAAGTTGTTTAAAGTGATGTTATTTGTCCAACCATGACCTAAGAATCCATTGACATGGATTAGAATGAGAAATGCTTGAAGAAGAATTCATGAATTAATCATTAAAGGAAGCTTGAAAAGGGCCAATTCAAGTCAACTCATTTTTGAACCAAAGAATGCCATATTTGTGCTTGTTTTGAGTCCAAATGATGTTTTAAGAACATTAGAAAAATTACAAATCAAGTTTGAAGCCATTTGCTATGACAATTTCATAGTTTCATCATCTTTAAGCAACATAATGGAAATCCACCATCCACTCATTTCCAAGGTCTCAATCCTATCCACACACCTTCCTCACATCATAAGGAACCAGGATGGATCATTAAGCAAGCTTGATAGCTCTGTTTGGATGAGTTTCACAAAGCTCCATAATGAAAAACTTGGATTTTGAGTTGGACTCTTACAAGCTTCCATTGGGCTTCAAAAGGATCCAAGCCCATTCTATATATTTCTACGATCATTTCCCAACTGCCATAACAGATTTTGGGGGGAGATAACAGAAAAAACTCAAGAAAAATTGGAATTCGATTTCTGCGATTGGAGGGTTTTCAGGCCAAATCAAGGATTGCAGAAGCTCAAGGGTGGATCAGTGAAGGATTCTACCGCTTCTCCACAAGTTTGAGCACCATTTGAAGACCCATTGGAGGTGCTCCAATAGGTAACTTATTTTTCACAATTACTCTCTGTTCTTGATACAAACGCATGCCATTTTTATGAATTCACATTCCCCTAAGATCATAGATGGATTTAGGGTAGATTCCATGGCCATTCGTGAGAATTTTTGACAGAGCAAGTGTTAGTGTTGGCTTCGGTTAGGGCTTGTTATTGACTAAAAATGAAAACAAAGTATAGATTGGTGATCTAGGGAGAGAGACGAGTGGTTTGGTGTAAGAAATCGTGAGTTTCATGGAGTTTTATGCAATGCTATTGTTCACGTCACGAGGTAGAAGATGACCGGCTAGGCCGGCCACCGTCTGCGTGTTGCCACAGCCACCGTGTGAACCTTCCCTCTGTTTTCATTTCAAACTGCCATATTAGATGATGACCGTTAGATCGTTTGTGAGCACTGACTGGTTCATCCCCATCCACGGCCAGAACTGGTTCCACGTGTGGCAATTTCCTATTCAAGATGAAACGCAGAGTTTCATTAAATGAAACTCTGGGCCTTTAAGCAGTTTGCTAATTACACCCCCACCAACGTAGGGCCCAATACCAATATACGCGTAACAGTTGCTTCCAACACCCCCTGGCCATTTCCCTTGATACATGAAATGCTGAGTTTTGAAACTCAGCTGGGCCCAATCCCAGCATATTCTTATTTGCACCCCATTGCGCAGGCCCAATGTAAATAACACGTAGAAATAAAGCTAATTGCACCCACCTGCGCTCTCCACTTTAATTCATTTTTATTTTTATTTCATATGGTTGCTTGTTTGTTTTAATTCATAGAAAAATATTAAATGAGCTCAATAAATCATGAGAAAAATACTGGAGATATTTGAGAATGTGTAGAAAATGGTCATATTTTTTAATTCTTTTTAAATTAATTTTGTATTTTTCTTTTATGTGCTTTTCCATGAATAGAAATAATTCCATGTTAGTTAGAATTTTGTTTCCATATCAATGCTTGGATTTAATCTCTGATTTTTTGCATGGTAAATGTTGACACATTGTAGGATATTGTATGATTTTTCTTACATTTGTTAGATGATTCTAAATAGGAGTTTGAGATAGATCTTTAGGAGCATTCCTTGATGGATCCCCTTTAGTACACTCTTTGGATTTAGATTTTATTTGAACCTTTAGGATTAGGTTTGGCCCCTTATTTTTGTACCATAGATCCCTAACTCACGTAGGATAATGTAGGATTTTCCTTGAGATTTGTAGAATTGATTTTCTATTAGTTCCCCATTTTACAAGTTGCTTGTAGTTTAGGTGACCTTAACTAGGATAACTTCATAGATTAACCCTGTAAGTGACCACTAGATGATTCTAAGTTTCATATCCTTTCTAGATAGAATAATAATTACGTAGATACCTCATTAGAGCCTTGATAGAGCTTTTTATTCCCCTAGTCTAGGTGATCCTTGTGGCTAGTATGTAGGGTTTCTTAGAAGTTGTTGTGTTGCCTTCTTTCCCCTATGTGATTTTTTCCTTGGGCTTTGCCCTACCCTCTTTCTTCAAGTCTTGAAGAGGAGCCCTCCTGGGAGATCCTAATCCTTCCTTTGGTTGGATTCTGTGCATTCCTTAGGAAGTTGAGCCTTGAATTGACATTCCCCAGTATAGTACATTTGTAATACCCCAAATTTTGCCCTAAGATTTGTCGTCGCATTTCATTGCATTTTTATTGCATTTAATCAATTACTAACAAATTTGTGTAGTCGTTTGACTTTTTGCAGGTAAATATCATATGGCATGCATTTTTTTTCTAAAAAGTAAAAATGGCACAATTGGCAGGAGGACATGTGTAAGGAGTTATGAGTGTGAGAGGTTGAGAGTTCGAATCTCACCTTTGTCACTTTTTTTGTTTTTTATTATTTTTACTCTAAATTTTTCTATCTTTCATTAAAAAAATAACAAAAATAGTTTTTTATTATTATTTAATTATTATTTTCTTATTTTAATTAAATCATTTTTTAAAATATTATTTTTTTCACTTTTTTCTAAATTATTCATAAAAATATCCAAAAAATCATAAAATAAAAAATATTGAAAAAAATTTTGTTCTTTTTATAATATTTTTGATTTTAGGAATCAATAGGATTATTAGTTTTTATTTTAAGTTTATTTTAATTATTTTAAATTATTTAAATTTTACTTTTTCTTAACTAATTATTTAGTTTGGGCTTTAAAATGGGCTTTAGGGACATTATTGACAATTTGGTGTTAACCCTAATTTGTTCCCTATATATACATGTGTTGCCTTGTTGGAAAAAAAGGGGAGAATGAAAAAAACCTAAGAGAAGTGAGTGTCGTTTGCCGTTATTTAGTTTTCTTCTTCATCCATTACTATTGTTTCTTTTTCTTCATCGTTTACCGTTATTTCTTTTCCTTCATCTATTACTGTTGTTTCTTTTTCTTCATCTTTTACCGTTATTTCTTTTTCTTCATCTTTTACCGTTATTTCTTCTTCTTCATCTATTACCGTTATTTCTTTTTCTTTATCTATTACTGTTACGTTTATATATATATATATATATATATATATATATATATATATATAATTTTTAAATTGTTAGAGTTTATATATATAAGATTAATTTTTGATCGAATTATGTTGATACGATGTTTGCACATTTGTGTGCATGACGCGTGACATTTGTGTTAGTTCGATCTGGTTGCGATGATCGCATTTTTGTGTGAGCAATAATACTATTTTTTGCTTAATTTCTTTTTCTTTGCGATAAATTTTGTTTCGTCCGATTTAGATCTGGTTGCGATGAGCGCATTTCTGCGTTAGCAACATTGTTGGGTTATTTGGCACATTTAAAATTCATTATTGCTTTTATTATTATTATTATTATTATTATTATTATTATTAGTATTATTATTATTATCATTATTTATTATTATTATCATTATTATCATTATTATTACCATTATTATTATTATTGTTATCATTAATTTATTAAAACTTGTTATAATATAAAAATCTGTTTTTTAAAATAAATAACATTAACATCTTTTCCAAATTAATATGAAAACCTATTATTTTTAAGAAAAACTTTTTTTTAGATAAATTTAAAATAATAACTAAAATCTTTTTTTTTTTTAATAATAACTAGAACCGTTATTTATTTTATTTTATTATTGTTCAATTCAAATTTCATTATCATATTGTATCTGCTCCTCTCATGTAACCTCGCGAACTTAACAATCGCTCTTTAAATTCTGCCTTTAAATTTCTGCTTGCATGGTTTAAATTATGACATTATCTCTCTGTTTGCATGATTCAATTAGCTCACGCGTTTACCGTTATTTCTGTCACATTGCACACATTCGAAGGTTAGGTCTAACTGTTTGGCCGCCGCGCCAATAGTCCGTAAAACTTCACACATTCAATTTCAAATCCTCAAAACTACAAACTACAAACCCTAATTTTCACAAATGCCTCGCCGCAGGCAAGATTACAATTTTACCCCTAGTATTAGGTCAAAGAGCCGCCGCGCTCAGTTTAGGGTTTCCCGCCGTGGAATACCTAATTTAACCCTAATTACAACTTAACAATTCAACATAGAGATTTGGAGTTTCTACACTCCACGTAAGCGTGTCCTTAAGATGCGTTTATTCCCCTTGAGACCTTGACCACAGTCAAGAAGTTTCTAACCTCCCTATTGAGGGGAACTACGATTACTCTGATTCCACTCCCATAAGGATACGTAGGCATAAGATGCGATGTCTTGCCGAGTAAACTTAGAATTAACCCCTTAGGTCTCTTTTCTCACTTTTAATCCTTTGTACATATACCTTAAGCAAATAAATAAAGCAAATAGTAAACATCTGAACAAAAGGTTCCTGTAGAGTACTACAGAAGTTTAGGGTGCTAATACCTTCCCTAAATTTAACCAACCCCCGAACCCTAGATCTTTCCCCGCATTGTGTTTACGATGCAAAATAGGTTTTCCCTCTTTTGACCTTTTCCTTCGGATAAATCAAAGAGCGGTTGTGAATTGAATTGCGATTCGAACTCATTAATAGTTTGTGATCCTATTTCCACCGCAACAGAAAATGGCGACTTCACTGGGGAATCTAAACTTTTGAGGGTTACCCCTAATTTGTTCATGTTTATTACTATTTGCTTTACTATTCATTTACATGTATATATTGTACTCTGATTTTGGGATGGTTCCTTGTGTTGTGAGATAAGTCCTACGCCCGGACTAGTGACATTATTATAGGATGGGGATATATTCGATGAGGCTTATAGGGAGTTGAATCCCGACCAAGCTGATTCGAGATTCACCGCTCAGTTGAGACCTTTTCGAAAATGGCTCGGTTGAACGAGTAATCGTGAAAACTTTTTCCATGGTCGATTGGAGTCTGTGATATTGAGGACCGTAGTACCTTAACACCACCTTGGCCTTATTTAGGACGTAGTGCGGGAACTATGTGGGAGTAATCCTACAACGGTTGCTACGCGATACTACACTCAAAAGAGGTTCTCTTGAGAATATTATTAACCCCCGAGTCAATCGGAAGGTCGATAGTATCCGAAAGATGGGCTGATGACTTTGGGCACTTTTTAGAACCTTGTTCTGCAGGTACAACTAACCTATAGTACACTCCTTTTCAGGGATGGGTAGACCTTAACTCCGCTCACGTTCTTTTAACCTAGGACTTTATGTGTTTTCATGCATTGCATCCATAAAGCATCATATTACATTAAGACTTCATGGAATTCAAACTCTATTTATGAACATTGCAGGATACCATGGATCACTCTAGGAAGCATACTTTGAAATTTACTTTTAAGGGTTTTAATTTGGAAGTCCTAGAGAAGCTAAGAGATTTGGTTCAAGATCAAGAAAAGTTCCAAAACAGATATGGAAGGCTATTGTCTTTGTTGAAGGTTCAAGTAAACGAAGGACTTCTTGCGACTTTGCTACAGTTTTATGATCCAGATTATCACTGCTTCACCTTTCCAGATTATCAGCTTTTACCTACCTTAGAAGAGTACTCTCAGTTGGTGGGATTATCTATCTTGGATAAGTCTCCATTCCCCTTCTTGGAGGAAGACCCTAAAGAACGAGATATTGCTAAAGCCATTTGTCTGAAGATATCCGATGTCAAAAACAATATGATCACTAAAGGGGGGACCTCCGCTTTTCTCAGGGACTTCCTAATTAAGAAGGCCCAATTTTATGCCGATCATAAAGACATGTTTGCCTTTGAGACAATATTTGCTTTGCTTATTTATGGGTTGCTGCTTTTTCCTAGTTTTGAGGGGTTTGTGGACCTTAATGCAATCAAGACCTTCATGAGGAGAAATCCAATTCCAACGCTATTGGGTAATACTTATCATTCAATACATCTTCGAAACTTTCATGGTGGAGGAATGATTACATGTTGTGTGCCATTACTATACAAGTGGTTTATTTCTCACTTATCCAAGTCCGGTCCGTTCTGGAGACCTAATCAAGAACGTTGGTCGCAAAAAGTTATGGCTTTGACTCACTCTGATATTGATTGGTATAATCACATGTATGATGGGATATCGATCATTGATAGTTGTGGAAAATTCAACAATGTGCCTTTGCTCAGTTTCAATGGAGGAATTAGCTACAATCCAGTCCTAGCTCGCCGACAGTTGGGATACCCCTTGAAGGAACCACCTAAAGGTATTCATGTGGAGAAAATCTTTTTCGAAGACGACAAAAAGCTTCAAGATCAGATTCTATCCTCTTGCAATCATCTGCATAAGAAGGACAAAGAAAGTTTGGGAAGACCTAATTGTGTGTCCATGGAACCATACCTTCAATGGGTCTGAGGAAGAGCTATTGAGTTGAAGATGCCTTACTCTCGCCAAGATCCTTTACCTCAAAGAGAAGAACCTGTCCAGTATTTCATGACTGAAGCTGAGACTTTGAAGATCACTTTGAAGAGATCACAACGCGAAACAGAATCATGGAAGAACAAATACCATGTGATGGTCAGCGAGTACGAAGAACTTCAAAAGCAGATTCAGTCGAAGAATGATGAGATACAATCCTACAAGAAGAGAAGGCTCTACGAATATTTATTTTCCTCCGACTCTCCGTCTGCTCACTGAAGTTGTGGAAGATGCTTCTCTAGGACTTTCTAGGCTTTTATTTAGCTATTTTGGTTTCAAGAATATTATTTGTAATTTGTCTTCAATGAATTAAAAGTTTCCTTGGTATTCCGCAATATTCGTAAATATTTGAATTCCATGAAATCTTCATTTGCATTCACATTTTAGCATCATACTTTTGCATTGCATGTGTCTCCTGGTTTCTCATACTCGGTTCTCTCACCTTCCAGTTTTGTCATCCTAAGTTCTCTGCATCAATACGACCCTTCAAAAGGATGGAAGATCAAAACCAAGAGATCAACCGTGTCATCCATGAACTCGAATATCTTCGAGGAAGTGTAGGGCAGATTTTGGAGATGCTACAAGCTCTTAGTGTGAAGGTGGATGCTCAGTCTACTGTTGTTTCTGAGACTACTAATACCGTTATGGAACTGCAACCAGTTGTTACTGTCGAGAATGTACCTCCTCACGGTCTTCAATCCGGTTTGGTGCCTCCTAGTGCTCAACCAGTTCAACGAGCTACCCCTCCAAAGTGAAAAACTCCTAACTCCGACCATGGTAAAGGACCTGCACGTTCGAGGAACCGCAAAACAGCTACTCCTCCACCTTGGCAACATCAGCAGAGTTATGTTCAAGGCTATTCGTCTCCATATGTTCAACGACCCTATGTAGTTACTGTTGCACCTCCTTTCGATCAGCAGTTTCCTACATACCAGCCTGTGCAGTCAGCTCCGGTATATCAAGCACCGATTCATCAACAACCTTCCGGTTGTCCGCCCTTGCAAGTTCCGGTCAACAGTCAACGAGTGCCCAACGCCCCTGTTCACCAGCAATCACAGGATCAGGTTCCTTATCTCCGTAAGAGTCAGTATAACCCTTGTCCTCCAATTCCGATGACCTTCACTGAGTTATACCCCCATTTGGTACAACAGGGTCTGATTACCACCCGTGCTTTGGGTCCTCCGCCTGCAGGTTACAACGCGGCCGCTCATTGTTTATTTCATGAGGGTGCGCCCGGCCATGATCTAGAGAATTTCTATGCTCTTAAGAAAGTTGTCAGAAATTTGCTAGAAACGAAGAAGTTGTCTTTTAGCAATGCTCAGCTGAAGATCAAGACTCCTCTCGGGGTCTCTCCCTTGTCGAGTTCGAATTCTGCAAAGCATGCTACTCCTGTGGCAAATCAGTCGAATCCAGTAGTTATTCAAAGGCCTAGCTCGCTTCATTTCAGTAACCCTCAAGATGATATGACTGGGATCAACAAAGAATCTGGGAAAGTTATTTTGAAGCAACGACTGAAAACTGTTGAAGATGTGACCGGCATAACTGGGGTAAGCCATGACGACTCACAGTGATCATAAACCAGACGTCCCTTCCATTGAGGCTCCGCCAAAGGAAACTGTTACTCTTGCATGCAAGATTTCATAAACATTTAGAAGGATTTTTCCGACAGTTCATTTGTTTATTTATATGTATTTCTCTTTGATTAAGCATATTCAACATGAACGAACTTGTTTATCTTTGATTAATTAATGCAACGCATATGTTTGTCTTGAATAAATCCATTCGTTCAAAAAAACGTTTCATAAATCATAATGCCAACTTTACCCGATCTCTTGTTCTAATGGAGAATTGGGGGGAGGATGACGAACCTAAAACGTCAGATTTCTTGTCGTATGCTTTCAATTAAAACCTGCTGATGATGTAAGGCATTGTTTCAAATCCCAAACACTGGAGATATAAGGATGTTAATCCCTAGTCAACCCTTTGAGCCTTGAAGTAGGAGTTTTTCTTTCTTTTTAAGAACCTTCATCCTAACCTGGGGCAGGGTAGGTTTCAGTTAAACCGATCGAGCGCTTAGACTCTTAAAAAGGAAGAGCAAACCTTCGAGAATTTATCCTTAGCATCTTAAGAAGTCCAATACAATGACTATCCCTCGGTTACCTAAGGAGTGGGGAAGTTACGAGCCTTTCAAAAGATTTACACGACTTGTGCATAAAAGAATATTCAAAAAAATAAGAGCCTGCTAAGTCAAAACCTATGAAGGAGACTTAGGCAAAACTGGGGCATCCCGCTGGACTCCAAAGTCAGATCAAAAGACGTTGTCCAGGCAAAAGTTAGGGAATAAGAACACCAAACCAGTAGTTTTTTATAATCCCTATTAAAGAACAAGGTCGTGTGATAGAAACGCCAAAAGAAATAGGTGAGTGACTGCCATGTCCAAATCCTTGATAAGTTCTCGACCATAGCAAATCCGCTTGAGATATGAGTGTTCGTATCCGATTAACTGAATTAGGATTGGAGAACATCACGAAGAATGGGTGGGTACAAATATAACTTTGAGCCTTTATCTTTTGTTTCTCAAACCGTGAACCGAGCCATGATACAACCTTTAAAAGACCTAATTGAAGTAGGACTTCGGTTGAAAGCATACTCGACAAGATCACGTTTCCTGACTCCTACGAGCTATGCTCAGAAAAATTCATGTTGGCATTATAATTAAAACTTATATCCGGACTAGTGATTTCGGTCACAAGTTGTTGCGATATCTTTTTTTCAAAACAAAAATTCAAGACAACTTTGCTTGATATCTTAGAGATTTACATATGAACATAACCCGTGGAACTTGAAGATCCTGCTGAACAGGGGCAGGCAGGTTCCCAATTCGCTTACCAACGCGAGTCTGACGTTCTTAAGAGCTATTTCCCAAAGATTTCGTCGTAACACGATTAATTTGTGCCAGTTACGTCGAGACCTGACAAATCTCTCAAAGAGTTTGAGAACAATGGGGCAACCGGACTCGGTGTTCTCTATAAAATCCTCTTGAGATGACCCTACCTCGCAACGCAAGTATCCTGGGGCACCATGTTTTTAAAGGAAACAAATGGCGACTACTATAAGGTCCTTCAAGATCAAGGCCATGTGGTTTCACAACTTTTCTTCATGCACCCGACGGATTTTACTCACGGCGGCCTTCGTTCCCCAGTAAATCTCAGTGTTGCAACAGGCTCCTAAGCTATTGCCTCATCATAGTCCCCAGAGAGACTATAAGCTGACAACTTTTTCTTGGGTAACTCAAAAGTGTCCCTCAGGTTTTCTTCTCCCCATGTGAAGACGTGATACTGTACACCCAAGCATATTACTTTCTCCCCAGAGAATTCAGAACTTTAAAACCAGATTTGGTTCTACCATTGATCTTTCTTACCCATGATTGACGTATTGGTTGCAGAGAACGCAGGGTATCTCCGTCGAGATGTTTATTTCATCTCTCGTCCCGTCTCTAGTCAGTTTCGTCAGCGTACGCAAGGGCATAAGCATCACATGCCTATATTCATTTCACATACTCATTACATACTCATTTCATAACATCTTGCATATTTAACTACATAGACATTAACATACATTCACATTAACATATGCAGTAACACATACGTTAGCATTCACAGGTTCATTGTGTTTCACCATCATTGGTTGTTACCGCCGAGTAACTAGGGTTTGTCCATTCTCTCTAAAATAGATTGTCAGCCCTAAGCATAAAATACATATGTGTTTCCAGTTTCCCCACAGAGCTCGATCCTCGTGGATGACGGTTACTTCAGCTATCTTTCCTCACCAAGATAAGATATTTACCCTTCGAGATCGTTTCCCTCGATGGAGTCTTGATTACCAGTCTTCTTTCTAGCTCGATCCTAGATTGAATCTCAGTTTTGTCGGTCGTCGAGCCAACCCGACGTGCATTTATTTTGCACCATCTAAAGATTTTCACCATACCATGGCAGATACGCGACTGTTTTCGCCCGAGAAGTTTATCACTGTACCCGGACGTGCATTTATTTTGCACTATCTTTCAACTAATCCTTTACAGATGCACGCCAGTTCACGCCTGGAAAATCTATCAGTACAACACTTTACAATCCTACATTGTTACAGCATCGGTATGATACATTTCTCGCCTGAGAAACCTATCGATATGACAACCTTACACAACACAATACACGCCTGTTCTCACCAGAGAAGCTTATCATCATCTGTTATCACCTCTACAAGCAGTTCTTACATGAGAGGCTTATTATTGCTACTCTTGCAAAATAAGCGACATCTCTCGCCTGAGAAGCCAATCCTATCTTCGTTATGACTCGCAGCAAATGGCCATCTCCATTGAGCAGTTGGGCTTCCATTTTACCTGTCGTCTTGAAGGATGGGAAGGTTTGAACCAAATCGTATTCAGGAGAGCACGATCTTGAAGTATGAGGAAGTTCATTTACCCTTTAGTAAAAGAAGGAGCAGAATCATATTCAGGAGAGCACGATCTTGAAGTATGAAGAAGTTCATTTACCCTTTAGTAAAAGAAGGAGCGGAATCATATTCAGGAGAGCACGATCTTGAAGTATGAAGAAGTTCATTTACCCTTTAGTAAAAGAAGGAGCGGAATCATATTCAGGAGAGCACGATCTTGAAGTATGAGGAAGTTCATTTACCCTTTAGTAAAAGAAGGAGCGGAATCATATTCAGGAGAGCACGATCTTGAAGTATGAGGAAGTTCATTTACCCTTTAGTAAAAGAAGGAGCGGAATCATATTCAGGAGAGCACGATCTTGAAGTATGAAGAAGTTCATTTACCCTTTAGTAAAAGAAGGAGCGGAATCATATTCAGGAGAGCACGATCTTGAAATATGAGGAAGTTCAGTTTACCCTTTTCATATTCAGAAGAGCACGATCTTGAAGTATGAGGAAGTTCATTTACCCTTTAGTAAAAGAAGGAACGGAATCATATTCAGGAGAGCACGATCTTGAAATATGAGGAAGTTCAGTTTACCCTTTTCATATTCAGGAGAGCACGATCTTGAAGTATGAAGAATTTCATTTACCCTTTAGTAAAAGAAGGAGCCGAATCATATTCAGGAGAGCACGATCTTGAAGTATGAGGAAGTTCAGTTTACCCTTTTCATATTCAGGAGAGCACGATCTTGAAGTATGAAGAATTTCATTTATCCTTTAGTAAAAGAAAAATCAGAATCGTATTCCAGGCGCCGACCTTAAATATGAGAAAATTTATATATCAGATAAGCAGCAGCCTCTTTATTTGAGTGCTTATCCATTTTGGCACGTAAGTCCCTTCCAACGATAAGTGACAGTTCTCCCTCGAGAAGCTTATCAGGGCATTTCCTATTAAAGTCCATGTATTTTTGCATACAGCCGGTTTTTACCCTGTATTTTTGCTACGGATTCCCGAAAAGTCCGTTTGATCCTGTCACGAGGGATAGGTTACAGAAGCTTGGATGTTATTCTTTGCTCAATGCTCCAGCCTTCTGTGATCGATCTTGCAATCGTGCGTGATCCAGTTTTACCTTTAGATTTCCCAGTGGAGGCCGTCTCACAGGTGCCATCTCCATTTGAGAATCTCGTTCCCGTTCTAAAAATGACAATTGGTCGTGTTCGCACCAGTTGACCATCATTTTAGAATTCCCCAGTGTTGTACTGTGTCCCAGCGTGTCGTTTTCCCCAGTGTGTTCTTCTCGTAGCGTCTGTCCCTGTGTCGTCGTATTCGTCAGCATTTTCGCACTCATCATTCCAGCATACACATCATATCATATTCATGGCATTGTCTGCATTAGTCTTGTTTGGTCCATAACATTGCATATCGCCACATATAAGGGCAAAATTTTCGGTTATCTATATTTAAATCCCTCCACCATGATTCCTCGAGTCTCCGCCACTCGAATCACCCGGTGAAGTTATTTAAATAGGGGCAACTGTAATACCCCAAATTTTGCCCTAAGATTTGTCGTCGCATTTCATTGCATTTTTATTGCATTTAATCAATTACTAACAAATTTGTGTAGTCGTTTGACTTTTTGCAGGTAAATATCATATGGCATGCATTTTTTTTCTAAAAAGTAAAAATGGCACAATTGGCAGGAGGACATGTGTAAGGAGTTATGAGTGTGAGAGGTTGAGAGTTCGAATCTCACCTTTGTCACTTTTTTTGTTTTTTATTATTTTTACTCTAAATTTTTCTATCTTTCATTAAAAAAATAACAAAAATAGTTTTTTATTATTATTTAATTATTATTTTCGTATTTTAATTAAATCATTTTTTAAAATATTATTTTTTTCACTTTTTTCTAAATTATTCATAAAAATATCCAAAAAATCATAAAATAAAAAATATTGAAAAAAATTTTGTTCTTTTTATAATATTTTTGATTTTAGGAATCAATAGGATTATTAGTTTTTATTTTAAGTTTATTTTAATTATTTTAAATTATTTAAATTTTACTTTTTCTTAACTAATTATTTAGTTTGGGCTTTAAAATGGGCTTTAGGGACATTATTGACAATTTGGTGTTAACCCTAATTTGTTCCCTATATATACATGTGTTGCCTTGTTGGAAAAAAGGGGAGAATGAAAAAAACCTAAGAGGAGTGAGTGTCGTTTGCCGTTATTTAGTTTTCTTCTTCATCCATTACTATTGTTTCTTTTTCTTCATCGTTTACCGTTATTTCTTTTCCTTCATCTATTACTGTTGTTTCTTTTTCTTCATCTTTTACCGTTATTTCTTTTTCTTCATCTTTTACCGTTATTTCTTCTTCTTCATCTATTACCGTTATTTCTTTTTCTTTATCTATTACTGTTACGTTTATATATATATAATTTTTAAATTGTTAGAGTTTATATATATAAGATTAATTTTTGATCGAATTATGTCGATACGATGTTTGCACATTTGTGTGCATGACGCGTGACATTTGTGTTAGTTCGATCTGGTTGCGATGATCGCATTTTTGTGTGAGCAATAATACTATTTTTTGCTTAATTTCTTTTTCTTTGCGATAAATTTTGTTTCGTCCGATTTAGATCTGGTTGCAATGAGCGCATTTCTGCGTTAGCAACATTGTTGGGTTATTTGGCACATTTAAAATTCATTATTGCTTTATTATTATTATTATTATTATTATTATTATTATTATTATTATTATTAGTATTATTATTATCATTATTTATTATTATTATCATTATTATTACCATTATTATTATTATTGTTATCATTAATTTATTAAAACTTGTTATAATATAAAAATCTGTTTTTTAAAATAAATAACATTAACATCTTTTCCAAATTAATATGAAAACCTATTATATTTAAGAAAAACTTTTTTTTAGATAAATTTAAAATAATAACTAAAATCTTTTTTTTTTTAAAATAATAACTAGAACCGTTATTTATTTTATTTTATTATTGTTCAATTCAAATTTCATTATCATATTGTATCTGCTCCTCTCATGTAACCTCGCGAACTTAACAATCGCTCTTTAAATTCTGCCTTTAAATTTCTGCTTGCATGGTTTAAATTATGACATTATCTCTCTGTTTGCATGATTCAATTATCTCACGCGTTTACCATTATTTCTGTCACATTGCACACATCCGAAGGTTAGGTCTAACTGTTTGGCCGCCGCGCCAATAGTCTGTAAAACTTCACACATTCAATTTCAAATCCTCAAAACTACAAACTACAAACCCTAATTTTCACAAATGCCTCGCCGCAGGCAAGATTACAATTTTACCCCTAGTATTAGGTCAAAGAGCCGCCGCGCTCAGTTTAGGGTTTCCCGCCGTGGAATACCTAATTTAACCCTAATTACAACTTAACAATTCAACATAGAGATTTGGAGTTTCTACACTCCACGTAAGCGTGTCCTTAAGATGCGTTTATTCCCCTTGAGACCTTGACCACAGTCAAGAAGTTTCTAACCTCCCTATTGAGGGGAACTACGATTACTCTGATTCCACTCCCGTAAGGATACGTAGGCACAAGATGCGATGTCTTGCCGAGTAAACTTAGAATTAACCCCTTAGGTCTCTTTTCTCACTTTTAATCCTTTGTACATATACCTTAAGCAAATAAATAAAGCAAATAGTAAACATCTGAACAAAAGGTTCCTGTAGAGTACTACAGAAGTTTAGGGTGCTAATACCTTCCCTAAATTTAACCAACCCCCGAACCCTAGATCTTTCCCCGCATTGTGTTTACGATGCAAAATAGGTTTTCCCTCTTTTGACCTTTTCCTTCGGATAAATCAAAGAGCGGTTGTGAATTGAATTGCGATTCAAACTCATTAATAGTTTGTGATCCTATTTCCACCGCAACAACATTCTTTTGGTTTGTACTATCTTTCCCTTCAAAGTCTTGATGAGGAGCCCTCCTGGGAGAGCCTAATCCTTCCTTTGGTTGAATTTTGTGCATTCCTCAAGAGGTTGAGCCTTGAATTGACATTCTTCGCATGGTATATTCCCTTGGTTTATATATTGTCATCCATCTCCAAGTCCTTTTCTTGGGATCCCTCTTGGGAGAGCCTAATCCTTCCCTTGGTTGGATTCTGTGCATTCCTCAACAGGTTGAGCCTAAGATAGATATTCTGTGTTGATACACTTAAACCAGTCACCTTAGGTTGATATTTAGGACTAATACCCAGTTTTCTATCCTATTGACATAGGATCCCTCTTAGGAGAGCCTAATCCTTCCCTTGGTTGGATTCTGTGCATTCCTCAAGAGGTTGAGCCCATGATGGACTCTGGTGATTGATAAACCTCCAACCTGATGTAGCCTGGGATGACTCCCCTGTTGCTCATTATGGTTTCTCTCCCTTGTTTGACAGTGCTTGATGCATTAGAATAGGCTCATGTCTAGATTACTTTAGGCTAGGAGCATGACTGCTTAGAGGTTGAGTGGGTCTCTCTCTGCTTGTTTGCATTAAGGGTTGAGGTGATCCTCCCCTTGCTTGTGTGTGTTTTTCTTTTTATCGGTGTGTTTGCATTAGAGGTTGAGTCTGTCTCCTTCAGCTTGTCTGTTTTGACTGTTTTCTTTTTGCTTGATTTCTAAGAGGTTGAGTGAGTCTCCCTCTGCTTGTATTGCTTCATTGCATGTGCATCTTTACTGTTTTCTTCTGTTTATCTGTTTTGCTGATGTCTAGCTGATGCTTTGTCTGTTTTCTGTATCCCATTGACATGATCCTCTAGGAGTCTCACTTCCTTTGATAAGGAAGTGATGATAGAACTTTAGGTTGAAACCTATGCATGATAACGTCTGGGAGTTCCCCGTTTCAAACCTCAACCATAGGATGAATCCTTGGCATGACAACATTAGGACTTGACAGTTTCCCCGTAGAGTTTGTTCTCTTCTCTCTTTAAAACAACAGTAAAAAACGTAATAAAGGCAAGTTAATACAAGCGCGTTATGAGCCTTAAGCTACTTGGGTAATGATAATTGAGCGGTCTCCTCTCAATCGTCTAGAGTGTTTAGTATACGTCCTTTGGACGATATGCAACGCATTCGTTCCCAGGTCATAGTCTCTAGAGCTGTACAAACTACAGACAACCATAAAAAATACTTCTTCCGTAAAAGACAGAAAACAAACTTCAAACCTTTTTGCCCCGTGGGCCCATAACTCAAGGAAAACTTTTATGAAGAAAAGAGTGTCGTTAACTCTCAGTTCTACCACAAACGGTAATGCACGAGTCTCTGACGAGCAAGCTGCATACACCAAACTACTGAAACTATTTGTTAACCCTACTCGGAAAAACAGATGAATCTGAAACCCCCGTGATCCGTATTCTCCCGAACTATGTAAGCTCTGATCTCTCATATCTGTTGAGAGTACGTAGGCCCAATACTGACGTATTGGCGAGCCACCTTCCCCGTAACCCATAGTTAGCCGAACTACGTTAACTCTGATTTCTCGTTCTCTGATGAGAATACATAGGCATAAAGCGCGATGCTTTGCCGAGTCATTTTTCTTTTCTTTTTAGACTGGCCTTGATATTTAGATAGATAAAACTAACCAGCCGGATAAACACAACAAGCATGGATCCCATCGAGTACGATGGACGTGAGGGGTGCTAATACCTTCCCCTTGCGTAACCGACTCCCGAACCCAGACATGGTTGCGATGACCTTGTCTTATACCTTTTCATCAGGTTTTTCCGATCGTTTCCTTTCCCGTTCTGAGGGATAAATAACGAAATATGGCGACTCTTCTGTTTTGCTGACACCTTATTTTCGCGGTAGCGACAGCTGGCGACTCTGCTGGAGAATTCGGGTTCCTTATGCGAGTCAATCCTAGCGCTTGTATGTTTATCTGTTGGGTTTGCATTTATTTATCACATTTTACTTTCCGCACTTTATTTTCAGTATGATATGATTATCTGTGCTGTTGTGGGAGGGGCATTCTGATGAGTGAGAAGCCAGACCCAGGCTTGAGAGTATACATAGTATTAGAGTGGGTTAGTGGCGGAAGTGCTTGCTTTGCTTGCATCAGTTCCCATGTAATCCACACTCAGACGAGGTTCTCTTTGATGGCTTCCTATCGGTCCTTTGGACTCGAGGGGATTTCGGATCTGAGGATTATCGACTCTGGGGACGGATCATTTGTGACTCAGCTAAGTGAGGCCTCTTCAAGGAGTGATGATGCCAAACCAGAAAGGGTGAACGTATCATCATTTCGTGAAAGTCTGTGATGCTGAGGAACGCATAGGATGCCGAACCTTTTCCGTGATTAGGTCTATACCTGTGAGCAGGGTCGGGTTATTGCAAGAAACCTTAACCTTCAGACAACCTGGTTTTCTTGACAATGAATCAGTATTGTGGGTGTCAGAGGGTCCTTATCATCAGAGATGTGTTTGTTCTTGACAGAGCAGAGTTTTAGTCGTTCTCCTCAACAGCACAGTCATCTTGATCTCCTGTTGCATGATCGCATCTTGCATTGTTTGCATCCTTATTTGCATATCATTAACGTGTGTCTGTGTTGCAGGTGCATATTTCTCCCCTGGTTCTAGTGATCTTGATCCACATGGCTGATATGGCATCTCTGAAGAACACTGTGGCTTACAAGCTACCAACACCTGACATCCGAGAGTTACGGGCTTTGATTTCTTTGGTTGATAAGACAGTGATGGAGGATTTCAGAAAGAGTTATGGGAGACTTTTGGGTATTGTGTGTAAGCTTTCTACGTACGAGTTGAACGACCTCTACGCTCTTCTGCAGTTTTACAACCCGCAGCTCAGATGCTTTGTTTTTCCAGACTATGTCCTAGCTCCAACCTTGGAAGAGTATTCTAATTTGCTAGGGGTGCCTTTGTTGAATCATATGCCTTATTACCGTGTTGATGGTGAACCTGAATTGGGAAAGTTGACTACCGCTCTTCATGTAGATGATTCAGAGTTGAAAGAGATGGTGTTCAGAAAGATTGGAGTTTATGGTTTCTCTTTGCCTTTCCTGATGGAAAAGGCCCGAATGTTTTCCAAGAAGGGTCGCTGGGATGTATTCAATGCCATCTTATCCCTTTGCATTTATGGGATCGTGCTATTCTCAAGTCATCCAGACTTCATAGGTATGGATGCCTTCCATATATTTGCTTCCGGGAATCCAGTGCCCATTCTCCTCGGAGACGTCTACCATTCAGTTCATAGCAAGAATGAAAATAGAAAGGGGAAGAATGTAGCATGTTGTGCTCCTTTACTGTATAAGTGGTTTGCTAGCCATCTTCCTAAGATGGGTCCATTCATTGATTCTGCTGAGTCTTCACCCTGGTCTGCACGTTTGATGAGTTTGTCTGCTGACAATATTATCTGGTTTGATAGAGATCTATTGGGCAAAGAGATTGTGCATAGTTGCGGTGGCTTTCCTAACGTCCCCCTGGTCGGAAGGAATGGATGTATCAATTATAATCCCTCTCTGCTGGTACGACAATTTGGGTATGCACTACGAGGACCTCCTGAAGAGGAAGGGATACAGGAATCTCTGTATCCCACAGGGTTGCTTGAAGGTGACACTTTGGTCAAGGTACAGAACGCTTGGAGCAAAATTCACCGAAAGGGAAAAGTATTGCTAGGAAAAAGCAACAACAAGGCCTTTGATCCATATGTCGCCTGGGTCCGAGAAAGAGCCGCCAAGTTTCTAATGCCGTTTCCTGCAGTGGAACCATTGCATCCTCCCGTGTACAAAGAGCCTACCACAGTTGATATTCAGAAGTTCAACCAGGTACTCCAAGAGAAAGAAGAACTACGAAAATCCAACGAAGAGTTGGAGAAAGAGATTGCTCAACTCCGGAGCGAAAAGAACGAAGCCGTATTCACCTGCAAGAAGCAGACAGAACTGATCAACCACTTGGGTGCTAATCTGACCAAAGAGACTGATTCCAGATAACGTCTTGGGTTGGACCTGAAGGCAGTGCACAGCGTGTTGACCACCAAAAAACAAGATCTGGATAGGGTGTACCTGAAGTTATCCAAATACGAGACGTTGTGGAGCAACACCCTAGCCAAATACAAAGAGCGGGAAGAAAAGTTGAAGCAGCGAGTAGCCGAGCTAGAAGCCCATATTGAAATCAAGGACAAGAAAATAGAGGCTGAAGCCTCACTTCGACGCAACACTCAGTATAGATTGGTTAAGACCAAGGCGAATCTACAAGATTGTCAACTCCGAGCTGATGCTAAGAGGAGTAGGGTGGAAAACCGTTCTAAAGAAGGTTTTTATGGGGGCATTACCGAGAACCTCTCAGATACCATCAGGCAGAGGGATCTGCTGATCCAGGGTCTGCTCGCCCAGCCTGATCATCCCACTACGAAGAAGTTACTAGAGGATTTCCGTGCCTGTAGCCGCAATTGATCTCTTTGTATTTTCTTTGTACCTTTTATGCATTGATATGCTGATCACCACCAGGCCTGTTGGTTGGGGTCATACCTTGTTGCTTAAGTTGTATGTGATTACAGTTGTACACTACTCGCGCGGGTTTTTTAGATAAATATATGAGGATTTCTTTTCCATGATTGGATGTTAGACTTTATTTGTCTCTGAAACTAGGATTGGGGGGGGGGGGGGGGGAATCTCCCCAACGCACAGACACACGTTTGCATTCGCATGAATCATTTGCATAATGTAACAGCCCAAATTTCATTAAATAATTAATTATAGTAATTAATTGATTTAGTGGGATTTTATTAATGTTGGAAATTAATTTTATTAATTGGGATTAATAGAGAATTGAGAAAGAAATTGGAAGGAAGGAAAATGAAGGAAATATATAAGAGAGAAAGAAAAGAAAAGAAAGATAGAAAACATTTGGAAAGAAAGAGGAAAGAAGAAGAAAGGAGAGAAAGAGAAGAGAAGAAGAGGGAAAGTGGAAATCATCAAGAACCAACATCAAAGCTCCGATTAATCGAGGTAAGGGTGAGAAATGTTTCTATTTGATCATTGTATGATGTTATGTATGTTGGGTTGGGGTTTTGGTAGAGTTTTCATCACTTTCCAATTAGGGCAAAAGTTGGAATAATCGGTAGATTGATGATTTAATCGGTTGGAACTTGGAAATAATGCCGTAGAATAGTCGGGTAACATGAGGGTATGATGTTTGTACTGATTTTGTTGTGTGAGAAGTTGGATGATGGTGGATTGTGGAGGAGGAACAGAATAGGGTTCTGTTCTGCGCAGGTTCGCTGGCTCTCGCCAGGCGAGCGAAGGCGAAGCTTCGCCAGGCGAAGCCTAGCGAATGTTGGCGAATAATTATATTTAAGTCCCAGTAGACTTCGCTGGTGGGCTCGCCAGGCGAAGTGGGATGGCGAAGGTTCGCCCAGCGAAGGTGCTGGCGAATGGTGGCGAATGAAGTCAGTAGCTACTGACTTGGGCTCGCTGGGAAGTCTCGCCAGGCGAAGTCTAGCGAGTGTTCGCTGAGAGAGTTCGCCAGGCGAAGGCCAGGCGAAGGTTCGCTGCGAGGGTTCGCCAGGCGAATGAAGGCGAATGTGGCAGTATATTTTCTTTGCTGTGTTATCCAAATGGTGATTGTTTGGTTGATTCGCATATGTTTATACTTCTATGTTATGAATGAGTATGTGAACTATTACGATAACATGTGCTGTGGGTAGCCTTCGGGCGTGAATCCTAGAGTTGTGGATGTTTGATTGTTGTATGCAATTATGTAATGAGTATGCATGAGAACATTTTGAATATGTGTGCATAACTTATAATTGTATGATTGGTATTGTAATGAGAATACCTTGATTGTTGTGATAATTATAGATACATGGGAATACAATGAGAAATGTATGTGTATCGTCTAATGAATTGCGAGTGCATATATGTATGCGATTGTGGTATGAATGCATGGGAACATATGTGATATGTGTGCATCGTTGTTGAATATGATGATGTGTGAAATGAATACGTTGATAAATGTTTGATATATGTTGTATGTACAATCATTGTGTAATTCTTGAAGTGATGAATTATGTAAATGCATGAGATTAAGATGTCGGTCTTAAGTGCATTTGTTGTGGTTGATTGTACATGCATCATTTAGTCAAGAGGCAATGTCTGTTAGTTTCGTGGAAACTAGTGGCTTGTCCCAAACCTAGAAGTGTGGGTTTGAAGGCTTAGAGGACGGGCCTTTGTGGTTATCGGTCTAGAAGTGTGGACCCGGTTTAATGTAAAAACCGAAAAAAAGATAACGGGTTATCGGTCTAGAAGTGTGGACCCGGTTTAATGTAAAAACCGAAAAAAGATAACGAGAGTCGGTACCGCATTGCATGAGTTGCATCGAGTTGTTGAGTCACATTGATATATGACATATGCATGAAGTGATGCTTATGTGTGGATGATGAGATTGTGGAAATTGTAAGTGTATACATAATGTGGGAAGGCTTGTGGATATCCATGTTTGTATATATACATGTGTGGTAATATATATGACTAAGAGAATGAAGTGTGGTGAGAAATGTGAATATGTGTTATATGATTACCTATATATATATAATCTTATGCTTTGATTATTATGGTTATATTTCTCACCCTTCTGCTGTTTTATAATGCTCTATGAGGCATTGCAGATTAGGATGCTGGAGTCCTTTTGTGAAGAATAGTCTTCATTCTTTTGAGTCTACTGCTCTGATATGTAACACCGGGTAGTTAGACTAGTATAGTCATTCTTTTGTGATACATTGCGGTGTATCAGCTGATGTGGTTTTGTAATCTAACTGATATGATATATATTAAATTGGATAGCTTATGTGTACGTGAATTAATATTTGGAACTGATTAAATGATTTTACCTTCCGCTTAAATTGAAAATGTTACATATTTTATGGAGCAAATTGTGAAAGTGTTTTATTGGTGAAATTGTGGCATTCTTCTTTTATACCTGATTATAAAACCTTTTCACTCTGATAACTTGTATGTGCTTAATTGTTTTATATGCAATTATTTGGGGTATAGAAGGGGGTGTTACAATAGTGGTATCAGAGCAGGTCGGTCCGTCCGGCCAAGTTGTTAGAGTATTTTTTCCTGTGTGTTATTGATATGCGTGTGTTGCATTATCAATATTGGTTGTTCTTACGTGGTTCTGTTGCTGGAATTAGTAAGATGGTTGCAGGGAGGAACGACGAAGCGATTGCGGAGGCATTGACGAGATTGGCGGGGGCAATTGGGCAGAATCCTCCGGCCAATGTGAATGTGAGGAATCATGCTGATGATGGATTCCGTGCTTTGGGGAAATTCCAAAAGAATAACCCTCCGGTCTTCAAGGGAACTCATGAACCGGACAAGGCACAAATTTGGTTGAAAGCTGTGGAAAAGATTTTTCGAGTTATGAATTGCTCGGATGCACAGAAGGTGCAGTTTGGGACTCATATGCTCGAAGAAGAAGCTGAAGATTGGTGGGGTAATACTCGCCAAAGATTTGAGGAAGATGATATTGTGATTACGTGGGATTTGTTTAGAGAAACTTTTCTGGAGAAGTATTTTCCAGAGGATGTGCGGGGGAAGAAAGAGATCGAATTTCTTGAGTTGAAGCAAGGTAATTCGACGGTTGCTGAGTATGCGGCGAAGTTTGAGGAGTTGATCAAATTTTGTCCTCACTATAATACTGGTAATGCTGAGAGGTCTAAGTGCCTCAAGTTTGTGAACGGGTTGAGACCCGAGATTAGACAAGCTATTGGATATCAGGAAATCAGGCGGTTTTCTGAATTGGTTAACAAGAGCAGAATTTATGACGAAGACAGTAGGGCTAGGTCCAGCCACTACAAGAGTCTAAGTGACAAGAAAGGAAAGGGACAATTCAGAGGAAAACCTTACGTAACTCCTGTTGATAAAGGGAAACAAAAGGTTGGTTTTGGCAAGAAGCCAAGTGGGGGAGTTTCTACCCTGGTTAGGTGTTACACTTGTGGTGAAGCGGGGCATCGTGCTCCGGAGTGCAAAAGTGTTGAACCGAGGTGTTTTAAGTGTGGCAAGCCAGGCCACAAGGCTCTAGAGTGTAGAAGCGGTGCGGGCGTTACTTGCTATAACTGTGGTGAGCGAGGGCACATCAGTACCAAGTGCGATAAGCCGAAGAAGAATCAAGGGAGCGGGAAAGTGTTCGCTCTATCTGGATCTGAGACTGCTAGCGACGATCGATTGATCCGAGGTACGTGCTTCATTCATGGTACACCTTTGATCGCTATAATTGATACCGGAGCTACGCATTCTTTTATTTCTTTGGATTGTGTTAGAAGGTTAAATCTTGAGTTGTCTGTGATTGGTGGCGGTATGGTTATTGATACTCCTGCTATGGGTTCGGTAACTACACCGTATGTTTGCTTGAATTGCCCGTTGAGTATTTTCGGTAGAGATTTTGGGATTGATTTAGTGTGTCTTCATTTGGATCAACTTGATGTCATTCTTGGAATGAATTGGTTAAAATTCAATCGTGTGTATATTAACTGTTTTGACAAAACGGTTATTTTTCCCGATTCGGATGTTGAAAGAGATTTGTTTATGACGAAGAAACAAGTGAAAGAATCGGTGCAAGATGGGGCTAAGGTATTTATGCTTATGTCAACTTTGAGGACTAGTGAGAGTGAAGAGATTGAGGCTTTGCCCATTGTTAGAGATTTCCCGGAAGTATTCCCTGAAGAGATAAAGGATTTACCGCCGGAGCGAGAAGTGGAGTTTTCGGTAGATTTGATTCCTGGAACTAGTCCGATATCGATGGCTCCATATCGTATGTCGGCCTCGGAGTTAAAAGAGTTGAAGATTCAACTTGAGGATTTGCTTGAAAAGAGGTTTATTCATCCGAGCGTGTCACCGTGGGGTGCACCGGTCTTGTTGGTTAAGAAGAAAGAGGGTTCTATGAGGCTCTGTGTGGATTACAGACAGTTGAACAAGGTGACTATTAAGAATAAGTATCCACTTCCAAGGATTGATGATCTGATGGATCAGTTGGTTGGTGCAAGCGTGTTCAGCAAGATTGATTTGAGATCTGGGTATCATCAGATCCGTGTGAAAGCTGAGGATATTCAGAAAACGGCCTTTCGGACGAGGTATGGACACTATGAGTATTCCGTGATGCCATTTGGTGTGACTAATGCACCAGGTGTATTTATGGAGTACATGAATAGGATTTTCCATCCTTATTTGGATAAGTTTGTGGTGGTGTTTATCGACGACATCTTGGTTTATTCGAAGAGCGAAGGAGAGCATGCCGAGCATCTGAGGATTGTGTTATCTGTGCTGAGAGAGAAGCAGTTGTTCGCGAAGCTTTCTAAGTGTGAATTTTGGTTGAAGGAAGTTAGTTTCCTTGGTCATGTGATCTCGAGTAATGGTGTTGCGGTTGATCCGTCGAAGGTTGAAGCGGTGTCGCAATGGGAGACTCCGAAGTCAGTTTTTGAGATCAGAAGTTTTCTTGGTTTAGCCGGTTATTATCGGAAGTTTATTGAAGGATTCGCTAAGTTATCGTTGCCGTTGACGCAGTTGACTAGGAAAGGTCAAGCCTTTGTTTGGGACGCCAAGTGTGAAGCGAGTTTTCAAGAACTTAAGCGAAGGTTGACGACAGCTCCTGTTTTGATTCTGCCAAATCCGGAAGAACCATTCGTTGTGTATTGTGATGCTTCTTTGATGGGTTTAGGAGGTGTGTTGATGCAGAATAACCAAGTTGTGGCTTATGCTTCAAGGCAACTCAAAGTGCATGAGAAGAATTATCCGACGCATGACTTAGAGTTGGCCGCCGTTGTGTTCGTGTTGAAGCTTTGGAGGCATTATTTGTTTGGTGCGAGGTTTGAAGTGTTTAGTGACCACAAGAGTTTGAGGTATCTTTTTGATCAAAAGGAATTGAATGCAAGACAAAGAAGATGGCTTGAACTTTTGAAGGATTATGATTTTGGCTTGAACTACCATCCGGGTAAAGCGAATGTAGTAGCGGATGCATTGAGTCGGAAATCATTGTATATGTCGGCGTTGATGGTGAAAGAGTTAGAATTGGTCGAGCAATTTCGAGATTTGAGTTTGATATGTGAGAGAACTTCTTTTGGATTTAAGTTGGGTATGTTAAAGCTTACGAGTGGTATTTTGGACGAAATTCGAGAAGGACAGAAATCGGATTTGAGCTTAGTTGATCGGTTGACTTTAATCAACCAAGGCCAAGGTGGTGATTTTCGGATTGATGAGAATGGTATTATGAGATGTCGGGATCGAGTTTGTGTTCCAAATGTTGTTGAGCTGAAAAAGAGTATCCTTGAGGAAGGACATCGTAGCGGATTGAGTATTCATCCGGGTGCTACTAAGATGTATCAGGATTTGAGGAAAGTATTTTGGTGGCCTAGTATGAAGAAGGATATTGCGGAATTTGTGTATTCTTGTTTGACTTGCCAGAAGTCAAAGATTGAGCATCAGAAGCCATCGGGTTTGATGAAGCCGTTGTTTATTCCTGAGTGGAGATGGGATAGTATCTCCATGGATTTTGTATCGGGTTTGCCGAGGACGCCGAGTAATTTTGAGACTATTTGGGTTATCGTGGACAGGTTGACTAAATCTGCTCACTTTATTCCTATGCGTATGGATTACCCTTTGGAGAAGTTGGCTAAGTTGTATATTGAGAGGATTGTGTGTCTGCATGGTATTCCGTTAAGCATTGTTTCGGATAGAGATCCGCGGTTTACTTCGAGATTTTGGGAGAGCCTGCAGAGTGCTTTGGGTACTAAGTTGCGTTTGAGTTCAGCGTATCATCCTCAGACTGATGGTCAGACGGAGAGGACGATTCAGTCGCTTGAAGATCTTTTGAGAGCTTGTGTATTGGAAAAAGGAGGAGCTTGGGATAGCTACTTGCCTTTGATTGAGTTTACCTACAACAACAGTTTCCATTCGAGTATTGGTATGGCACCATTTGAGGCGTTGTATGGTAGGAGGTGTAGGACACCATTGTGTTGGTTCGAGTCCGGAGAGAGTCCGGTTGTTGGACCCGAGTTAGTTCAACAGACTACTGATAAGATTAAGATGATTCAAGAGAAGATGAGAGTTGCTCAGAGTCGTCAGAAGAGTTATTATGACAAGAGGAGGAAGGCACTTGAATTTCAAGAGGGAGATCATGTATTTCTTCGAGTCACTCCGATGACAGGTGTTGGTAGGGCACTGAAGTCGCGCAAGTTGTCGCCGCGTTTCATTGGTCCTTATCAGACTTTGCAAAGGATAGGAGAAGTTGCCTATCGTGTGGCTTTACCACCGTCGCTTGCTAATCTTCATGACGTATTCCATGTATCTCAGTTGAGGAAATACATTGCGGATCCGTCTCATGTAGTCCAAGTAGATGATGTGCAGGTGAGAGATAACCTGACTGTTGAGACATCACCTATGCGGATAGAGGATCGGAAATTGAAGCAGCTTCGAGGTAAAGAGATCGCTTTAGTGAAGGTCGCTTGGGGAGGACCGGCTGGTGGAAATGTTACTTGGGAGCTTGAGAGTCGGATGAAGGAGTCTTATCCAGAACTGTTTGAACCAGGTAACATTTTCGAGGACGAAAATTCCTAAAGTGGGGGAGGGTTGTAACAGCCCAAATTTCATTAAATAATTAATTATAGTAATTAATTGATTTAGTGGGATTTTATTAATGTTGGAAATTAATTTTATTAATTGGGATTAATAGAGAATTGAGAAAGAAATTGGAAGGAAGGAAAATGAAGGAAATATATAAGAGAGAAAGAAAAGAAAAGAAAGATAGAAAACATTTGGAAAGAAAGAGGAAAGAAGAAGAAAGGAGAGAAAGAGAAGAGAAGAAGAGGGAAAGTGGAAATCATCAAGAACCAACATCAAAGCTCCGATTAATCGAGGTAAGGGTGAGAAATGTTTCTATTTGATCATTGTATGATGTTATGTATGTTGGGTTGGGGTTTTGGTAGAGTTTTCATCACTTTCCAATTAGGGCAAAAGTTGGAATAATCGGTAGATTGATGATTTAATCGGTTGGAACTTGGAAATAATGCCGTAGAATAGTCGGGTAACATGAGGGTATGATGTTTGTACTGATTTTGTTGTGTGAGAAGTTGGATGATGGTGGATTGTGGAGGAGGAACAGAATAGGGTTCTGTTCTGCGCAGGTTCGCTGGCTCTCGCCAGGCGAGCGAAGGCGAAGCTTCGCCAGGCGAAGCCTAGCGAATGTTGGCGAATAATTATATTTAAGTCCCAGTAGACTTCGCTGGTGGGCTCGCCAGGCGAAGTGGGATGGCGAAGGTTCGCCCAGCGAAGGTGCTGGCGAATGGTGGCGAATGAAGTCAGTAGCTACTGACTTGGGCTCGCTGGGAAGTCTCGCCAGGCGAAGTCTAGCGAGTGTTCGCTGAGAGAGTTCGCCAGGCGAAGGCCAGGCGAAGGTTCGCTGCGAGGGTTCGCCAGGCGAATGAAGGCGAATGTGGCAGTATATTTTCTTTGCTGTGTTATCCAAATGGTGATTGTTTGGTTGATTCGCATATGTTTATACTTCTATGTTATGAATGAGTATGTGAACTATTACGATAACATGTGCTGTGGGTAGCCTTCGGGCGTGAATCCTAGAGTTGTGGATGTTTGATTGTTGTATGCAATTATGTAATGAGTATGCATGAGAACATTTTGAATATGTGTGCATAACTTATAATTGTATGATTGGTATTGTAATGAGAATACCTTGATTGTTGTGATAATTATAGATACATGGGAATACAATGAGAAATGTATGTGTATCGTCTAATGAATTGCGAGTGCATATATGTATGCGATTGTGGTATGAATGCATGGGAACATATGTGATATGTGTGCATCGTTGTTGAATATGATGATGTGTGAAATGAATACGTTGATAAATGTTTGATATATGTTGTATGTACAATCATTGTGTAATTCTTGAAGTGATGAATTATGTAAATGCATGAGATTAAGATGTCGGTCTTAAGTGCATTTGTTGTGGTTGATTGTACATGCATCATTTAGTCAAGAGGCAATGTCTGTTAGTTTCGTGGAAACTAGTGGCTTGTCCCAAACCTAGAAGTGTGGGTTTGAAGGCTTAGAGGACGGGCCTTTGTGGTTATCGGTCTAGAAGTGTGGACCCGGTTTAATGTAAAAACCGAAAAAAAGATAACGGGTTATCGGTCTAGAAGTGTGGACCCGGTTTAATGTAAAAACCGAAAAAAGATAACGAGAGTCGGTACCGCATTGCATGAGTTGCATCGAGTTGTTGAGTCACATTGATATATGACATATGCATGAAGTGATGCTTATGTGTGGATGATGAGATTGTGGAAATTGTAAGTGTATACATAATGTGGGAAGGCTTGTGGATATCCATGTTTGTATATATACATGTGTGGTAATATATATGACTAAGAGAATGAAGTGTGGTGAGAAATGTGAATATGTGTTATATGATTACCTATATATATATAATCTTATGCTTTGATTATTATGGTTATATTTCTCACCCTTCTGCTGTTTTATAATGCTCTATGAGGCATTGCAGATTAGGATGCTGGAGTCCTTTTGTGAAGAATAGTCTTCATTCTTTTGAGTCTACTGCTCTGATATGTAACACCGGGTAGTTAGACTAGTATAGTCATTCTTTTGTGATACATTGCGGTGTATCAGCTGATGTGGTTTTGTAATCTAACTGATATGATATATATTAAATTGGATAGCTTATGTGTACGTGAATTAATATTTGGAACTGATTAAATGATTTTACCTTCCGCTTAAATTGAAAATGTTACATATTTTATGGAGCAAATTGTGAAAGTGTTTTATTGGTGAAATTGTGGCATTCTTCTTTTATACCTGATTATAAAACCTTTTCACTCTGATAACTTGTATGTGCTTAATTGTTTTATATGCAATTATTTGGGGTATAGAAGGGGGTGTTACACATAACAGGTACCTCGAGCTGTTTTTCTAACCCTCTGTTGATACAGGTTGTTTCAGGATTGTCTCAGGTTGATCCGAGCAATGGAACTGGTTCAAGCGGAGCTGAGAGAGGTCTGAGGCCAGATGGGGCAGTTCATGAGGGACATGCAGATGCTTAGAGAGGAGAACTAGCAGTTGAAGGCTCAGGTAAGCTTGATCATGGAGGTACTAAGAGGCATGCTCCGAAAAGAAAGCGATCAAATGCCCGACACTACGGCAAAGATGCTTGCTCCACTTGTGTCTGTGGGGCCTATACCCAGGAATGATAGGCTCAAGAGATCCTCTGCGCAGCATGGAACTCAAGAGTTTGCCCTTCAGCGGCCACGTCCAGTTTCTTAGGATAACCCTAGAAGACAGAGGATGAAGCTACCTGACAGAATCCTTGACCCAATCCCTTTGGATTATGCTCAGTTGGTGCAACTCTTGCTCCTACTTCGAGTGGTTGAACCTCGAACTTTGGCTCCCTTGACAGGGATGCCTCCACCAGGCTACGATGCGGGCGCCCATTGTGAGTTCCACTCCGGAGCACCGAGGCATAGCATAATGAACTGTAGAGCTTTTAAGCATCATGTTCAAGACCTGCTAGACTCGAAAGCCATTGAGTTTGTGTCAGGCGGCATGAAGGTATCAGGAATTGATATTCCTATTCCCCCACGTGAAGTTGTAAGAGGTCCAAGGTACATCCTGGAGTCGTGGGAGTCTGAATCCCCTTTCCCGCAACAGTTGTCGGTTCCTGGGCCCAATCTGAGGATGACAAGGCCTGAGTGTAAGGAATGTCTCGGCCAGAGTCAGCGGTCTTATCGTCATCCGCCACGTCAGTATGCTAGATGAAGGCCAAGGAAGCTAGAGAGGAATTTCGCTCAGTTACCGGTATCGTACAGTCAGTTATTGCCAGATTTGATCGGAAGAGGATTGGTTGTTCCGAAGAAGATTAATCCAGAGATTCCACCGTACCCGCCAGGTTTTGATGTCAATGCCCGCTGTGATTACCATGATGGGGCACGGGGACATTCGCCGGAAGACTGCAAGGTGCTTCGAAGCCAAGTTCAGACTCTGCTGGATTCCAACAGGATCTCGATCACGCCTTAGGGTGTTCAGGTTAATGAATTTCCTTTATCCAGCCAAGTGGGGGGTATCAGTTCATGGTGTGGGAGAGTTCACTGAGAGCAGATGTTCAGAGGAGTATCCGGATTACTTCGACGATCAATTCTGAAGATGGCCCCTCAGCAACAAATAAGTGAGAAAGCCCAGTTCCCTGAAAACTGGCGATCTGCATTTTATCATGTCATTTCTGTACACTTGTAGTTTCTTTCCTGTTAGAATTGCAAATTTCATTTGTAAAGCACGTTGTTTTTCAATTGATATTGATAATGAAATAAATATGCATGTTTTGAACCAATCCATTCGTGTTCACTCTATTGCTTTCTTTTATTTCAAATGTTTGTTTAAGCGGAATCCGGGGAGGATGGAGAAATCCAATGATGCGTAAGCTTCCGATGCTATGCTTTTGAATAAAAAACCTGGTGATGATGTACAGGCATTGTTTCAATCCACAAACACCGGAGATATAAGGAAGATAGTCCCTTGTCAACCCCTTTGAGCCTAGTAGTAAGAGTTTCTTTCTGAAGATGGAAAACCCTTAATCTTAACCCGGGGCAGGGTAGGTGTCAGTTAATTTGACCAAGCGTTCAAATTACAAAAGGAGTGTCCGTTCGAGGATCAATCGCACCGCTATAGGTCGTACCTTAAAAAACCATGATGGTTAAACCTGGCCGATCAGGAGTGAAACAATCACAATCTCTTCAAAAAGTCATACGAGCTGATGCCATATGATTTGTTCAAAAAAAAAGAAAAAAGAATCGAGAGAAAGAGCCCGCTAAGTTGAATCTTGAAAACAAGCGACTTAGGCAAAAATCAGGGTACCTCGCTGGACTTTAAAATCGAAGAAACTCAAAAGAGTTAGTCCAAGAAAAAGTTAGGGATCGAAAAAACGAAAAGACGAAAACGATTACGAAAGAAAAATCCTCAAAAAGAACAGAATCGTGTGGCTACCGGTGCCCAAACACAGACGGAAAGCGAGTGACGGTCACTCCGAAAACTTGTGGTTTCCTAAACCTTCACTCCTGTCATACAACCTGTGAAAGGTGAATGCTAAGGTTGAATTAGCTGAACGTAGGATTGGAGAACATTAAGGAGAATGGGTGGGTTAAAATGAATTTTGAACCTTTATCTTTTCTTTCATGAACCGTGAACCTGACCACGTTACAACCTTTAAAAGACCTAATTGAAATAGGTTTATTTCGAAAGCATACTTCGGTAAAGATCGCATCGGAACTGACTCCTAGATAGGATTCCCATTACAACTTTGTATTGATGTTGACATATTAATGAATGATTTCATACATTTTATGTCATAAAATTTTTTCCAGTGAACAGGAATGGATTTTCAAAACTGCCATATGCATTGCATTTGATATGTCTTTTATGCAGAACAATTTGTTTTACTAGGGAGTAAGCGCTTAACAGCGGGAAAGTTTCCACGATGGAAAAATTTGAGCGTGACAGAATGCAGAATGCCATAATATTCCGGTGAACCGGGGCAAGCTATGTCAAACGATCACGGCATGGGAATTACTCATCCAGAAGTCAGTAATCTGGGGCAATCAGGTCGAGATTTGATGAATCTCTCGCGGCCAAGGGTACTACTCCCCACAGATCGACCCACGAGGGGAATAGTCAGGACAAGACTGGGGAAGGCCACCCCGAGAGCGCCGAAGCTATCCTTATACTGAAGGTGATTAACTTGAAGCACCTTTGTAGAGGTTCAAGCGCTAAAGCCGTTCATGTTAAACCACCAGAGGCCAGAGGTCTCAGGTTTCCTTTCGAGAGGATGTTACGAAGATCCCACAGGATGGGGCAAAATCTGAAAGCGAAGGAGCCGTTCCTCTCCGCATCCACAGAGTTTATCGAGAGTTGTTATAGATTCTAGGGCAAGCCATTTCGAGTTCGTTTCATGGCATGTTTTTCTAAGCAGGATGATTCCTTCTTCCCTAGCAAGTTCAGCAGTGTTTCCCCATGGAGTCTGAACGTGAGACTGTGAGCATTGATATGTCTCCCCAAGCGGAGATAGATTCTCCCCAATCAGATGTATCCTAGGCAGGATCATCATTTCCCCAGCTGAGTCATACGCTGAAGTGTATACTCGTTCCTAGCAGCGGGTCAGTAAGCGGTTTTTCGTAGAAGACTATTCGCAAGTGTTCAGCTTCCGATAGTTCAGACTAAAGTCTCCAGCGGAATTGAAATTCCCCGCAGAGTTGTATTCTCCCCGGCAGGTAGGATTTATTCCAGCATCCGGTTGCCTATCCTCAGCCGAGTTTGCAGTTCCCCAAGAGAGCCGAGTCCTTGGAAGCCGTTCAAGCCATTGTTGGTTTTCCCCAGAAGATAATGTTGAATAGTTGATGTTGTACTTTCCCATCGGAGTCCGTGTCTCCAGGAAGATTCTATCTGCGAAGGCCGTGCAGTTTATTTCTGTGATTGACATCGTTTCCTCAGCCGTTTTTGGTTTGTACACCCAGTTGAACAAGTACAGGTTCTCGTAGAACTTTTTTCCCCTGCAGAAATTCGACTGAAGTTCGTTTCCCCAGGTTAAGTCCAGTTGAGATTGGTGTGATTTCTTCTCCACAGCAGGATGACTCCTCCCCTCTTCCAGAGTGGCTCTTTCTCCTTGACAGGAGGATTCTCCCTTCAGCATTTATTTTGTTGGTGGGGTCGTAGCATTTTGCATTATTGCATAGCATTTACCCTAAACGCGTAGCATTTCCACTGTGTGGAGCATTGCGCCATCATCAAACGTATGCATGTGAAACATGAGCTAGGTCGTTACCGTTCTTGTTTTGCATGTGTTCCTCCGCAGAATGGTCTGCTCAAGATGATTCTTGAAGTCCTCAACAAAGTTGTTCGCTTAAGATGATTCTTAAAATCCCCAGTGGAGTCAGCGAAGTTGTTTGCTTAAGATGATTCTTAAAATCCCCAGTGAAGTCGCCGGAGTTGTTTGTTCAGGATGATTCTCGAAATCCTCGGTGGAGTTGTTTGTTCATGATGATTCTTGAATTCCTCAGCAGAGTTTATTTGTCCAGAATGATTTCTGAATCCTCAAAGCAGAGTTACTTGATAGTTCTCCAGAATCCCCAACGGAGATGTGTCATCCCCTAGCAGGTTTTAAACAGAGAAGTTGAAACTTCCTTGAAGACTTGATGATTGAAGTCCAGCAGCAGTGCCAAACTCCTCCTGACTTACTGATGAAGTCCGACTGCGATGTCAAAGCAGTTCTCCCAGCTGACGCGGAGTTCTTGACAGTAAAAGATTGTATATCCTTATTGGTCTGTGATTGGTTAAGGATTCTATCCTCCTGACTTACTGATGAAGTTTAACTGCGATGTCGAAGCAGTTCTCTAAGCTGACGCAGAGTGCCTGGCGGCAAAAGATTGAATATCCTTATTGGTTCATGATTGGTTAAGGATTCTATTTCCGGCTTACTGACGAAGTCCGGCTGACGCCCGAGAATTTCTTTGAATGCCCGACGGCATAAATAACTTGATTGTTAAAAAGTTCCTAATGACCTGATGAGTCCCGAGGAATTCTTCTGCCGCCGTGCCGCAGAATGCCTGACGGCAATATCATCTATGTATCACCAGTTACCATGTAACCAGTGATCCCTTGATGACTTGAGGAAAAAGCTGCAGCGAATCTGATGATCATCCTAACGAAGATTTGAGACTAGTCGCTCACTAGCCAGTTACCGTGTAACCGGTGATCCCTTATTGACTTACTGATGAAGTCCGACAAAGATATTGTCGACGTTCCTAGCGACATGACGAGTCCATAGGCGACGATAAGGAATTCTTCTGCAGTGGGGCAGAATGCCTGACGGTAAAACCAGCCATCCTTCACTAGTTACCGTGTAACCAGTGACCCCTTATTGACTTACTGATGAAGTCTGACAAAGATATTGTCGATGTTCCTAGCGACGTGATGAGTCCATAGGCAACGATAAGGAATTCTTCTGTTGTGGCGCAGAATGCCTGACGGCAATATCAGCCATACTTCACCAGTTACCGTGTAACCGGTGATCCCTTGATGACTTGAGGACGAAGATCTACAGCAAAATCAGACGATCATCCTGATGGAGATTTGAAGTTAATCATGCACCTCAGTTTCCGAAGATTTGTCCACATCAGAGTATCATTTACTCATGCGGTTGGCAAATTTCTGGATTTATTGGTATTCAACCGTCTTTTACCTTGATTGTCTGAGAGCCGTTCGCTTCTCACCCAGTCAGGTCCAAGCCGTTTGAATAGGGGCAGCTGTTGCACCCCAAAATTTGCCTAACCTTGCTTCATCTAGTTTGTGTTTCATTGCATTCATATTAGCATGATCATCTGCATTTCATTGACATGTATGCAGGAGATCAAGAGGTATGACTACCAATAGATGGCTACAAAAGGCTATGAAGCTAGCTAAGAGGGTTATCCAAGTGCTCAAGGGTTGATATCCTCACCAGAGAAGTCTAAGATCCTCAGAGAGAGTGGTTGAAACCAAATGTGTATATATCCTTACTTGAGAGTTGTGGGAAAGCCATCAGATGACTCTGAAGCCATAAAGTTGGACTTGAGACCTTGAGAGAGCTCATTAGAAGGGTTGAAGTTCATTTTTAAGCCTAGACATATCAATATGCAAAGGATATGAAGATACAACTAAGATTGGTACAACTAGGGTTTCATCTGGTCAACCTTAGGATAACTGATGATTTGAAGAAGGTTTAGACCTAATTCAAGAGCCATGTGATCATGGATTGATGTATTTAGATGCCTAAGGAATGATTCCAAGGTCAACTCATCATGAATTAAGAGTGTGAGAAGTTCCTAAGCTAGGGTTGCTATGCTTGACAGTGTAAAATCTCCTGGTTTAGTTCCTAACTTCAAGACCATTTAACTCAAGATGTGATTTTCATCTCACCTTGACCCTAACATGATTGTTGTAGAGCGTGAGCATAGCTTTAATTTGAGTACTAGAAGTCCTTGATAGGGTTTATAGAACTCAAGTTATGAGCCAGACAAGTTACAGGTCATCTGAGGCATGTGAAACTCAAGATGAAACGCAGAGTTTCATTAAATGAAACTCTGGGCCTTTAAGCAGTTCGCTAATTACACCCCCACCAACGTAGGGCCCAATACCAATATACGCGTAACAGTTGCTTCCAACACCCCCTAGCCATTTCCCTTGATACATGAAATGCTGAGTTTTGAAACTCAGCTGGGCCCAATCCCAGCGCATTCTTATTTGCACCCCATTGTGCAGGCCCAATGTAAATAACACGTAGAAATAAAGCTAATTGCACCCACCTGCGCTCTCCATTTTAATTCATATTTCTTTTTATTTCATATGGTTGCTTGTTTGTTTTAATTCATAGAAAAATATTAAATGAGCTCAATAAATCATGACAAAAATACTGGATGATATTTGAGAATGTGTAGAAAATGGTCATATTTTTTAATTGCAATTTCAATTCTTTTTCAATTAATTTTGTATTTTTCTTTTATGTGCTTTTCCATGAACAGAAATAATGCCATGTTAGTTTCTAGAATTTTGTTTCCATATCAATGCTTGGATTTAATCTCTGATTTTTTGCATGGTAAATATTGACACATTGTTGGATATTGTATGATTTTTCTTACATTTTTTGGATGATTCTAAGTAGGAGTTTGAGATAGATCTTTAGGAGCATTCCTTGATGGATCCCCTTTAGTACACTCTTTGGATTTAGATTTTATTTGAACCTTTAGGATTAGGTTTGGCCCCTGATTTTTGTACCATAGATCCCAAACTCATATAGGGTAATGTAGGATTTTCCTTGAGATTTGTATAATTGATTTTCTATTAGTTCTCCATTTTACAATTTACTTGTAGTTTAGGTGACCCTAACTAGGATAACTTCATAGATTAACCCTGTAAGTGACCATTAGATGATTCTAAGTTTCATATCCTTTATTGATAGAATAATAATTAGGTAGATACCTCATTAGAGCCTTGATAGAGCTTTTGATTCCCCTAGTCTAGGTGATCCTTGTGGCTAGTTTGTAGGGTTTCTTAGAAGTTGATGTCTTGCCTTCTTTCCCCTATGTGATTTCTTCCTTGGGCTTTGCCCTACCCTCTTTATCCAAGTCTTGAAGAGGAGCCCTCTTGGGAGAGCCTAATCCTTCCTTTGGTTGGATTATGTGCATTCCTCAAGAGGTTGAGCCTTGAATTGACATTCCCCATTATAGTACATTCCTTTGGTTTGTACTATCTTTCCCTTCAAAGTCTTGATGAGGAGCCCTTCTGGGAGAGCCTAATCCTTCCTTTGGTTGGATTCTAGGCGTTCCTCAGGAGTTTGAGCCTTGAATTGACATTATTGGCATGGTATATTCCCTTGGTTTATATACTGTCATCCATCTCCAAGTCCTTTTCTTGGGATCCCTCTTGGGAGAGCCTAATCCTTCCCTTGGTTGGATTCTGTGCATTCCTCAACAGGTTGAGCCTAAGATAGATATTCTGTGTTGATACACTTAAACCAGTCACCTTAGGTTGATATTTAGGACTAATACCCAGTTTTCTATCCTATTGACATAGGATCCCTCTTAGGAGAGCCTAATCCTTCCCTTGGTTGGATTCTGTGCATTCCTCAAGAGGTTGAGCCCATGATGGACTCTGGTGATTGATAAACCTCCAACCTGATGTAGCCTGGGATGACTCCCCTGTTGCTCATTATGGTTTCTCTCCCTTGTTTGACAGTGCTTGATGCATTAGAATAGGCTCATGTCTAGATTACTTTAGGCTAGGAGCATGACTGCTTAGAGGTTGAGTGGGTCTCTCTCTGCTTGTTTGCATTAAGGGTTGAGGTGATCCTCCCCTTGCTTGTGTGTGTTTTTCTTTTTATCGGTGTGTTTGCATTAGAGGTTGAGTCTGTCTCCTTCAGCTTGTCTGTTTTGACTGTTTTCTTTTTGCTTGATTTCTAAGAGGTTGAGTGAGTCTCCCTCTGCTTGTATTGCTTCATTGCATGTGCATCTTTACTGTTTTCTTCTGTTTATCTGTTTTGCTGATGTCTAGCTGATGCTTTGTCTGTTTTCTGTATCCCATTGACATGATCCTCTAGGAGTCTCACTTCCTTTGATAAGGAAGTGATGATAGAACTTTAGGTTGAAACCTATGCATGATAACGTCTGGGAGTTCCCCGTTTCAAACCTCAACCATAGGATGAATCCTTGGCATGACAACATTAGGACTTGACAGTTTCCCCGTAGAGTTTGTTCTCTTCTCTCTTTAAAACAACAGTAAAAAAACGTAATAAAGGCAAGTTAATACAAGCGCGTTATGAGCCTTAAGCTACTTGGGTAATGATAATTGAGCGGTCTCCTCTCAATCGTCTAGAGTGTTTAGTATACGTCCTTTGGACGATATGCAACGCATTCGTTCCCAGGTCATAGTCTCTAGAGCTGTACAAACTACAGACAACCATAAAAAATACTTCTTCCGTAAAAGACAGAAAACAAACTTCAAACCTTTTTGCCCCGTGGGCCCATAACTCAAGGAAAACTTTTCTGAAGAAAAGAGTGTTGTTAACTCTCAGTTCTACCGCAAATGATAACGCACGAGTCTCTGATGAGCAAGCTGCATACACCAAACAGCTGGAACTGTTTGTTAACCCTACTCGGAAAAACAGATGAATCTGAAACCCCCGTGATCCGTATTATCTCGAACTACGTAAGCTCTGATCTCTCATATCTGTTGAGAGTATGTAGGCACAATACTGACGTATTGGCGAGCCACCTTCCCCGTAACCCGTAGTTAGCCGAACTACGTTGACTCTGATTTCTCGTTCTCTGATGAGAATACGTAGGCATAAAGCGCGATGCTTTGCCGAGTCATTTTTCTTTTCTTTTCAGACCGGCCTTGATAGGTAGAGAGATAAAACCAACCCGTCGGATAAACACAACAAGCGTGGATCCCATCGAGTACGATGGACGTGAGGGGTGCTAATACCTTCCCCTTGCGTAACCGACTCCCGAACCCAGACATGGTTGCGATGACCTTGTCTTATACCTTTTCGTCAGGTTTTTCCGATCATTTCCTTTCCCGTTCTGAGGGATAAATAACGAATGGTGGCGACTCTTCTGTTTTGCCGACACCTCATTTTCGCGGTAGCGACAACAGTTCTCGGTGTGATGTCTTAGGCTGCCTTCCCATGACAGTGTTGGCTATTTTGAGACGATAAGGCTCCGGTAACAGGTTCATATGGCCGACTTCTTTAAGGATATCTCCCTTGCTTGCATTCAATGAGGTGAGGTCTCTGTCTGACTCATATGATTATCTGTATGGTCTGGGAGCATGTTGCTCGCACATAGCTACTTGAGGATACTCCTTTCTCCTGTTCAACGCCTCTTCCTTGCTCTTTGTCTTTGCGCTGTTGTCCCAGACTCTTTTTCTCTTGGTTACTTTATTTTCCTTTGATGTAACACTCAGCCCGAGCAGTGTTCTCGTCCATGCTGATAGCCGGCTTCATAGCTAACGACTCATTGAACTGTCTGACTCGTAATCCATGTTGAAAAGCTCCCACAAAAATTTTCTGGTTTGGATGAGATACTTTGAGGGTTCCTCATTAAATCGAGCCAAGTACTCACGTAGTGATTCTGACTGTTTCTGTCGAACACTAAATAGTGTGGTCGTGGACACCTTCCGGCACTTGATAGCCGAGGAAGGCTCATGTACCATCTTAGAGCTACATCCTTAAAGGTACCGGCCATGAGCTTCCACTTCAGTAATCCGAAGGGGCAACTATGACATCTGATTGTTAATGGCAATAACATGCTCTTGAGGATCTTCCTTCCCATCATAAGAGGTTAGTGATGATGCTTTAAATTTTTCTGAGACGTGGTCATCCCATATCTCTTGAGAAAGAGGTTGTGGCTCGAGAACCTCCTCCTCATGGTTGCCGTTAGCCTGACTTTGTTGTTGCAGAACTTGTATGATGTATTGTAGCGTCTCATTTTGCTGACGCATGGCCTCCGTCATGGCTAGCAGTTGAGCCATGTTTGGAAGATCTCCTTCAGAGGACCTGTTGTTAGTGTAAGGTGTGGCCTAGGAGAGTTTTACCTAGGTCCTACGGTGGGCGCTAAATATTCTAGCCAAAAATGGGATACACCAAAAGTGCTAATTCCCCTTGTTGGATAAGAAGAACTACACTGTCTATATTGTGAGGGATATTTGAGGATTTGAGAGTTACACTTGTGTTGTGTATTGTCTCAAGATGATTGTGTCTTGCTTAACTCTCATGCGGGAACCCCTTTTATAGTTTTCCATTAAGATATGCCATTAAGAGAAGTCTCTTGGCCTTTTAACATTACATGGTCATCATTGATGTAACTCCCCTTCATGAATGTAGGCTTTCAAGCTCTGGTAACGTCCGCATTGATGCGCAATTGTTGGTATGCCGGTTGAGCTCATGTCCAACGTAAGTACCGAGTTGATGGGGTCTGTACTCGACTTTGTAGGAGCTCGGCTGATGAGAGTCGGGTTATATAACCGATCTAGGTTATAGGAGATACTTGCCTAGCTCTCTGCATTGCTCGACCTTTTTTGCTATCGTAATCTAATTCATACTTAATCTTGTCCGACTACAAAACTCAGCTTAAAATATATTTGACATGTACAATAATAATTTTAAAAAGTATTTTATTTATCAGGAGCCTATTTTAAAATTTTAGAACAACGCCTATATATTATTTGAGTCGACTTTGTTAAATATGTACAAACTTATGCACAATTAGTTGATGCACTCACCAAACCACCTCCAATAACCATGTTTTCTCATTTTTGAAGCAAAACTATATATTATTTGGGTCGACTCTGTTAAACATGTACAAACTTATGCACAATTAATTGATGCACTCACCAAACCACCTCCAACAACCATGTTTTCTCATTTTTGAAGCAAAGTTGTTTTGTTCAAACCACCGTTATCTTTATGGGGTATATTAGAAGAGAGTTTGTAGATGTATGATGATAAACTATGCATGAGTATGTTGAGCTATGTACATGTCCATGTTAAGTAGTTAGTTAGGTGAATAACTAATTTTGGGTTACTTACAACCGTCTCAAACAAGCATAGTGTATATAAGGATGCTACCACTTATAATACAAACTAACTGAATAATACACAAAGCAAAGCTTGCATACATTGGTGTAGCTCTCAAATTCAAATTTCTTCATGAAAAAGTAATCTCTCTAACATATATAATTTCGGTCATTGAAATTACATAGTTAAGATAATTCAATTTCCCAACATTAAAAAAAAGAAAAATGAAAAATTAATCACCAAAACCGAAGACCGTTGTCAATAGTTTTAATTAGAACTAACTTCAAACATTAACTAAAAACTAACTCCATTTTGAGAACTTAAGACACCAAATTGTTTACTTGATTGCTATAATTTGTATCTAGACTATAATTGATATAAGATTCTAATTGATTTTTTTCTCAACAATGACATGTGATACATGCAATACCATTAGCAACATGGAAGCAAAACTACACTCCATGGTAATTATTTAATCCTAATTGTGTGCATGTTTTCCATTGGCAAGTTGTCACCCGCACTATAAAAAAAGTTAAGCTAAATCAATATAATTTTAGTTGGTTGATGATGCTACCATCCTATTATTATGTTATAATTAATCATATCATCATAAAATGTCCCCATGACTTTGCTATTATACAATATTTTCATTCTTTAGTTGTAGGCAGGCCCTTGCCAAAGGTTTGAATGCATGGCTACATTATCTTGTCTTTATGCAATGGGTCGGTTCTTCTAATTTATTATAAATTAGAAAGATCTTTATTTTTAATAATAATTGGAACAAAATATCTACTTGAGAAAAAAAATCTATGGTATAATGAATAAATTATTAATGTTGCGAGCTAATCATAATAGTTTCGTTTTATTAAAAATTGAGACTAAAAGTATAACACGAATACTCCTCAAATTAATGAGACAAATTTTTTAACTAACAAATTTACAAGACATCTAAAACATACAATATATCGTAATTACAATAGTATTGACTTAATGTCAACTACGACATTTACACATCTAATCCACTCACTCGTATCATATCTGAAAGTCTTAAAAATTATTACTCCTAACTATCTGCATATGCAGTAGTCATTATAAAGGGGGGAAAAAAATTCAGAGAATGATTATAGTGTTCCCAGAAAATAAGGGATTTTTTACTCCAGTGCCACCTTTTGAAAAAAAAAATCCCAAAATACCCCATTTTGAAAATTATTTACCAATATGCCCCCTTTCTTGTATGGGCTCGTCCATTCGTTGGACCAACACCCTAAGCCCACTACATGCTCGCCCATTGGAAGGACGAGCTAGTGGAGATTATTTAGCAAGCATGAGCTCGTCCATTGGAAGGACGAGCATGTGGTAGTTTTGATTTTTTTATTTTTTTTTTCTGAATTATATTTATGTATTATTGGATTTATTTATTTAAACATTTAATATTTATTTATTATAAGTAATAATAAAATAATAATATAAAATTTAATAAATAATAAAATTTTATTTTTTTTAATTCTTAATTTTATGTATATTTATTTTTTAATACATTATTTATTTATTTATTTATGAATTGTAAATAATAAAATTACTAATGTTTATTTTTATAAATAATAAAATTACTAATTTTAATTTTTATAAATAATAAAATTTTAATGTTAATTTGAATAAATAATAAAACTTTAAGTATAATTAATACGAAAAATAATGTTAATTTTTTTTTGAAAAATAAATTATTAAATAGTCATTGATTAAGAATTAAATGAGTATAAATAATTTGTTATAAATAAATTATTGTTTTGTATAACTAAATTAGATGAGTATAAATAATTAAATAATTATATTGTATACGAATAAAAAATAATGAATACAGAGTCTCGGTTACTGAATGACCGAGCTCAAACGTTATTTTTTTTTTATAAATAAGTGTGTTGCTCATCACCATTCAGAAAATTGACACGAATGATACTTGGTGATGAGCAACACACTTATTTATAAAAAAAAAATAACGTTTGAGCTCGGTCATTCAGTAACCGAGACTCTGTATTCATTATTTTTTTATTCGTATACAATATAATTATTTAATTATTTATACTCATCTAATTTAGTTATACAAAACAATAATTTATTTATAACAAATTATTTATATTCATTTAATTCTTAATCAATGACTATTTAATAATTTATTTTTCAAAAAAAAATTAACATTATTTTTCGTATTAATTATACTTAAAGTTTTATTATTTATTCAAATTAACATTAAAATTTTATTATTTATAAAAATTAAAATTAGTAATTTTATTATTTATAAAAATAAACATTAGTAATTTTATTATTTACAATTCATAAATAAATAAATAAAAAATGTATTAAAAAATAAATATACATAAAATTAAGAATTAAAAAAAATAAAATTTTATTATTTATTAAATTTTATATTATTATTTTATTATTACTTATAATAAATAAATATTAAATGTTTAAATAAATAAATCCAATAATACATAAATATAATTCAGAAAAAAAAAAAAATCAAAACTACCACATGCTCGTCCTTCCAATGGACGAGCTCATGCTTGCTAAATAATCTCCACTAGCTCGTCCTTCCAATGGGCGAGCATGTAGTGGGCTTAGGGTGTTGGTCCAATGAATGGACGAGCCCATACAAGAAAGGGGGCATATTGGTAAATAATTTTCAAAATGGGGTATTTTGGGATTTTTTTTTTCAAAAGGTGGCACTGGGGTAAAAAATCCGAAAATAAGACCAATATTTAAACACGACACAACCCATACTAAAACCTCATTGGCTTGTGGATTACTAAAGTATAAAAAGTTGAAAAGCTAAAGAAACATGATGATAGATAGATCATAATTTTAGAACACGACAAGACATTCCACTAAGTCAAAGATGAGCTAAGATTTTGTTGTACGATATTAACCAACATAAGAGTTAGTTTTTTGAACAACTAAACTTAAACAACTTTTTTTCATTGTTAGCATATTTTAAATATGAGAAATGATAGGGTGACAACAATTTTAACACCTATGCCCTATATTCATAGGGTACAATATACTTTTTTCTTTTATTTATTATTTTTACAAAAATTAGAATTTGTGCCAACTAAAATTAAAGCTTTAGGTGCTAAGGTGTATGCATAAGGTGTCACAAAGTCAGTGTAAATATAGCATTACTTTTTAAATATATGGTTGATCATATTATATTGATAGGATATTCAACATCAATATGGAATTTGAAATTCATTACAAATATTCCTAGCAATTAACTAAAAACTTACCATTATTCAACCATAAATCATAACAAATTTCTTGAAATTAAATTGATCAAATAATATAACTATAATCAATAACAAAGAGTAGTAAATATTATATATATATTATATGATATGACACTGTTCAAGTTATTTCTCAGATCTTACAATTACAAATAAAGTACTCATTTATACTACCCTTTCCTCTTAACTCCCTTTTCTTTTATTTGACTACACTAGATTACACCTTCTTGAAGGATTTGAACTTAGTAGACATAATAAAAAGGAAAATATAGAGGAATAAATATTTCATCCATCCTTAATATAAACTCGTTTGCAGAATACGAACAAGTTTATATTAGAAATAGGGACGGAGATTTAAGCAATGGATGTTGTTGTTGTGGATTAATTAATTAGAAATAGTAGTAGTAAATTTGTGTGAATGATGTTGAAGTTTGTGATCGATTCATGAGGTAGCAATGCAATAAGGTTCCCAAAAGAGAAAAGACCTTCTTGAATCCTTGCAATTCTTCAAATTATGAACCAAATAATCACCATTCTTTCCTTTAAGAACCAAAAGTTGTTGCTTCTCGTTCGAAACACGGTTCATGTTCATGTTCTTCATCTCACCTTTTGCAGACACAACAATCTTGTTACTCTTGTTGCTGTCGTTGTTGTTGTTTTTCTCTTGATAATGGTCGAGTGGATAATTACTGCATTTGGTTGATGTTGGATTTGTGGTCCTCCAATAATGTTGATAAGAATTTAGATTGAATGAACCAGTTGCTGCATTTGGCGGTGATGGAATCAATCTTGCAACTCTTGGCCTTGGTGGAAGTGATTTTACCATTTGACTAGCTTCCACTACTTGAACATTTTTGTTGTTATCCACTTCATTATTGAACTTCTTTGACCACTTTGGATTCCTATTCAATAGCCCAATTGTCTTATTCACCTTGTTGCTATGGTTTGATCCAATCCAATGAACACTACTTTTTATAGTAGTTTTCTCAAAAGACATTATTGATCCTTTCCCTATCACACTTTCATATTCCTCATCTTCAACTTCGTCTTGGTCTTCTTTTTCTTCTTCAAACCCTTCAAACTCTTCCTCCATCTCGCCTATCTCGTCATTCTCAGTGATCTCTTGGTCTTGATTTGCGAAAGTGAGGACGAGTCGACCATCTTGGCGTTGAACACAGAAGTTGTTCAATGAAGGAAGAGACACTGCTTCTAAAACCAACCTTCCGTTGTCGCGGTGTGGCCTCATCTGAAGAGAAGGACCGTCTTGGCGAGAGAGTGAAGGAAGTGGTGGAGGGAAAGATCGCGGTGGTGACTTTTTATTATTAGTAGTAACACCACCATAATTGAACCTTTCAACTTCTATCACTTCCTCTTCTTTTTCCTCCACCATTTCTTTCTTATCTTCTTCATGTTTTTTTTGGGTCTGTTGTTGTAGATCCACTATATCCTCCATCAACTCTGATGAAGGATAAGATGACAACTTTTCATCAGACCTCTCAGATCCGAGATTCTCAGATGGAGGGTAAGAGAACACCAAACCATCTGAACCAGTCTCGGATCCGAGACTTTCAGTACAAATTTCAAGGCTCTTCCTAGACAAAGAGCTTTTCGTCCTCTTAGCGAGAGGATGAATGTAAGGCGGAAGAGACTTAGAGATTTCATCATTAGTCTTCAAAGACATGAGTGAACTCCAAGTATCAAACGAACCACCTTTCTGTTGCTCTTCCTTTTTGTTTCTCTGGATTGAACTCCAAATCTGAAGCCTCTCTCTCTCAGCTTCATCTTCATCATTACCCAACTTAGTTTCTTTGAACTCATCATCACCATCTTGTCCAATCAGATTCTCAGACGATGAAATCTTCTTGATGGTCTTAGATGAACCATTCTGAGAAAGCCATTTCTTGGAAGACATGTCTGCTGAGAGAGTTCTTCTGAGAGAAGGTGGCGTAAAACTAGTGTCACTGTTACAGTTCAAAATAGTAACTATCCCTTGTTTCTGATTCAGCACAGTGTCTTCTTCTATCTTCATGCTCATCATGCAAATTGACATCTCTGATTAAAATTGCACTTAGCTGCATAAACACATTACAAAAAAAACTTCAGTATTTATGAAAAAAAATCAACTAGTTTTCGGCTTTTAATCTAACAGTCTATAATTGGCTTAAGCATAGAGGTGGTTGTAGAGGATTGAACTAGAGTGTTTTGAAAAGGTTAAAAGAATTTCAAGTTACAAGAAAGAGTTGGATACCATGCATGTGTATGTGTTTTGGAAAACACAATAAGTAAAATGAAATACTAAAATATAGTCTGCAAATCCTAACTTAACTGGCAGAAGCCTATATTTGACAGAAGTCGATATTGTGGTTTTTAGTAATTGTTAACGATAAATAATACTAAAATGCAATGATTACCTTAAAGTTGCAAAGCACAGTAACAAAGAGAGGTCTCAAGATAGAGACCAGACTGTGTTGTGAGAGTGGAAATTGCAAGATAGTGAAGAATGTAATGAGAGTGAGAGGAATGGTTTGTAGTGAATTGATGATGGGAAGGCAGGATGGGGGAGGATGAGGCTATTTGTAGGGTGCGAAAAGTAATAAAGAACCATGTTCACTGGACCCCACCATGATAATAACCTTCTTTATTATTATTGCTCTACAGTTTTTTATTTATTTATTTATTTATAAAATAAAAGAGTGTTGTTAATACAAGTATTATTTATAGACACATGTTTGTGATGGATACGAATTTGTTTGGTAAAGATGTTATCCATGCAAGTAGTATTTATTGATGGTGAATTTTAATTAGGTAATATAGTTTTTTTTTCTTCAAGAAATTGTATTGTTTGCATTAAAAAATTGGATGATTTTTAAAATTAAAAAATTTTATTAATTATTTTGTCAAAGTTACATTGAGAAAATTACGGTATCATCTAAAAAAAATATTTATTTGTTTTTTTAAAAAAATTTTAAATACGAGTAAAAACTGTTCACAATTTTTGTGATTGTGATCGTCTCAATAATAAATAACAATATCGTTATTTGTTCGATACCGTTTGTGATAACTGTTTTCGAGGTAATAGATTGATTCTTGTGGCCGTTTTCAGATAATAAACCGGTTTTTGAGTGTAATTATTTTTTACTTATATTAAGAGAGATATTTTGCAATTTCCCTTATTGAGGAGTTTCCTCGTAACAATTATTTGTTTAGTTTCTGCTTTCTCATCTTTTGTTAGAGTGGTATCTGATCCATATGTTAATGGTTATTGTTGTTCTGCTTCATTGCAGTCTATTGGTAAGATAATTAAACCGCTTTAAGAGCGTGCAAGTGAACAACTTTATAAGGCTTCAAATTTACAATTAAATTATACTTAAATAAAATCTTATAAATATTTATCGCGGTTAAAATATAATTAAATAGAGTCTCTAATATTTTTATCATAATTAATCTATGACTAACCTAAGCATCTAATATTTTTATCATAATTAATCTATGACTAACCTAAGCATCTAATATTTTTATCATAATTAATCTATGACTAACCTAAGCATATCTTTAAAAAATTTGAGACGGAATATGGCAAAAAGATTCTCATTATACTCTAAGGTGGTAATGAAAAAGTGCATGTTTTGGAAAATTCTGATGAAAAAAGACTTGATATTTAAGTGTAACTAGGGCTGACAATGAACCGAACCAACTCGAAAATAGTTCGAAATTCGATTCGACAATTAGATCGTTGAACTAGGTTCATGAACCTAATGAGTTGAGTATGAGCGAAAAATTAAGTTCGTTAACTAAATGAGCTGAACTTGAACTCTACATAGTTCGACTCGTTAGGTTCATGAGTTAACTCGATTACATATGAGAATAATTATACTGTCTTTAAGATTAGGTTTAAATATTTAATCTAAATCTTAGACAAATTTAATCTTCAACTTAGTAGTTTTTGAATTAGACTCTCAAATGTATCTCTTGAAAGTTGTGTAAGTTTTGAATTAGTAGATTTCGAAGATAAAGTTAAATTTCAATATGATAATTTTTATTTTATTTTAATATTTTATTTTAAAAAAAATATATTTATTTAAAATGTCAAATATACTAAAATATATATATATTTAAAAAAATAGTTTTTAAGCCCGTGAATCATGTGAGCTGATCCTAATGAGTTGAACCAAACTGTTCGTGAACTTATAACAAGTCGAGTTTGAACTTAAAAAAAAGTTCGTGTTGAACTCGAACTCGAACTCGAACTCGAAACAATTCATAACGAGTCGAGTTTGAGCTTAAAAAAAAGGTCGTGTTGAACTCGAACTCGAACTCGAACTCGAAAAATTCTTAATGAGTCGAGCCGAGCTGAGGTGAGTTCGACTCGACTCGACTCATTTCCAGCCCTAAGTGTAACTATTAATAACCCACCACTATTTCCTATGAACTTACCTAGTGTATCTTTTATAATACACATTACTCTTCACCGAAAAATTGTGTATGCTGGTTCAGTCGACAGATTATTTAGTGTAAAACCATGACAATGAATTTTGAAGTAATGTGATAACAGGCCCATTAGGAAAAAGACCCAACCCAAATGGATGAGAGACTTTTATAATTAATTTAAATATTATTTTAGTTTAATTAATTGTTGTTTTAAGTTATGGGTTGGGCCCATCAGACCTATGAGAAAAATCCAGTCTTTTTTTATTATGTATTTAAGAACCTCCTTGAGGAGAGAATGGGATATGAATGAAAAGTTGTCATTTTAATTCTTATCTTCTTTAATTACTCTTATTTTGGTAACCCTAGATCTTAGAAACATATATTGTGGAACTCTTCTTATCAAATTGGTGCTTTCATCCATTGAATTCATGGCCCCCCAACCCAAACCACCTAACCCTAAAGAGATTATCGATGAGGCTGTCCAAACAGCACATATTCATCTTGATAATGCAATGAATCAAACCCAGCAGCAAATGGATGCAAGGTTCGATAAAACTTCTGCAGATCTGGAGCTGATTCAAACTCGAATGGACAATGAAAAGCAGATTTCGGATTCTCGCTACGACAACATTATGGGTATGCTGCAAAAGTTAACCTCGCAAAAAGACCAGCAACCGCAGCACCCTACCCCCAATCCAGCGCCCTCTTCATCAGGTATCACACCCATTTCTTCCCTTTTTCAACAACCTACTACAAATTTCTCTTCACCTCACGTACAACCCACCCTATCACCACTATTACACTCAGGTTCACCTCACCAAACCAATCTGTCCGGCAGTGTTATACGACCCACACCGCTCCCACCTCCCAGATTTTTTGCATCTTCACCACCCTTTAACCAACACAATACCACATTACCCTTCCAACAGAACCATACCGTCCCTCTCTTTCACAATATTACTACTTCCCCTTTACACTCAACCACTCCACTGCCCCCATTTCGCACCCCAAAACTTGAACTATCAATGTTTGACGGTTCTAACCCCTTGGAATGGTTATTCCAAGCTGACCAATTTTTTGAATTTTATCAACTTTCCCCTGAACACAGACTTGGTATGATGTCTTTTTATATGAAAGGTGAAGCCCTATGTTGGTTCAAATGGATGTATCAAAGTCATCTTTTAACAGATTGGTCTGCTTTTACTAGAGCACTTGAGTTACGTTTCGGACCGTCTATGTGGAATATCAAGCAGCGTTCGAAAAACTCGGAACGCAGGTGGTCGGATTATCTCAAGATGCTATCCTGAACTGTTTTATTTCTGGTTTATCATCCGAGATCCAAAATGAAATTGCTGTCCTAAAACCGGTTTCTATTTCCCAGGCAATTGGTCTTGCCAAGCTACTAGAATCAAAAATTAAGGATTCCAGACCTAAGTACAACAAAACTTTTTCCCCAACCTTACCAAAGACTAACCCAGCATTGGCAGCTCAAAACCAAAACACATCTGTCCCAAAAGTTCCAACCCCTCTCCAACCAACCAAATTCCCTATTCGACGCATGTCCAATGCTCAACTTCAAGAGCGTCGCGCACAAGGGTTGTGTTTTAATTGTGATGAGAAATTCATCCCAGGCCACAAATGCTCAACTGGAAAATTTCTTTTGTTAATGGTGGATGAGGATATTATCCCGGAAGAGGAATCAAAGGATATTACGCAACCCAGTTCTCCCGTCGCAGAAATGGAGGATACATATTTTCAACTGTCCCCGCAAGCCGCAAGCGGCCAATTCTCACCGAAAACGCTTAAATTTAAAGGCCAAATCCACGGCCTTACCGTGACAGTTTTAATCGACACAGGCAGCACCCACAACATCCTTCAACCGCGTATCGCCCATCATTTAAGACTCACCACCAATCATATCCCCAACTTCTCGGTCATGGTTGGCAATGGATCTAAATTATTATGCTCGGGACTATGCCCGCAAGTCCCTATAACCCTTCAGAACCACCTTTTCACCATTCCCTTCCACTTAATACCAATTGAGGGTGCCGATGTTGTTCTTGGAATGGAATGGTTGCGCACACTTGGGCCACTCCTAGCTGATTTTTCCATTCCAAAAATCACTTTCACCTACCAGTCCACTGAAATCACCATCACTGGGGATCCAAAAACCCCTCCCTTACACTCATCTTACAAAAACCCCTCCCTTACACTCATCTTACAACAACATATGCCATCTACTTCAAACTGATTCCATTGCCTCTATCCACCTTCTACTGTACCAATCACCACCTGATCCTTCCCACCTTAATACCCTACCTACATCACTTCCCAAGCAAATTACCACTATACTACACTCTTTTGCAGCCGTTTTCAAACAGCCGCACGGCCTGCCTCCCCCAAGGCCTCATGACCACCACATTCCCATTCTACCAAATAGCTCTCCAATCAACGTTAAACCTTACCGGTACCCCCATTCTCAAAAGGACACCATGACTACAATCATTCAAGACATGTTACACGAAGGGATAATCAAACCCAGCAACAGCCCATATTCCTCTCCGGTTCTGTTAGTGCGAAAAAAAGATGGGTCATGGAGGTTTTGCGTAGACTATCGGGCCTTAAATGCTGTCACTATTAGGGACCGGTTTCCAATCCCCACAATTGATGAACTCTTTGACGAGTTGGGTTCTGCAACTATATTCTCTAAGATCGATTTACGTTCAGGTTACCATCAGATAAGGGTTACCCCAACTGACACTCACAAAACAGCTTTTAGAACATTTGATGGTCACTATGAGTTTTTGGTTATGCCATTTGGCTTGACAAATGCTCCTAGTTCTTTTCAAGCGGCTATGAATGATTTGCTCCGTCCATATTTACGACAGTTCGTTTTAGTATTCTTTGATGATATTTTGATTTATAGCTCCAGCATTGCTGACCATGCTATTCATTTAAAATTAATCTTAGAATTACTTTTGTCTAACCAATTTTATGCCAAGCTTTCCAAGTGTGTTTTTGCAGTTTCTAGTGTTGATTATTTAGGCCATATCATTTCAAGTGAAGGCGTCACCCCAGATCCAACTAAAATCCAAGCTATTCTTGATTGGCCAAAGCCACGCTCACTCACGGCTCTCAGGGGGTTCTTAGGCCTCACCGGATTTTATCGACGTTTTGTTCGTCATTACGCCTCTCTCGCCGCTCCTCTCACCGATTTGTTACGTTCTACTAAACTAGTTTGGAGTACATCAGCAGAGTCCGCTTTTACAACATTAAAACAACAAATGACAAAAACTCCTGTGCTCGGTCTTCCTGATTTCTCGCAAATCTTTGTAGTGGAAACAGACGCCTCAGCGGTCGCAATTGGAGCTGTTCTTTCTCAACAGGGACACCCTTTAGCTTTCTTCAGCAAAAAGTTGTGCAATCGGCTCCAAGCTTCCTCAGTTTACGTCAGAGAAATGTACGCCATCACCGAAGCGGTCAAAAAATGGCGGCAATACTTGATTGGCAGACATTTCCATATTTACACTGATCAAAAAAGTTTAAAAAACTTGTTAGTTCAGACAATCCAAACTCCAGAACAACAAAAATGGGCTGCCAAGTTACAAGGGTTCCACTTTGAGATATTTTACAAACCTGGGAAATCTAATCAAGTGGCCGATGCTCTGAGTCGAATCCATACTGATGACTCTGCCCTGCTGTTCTCCATCTCTTCCCCCATCCTTCAACTGATTGGCCACCTCCGACAGTATTACAAATTTCAACCTGAGGGACAAAATCTTGTCAAGAAATTATTAGCAGAAAATGATCCCCAAGTTCTCTTCTACCTCAAGGATGATTTATTGTATTACAAAGACAAAATTTTTATACCTTCCATTGAAAATTTGAGACACAACATCTTGAAGGAATATCACTCCACACCCATAGCTGGCCACTCGGGACTCCAACCAACCCTTGCTAGGGTCTCTAGCGCCTTTCTTTGGCCTGGAATCTACAGAGACACAAAAGAGTTTATTAGAACTTGCTCAATTTGTCAAACTAATAAATACAGCACAAAAAAAAAACAGGGCCTACTTCAACCTCTACCAATACCGAACCAAGTCTGGGAAGACTTAACAATGGACTTCATCACTCACTTGCCGGTCTCTTTTGGACATACCGTCATCTGGGTAATTTGCGATCGTCTCAGCAAATTCTGCCACTTTATCGGACTTCCAACCAAGTTCTCTGCAAAAGATTTGGCTCTCCGATTCTCGGTTGAGATCTGTAGACTTCACGGCATACCGCGCACCATTATCTCTGATCGGGACCCCGTTTTCCTTAGCACCTTTTGGAAGGAATTGTTTAAAGCCCAAGGCACCACCTTGAAATACAGCACCGCCTACCACCCTGAAACGGACGGTCAAACGGAAGTAGTCAATAGATGTTTGGAAACCTATCTACGTTGTTTCACTAGTGAACAACCAAAGAAATGGTTTCAGTACTTACACTTAGCAGAACTCTGGCATAACACGGCGTTTCATACTTCCATCAAAATGTCTCCATTCGAAGCCCTCTATGGTAGGCCTCCACCTCCTTTTCCCCATTACGACCCAGGCTCATCCTCTCTTGGCATGGTGGATTCGTCCCTACTAAACAGAGAAGAAGTTATTAACATTCTAAAACGAAATCTCGAGAAGAGTAGATCTGATATGGAAGTTCAGAGCAACAAAAAATCAGAGCAACAAAAAACGTCAAAACGTCACCTTTGTAGTAGGAGAGTGGGTTTTACTTCGTCTCCAGCCATACCGTCAGAGTTCCGTGCAACAACGAGCCTCAAATAAGCTCGCAAGCCGTTTCTTTGGACCCTTCAAAATCCTACGCCGGATCGGAAGCGTCGCCTATCATCTGGACCTTCCGGACACATCCCGCATCCATCCCGTCTTCCATGCATCACAACTTCGTCCATTTCATGGCAGAAACCCGGATCTACAGTTTCAACCCCTCCCTGCTGAAGACGCCAACGCCAATGATGAAGATCTTCCACATGCAACACCGTTTGAGAACACAGCGGCCACCAATGGTCATAAAACGCCGATTGAGAAATCACATGCAAACGACCACACTGATTCAAGGACGAAAGTAGCAAACATGGAGCCAAGTGATGAAAAGAAGGAGGAAGAGACTATGAGTCAAGCAAAGGCAACAGAAAGTTGGAAGAAAGTTCAAAGAACTAATGAGAAAATCGTGAAGGCAAATGAAGAAAAGAAGTCTCAGCAAGTTGTTTTGAATGACTTTTCAGAAGCCTTTCCCAGAGTCATTACTACACTACCTGCTTTACAATCTTCCCAAGACTCCAACACACTGACCAAGGCGTCTTTTTCCGTTTCCCGCTACATGCATCGAGCCAAGTGTATCACCTGCCCCACTCTCTCCTACATGCAACAAGCCACCTGTCCCAACTAAAGCTCCAACTCCCACACGTGACCCCAAGCTGTCTTCCACTTCCAATCTTCCAGCATCTTCCAACGGGTCCCACGCGGTTGGGCCTAGTAAAGGGAGCAACGTTCTTCAAACCAAGTGGCCAAAGTCTTTCAACACAAACCTTGAGGACAAGGTTGTGAGTGGGCCGGAAAGTAGTGATAACAGGCCCATTAGGAAAAAGACCCAACCCAAATGGATGAGAGACTTTTATAATTAATTTAAATATTATTTTAGTTTAATTAATTGTTGTTTTAAGTTATGGGTTGGGCCCATCAGACCTATGAGAAAAATCCAGTCTTTTTTTATTATGTATTTAAGAACCTCCTTGAGGAGAGAATGGGATATGAATGAAAAGTTGTCATTTTAATTCTTATCTTCTTTAATTACTCTTATTTTGGTAACCCTAGATCTTAGAAACATATATTGTGGAACTCTTCTTATCATAATGGGAGAAATATTTCTCCATGGAAATTGAAGATACGGAAAATTTTGTGAAAATATATTTGCATAGACACAATAGAAGGAAAACCTATATAGATATCACGAATGATATGTGGAAATTAATGGATGACACTCTTGTTGCTAGTTTACACTTAGTATTTGGTATTGTCTAATGTTGCTTAAAGAAAGACAGCAATCTCTAAGATGTAATTGTAGCTTTGATAAAATTTTACAATGAAATCACTTCATACGTAATATTATTAAAAATGAAAAATTTTAGATGTAAATAAAACAATCGATCACAATTTTTTTATTAATTAAAAAAATAAATATAAATCTTTTCATCTCCTTATGAATATATCACCTATCCATGCAATAATTACACTATAAAAAAAGTTTTATACTCTTCAAATGAGTAAATCCGCTTCACTAATTAAGATGTTACATGAACACATTGAATCCTCTATTTTCTTAACAAGCAATTTTAAAGAATGTGACTTTATTAATGGCATTACTATGGAGCCCTATAGTTTTGCTTCACCATGGGCTGTTACATGCAATTGCAGGTCATCGACTAATTTTAGTGTTAGTCTCTTCCGTTTCTTTTTAAATGTTATTTTTTTTTTATATATATATAATAAAAAAACTAATTAATTATTATTATTTTTCATATAATAATTTATCTTTTATCTATAATACCCATTATTATTTATTACATTAATTTTATTTTTTCTGTCTCTATAATAACTATCTAGGGGTAATTTTGACAAAATTACATTTAATAGTAACTTAAACTTTGCAAGTAACAATATTTTGTCAATTAAAAAGTAACAAAATATTATCAACAAAATGACACTTAAAAAGAAATAGAAGGAATATAAATATTATATAAATTATAATAAAATTATGCAATTTATTTTCAATCAATATAATTAAATATGATCAATAATACTCATCTTTCAGAATATTTTAAGAATAATCAAATGTTTACAAGTTATTTCAAAACTATCAACAAAAAAAAAGTTCTCGTCTACACAAATTGTTATTTAAATAACAATTTAAAATTTGTTGTGGTTGTAATGGTCACCGGCCAAATGAAACCCTTCTTTTGTTGTTATTTAAATATGATGCTTTTTGAAGTTTAGGTTTTTTTTTTTTTTTTTTTTTAACTTTTTGAAGCCTGGATTTTTAAATCTCAATTTTGGAAAGAGTTTTTATAAATTTAAATTTTTCTGTTGATTTTTTTTTTAATTTGGGTTTTTTTAAAATAAGAACATTGATGAAGATAAATGAATATTTGAAAAAGATGTTTTTTCAAATTTGATTGAGCTTTTTCTTGCTGCGTGGGCATAGATAATCATAAAAGTACTTTGAATTTTTAGATCTAGATTCTTATTTTATATATATATATATATATATATATATATATATATATATATATATATATATATATATATATATATATATATATATATATATATATATATATATATATATATATATATATATATATATATATATATATATATATATATATATATATATATATATATATATATATATATATATATATATATATATATATATATATATATATATATATATATATATATATATATATATATATATATATATATATATATATATATATATATATATATATATATATATATATATATATATATATATATATATATATATATATATATATATATATATATATATATATATATATATATATATATATATATATATATATATATATATATATATATATATATATATATGGATGAATCCTAAAAGAACTGGTTTTTTTATATTTGAGTTTTCCCGAAGAAGAATTGAAAAATTATGTATTTTTTAGATTTGAGTTTTTTAGAAGAAAATTTGATGAAAATGGATGAATAGAAAGAAGAGAAAAATGATGAATGTTTGAAGATAAAGAAGATCAACATTTAGATTTTATCTTATTTAAGTTTTTTAATTTATAAAAAATAATGATTAAGAATAATTAGGTAAAAACTACACACAAATAAAAAAAATTAATAATGTTGATTAATTAAATTAAATAATCAAAATATAAAATTTAATAATAAATTATTAATCATCAATTCTGATCATTTAAATTAAATAATAGTTGGATTAGGACTAGTGCGATGCCCGAGATTGACATGAATCATTAAAATAATATTGAATTAGATAGATCTTCTTTATATTTAATATAAATAATTTTCTAATTAAGTCAATAATATGAAAAGAATATTAAATATATATATATATATATATATATATATATATATATATATATATATATATATATATATATATATATATATATATATATATATATATATATATATATATATATATATATATATATATATATATATATATATATATATATATATATATATATATATATATATATATATATATATATATATATATATATATATATATATATATATATATATATATATATATATATATATATATATATATATATATAGATGAGTCATTAAAGCAATATTAGATTAGATGGATCTATATTTAATATAAATAATTTTCTAATTAAGCCAATAATATGAAAAGAATATTGAATATATATATATATATATATATATATATATATATATATATATATATATATATATATATATATATATATATATATATATATATATATATATATATATATATATATATATATATATATATATATATATATATATATATATATATATATATATATATATATATATATATATATATATATATATATATATATATATATATATATTTTAGAAGTTTTTTATTATTTCATTTTTTAATTTTTCAACATTTTCAAAAATGTTTATTTTCCATCATTTTATGGATTCTGTACGTTTCATATATATTCGAACGATTCACAAAGTATGTAACCAATCATCACAATTTGCATAAGATCTAAGATGAAAATCTCTATTTTATAATGTCTTAGTAGTTTGTGAAGATAATAAATATAATGATTTAATATGTTTCTCAGAGTTGGATGAAGAATCGTGTATTAAAATAAATACAAAAATATTATTTTGTGTATTTTTTCTTTCATTATACCAATAATTTTAATGTATAGAATTGATTTAATTTAATTGAATTATCTTTTATATTAATTATTTATAATTTACTAATATATTGTTGGATATTTATATGTAATAGGCTAAAAAATATTTATTTAGTTTTATATTTGAAGTTTTTAATTTTTAACATGTAACTATAATTATAGTTAAAAATTATATTTAAGAAAGATATTTGTTTGTCTATTGCAAAGTTATAAGTTAAATTTGAAAGTATTACTTAACCATTTTATTTTAAGCAATGTAATATTTATTTTAATTTTTATCTTTTATTTATAATTTTTGTGGGGTATAATATCATATTATGTATTTAATTAGGAAAAAGTATAATAGACACACAAAAAAGAAAGTAATAATGAATATATAAAAAATAAAATAGAGAAATAACTTGTAGAATATATAAAAAAGAGTGTTTTATTTTAATAATTATGTGTAGAACGTTACATATTTTATTAAAATAAATATTAAAAGTTTTTTTTATAAACTTTAAAGAGTGACACATCATATTTTAATTGACGTAGCATGAGAGATGATGAATTATCAATCAAATGTTTTGTGTGGCTCATAATTAATATATTATAATAGATAATAGATAATAGATTAAAAACTTTATTTTAGAAAGACATTTGTTTGTCTATTGCAAAATTATAAGTTACATTTGAAATTATTATTTAATAATTTTATTTTAAGAATGTAATCCTCATTTTAATTTTTATATTTTACTTATAATTTTTGTGGGGTAAAATATTATAATGTGTATTTAGTTCAGAAAAAATATGATAAACACAAAAAAAAAGTAATAATTGAAATATGAAAAATAAAATAGAGAAATAACTTGTACAATATATAAAAAAGAGTGATATATTTTAATAATTATGTGTAGAACGTTACACATTATATTAAAATGAATATTAAAAAAAAAAAATTATAAACTTTGAAGAGTATCACATCATATTTTAATTAATATGGCATGAAAGAGGATGAATTTTCAATTAAATGGTTTTTGTCTTAAAATTAATATATTATAATAGATATATTAATGACTAAAAAGAATATTGAGTGGACCTAAAGGTTGCTTCTCTATTCGAAATGTCACCGACTTTACTAGCAGTAAATGTAACACATTTTTCTACCCCAAAAATATAATGGCAAATCAATCACATTTATTAGAGTAATATTTTAAACATAATAAAAATCACCTCAAAGGGCGTACATTTCTCAATAATTCAACTCAAAGTCAATGCTCCGTAACAACGGGTTTTTCCAAAATTACTCAAAAATTGTTCAAATGGCACCGGAACTCAAAAGGACAAATCCAAAGTTTTTCAACTTAATCAAAATAACAATAATCAATAAAACATGGTCCAACTCAAAAGACTCCAACCCGATGTTATACTATCAGAGTGAGATCCTCTAAATTAACCACAATGGCTAACGGCGCAAAAACTTTAAAAAGTCCTCGACAACATCCACGACTAAACTTGGTCATCTGCACGTTACCCATGCAGAGACAACATTCAAACAGGCAGGGTGGGTAAAACGATTCATAATAATCAATATAGGAATCAATATATAAAACAACGTCATTTTCATATTCAACATCATCATAATCATCAAGGAACATCAAAGGCCACAACATTATAAATTACACCAAATTATCACATAAGTACAAATGCAACAAGACTCATGCATGTGGTATCAATCAACAAAATTTGATGGACACTGGGCCATCAACCCTCTATATGTAACACCCCAAATCTAATCGGAATATTTTGATTAATGTATTTAATTAAGAATATTCGTATTTCGATGATTTTTGGTGTTTTGTGGATTATTGAGAATTGTGCAATTTGTGGGTTATTTATTTAATTGATAATATATAATATTTATTTTATTAATATTATTATGAATTAAAATAAATAATATTGAAAGAATGGTAATTGCAACAATTAAGAGGAGTAAGGGATGGTATAATGGAGAAAGCCCAATTAATTGGCCCTAGTCTAGGTTTAACAAAAAGAGAGTTCTGAAGGGTTTTAGGATTCATTTGTGTTAACCGTAAGAATTGAGGCCAAGAGAACTCTGAAAAGGAAATTCGAGGAAGAAGCTTGAAGGATTCCCTAAAAGATTCATGAAGGTTTTGAATCAACGTTTAAGGTATGGGGAGTATAGCTTTTCATAATTTCCTATGTGTAGATTTCGATGTGACTATGGTTGATTGGGGGCTTTAGGGAGAATTATGAAGAAAAAAAAAGGTTTTGGCTTTCATGGCCAAAATCTATTATTGAGATTTTGACCGTGAAGAATATTAGAAGGTTATGAGAACAAGTGATCTATGGCCTTTGTGGCCTAGATCTATTATGGAGGTTGTAACCATAGAAATTCTAAGGGTAGAGATGGGAAATAATGATCTTTGGCATTCATGGCCTAAACCTGTAATTGCAAATCTAACCGTGAATTGATTGGGAAAACGGAAACCTAGGCCTTTGTAGCCAAAAAGCTTATTGAACTTTGCTTAACCCTATAGGAATATTTGATAGTGAGTAACTCAGATGCCTGTAGGGCAATTGTAGGGAAATTGTTATTTAGGACATGAATATGTTCCGGGATTGGCCTAATGAATTGTAGGTTTTATGCCTTTATCGCCGTAGGACCTTAGGGATGATTTAGGGATGTTTTGGGGGCATTGGGTAAGTGAATCGCAAAGCCTTTTGGGTAGAAATCAGTTCTTGTGCGTAGCCAATTTTGTTGTCATCGCGCAGCTTGCCTAGCGAAGAAAGCTTCGCCTAGCGAACAATTATGTTCCCAGACTCACCTAGCGAAGAATCCTTCGCCTAGCGAATAAACTCGCCCAGACTCGCCTAGCGAACATGACAACGAACGTAGCAGAGTTTCACGAATGATGATCGTGTGCAGCGATGCCTTGATGTTTGATTCTGTGATTTCCTTGATGGATTGACATGAGTATGACAGTGAGTTTTAAGGGATGTGTACATTATGACATGATGATTTCTATGATGTATTATGATGTAATTACCATGATTATGATGAATTATGTGATAACCTGAAATATGATGATTTGTGTGATGATGATGAATATGATGAATGATGATGCACTTATGTTGTTATATGAGGATGATTTTGTAACGTGTGCATCATGCATTCATGTGCATCCGGACTTCGGTTCAGGACCTCGATTACTTTGGCTTCAATCTCATTGTGTGGATGTGAAGTGTTTTGATGTGCTCCGGTTCTCTAGCAGAACTGATCCTATTGATGGGGATCTATGAAGGGTTGATGGCCCAGCGTCCATCGCGCTGTGATGATTGGTACCACATGCATTGAGTCTATGTTGCATTTGTATATGTGAGCCTTTTTGTATAAATTATGACGTTGTGGGCTTCGAGGCCAAATGAAGGATATGAATGTGTTGAATATGAATATGGCACCGTGATATGTTGATTTTTATACATTGGTTATTATGAACTATTTTACGCACTCTACCTGTTTGAATGTTACCTCCTCGTGGGTAACATGCAGATGACCAGGTTTAGCCGTGGACGCCGTTGAGGATTATTTTGAAGTTTTGAGTTGTTAGCTGATTTATTTAATTTATAGGGTCTTGCTCTGATATGTAACATCGGGTTGGGTTCTTGAGTTAAACTATATATCAGTGGGTTATTTTACTTATTTTACCTTTTGAGGAAACCTTGACTTTATGCCTTTGAATTCCGCTGTTTTACGATGTTCTGATGTATTTTGGGAAAACCCGTAGTTACGGAGTATTTACCTATTTTGATGACTTTGGGAAATGTACGCCCTTTTGGTGTCTTTTTAATGAGATTTATTTATTGACTCTGATTTTTGTGTTATCTTGCCATGATAATTTTGGGATAGAAAAGGGTGTTACATTAGTGGTATCAGAGCAGGTCGGTCTGTCCGGCCATGTTTTCATGTTGTTAGTCCCTTGTCAGTCAATAGTGTGAGAACACTATTGATGAGTTGTTTTCTTCTAACCCTGTTGGTGGTTGCAGATGGCTGGAAGAAATGATCATGCTATTGCTGATGCGCTGGAATCACTTGCCCAAGTGATGGCTCAGAATGATGGACCTACAGATGAGTTTCGTGCTTTGGGAAAGTTTCAGAGGAACAATCCACCGACTTTTGTGGGCACTCATGATCCTGAAGGTGTGCAGAAGTGGCTGAAGGATTTTGATTTTGAATTGAGTTACCATCCTGGTAAGGCTAATGTTGTAGCTGATGCGTTGAGTAGGAAGTCCTTGCATATGTCGATGCTTATGGTTCGAGAGTTAGAACTGATTCAGCAATTCAGAGATTTGAGTTTAGTTTGCGAAGAGACTCCTAGCAGTGTGAAGTTGGGTATGTTGAAGTTGACTAGTGGTATTCTCCAAGAGATCGGAGAAGGTTAGAAATCCGATTTGAATTTGGTGGATCGTCTCACGTTAATCAATCAAGGTAACGGAGGTGATTTTCGGATTGATGAGAATGGTGTGATGAGGTTCAGAGATAGAGTGTGTGTTCCTGATGTGCCAGAAATGAAGAAGAGTATTCTTGAAGAAGGTCACAAAAGCGGGTTGAGTATTCATCCTGGTGCCACAAAGATGTATCAAGACTTGAAAAAGTTGTTTTAGTAGCCAAGTATGAAGAAGGAAATTGGACAATTTTTCTATGCTTGTTTGACTTGTCAGAAGTCGAAGATTGAACATCAGAGACCGTCGGGTCTGATGCAACCGTTGAATATTTCAGAATGGAAATGGGATAGCATTTCTATGGATATTGTGACAAGTTTGCCGAAGACGTTGAAGGGTATGATTCAATTTGGGTGATTGTTGATTGATTGACTAAATCGACTTATTTTATACCGATGAGGATCAATTATTCGTTGCAAAAGCTTGCCGAGTTGTATATTGATCAGATTGTGAAGTTGCATGGTGTTCCTTCGAGTATTGTGTCGGATAGAGATCCGAGATTTATGTCGAGGCTTTGGGAGAGTTTGCAGGCAGCTTTTGGCACTAAGTTGAGGTTGAGTTCTGCCTATCATCCGCAGACGGATGGACAGACAGAGAGAATTATCAATCTTTAGAGGATTTGTTGAGAGCTTGTGTGTTGGATCAAGGTGGATCGTGGGATAGTCATTTGTCGTTGATTGAGTTTACCTACAATAACAATTATCATTCTAGTATTGGAATGGCACCGTATGAAGCTTTGTATGGTAGGAGGTGTAGGACTCCGTTGTGTTGGTATGAGTCAGGCGAGAGTGTTGTAGTTGGACCTGAGATTGTGCAAGAGACGACTGATAAGATCAAGATGATCCAAGAAAAGATAAAAGCGTTGCAAATTCGTCAGAAGAGTTACCATGATAAGAGGAGGAAAGCACTTTAATTCCAAGAGGGAGATCACATGTTTTTGAGAGTTACGCCGGTAATAGGTGTTGGCCGAGCTTTGAAGTCTCAAAAGCTCACATCGCGCTTTGTTGGTCCGTATCAGATTTCGCAGAGGGTGGGGGAAGTAGCATATCGGATTGCTTTACCGCCATCGCTTGCGAATTTGCATGATGTGTTTCATGTATCTCAGTTGAGAAAGTACATTCCAGATCCATCGCATGTGATTCAAATGGATGATGTACAAGTGCGAGATGATTTGACTGTTGAGGCGTTGCCTGTTCAGATTGATGAGCGAGAAGTGAAGGAGTCGTATCCGACTCTATTTTCTTGAGGTAATTTTCGAGGATGAAAATTCTTTTAAGTGGGAGAGAGTTGTAACACCCCAAATTTAATCGGAATATTTTGATTAATGTATTTAATTGAGAATATTCGTATTTCAGTGATTTTCAGTGTTTTGTGGATTATTGAGAATTGTGCAATTTGTGGGATATTTATTTAATTGATAATATATAATATTTATTTTATTAATATTATTATGAATTAAAATAAATAATACTGAAAGAAGGGTAATTGGGACAATTGAGAGGAGTAAGTGAGGGTATAATGGAGAAAGCCCAATTATTTGGCCCAAGTCTAGGTTTAACAAAAAGAGAGTTATGAAGGGTTTTAGGATTCATTTGTGTTAACCGTAAGAATTGAGGCCAAGAGAACTCTTAAGAGGAAATTGGAGGTAGAAGCTTGAAGGATTCCGTGACAAATTCGTGAAGGCTTTGAATCAACGTTTAAGGTATGGGGAGTATAACTTTTCATAATTTCCTATGTGTAGATTTCAATGTGACTATGGTTGATTGGGGGTTTTAGGGAGAATTATGGAAAAAAGGGTTTTGGCTTTCATGGCCAAAATCTATTATTGAGATTTTGACCGTGAAGAATATTAGAAGGTTATGAGAATAAGTGATCTATGGCCTTCGTGGCCTAGATCTATTATGGAGGTTGTAACCGTAGGAATTCTAAGGGTAGAGATGGGAAATAATGATCTTTGGCCTTCGTGGCCTAAACCTATAATTGCAAATCTAACCGTGAATTGATTGGGAAAACGGAAACATAGGCCTTTGTGGCTAAAAAGCTGATTGAACTTTGCTTAACCCTATAGGAATATTTGATAGTGAGTAACTCAGATGCCTGCAGGGCAATTGTAGGGAAATTGTGATGTAGGACGTGAATATGTTCCGGGATTGGCCTAATGAACCGTAGGTTTTATGCCTTTATCGTCTTAGGACCTTAGGGATGATTTAGGGATGTTTTGGGGGCATTGAGTAAGTGAATCGCAAAGCCTTTTGGGTAGAAATCAGTTCTGGTGCGTAGCAGGTTTTGCTGTCATCGCGCAGTTTGCCTAGCGAAGAAAGCTTCGCCTAGCGAACAATTGTGTTCCCAGACTCGCCTTGCGAAGAATCCTTCGCCTAGCGAACATGCAGCGAACGTAGCAGAGTTTCGCGAATGATGATCGTGTGCAGCGGTGCATTGATGTTGTATTCTGTGATTTCTGTGATGGATTGACATGAGTATGACAATGGGTTTTAGGGGATGTATACATGATTACATGATGATTTCTATGATTTATTATGATGATATTACCATGATTATGATGAATTATGTGATAACCTGAAATATGATGATTTATGTGATGATGATGAATATGATGAAGCACTTATGCTATTATATGAGGATGATTTTATGACGTGTACATCATGCATTCATGTGCCTCCGGACTTCAGTTCAGGACCTCAATTACTTTGGCTTTAATCTCATTGTGTGGATGTGAAGTGTTTTGATGTCTCCGGTTCTCTAGCAGAATCGCTCATATTGATGGGGATTTATGTAGGATTGATGGCCCAGCGTCCATCGCGTTGTGATGATTGGTACCACATGCATTGAGTTTATGTTGCATTTGCATATGTGAGCCTTTTTGTATAAATTATGATGTTGTGGGCTTTGAGGCCAAATGAAGGATATGAATGTGTTGAATATGAATATGGCACCGTGATATGTTGATTTTTATATATTGGTTATTATGAATTGTTTTACTCACCCTGCCTGTTTGAATGTTACCTTCACGTGGGTAACGTGCAGATGACCAGGTTTAGCCGGGGACGCCGTTGAGGATTAGTTTGAAGTTTTGAGTTGTTAGCTAATTTAGTTAATTTAGAGGGTCTTGCTCTGATATGTAACATCGGGTTGGGTTCTTGAGTTAAACTATATACCAGTGGGTTATTTTACTTATTTTCCCTTTTGAGGAAACCTTGACTTTATGCCTTTGAATTCCGCTGTTTTACGATGTTCTGATGTATTTTGGGAAAACCCGTAGTTATAGAGTATTGACCTATTTTGATGACTTTGGGAAATGTACGCCCTTTTGGTGGCTTTTTAATGAGATTTATTTATTCACTCTAATTTTTGTGTTATCTTGCCATGATAATTTTGGGGTAGAAAAGGGTGTTACATTAGTGGAATCAGAGCAGGTCGGTCTGTCCGGCCAAGTTTTCATGTTGTTAGTCCCCTGTCAGTCGATAGTGTGAGAACGCTATTGATGAGTTGTTTTCTTCTAACCCTATTGGTGGTTGCAGATGGTTGGAAGAAATGATTGTGCTATTGCTGATGCGCTGGAATCACTTGCCCAAGTGATGGCTCAGAATGGTGTACCTCCAGATGAGTTCCGTGCTTTGGGAAAGTTTCAGAGGAACAATCCACCGACTTTTGTGGGCACTCATGATCCTGAAGGTGGGCAAAAGTGGCGGAAGGATTTTGAATTTGAATTGAGTTACCATCCTGGTAAGGCTAATGTTGTAGCTGATGCGTTGAGTAGGAAGTCCTTGCATATGTCGATGCTTATGGTTCGAGAGTTAGAACTGATTCAGCAATTCAGAGATTTGAGTTTAGTTTGCGAAGAGACTCCTAGCAGTGTGAAGTTGGGTATGTTGAAGTTGACTAGTGGTATTCTCCAAGAGATCGGAGAAGGTTAGAAATCCGATTTGAATTTGGTGGATCGTCTCACGTTAATCAATCAAGGTAACAGAGGTGATTTTCGGATTGATGAGAATGGTGTGATGAGGTTCAGAGATAGAGTGTGTGTTCCTGATGTGCCAGAAATGAAGAAGAGTATTCTTGAAGAAGGTCACAGAAGCGGGTTGAGTATTCATCCTGGTGCCAGAAAGATGTATCAAGACTTGAAAAAGTTGTTTTGGTAGCCAAGTATGAAGAAGGAAATTGGACAATTTTTCTATGCTTGTTTGACTTGTCAGAAGTCGAAGATTGAACATCAGAGACCGTCGGGTCTGATGCAACCGTTGAATATTTCAGAATGGAAATGGGATAGCATTTCTATGGATATTGTGACAAGTTTGCCGAAGACGTTGAAGGGTATGATTCAATTTGGGTGATTGTTGATTGATTGACTAAATCGACTTATTTTATACCGATGAGGATCAATTATTCGTTGCAAAAGCTTGCCGAGTTGTATATTGATCAGATTGTGAAGTTGCATGGTGTTCCTTCGAGTATTGTGTCGGATAGAGATCCGAGATTTATGTCGAGGCTTTGGGAGAGTTTGCAGGCAGCTTTTGGCACTAAGTTAAGGTTGAGTTCTGCCTATCATCCGCAGACGGATGGACAGACAGAGAGAACTATCAATCTTTAGAGGATTTGTTGAGAGCTTGTGTGTTGGATCAAGGTGCATTGTGGGATAGTAATTTTCCGTTGATTGAGTTTACCTACAATAACAGTTATCATTCTAGTATTGGAATGGCACCGTATGAAGCTTTGTATGGTAGGAGGTGTAGGACTCCGTTGTGTTGGTATGAGTCAGGCGAGAGTGTTGTAGTTGGACCTGAGATTGTGCAAGAGACGACTGATAAGATCAAGATGATCGAAGAAAAGATGAAAGCGTTGCAAAGTCGTCATAAGAGTTACCATGATAAGAGGAGGAAAGCACTTGAATTCCAAGAGGGAGATCACGTGTTTTTTAGAGGTACGCCGGTAACTGGTGTTGGCCGAGCTTTGAAGTCTCAAAAGCTCACATCGCGCTTTGTTGGTCCGTATCAGATTTCGCAGAAGGTGGGGGAAGTAGCATATCGGATTGCTTTACCGGTATCGCTTGCGAATTTGCATGACGTGTTTCATGTATCTCAGTTGAGGAAGTACATTCCAGATTCGTCGCATGTGATTCAGATGGATGATGTAGAAGTGCGAGATGATTTGACTGTTGAGGCGTTTCTTGTTCGGATTGATGAGCGAGAAGTGAAGGATTCGTATCCGACTGTATTTCATGAGGTAATTTTCGAGGACGAAAATTCTTTTAAGTGTGGGAGAGTTGTAACACCCCAAATTTAATCCGAATATTTTTATTAATGTATTTAATTGAGAATATTCGTATTTCGGTGATTTTCGGTGTTTTGTGGATTATTGAGAATTGTGCAATTTGTGGGTTATTTATTTAATTGATAATATATAATATTTATTTTATTAATATTATTATGAATTAAAATAAATAATAGTGAAAGAAGGGTAATTGGGACAATTGAGAGGAGTAAGTGAGGGTATAATGGAGAAAGCCCATTTATTTGGCCCAAGTCTAGGTTTAACAAAAAGAGAGTTCTGAAGGGTTTTAGGATTCATTTGTGTTAACTGTAAGAATTGAGGCCAAGAGAACTCTGAAGAGGAAATTGGAGGTAGAAGCTTGAAGGATTCCCTGACAGATTCATGAAGGCTTTGAATCAACGTTTAAGGTATGGGGAGTATAGCTTTTCATAATTTCCTATGTGTAGATTTCAATGTGACTATGGTTGATTGGGGGTTTTAGGGAGAATTATGGGAAAAAAGGGGTTTCGGCTTTCGTGGCCAAAATCTATTATTGAGATTTTGACCGTGAAGAAGATTAGAAGGTTATGAGAACAAGTGATATATGGCCTTCGTGGCCTAGATCTATTATGCAGGTTGTAACCGTAGGGATTCTAAGGGTAGAGATGGGAAATAATGATCTTTGGCCTTCGTGGCCTAAACCTGTAATTGCAAATCTAACCGTGAATTTATTGGGAAAACAGAAACCTAGGCCTTTGTGGCCAAAAAGCTGATTGAACTTTGCTTAACCCTATAGGAATATTTGATAGTGAGTAACTCAGATGCCTGCTGGGAAATTGTAGGGAAATTGTGATTTAGGACGTGAATATGTTCCGAGATTGGCCTAATGAACCGTAGGTTTTATGCCTTTATCGCCGTAGGACCTTAGGGATGATTTAGGGATGTTTTGAGGGCACTGCGTTGTGAATCGCAGAGCCTTTTGGATAGAAATCAGTTCTGGTGCGTAGCAGATTTTGCTGTCATCGTGCAGTTCGCCTAGCAAAGAAAGCTTTACCTAGCGAACAATTGTATTCCTAGACTCGCCTAGCGAAGAATCCTTCTCCTAGCGAAGAAACTCGCCCAGACTCGCCTAGCGAACATGCCAGCGAACGTAGCAGAGTTTCGCGAATGATGATCGTGTGCAGCGATGCCTTGATGTTTGATTCTGTGATTTCCTTGATGGATTGACATGAGTATAACAGTGAGTTTTAAGGGATGTGTATATTATGACATGATGATTTCTATGATGTATTATGATGTAATTACCATGATTATGATGAATTATGTGATAACTTGAAATATGATGATTTGTGTGATGATGATGAATATGATGAATGATGATGAACTTATTGTAGCGGTAAAAATCGTGAGTGTAAGTTATTGACTAACTTAACTCAAAGAAAACAAGAGTCGCCACCGCACTTTTATTTTATCCAAATAAAGGAAAGGAAAAAGAGCGAACAAAACCAAAGAGTTCTAAAATAAGAACACGAGACAGAGATCGGGGTAAGGGGGTTGGTTACGCAATGGGAAGGTGTTAGCACCCAAAACGTCTATAGTATTCTATAGGAGCCCTTTGAAATATTTACGCTTTTTGGTTTGAAAGTGGTTTGTTTGAAAAGAGATTGGGGAGATGAGAAGAGAATTATTTTTTATATTTTTGTGTTTGGAGAGACTTATCGTCTCATGCCTACGTACCCATAAAGTGCAATATGGAATCAAAACCCCGTAGTTCGTGGTACAAATGACAAAATTTTGTTGGTTTTGATTGATTTTAGATGTTCAGACAAGTCGTCATTTCAAGGAGAAAACTGCGACTATCCACCCACGAGTATTAAGACAACATTTGCGTCACATAAAGATGGAGGATTTGCTTGGATTATCAACAAGACTATCACTCAACATCAACGTGGAAAATGTCAAAGTCTTAATAATATGGGGAATAGGAGATTTACATCTCAACTATAGAAATGAATCATGTCTAAACTTTATGAAAAGTTTTAAAGTGAAAAAAAAAAAAGTGCATAAAGGCACAAAAAGAGTTGATGAGTTTTTGTATTTTTTATGTCTTTTGAAATTGGTCAAAGCATGATTAACATTGATTGACTTTTATTAAAAAAAAAACAAAGTTTAAAAATCACTTGACGAAAGTCAAGGTTTTATTGCGAAAGTGGTTTTGAAGTTTGAAACCAAGAAGGTTTTGAAAGAGGGAGAAAGTTTTGAAAATTTAAGAAGGGGAGGAGATGAAGTGACTATCCTAAAAACCAAAATAAGAGCTAGAGATAAGAAAGATCTAACCGACTTGTAGCACACTCCATAGCAAGCAAAAAAAGAATTCCATCCGATTTAAAGCATAAGCTAATGAGCGAGCCAAATAAAGGCTAAGATCCACAATACTCCAAGCATAGGAATGAGAGCCCTAATTCTAAGTCCAAAGGTCCATGAAGTCCAAGGTCTAAGAGTAGTCCAAGAGCATAACCACAAAGTTAATAGCACCAAAATTTTTAGATGTTTTATCCTTTATTAATGTTTTGAACAAAGTATGGTCCAAGTGGACAAAAGAAAAATGACATAAACATAAACAAAGATATGATATGAAATGATAAAATGGAAGCATAAAAGTAAAAAATAAAGAGTAAGAAGAGAATATAAACAAAATTAAACAAGGATATTGTTAGTGAATTAGTGGTTAGTAGTTAGAACATATGATCAATGATGATTAATTCTTGCACTTAGACCAAGATTAATGAAAATTCATTAGAGGATTGATAGAATCAAAGCCTCCTAACAATGATTTTCATAGGTATTGGAGTTAAGACAAGCAACTAATCATACTTGGACTTTTAAACGTAAGTTTGAGCCACGAATGATCATTTTCCGATTAAGGGACACTTTAGCGCTATGTTAAGCAATCGTAATCGGGTTTATGTAGAAACCACGACTATCTGAGGCCGGTCAATAAAATGTTAGTGTTAATACATGTTAGAGAAGTGATATGTAAATCACTCTCCTAAAACATGCCACACAAAAAGAAAAGAGGTAGTGATCTCATCATAATCAAGATTTTTAATTAATTAATCAAAGGTAATCTATCACTATTCCAAAGTAAGGAGAATTATCTCAATGATTATTCATCCATAGATTTGAAATAATGAAGATTAAACAACCTTGATAATCAATTATCTATGATCCATAGATTTCATCGATCAAAAAAAAAAAAAAAAAAAAAAAGAAGAAAGAAAATAAGAATGAAAAGAAATCACAATTTGAATCTTAAATCGATTAAATTATCATCAATATCAATCACCTCTCTTGGTGGATAAAAATCAACACCCAAAGTCCATTGATATTGATGAAATCCTATCAAAATTCAAGATCCAAAACCACCAACAATTGATCAAAATGTTTTCAAATGATTTTTTAATGCTTTCTTTTTTTCAAGAATATTATTATTAGTTTATAAAAAATAAACTAATAACAATATAAAAAAAGAAAAGATAAAAAAAAGAATAAATAAATAAAAAAAACAATTTAAAAGGAGAAAGAGAACAGAAACTTCATCTTCTCCTTTCTTCTTCACGGTAACTTCTTCACACCATTTTTGCGAGCTCAAAGCTTGCTCAGATCAAAGCGACGGGATGCGAAAATCACACCGAACAGATCGAAATCAAAAATTCTTCACAACAGTACCAACAGTTTAAAGAATCATAACAAAAGGTAACGGATCGAAAATGACGGTGAAGCTCAATCTACCTTCAAACTCAGGTAAGAAATCAATCCAAACTTCTTCTTGCTTCTCTTCTTCTTCTGAACGAATCTCTGGTTGAATTGATCTGTGTTTGAGGTTGATTTGAAGTTAATTTGATGGAAGAAAGTATGAGAAGAGAATCTGAGCAAAAGGTTTTGTATTGAGGAATTGAGGAAGAAAATCAGCAGAGATTTTTTGGCTTGAAAAGCTTGAAGAAATGAATGAGGTATGTGTGGTATTTATAGATTGAGAGTGAGGGAGAGTGATTTGCCGTTTTGCAATTCTGCGTTTTGAAGTGGGTGTTTACGCGTGACTTGTTGTGATATTTTTCACGTTGTTTTACTTTTTCTTCTTTCAGCTCACTTAAGTGACGTGGATGAGCTTTATGACTCATATGGCTCAGATACGTGATGAGTTTGCTTTTGCCCTGTTGCAAGTGGCTCAGCTGAAAAATTGTACAGTAGTCTAGTAAAACTCTTAATATGGCTTACTTCCAATTTTTCTTGGATTCCATTAGAAAATCAACTTCTTCAGTTTATCGCCATCATTCACTAAGGATGATTCTTCTTTACATAGTGATTCAGAAATATTTCTAGCACCAATTTTTCTGTAAATCTTAGATAGTTTAGACTTGGATAATGGTGTCATGGTCAGAGAGAGACTCAATGTAACTGGCAAGCAAGGAGCACCCCTTCTCAGCTTCACTAATGACTCCTACTGCATCGAGTTCTTTCTGCAAAATTCGGTCCATAAAAATTCTCATCAATAAAAGGCCCATCAGTTGGATTCAAGAAATAACTCCACTTGGAATCAAACAACAAACACTTCTCTGGAGGCCTATAACCAACATGTGTCTTCAACCAATTTTCGGACAACCTTTTTCTGAAATCGTCGCCAAAGGAAAGCTTGTTATCTTGCATTAGAAGTCGGATGCATTCCAGAAAAGAAAATACACTTTCAGGACTAATGGTGGAGGGATCTGAAGGAAAACTCAGACATTCCAGCACAAACTTCACTCCATCTTTAAATTCAGTAACAACACCAATGCTCTTCAGCTCTGCCTTGTACTCATATATTCCTAAACCACAACATTTGTCACTGTAGTCAATGAAAGGGAGACAAGTTATAGAAGATATCAATTTCCACTCCGGACCATATAAAATGCATTGTTTTGGGCAAGGAGATCAGCCAAATCTGTTAGTGCACCAGGTTTTCCAGAAAGCGTCCATTTGACATTTACTAGTGACAGCATATACTCTGCAGAAGTTAGCACAAACTCGTTCTCAAGTTTTTCAATATCAATAGCAGATTGCCCCTTTTTGAGTCTCAGCCTCATTATCGGTTGGATAACATTCACTAGTAAGAGAATTCCGGTCAGTCAACGAATCAATCCATGCATATGCAGGATGAACAAGATGTAATGCATTGACTGCAGCAGAAACTGCATTCAGCCTTCTCTTGTAACATCATGGAGCTTCCTTGGTTATCTCTCAAAGCTGCTTCAATTTTCAAACGAGTAGAATACATGTACATGTAATTTGCTGCCCGTCGCCAATTATGCTGATGTAATTGAAATGCATAGAGTAACTTATACAAGTTTGGCTTAGCAGAAATATCTGATCGTTCAGCCTTCCAAGCCAGCAGCTCCTCGGTATACTCAAGAACCTTGCCTCCATCAAGCAAAAGAATCCGATCACAGTCAATAATGGTGTTGGGGCGATGAGCAATAACGAGTATTGTACAGGACTCGAATTCTTCTCTGATTGTTTTTTGTATAAGTGCATCTGTTCTAACATCAACAGCAGGAGTTGCCTCATCAAGTACTAAAATCTTTGATCTCCGCAACAAAGCCTTAGCAAGACAAATCATATTTTCCCGTGTCTATAATAATCTTGGAGAAGTTCGCAAATACAATGGTTGCACCCAACTTGCGGAACTCTGCCAACAACAATGCGAAGACCTTTTGCATGACCTTGTGGAGTAGCTGGTACTGGAATCAATTTCCCAACATTGCAGACTTTGCTGACTCCCAATTAAAAAACGAGTGAAAAACGGTGGCTCACTCCCTTCCATGACAACATATATTGGAACCACCCGAGATATCTTTTCCAGCAGAAAATCATGCTCAAGAAATTTCTCACCAATTGTTAGCGCCTGCATTCTACTCTTGGTGTCAACCTCCTGGCCAACCCAGACAAATATATCTGAGTAACAATCCAAGATGAAAATGTCTTCTGTCATTAAATCATCCTGGGAGAAGTTGTATATCTCCGTCACCTTTAAGTTTCCTTTTGAGAAGTTGCAACAAAATAGGTGCGGATCATTTTCAGCTTCCCTACTAATCTGATTAACGACTTTTAAAACAGATGTTTTCAAGCCACACTTAGAATTTGCAGAGTAGCAAACATGAGAAGAAGTGACAGTCCCATATTCAATGCCATTATACCTATGTTTTGCACTTGGCTGTGAATGTCCTTCATTTGTAGAAGCTATTTTAAAATCAACAAGCTCGCGTGTCTTGCATATTACATCAGTGGACTTAGAGGTGTAGCCATGGTTGTCCACAACATGATTTGATGCCACGGAGTCAGATGATTGCAAGTTATGGATGCTCTTAGTATCTGCAGAACTTGGATCTTTGCCAATCCTGGAAAATTAGGAGAAAAAGGGGTGTAGAGGTGATGATAAGTTACAAGTGGTGAAGCACGCTCGACAACTACATCTACTCTATCTGCTTCAAAGTCACATGCAGCCAAAGATGCTTCCTCTGGTGATACATTCTCTTCTATGCTGCTAATGCTCTTTTTAATTTCTGTGTCATTTTCAGGTCGGCCTCGCGCCTTCTGTTCTTTCTGCCTAAGCTTTCTGGCGTTTTCTCTCCAAAATCTCAACTTGTCTTCTCTGAGCAGCTTTTGTCCTTCCCTGTTGCAGGATCAACCCATGCATAGACAGCAAGGATATCGGACATTCTAGCTAAATTTCTTCTGTCCTTATAGAATTCAAGATGACTATCGATCCTCACAACATCAACAACTATCCTGTGCAAAGTCCAAAGCCATTCTGATACTCTATCTTCACTGGCAGCCCATCCTTGAGACATCGAGGCACTTGTCATCGCTGCCTGTGGCACATCTGATATTTTTAGTTGATTTACTATCCGTGTTTCATAAACTGGATCGTCAGATGAAAATTCTGGTTTATCTTCATCAGCTGAAGCAACTTCAATTTCAGAGTTTACAGGATGGAAGGTAGTAAGAGATTGGCCATTTGATTCAATAACTAAGTCTACATTGTTATTGACATTGAAGCTATGCATTGACTCATCTTCTAATCTTAGTTTACGTCGTGCAGAAAGTTCATTGCCATGCTCTATGACCGAGTTTTTATCTTCATCGCTCTTTTCAAACAGATTGATGACAGGTAAAGGAGGTGGGGCGACACCATTAGCGAAGGGGCGGGGTGGCACTGGAGCAGGAATCGTACCATTAGCTTGAGGAGCATTGGGAAGTGTTGGTGGCCCACTGGCAAATAAAGTATGGGGCCTGCTCTTTTGTGCAGTTGGATTACTTGCAGCCAAAACTCTTTCTGCGGGAGTACCGTGCCTTTCACCTTTAGTGTCTTTCTTATGAGCATATGACACTGTAATTTAACGATTGCAAAGATATTGTCCATTCATTGCCTCAATAGCTGAATCAGATGCTTCAAATGAATCATAGCTTATAAAGCCAAAGCCTCGGGAATTCCCTGTGTCAGGATCTCTCATGATCTTTGGATTCGTAACAATAACTCCAAAAGCACTGAAAGTATCATACAACAGCTTCTCATCTACATCAGGATCCAGATTGCCAATGAAAAGGTTTGCCCCGACGTCCAAGCTCTTTTTATCTTGGGATGCCTTATTTACATGAATTGGTTTTCCATAAAGTTTAATCATGTTAAGTACTTTGATAGCATAGTCAGCATCTTCTTCACTCCGGAATTCAACAAATCCATAACCTTGATGCTGGTTAGTAACTCTATCCTTGGGAACATAGACATTAACTACGGGACCAGCTTGAACAAAAAGCTCCCATAGCAATTCCTCTGATATCTGAGGGTCGAGATTGCCTACATAGGCAGTAGCGTCTTGGTTTCGCTCGGCGGAGTGTTGGCCGAGTAAATTTGCACCGACGCCCGGCGCTATACGTGTGGTCATTGTTCGCCGGAAGAACGGTGAAAGAGGGGGTTAGAGTAGGGTTTGCTTCACAGCTTTGACATGTCAAGTGAGCAGTGTTATCCAATTCAAATAAAGATTGAGCATCATCAAGTAGAGACTGTGCTTCACATTCCCATGCACTAATATTGCTCTTGTTTGTTTGTGACTGCATGTATAGCAGACTTAATCAGCAACTCCAAAACAAATATGTGCCTTTGGATTTGATTCAGTCTTTATCCTGAGCTTGAAAAAGATCAGGGATCTGTGGTAGTCCAATCTTGATATTTACCATGAAAATCTACACTGAACACATGTTCTATAACTGATGTCATTTTAAAACGTGCAGGCTCAACAAGAAACCTCCTGTTGAATTCATGAACATTTGTGCCTCCTATTCTTGTAGACATCTGGCTGTGGGAGAAAGCAGTGGTGATGGAGAGAGCGGCGCTAGGTTTCTCTTCGACCATGAGAACTTTGGGAAGTGCCATGGTTGTGTTGAACTACCAGTTTCTGCTACTGCTTGTGGCGAACAACGACCTAGTCTACGGCGTTTTCCGGTGATACCAGCATCAAACAGCAAGCCACACTCACTTTCAACATATTCACTCTTACTGACCCCTTTTTCCTTGTTCTACTTTAAAGGCATGCTGATTAAAATGTTGTTGTAGCTTCTCATTTGCAAAACTAATACATAATTGCTCGAAACTATCAAACTTAAAACTTTCAAATCCATAGGTATCAAGAGATCCATTGAATAGCTTTTGAATTTGAATTTTACATGGCGAACAATTCTCAACATGGCATAGCTTCGAACAATCATGTATGCCACAACTAAAGCGCTTGCCACATACTTATGAGCATGTAGGTATTGGATCAATGCACTTCTTTTGTTCAACATACAAATTCTTTTTCCACAATAGTATACATGTGCATGAGTGCATAAAATTTTATTGATGGCAAGGCTTCGTAGCATGAACTCTCAATTTCATTGTAACACCAACTTGACTATTTTCCACACACCTCTTGATTATGGATAGATTCAAAAATGAACTACTGAATAACTTGTATCCAAAGCATCAACCATCAACTTAAATCCTTATTAAAATGCTCTGAATTTCTGATTAAAACTGGATCAAACTTCTCATAGAACACTGCTTGAAAGCTTGATGAATTTAGATACAGGACAAAACAACCTTGAACAAACACATTTCTTGAGAAAATAGTCCACTATCACTGGTAACTCATAAATGAAGCAGACTCTTGATGGTTTGACCAAGATGAGGTCAAACGTCCATCTGATTTAAACTTGAATGAATGTCTTTGCTATTAATCTCCTTGCAAAACCCTAAACACACAGAGAAGAAAAAGAAACAAACAAATTGAAAAATATTTTTGGCATTTTGGTTAGAGGTTAGTAAACAGAAACAAACATAAAGTAAATAAGAAACACAAAGTAAGATCTTGTTTATGGAATGATATGCAAATGAAATGTGGGATCTTAGGGGTAAAAATTTGGGTATTACACTTATGCTGTTATATGAGGATGATTTTGTAACGTATGCATCATGCATTCATGTGCATCCGGACTTCGGTTCAGGACCTCGATTACTTTGGCTTCAATCCCATTCTGCGGATGTGAAGTGTTTTGATGTGCTCTAGTTTTCTAGCAGAATCGATCCTATTGATGGGGATTTGTGGAGGGTTGATGACCCAGTGTCCATCGTGTTGTGATGATTGGTACCACATGCATTGAGTCTATGTTGCATTTGCATTTATGAGCCTTTTGTATAAATTATGTTGTTGTGGCCTTCGAGGCCAAATGAAGGATATGAATGTGTTGAATATGAATATGGCACCGTGATATGTTGATTTTTATACATTGATTATTATGAACTGTTTTACTCACCCTGCCTGTTTGAATGTTACCTCCACGTGGGTAACGTGCATATGACCAGGTTTAGCCGTGGATGCCGTTGAGGTTTATTTTGATGTTTTTAGTTGTTAGCTGATTTAGTTAATTTAGAGGGTCTTGCTCTGATATGTAACATCGGGTTGGGTTCTCGAGTTAAACTATATACCAGTGGGTTATTTTACTTATTTTTCCTTTTGAGGAAACCATGACTTTATGCCTTTGAATTTCGCTGTTTTACGATGTTCTGATGTATTTTGGGAAAACCCGTAGTTATGGAGTATTGACATATTTTGATGACTTTGGGAAATGTACGCCCTTTTGGTGGATTTTTAATGAGATTTATTTATTCAGTCTGATTTTTGTGTTATCTTGCCATGATAAATTTGGGGTAGAAAAGGGTGCTACATTAGTGGTATCAGAGCAGGTCGGTCTGTCCGGCCAAGTTTTCATGTTGTTACTCCCTTGTCAGTCGATAGTGTGAGAATGCTATTGATGGGTTGTTTTATTCTAACCCTGTTGGTGGTTGCAGATGGCTGGAAGAAATGATCGTGCTATTGCTGATGCGCTGGAATCACTTGCCCAAGTGATGGCTCAGAATGGTGGACCTCCAGATGGGTTTCGTGCTTTGGGAAAGTTTCAGAGGAACAATCCATTGACTTTTGTGGGCACTCATGATCCTGATGGTGCGCAGAAGTGGCTGAAGGATTTTGATTTTGAATTGAGTTACCATCCTGGTAAGGCTAATGTTGTAGCTGATGCGTTGAGTAGGAAGTCCTTGCATATGTTGATGCTTATGGTTCGAGACTTAGAACTGATTGAGCAATTCAGAGATTTGAGTTTATTTTGTGAAGAGACTCCTAGCAGTGTGAAGTCGGGTATGTTGAAGTTGACTAGTGGTATTCTCCAAGAGATCGGAGAAGGTTCGAAATCCGATTTGAATTTGGTGGATCGTCTCACGTTAATCAATCAAGGTAACGAAGGTGATTTTCGGATTAATGAGAATGGTATGATGAGGTTCAGAGATAGAGTGTGTGTTCCTGATGTGGCAGAAATCAAGAAGAGCATTCTTGAAGAAGGTCACAGAAGCGGGTTGAGTATTCATCCTGGTGCTACAAAGATGTATCAAGACTTGAAAAAGTTGTTTTGATGGCCAAGTATGAAGAAGGAAATTGGACAATTTTTCTATGCTTGTTTGACTTGTCAGAAGTCGAAGATTGAACATCAGAGACCGTCGGGTCTGATGCAACCGTTGAATATTCCAGAATGGAAATGGGATAGCATTTCTATGGATTTTGTGACAAGTTTGCCGAAGACGTTGAAGGGATATGATTCGATTTGGGTGATTGTTGATAGATTAACTAAATCGACTCATTTTATACCGATGAGGATCAATTATTCGTTGCAAAAGCTTGCCGAGTTGTATATTTATCAGCTTGTGAAGTTGCATGGTGTTCCTTCGAGTATTGTGTCGGATAGAGATCCGAGATTTACGTCGAGGTTTCGGGAGAGTTTGCGGACAACTTTTGGCACTAAGTTGAGGTTGAGTTCTGCCTATCATCCGCAGACGGATGGACAGACAGAGAGAACTATCCATCTTTAGAGGATTTGTTGAGAGCTTGTGTGTTGGATCAAGGTGGATCGTGGGATAGTCATTTGCCGTTGATTGAGTTTACCTACAATAACAATTATCATTCTAGTATTGGAATGGCACCGTATGAAGCTTTGTATGGTAGGAGGTGTAGGACTCTGTTGTGTTGGTATGAGTCAGGCGAGAGTGCTGTAGTCGGACCTGAGATTGTGCAAGAGACGACTGATAAGATCAAGATGATCCAAGAAAAGATGAAAGATTGAAAAATTTTCAGAAGAGTTACCATGATAAGAGGAGGAAAGCACTTGAATTCCAAAAGGGAAATCACATGTTTTTGAGAGTTATGTCGGTAATTGGTGTTGGCCGAGCTTTGAAGTCTCAAAAGCTCACATCGCGCTTTGTTGGTCCGTATCAGATTTCGCAGAGGGTGGGGGAAGTAGCATATCGTATTGCTCTACCGCTATCGCTTGCGAATTTTCATGATGTGTTCCATGTATCTCAGTTGAGGAAGTACATTCCAGATTCGTCGCATGTGATTCAGATGGATGATGTAGAAGTGCGAGATGATTTGACTGTTGAGGCGTTGCCTGTTCAGATTGATGAGCGAGAAGTGAAGGAGTCGTATCCGACTCTATTTTCTTGAGGTAATTTTCGAGGACGAAAATTCTTTTAAGTGGGGGAGAGTTGTAACACCCCAAATTTAATCAGAATATTTTAATTAATGTATTTAATTGAGAATATTCGTATTTCAGTGATTTTCGGTGTTTTGTGGATTATTGAGAATTGTGCAATTTGTGGGTTATTTATTTAATTGATAATATATAATATTTATTTTATTAATATTATTATGAATTAAAATAAATAATAGTGAAAGAAGGGTAATTGGGACAATTGAGAGGAGTAAGTGAGGGTATAATGGAGAAAGCCCATTTATTTGGCCCAAGTCTAGGTTTAACAAAAAGAGAGTTCTGAAGGGTTTTAGGATTCATTTGTGTTAACCGTAAGAATTGAGGCCAAGAGAACTCTGAAGAGGAAATTGGAGGTAGAAGCTTGAAGGATTCCCTGACAGATTCATGAAGGCTTAACGTTTAAGGTATGGGGAGTATAGCTTTTCATAATTTCCTATGTGTAGATTTCAATATGACTATGGTTGATTGGGGGCTTTAGGGAGAATTATGGGGAAAAAAGGGGTTTCGGCTTTCGTGGCCAAAATCTATTATTGAGATTTTGACCGTGAAGAAGATTAGAAGGTTATGAGAACAAGTGATCTATGGACTTCGTGGCCTAGATCTATTATGCAGGTTGTAACCGTAGGGATTCTAAGGGTAGAGATGGGAAATAATGATCTTTGGCCTTCGTGGCCTAAACCTGTAATTGCAAATCTAACCGTGAATTCATTGGGAAAACGGAAACCTAGGCCTTTGTGGCCAAAAAGCTGATTGAACTTTGCTTAACCCTATAGGAATATTTGATAGTGAGTAACACAGATGCCTGCTGGGAAATTGTAGGGAAATTGTGATTTAGGACGTGAATATGTTCCGGGATTGGCCTAATGAACCGTAGGTTTTATGCCTTTATCGTCGTAGGACCTTAGGGATGATTTAAGGATGTTTTGGGGGCACTGCGTAGTGAATCGCAGAGCCTTTTGGATAGAAATCAGTTCTGGTGCGTAGCAGATTTTGCTGTCATCGTGCAGTTCGCCTAGCAAAGAAAGCTTTGCCTAGCGAACAATTGTGTTCCTAGACTCGTCTAGCGAAGAATCCTTCGCCTAGCGAAGAAACTCGCCCAGACTCGCCTAGCGAACATGCCAGCGAACGTAGCAGAGTTTCGCGAATGATGATCCTGTGCAGCGATGCCTTGATGTTTGATTCTGTGATTTCCTTGATGGATTGACATGAGTATGACAGTGAGTTTTAAGGGATGTGTACATTATGACATGATGATTTCTATGATGTATTATGATGTAATTACCATGATTATGATGAATTATGTGATAACCTGAAATATGATGATTTGTGTGGTGATGATGATGAATATGATGAGTGATGATGCACTTATGCTGTTATATGAGGATGATTTTGTAACGTATGCATCATGCATTCATGTGCATCCGGACTTCGGTTCAGGACCTCGATTACTTTGGCTTCAATCCCATTCTGTGGATGTGAAGTGTTTTGATGTGCTCTAGTTTTCTAGCAGAATCGATCCTATTGATGGGGATCTGTGGAGGGTTGATGACCCAGTGTCCATCGTGTTGTGATGATTGGTACCACATGCATTGAGTCTATAATGCATTCGCATTTATGAGCCTTTTGTATAAATTATGATGTTGTGGCCTTCGAGGCCAAATGAAGGATATGAATGTGTTGAATATGAATATGGCACCGTGATATGTTGATTTTTATACATTGATTATTATGAACTGTTTTACTCATCCTGCCTGTTTGAATGTTACCTCCACGTGGTTAACGTGCATATGACCAGGTTTAGTCGTGGACGCCGTTGAGGTTTATTTTGAAGTTTTTAGTTGTTAGCTGATTTAGTTAATTTAGAGGGTCTTGCTCTGATATGTAACATCGGGTTGGGTTCTCGAGTTAAACTATATACCAGTGGGTTATTTTACTTATTTTTCCTTTTGAGGAAACCTTGACTTTATGCCTTTGAATTTCGCTGTTTTACGATGTTCTGATGTATTTTGGGAAAACCCGTAGTTACGAAGTATTGATCTATTTTGATGACTTTGGGAAATGTACGCCCTTTTGGTGGCTTTTTAATGAGATTTATTTATTCACTCTAATTTTTGTGTTATCTTGCCATGATAATTTTGGGGTAGAAAAGGGTGTTACATTAGTGGAATCAGAGCAGGTCGGTCTGTCCGGCCATGTTTTCATGTTGTTAGTCCCATGTCAGTCGATAGTGTGAGAACGCTATTGATGAGTTGTTTTCTTCTAACCCTGTTGGTGGTTGCAGATGGCTGGAAGAATTGATCGTGCTATTGCTAATGCGCTGGAATCACTTGCCCAAGTGATGGCTCAGAATGGTGGACCTCCAGATGAGTTCCGTGCTTTGGGAAAGTTTCAGAGGAACAATCCACCGACTTTTGTGGGCACTCATGATCCTGAAGGTGGGCAGAAGTGGCGAAAGGATTTTGAATTTGAATTGAGTTACCATCCTGGTAAGGCTAATGTTGTAGCTGATGCGTTGAGTAGGAAGTCCTTGCATATGTTGATGCTTATGGTTCGAGACTTAGAACTGATTGAGCAATTCAGAGATTTGAGTTTATTTTGTGAAGAGACTCCTAGCAGTGTGAAGTCGGGTATGTTGAAGTTGACTAGTGGTATTCTCCAAGAGATCGGAGAAGGTTAGAAATCCGATTTGAATTTGGTGGATCGTCTCACGTTAACCAATCAAGGTAACGGAGGTGATTTTCGGATTGATGAGAATGGTGTGATGAGGTTCAGAGATAAAGTGTGTGTTTCTGATGTGGCAGAAATCAAGAAGAGCATTCTTGAAGAAGGTCACAGAAGCGGGTTGAGTATTCATCCTGGTGCTACAAAGATGTATCAAGACTTGAAAAAGTTGTTTTGATGGCCAAGTATGAAGAAGGAAATTGGAGAATTTTTCTATGCTTGTTTGACTTGTCAGAAGTCGAAGATTGAACATCAGAGACCGTCGGGTCTGATGCAACTGTTCAATATTCCAGAATGGAAATGGGATAGCATTTCTATGGATTTTGTGACAAGTTTGCCGAAGACGTTGAAGGGATATGATTCGATTTGGGTGATTGTTGATAGATTGACTAAATCGACTCATTTTATACCGATGAGGATCAATTATTCGTTGCAAAAGCTTGCCGAGTTGTATATTGATCAGATTGTGAAGTTGCATGGTGTTCCTTCGAGTATTGTGTCGGATAGAGATCCGAGATTTACGTCGAGGTTTCGGGAGAGTTTGCGGACAACTTTTGGCACTAAGTTGAGGTTGAGTTCTGCCTATCATCCGCAGACGGATGGACAGACAGAGAGAACTATCCATCTTTAGAGGATTTGTTGAGAGCTTGTGTGTTGGATCAAGGTGGATCGTGGGATAGTCATTTGCCGTTGATTGAGTTTACCTACAATAACAATTATCATTCTAGTATTGGAATGGCACTGTATGAAGCTTTGTATGGTAGGAGGTGTAGGACTCCGTTGTGTTGGTATGAGTCAGGCGAGAGTGCTGTAGTCGGACCTGAGATTGTGCAAGAGACGACTGATAAGATCAAGATGATCCAAGAAAAGATGAAAGATTGAAAAATTTTCAGAAGAGTTACCATGATAAGAGGAGGAAAGCACTTGAATTCCAAGAGGGAAATCACATGTTTTTGAGAGTTATGTCGGTAACTGGTGTTGGCCGAGCTTTGAAGTCTCAAAAGCTCACATCGCGCTTTGTTGGTTCGTATGAGATTTCGCAGAGGGTGGGGGAAGTAGCATATCGTATTGCTTTACCGCTATCGCTTGCGAATTTGCATGATGTGTTCCATGTATCTCAGTTGAGGAAGTACATTCCAGATTCGTCGCATGTGATTCAGATGGATGATGTAGAAGTGCGAGATGATTTGACTGTTGAGGCGTTGCCTGTTCAGATTGATGAGCGAGAAGTGAAGGAGTCGTATCCGACTCTATTTTCTTGAGGTAATTTTCGAGGACGAAAATTCTTTTAAGCGGGGGAGAGTTGTAACACCCCAAATTTAATCGGAATATTTTAATTAATGTATTTAATTGAGAATATTCGTATTTCGGTGATTTTCGGTGTTTTGTGGATTATTGAGAATTGTGCAATTTGTGGGTTATTTATTTAATTGATAATATATAATATTTATTTTATTAATATTATTATGAATTAAAATAAATAATAGTGAAAGAAGGGTAATTGGGACAATTGAGAGGAGTAAGTGAGGGTATAATGGAGAAAGCCCATTTATTTGGCCCAAGTCTAGGTTTAACAAAAAGAGAGTTCTGAAGGGTTTTAGGATTCATTTGTGTTAACCGTAAGAATTGAGGCCAAGAGAACTCTGAAGAGGAAATTGGAGGTAGAAGCTTGAAGGATTCCCTGACAGATTCGTGAAGGCTTCGAATCAACGTTTAAGGTTTGGGGAGTATAGCTTTTCATAATTTCCTATGTGTAGATTTCAATGTGACTATGGTTGATTGGGGGCTTTTGGGAGAATTATGGGGAAAAAAGGGGTTTCGGCTTTCGTGGCCAAAATCTATTATTGAGATTTTGACCGTGAAGAAGATTAGAAGGTTATGAGAACAAGTGATCTATGGCCTTCGTGGCTTAGATCTATTATGCAGGTTGTAACCGTAGGGATTCTAAGGGTAGAGATGGGAAATAATGATCTTTGGCCTTCGTGGCCTAAACCTGTAATTGCAAATCTAACCGTGAATTCATTGGGAAAACGGAAACCTAGGCCTTTGTGGCCAAAAAGCTGATTGAACTTTGCTTAACCCTATAGGAATATTTGATAGTGAGTAACTCAGATGCCTGCTGGGAAATTGTAGGGAAATTGTGATTTAGGACGTGAATATGTTCCGGGATTGGCCTAATGAACCGTAGGTTTTATGCCTTTATCACCGTAGGACCTTAGGGATGATTTAGGGATGTTTTGGGGGCACTGCGTAGTGAATCGCAGAGCCTTTTGGATAGAAATCAGTTCTGGTGCGTAACAGATTTTGCTGTCATCGTGCAGTTCGCCTAGCGAACAATTGTGTTCCCAGACTCGCCTAGCGAAGAATCCTTCGCCTAGCGAAGAATCTCGCCCAGACTCGGCTAACGAACATGCCAGCGAACGTAGTAGAGTTTCGCGAATGATGATCGTGTGCGGCGATGCCTTGATGTTTGATTCAGTGATTTCTGTGATGGATTGACATGAGTATGACAATGAGTTTTAAGGAATGTGTACATGATGACATGATGATTTCTATGTGTCGCTACCGCGAAAATAAGGTGCCGGCAAAACAGAAGAGTCGTCACCTTTCGTTATTTATCCCTCAGAACGGTAAAGGAAACGATCGGAAAAACCTGACGAAAAGGTATAAGACAAGGTTATCGCAACCATTGTCTGGGTTCGGGAGTCGGTTACGCAAGGGGAAGGTATTAGCACCCCTCACGTCCATCGTACTCGATGGGATCCACGCTTGCGGTGTTTATCTGACGGGTTGGTTTTATCTATCTACCTATCAAGGCTGGCTTAAAAAAGAAAAGAAGATGACTCGGCAAAGCGTCGCACTTTATGCCTACGTATTCCCATCAGAGAATGAGAAATCAAAGTCAACGTAGTTTGGCTAACTACGGGTTACAGGGAAGGTGGCTCGCCAATACGTCAGTATTGTGCCTACGTACTCTCAACAGGTATGAGAGATCAGAGCTTACATAGTTCGGGCTAATACGGATTACGGGAATTCAGATTCATCTGTTTTATCGAGTAGGGTTAACAAACAGTTCCAGCAGTTGGATGTATGCAGCTCGAACCTTGGAGACTTATGCGTTACCGTTTGCGGTAGAACTGAGAGTTAACGATACTCTTTTCTTCAGAAAAGCTTCCTTTGAATTACGGGCCCACGGGGCAAAAAGGTTTGAAGTTTGTTTTCTGTCTTTTACGGAAGAACTATTTTTTATGGGTGTTTGCAACCAATATCGCACTAGAGACTATGACCTGAGAGTGAATGCGTCGCATGTCACCAAAAGCGTGCCATACTAAACATCCAGACTGTTGAAAAGAAACTCTCCAATAATCCCTTCTCAGATAGCTTAAGGCTCGTAACGTACAACGTCAGTTAACCTTTATTACTGTATCTTAATTTGTTTTGAGATGAGAAGAGAGAACATGCTCAACTAAGGGGAGACTATCAAGTCCTACTGTTGTCATACCAAGGATTCATCCTATGGTTGAAGTTTGAAACAGGGAACTCCTAGAAGTTATCATGCATAGGTTTCAACCTAAAGTTCTATCATCACTTCCTTATCAAAGGAAGTGAGATTCCTAGGGGATCATGTCAATGATAAACAGAAACAGATAAAGCATCAGCTTAAACAGTAAACAGTAAACGACTGTAAAATGCATGCAATGCAAGTGAGGGAGGAAATGTGTGTGGGACATCAGCCTCCACAAGCTCATCTCAACCTCAAGCCAGATATGAATAACTGTAATCATACAAAGGAAATAACATGCCGTCAAGCAAAATATAACTGCAATCATACAGAATAAATGGAATAAAATGCCATCAAGCAAATAACAGACCACATAGGCAAGGGAGCTGGGCTCTACCGAATACCCGCAAGCAAAGCCACACAGTAAAAATACAAGCAGAGGGAGCAACTCAACCTCTAGTGCAATCATGCTCCTAGCTCAAGTCAATCTAAATATGAACTTATTCTAATGCATCAAGCAAGTCAAACAAGTCACATCAATACAGTTGCACATAAAGCAAACAGACAATAAGGAAAACAGATCAACAGCTTCCACAGCTTTACAGCAAAGCAATCTTCTGACAGCAGTTCAGTCCTCAGTCCTCAACAGCTCTTCAGGGCTTTCATCTTCACTAGCAAGCATCAACTTGCTTCTTCAAGCTTTCAACACATCAAACATAAGTATCAACTTATTCCTCTTCTTCAAGCCTCAGCTCCAAAGTAAACTCCACCTTCAGGCTTCAATCCCACTAGCAAGCATCAACTTGTTCCTTCAGGAACTCCAAGCATTGAACTCACAAGTATCAACTTGCTTCCCAACTTCAAACTTCAGCTTCTTCATTCAATCTCCAATGGATTCCCCTCACAAGTATCAACTTGTTCTTCATCTTCTTCAAGCTTCAGCTCTTTCTTCAATCTCAGCTTGATCTTCTTCCCACAAGTGTCAACTTGTTCCTCTTGACCTTCAAGCTTCAGCTCCAAGGGTAGTCTTCAAGTACAGAGAAGTAGCAACCTCCATTCTCTTCAAAGATACTAACAAGGCATTCCATCCTCTAGCAAGGGAGAAAAATTCATCTAAAAAGAGCAAGGTTTGGATAATAGACAGTAGAGTGAAGACCAAAGGTCACCACTAAGCATCCTATCATCAGAGAAAGGGACCCTCAAAGGTTCTACCAACTTGTAAAGAGACACACATCCTACCAAAGGAGGGATGAGGCCTTTACAAGGGGACCTTACATCATAGGGAAGAATGGAAGTGATCAACACCTTCCATGTTTATGAAAGAAGAGAATCTATCTAGAAGCTCTACTTACAAACCCTAATCTTAACACCTAATCAACACTACACCGAAAGAACGGAAATCTTCACATCCAAGCTTCTTCAAGCACTCCATGGTAGCCCAAGCTTGTCTTCATCATCAACCAAGAGCAAGCAAAGCAAAACCCTAATCTAAGGGAACTAAAGAAGTCAATCTAATTGAATTAGCAAGTTAGGATCACCTAAAACTTAGTACTAAAGTTAGTCCTAACTAAAATACTAAACCCAATTGTAAAATCCTACAAAAATAACTATGGGACCCTAATTCAATCATGAATCTACCATGCAAAATTCAGAGGTTGAATCATCCACCAAGTCCTAGAAATAAAACCTAAATCATAAGGTACTAAGCATAAACCCTAAAAATAGAGCACCTAAAGTTTCAACTTAAAACTATATCCTAAATTCACCAAAAAAATGTGAGAAAAATCTAAGGGGAACATGCATATCTATGCTAGCTACACACAAAAAATCAAGGCAAGAATCATCACCAAATGCTCAAACAAAATTCATCAAAACAAGGTATCAACCATGGTTATTCTAATACCAATTAATATTCAAAAAATGCAAATAAAATAAAAAATGCATGAATTATTAATATTTTTTATCTATAAAATTCTAGATTCAATCATGAATCAGGGGAAAAAAGTTTGGAATTAATTTTCTATTTTTTATGGATTATTCTCTAAACCATATAAAATGATGAAAATAAAGAAATTCAAGGAAATTAATTAAATCAACATGGTAAATAGCAATCCAGCTTAGTTCATTTCTTGAATTGGGCCCAGGGGGGGTGTGAAGAGCAGCTACAACCCTAGCCCACGCGCCTGAATTCATTCAGTTCAATTCAAGTTCAGAAAAATCAAAGGAAAATTGCATGCGTGAGGTATCGAACCTACGCTCTTCTGGTTCACACAGCGAAGTAAACCAAGCCTGGGAACTCATTAACCAAAACGCTGTGTTTAGGGGAGGGGGTATGTGGCGCCATCGCTGTCGTTGGATGGATGCCTGAGTCAAAGTCTCCCTCACGAATGAACGTCCTAGATTACATCTTCTTCAATTCAAATGTGCAGATGGTGGAAAAAATGCAGAATTCGGCGAGGGCGGCCGGAGCCTCACCGGAAAAGTTCGTGGATCCCTAACTATCTCTATAGTCCACCGTTTCGCGCGATTTCTGAACCAAAGTTGCTCGAATTTTCACAAGGAATTCAACTACACTAACCAATCGTGCTAAAAACACAAGAATAAAAAAAATATCAATCTCAACCGAAAATGGCATCATCCCTAAATTGTATTAATCTTCAAATTAATTATCCAGAATCCATCTATATCCTAAGGGGAACCTAACCACATGCTTCTAATTCATTAAAAGTGCATAATCAGTGAGAAATTTCAAGAAGTTAGAACCTACCTTGGAGCTTGAATTGCAATGGATACACGCCTCAATTCTCTTCCAAACCTTGCAGAATTCTTCAAGGATTTATGGAGAATGTTTCTTGATGCTTCACTCTGGCTGAAACCCCTTGATTCTCTAGAATGAATTTTCACTTTCAAGCTTCTTGTTCCACCTCTCTCCAATGGTTTCTCAACAGAATTCTGCACTAGAAGCTTCTTATAATGATCATTATCCTATTTATGTTTTGTTTCAATGGATTAGAAGCCCAAACTAGGCCCAATTATGGATTTTGGATCTTCACTTTTTCCTCCAAATTTCAATATGGATATGTTCCTTCAAGCCTTGGTCATGCTCCACAATCATTCCAAACCATTCACTTAAGCATCATGGAGTGTAATGAAATGGTTTTCTTCCTTTGGTTTCAACATATGGAGTGTATGGAGTATGTTTCTTACTTGTGAAGCAATCATCCAAATGGCTATGTTAAGCAACTCAAATAAAAAATGTGACAATGCCAATCTTTCTAAAACATCAATTCCATTCAAAATGACCACAAATTTGACTTGAAAACATGTTAATCTCAATTATTTTGAATTTTCTCATTTTAATTCATTAAAATGGCTTTTATGTGAAGTTTCTTCAACCAATGCTTGATATAATCCATATCAATAAACACTTGATGTTTAGACAAGCTAAAAACATCATTTTGAACAACTTTCATGTTGAACAAAAATGAATTTGAGGCTTGCAAGATGGTGTAATAGACTCATGACTCAAAATGGCCTGTAATGCCCAAATACCCAAAATACCCTTGACTTGTCAAAGCCATAACTTGAGTTCTACAAGTACTATCAAGGACTTCTAGTACTCTCTAGAAATATAAGAGGATAAGGAACAACATTAATGTTGACCAAAATTTCATAGGAATCATCCTTCTAGGGAAAAAGTTTCATGCAAGTTGGGTAACTTTCAAGCTCCAAATTCACATTCCTCAGATGACTTGTAACTTGCCAAAGCCATAACTTGGGTTCTACAAATCCTATCAAGGACTTATAGCACTCAAATTAAATCTAAGATCATGCTCTACAACAATCATGTTGGGGGCAAGATGAGATGACAATCACATCTTGAGCTAAACTGCCTTGAAGATAGGGGTCAAACTAGGGGATTTTACACTGTCAAGTCTTAGAAACCCTAGCTTGAAACTTCTCAAACTCTTCAATCATGATGAGTTAACCTTTGAATCATCCTTATAACATCTCAATGTATCAATCCATGATCACATGTCTCTTGAATTAGGTCTCAACTTCCTTCAAATCATCAGTTGACTTAGGGTTGATCCAGTTAAACCCTAGCTGCACCACTCATGGTTGAGCCTTCCTATTCTTGCACAATGACCTGTATAGGCCTCAAAGTGATCTTTAACATCTCTCATGAGCTCTCTCAAGACCTCAAGTCTAACTTCATGGCTTCAAAATCATCTGATGACTTCCCACAACTCTCAAGTTAGGAGACACACACTCTTGGTTTCAACCATTCTCTCTGAGGATCTTTTAACTCCTCTGACAAGGATATCAACCCTTGAGCACCTGAATAACCTTCTTAGCTAGCTTCAACCTATTGTGTAGCTCTTGATTGGTAATCATGCCTCTTGATCTCCTGCACACATGTCAATGAAATGCAAATGATAATGCTAATGTGAATGAAATGAAACATAAGCTAGGTAAAGAAATGTTAGGCAAATTTTGGGGTGCAACACTATGATGTATTATGATGATATTACCATGATTATGATGAATTATGTGATAACCTGAAATATGATGATTTATGTGATGATGATGAATATGATGAATGATGATGCACTTATGCTGTTATATGAGGATGATTTTGTAACATGTGCATCCGGCCTTCGCAAGCAAGTTCGCTGTGCGAGTCTGGGGCGAATATTCGCTGTGCGAACTTGCGATTACAACAAATCGCTGTTACGCACCGACACCAAAACCAGCCCAAAAACCTATACGATTTTCTTCCCGAATGCCCTAAAAACATTCCTAAGGTATTACGGCGATAAAGGCACAAAATCTATGACCTATTAGGCCAATCTCGTATCATATCCACGCCTCCAATTCCCATAAATCCCTACAATTACCACGCATTCACTAGAGTTCTCATAATCAATTACCCTATATGGTTAAAAACTCAACAACAAATTTTGGCCATGAAGGCCTAATTTTCCTTACTCCCAAATCAACCTCAAACCTATCAGGCCATCAGGTCAAATCCCTCAAACTCATTAAACTCACCAGAAAGGCAACAATAACTCAATACTCAAAATCCTCTAACATGTCAAACAAGCCTAAACAAGCTCGACAATATCTTTCTTCATACTTGGCCACCAAAACAATTTCCTCAAATTCTGGTACCTCTTCGTAGCACCAGGATAGATACTCAATCTACTTCGATGTCCTTCCTCAAGAATACTCTTTTTCAACTCAACAATATCTGGAACACAAATTCTATTACGACATCTCATGATACCATTTTCATTAATTCGAAAATCAACTCTTCGACTTTGATCCATCAAATTCAATCGATCTACCAACTCAAATTAAATTTCTGACCTTCTCAAATCTCATCAAGAATACCACTAGTAAGCTTCAACATACCAAGCTTAACTCCATAAGAAGTCTCTTCACCAACCAAACTCATATCACGAAATTGCTCAATCAGCTCTAACTCTTTTACCATCATCATCGGTATATGCGAAGATTTCCTACTCAATGCATCAGCTACCACGCTTGCTTTATTTGAAAGGTAATTCAAACCAAAACCATAATCCTTCAGAAGTCCCAATCATCTCCTCTGCCTCGCACTCAATTCTTTCTGATCAAAGAAATACTTCAAACTCTTATGATCACTAAACATCTCAAATCTCGAACCAAACAAATAATGCCTCTAAAGCTTCGACACAAACACAACAACAACCAACTCTAAATCATGCGTCAGATAATTCATCTTATGCACTTTAAGTTGCCTTAAAGCATAAGCTAAAACTTGCTGATGTTGCATTAACACACCTCCCCATCTCAGCAACGAAGCATCACAATATACAACAAATGGTCCTTCCGGATTCGGCAAAATTAAAACATGAGTTGCTGTCAGCCTTCTCAAAGCTCTTGAAACTTTCTTCACACTTTGAATCCAAACAAAAGCTTGGACCTTTCTAGTCTACCACGTCAATGGCAAAGATCACTTGGAAAAATCCTTCAATGAATTTTCAATAATAACCTGCCAACCCAAGAAAACTTCTAATCTCAAAAACAAGTTTTGGAGCTTCCCATTGCGATACAACTTCAACCTTCGACATATCAACCACAATAACTCTACTCGAGATCACATAACCAAGGAAACTCACTTCCTTCAACCAAAACTCACACTTTGGTAATTTTGCATACAACTGCTTCTCTTTCAACGTTGATAACACAATTTTCAGCTGCTCAGACTGATCCTCTTCACTCCTCGAATATATCAAAATATCATCAATGAACACAACCACAAACTTGTCCAAATAAGGATGGAAAATCTTGTTTTTGTACTCCATAAATACACATGGTGCATTAGTCACACCCAATGGCATCACAAAATACTCATAATGTCCATACCTCGTCCTAAAAGATGTCTTCGGAATATCCTCAGGCTTCACACGAATCTGATGATACCCAGATCTCAAATCTATCTTACTAAACACACTTGCAACAACTAACTGATCCATCAAATCATAAATCCTTGGAAATGGATACTTATTTATGATAGTCACCTTGTTCATTTGTCTATAATCCACACACAACCTCACATAACCTTCTTTCTTTTTGACTAACAAAGTTGGTGCAACCCACGGTGACACACTTGGACAAATGAATCTCTCCTCAAGAAGATCTTCAAGTTGATTCTTCAACACCTTCGATTTCGGTGCGGACATATGATATGGAGCCATCGATACCTGACTAGTTCTAGGAACTAAGTCGATCGTAAGCTCCACTTCACGTTTCGGTGGTAAATCACTTATCTCATCAGGAAAAACTTTCGGGTAATCACAAATAACTGTCACACCACCAACTTCCTCACTTTATTAACACTCAAAGTTTCCATCAAAATAAACATCTCAGCACCATCCTGCACTGACTCACCAAAACAATCTGTAAGCATTTAGCTTAACTCAAAACAATTCACTGCACACGCCATCTAAGCTTGCAAGACACATCTATCCCATCCAACATGACCCCGTCTACTATCAACAAGGGATTAAAGGTGATTAGTTCCTCAATTTGTCAATAGATAGCCGAAAATCATGATGGGGCATAAACCATCTTTTACCAAACTATAAGAGTGTTCAACAACACACTGAGCCACCACTTCACACTTAAAGCATCTTGGAGAAGCACGAGCCTCTCCCCCACTTGATTCAATCCCACTTCTGCAGAAAAAAGTTAGAAAACAAACGTGTACCGACAGTATTTTCACACACATTTCGCATACTAGGGAACAAATAACATTACACAGCTTGGCCGGACGGACTGACCTGCTCTGATACCACTAATGTAACACATTTTTCTACCCCAAAAATATAATGGCAAATCAATCACATTTATCAGAGTAATATTTTAAGCACTAAAAATCACCTCAAAGGGCGTACATTTCTCAATAAATCAACTCAAAGTCAATGCTCCGTAACAACGAGTTTTCCCAAAATTACTCAAAAATTGCTCAAATGGCAGCGGAAATCAAAAGGGCAAATCCAATGTTTTCCTTACGCAGTAACTTAATCAAAATAACAATAATTAATAAAACATGGTTCAACTTAAAATGCCCCAACCCGATGTTACATTATCAGAGCAAGACCCTCTAAGTCAACCACAATGGCCAACGACCCAAAAACTTTAAAAAGTCCTCGACGACATCCACGGCTAAACCTGGTCATCTGCATGTTACCCACGTGGAGGCAGCATTCAAACAGGCAGGATGACTAAAATGATTCATAATAATCAATATAGGAATCAATATATAAAACATCGTCATTTTCATATTCAATATTATTATAATCATCAAGGAACATCAAAGGCCACAACATTATAAATTACACCAAATTGTCACATAAATGCAAATGCAACAAGACTCATACATGTGGTACCAATAAAAAAAATTGATGGACACTGGACCATCAACCCTCCATAGATCCATAGCAATATGATTGATTCTACACAAGAACCGGAACACAACAAAATACCTCACATCCGCACAATGGGACTGAAGCCACAAAAATCAAGGTCCTAGACCGATGTCCAGAATGCATATGAATGCATGATGCACACGTATAATCCTCATAATAAACTCACTAGGTGCATCATCATTCATCAAAATTATCATAATAATCATGTCATCATAGAATCATCAAAACTCATGAATTCAACATTATAACTCATCATCATTACTCATAGGAATCATCATACAATCATGTATTAATCTCAGAAGAATCATAGCCATATTCATGGTAATTCATCAAAGAAATCACAACATCAAAACATCAAGACATCGCTGCACAAGATTAGAATTCGCAAAACTATGCTACGTTCGCTAGCAAGTTCGCTGTGCGAGTCTGGGGCGAATGTTTGCCGTGCAAAGGATTCTTCGCTGTGCCATCTCACGATTACAGCAAATCGCTGTTATGCACCAGCACCAAAACCAGCCCAAAAACCTCTACGATTTCCTTCTCCAATGCCCTAAAAACATCCGTAAATCATTCCTAAGGTATTACGGCGATAAAGGCACAAAATCTGCGACCTATTAGGCCAATCCGTATCATATCCACGCCTCCAATTCCCATAAATCTCTACAGTTATTACACATTCACTAGAGTCTCATAATCAATTATCCTATATGGTTAAAACCTCAACAACAGATTTTGGCCGCGAAGCCCTAATTTCCCTTACTCCCAAATCAGCCTCAAACCTATCAGACCATCCGTTCAAATCCCTCAAACTCATTAAACTCACCAGAAAGGCAACAACAACTCAATACTCAAAATCCCTAAACCCTTAAATCGACTTTAAAAACATTGAATCACATATTGAAAACAATGAAGGTAATACTCCCCATACCTTAATTGCCGACTCTAAACCTTTCTCCTTTGATTCTTGGAAACCTCGCGAAGCTTTGCCTCAATCCTCTTCCTCAGAGCTCTGGTCTCTATTTCTTCTCTTTTCACGGTCTAACAAGAATGGATCCTAATTTCCTTAAAATTCCTTTTTTTAAACCTAACTTTGGGCCTTAAAATGAGCTTTCCAATTTCACCCTCACTAACTCCTCCTCAAATGTCCATTTTGCCCTTAATTCACTTATATTTATTTAAATTAATAATAATATCAATATATTCATATTATATACTATTATTTAAATAAATAACCCAAAATCCATGATTCTCAATATTTCATACCAACCACCGAAAATCACCAAAAATACGAATATTCATATTTAAATAAATTAAATAAATATTCCATTAAATTTGGGGTGTTACAGTAAACCAATAAAACCTTACTTAAGTGTTATGTGGATATGTAATATCTCATCTTCATAGTTTACGAGTGAACTTATATATTTAAGTCCCTTCACTCCTGCCATAATGATCTTGGTTGTTATGGTCGTTACACCATTATTGTCCTGTTTTTTTGTCTTCTTGTATAAAGGTGTGTAACTTCTATATGAACCATTACATAAATTCTAACTAAGTCAGCAAAGCTAAATTAGTTTCATGATCCAGGGCCGATCCGACCTCATGGCCGAATGAACTCGTCACTCAAGTAAAATTCAATTTTTCGGGCCGAGATGTTTGTTGAATAAACTTCCTACAAAGATGAATCTAGAGAGAAGGGGTATTATTTTACGTAATTCTAATTGCTGCGCGTTTTGTTTTAATATCGACGAATCTCTTTTCCATCTTCTCTACTATTGTGATGTTGTTATCTTGATATGGGAGTGTTTTTGTCAGTGGCTTGTCATCGTGTTATGTGGGAAACAATTATCGTTAACCTCTCTGTTTTTTCATTTCAAGAATCTTTGTTTATCCAAGTTTAAGGTTGACTTTCACTGTTGTTTGTGGTTAGCGATTTGTTGGACATTGTGGACAGCTAGGAATTCCATCATCTTCGATGAAGGAAGATTAGAGGAGATGGACATCTTGAGGACCATTACTTTAGTGACTAGAGATTGGTTGTTGGCCAAGTATCTTAGGTGAATTGTTGTGCACCCGTCGGTGTGGAATCACAATCCTTAGTTCTATCTAGTTGAATAGTTCTTTCTTCTTGTTTTTTTTTTCTCTTATTTGTTGTCCTCTTGTAAGGGTTAAGCATCTCTTATGCTCTTGTTTAATATATTACTTTGCTTATTAAAAAAAATCCGTCACCCTCCCATAATGGTGAATTCTGTTTACATGATTCATAATCGACCTGAAATCGCCCATGTCACTTTTGATGTTTTCCAAAGCCTTTGTGTGTTTTAGTCCTAAAAAATCGATGTCAGATGATGTCAGATGGGTCTGAATGAATACAAATATACCATTTAATAATTACTAAAGCATGATGTCTGTAGGAGAAAAATAATTAAGAAACATGATGGTTTGGAGTCGCTCAAACACAATCTGTAGAGACGAAGTGATTTATAGGATAGACTTCTTGCTCTAACTTATTTTTTATTGTCACCGTCTTTTTTATATTTATAATCTATTTATAAATCTTTGTGGATTTTATTAATATTTATATTAATTAGTGCAATTATTAAAATATCTTAGAACTTTAGTTTAAGCCTGCTATTTATTTAAAATATTATAAAGGCAAATATATGAATATGTAAATTTGTTATTGCTTTGAATATGTGATTAATCAAACGTGTTTTCTCTATTCATTATTATGATTTTTACAAATTTAATTATTTCTCGTAGGTTGTTAGTGTTTGATTCATACAAAGGCGCAATTAATAAAATAGTCATTTGAGAACCGATGTTATTTTTTTTATCAAGTAAATTGTATTAATAAAGTATAAGGGTACACTTACCCGATACATTATAATGTTACCTCCTGTTAATATAATTGATAGAGGATAGAATTTATCTTTTGTGTTTTACTTAATTTTGGACTAAGTTATGTATTGTAAATAGATTAGTCAGAATATTTATTTTGCAAGCTTTGGTTCGGAGAAGAAAGCTCCATCATATGTAAAAAATCATCTTATACATTATTAGCAAGAATAGGTGAGACATAAAAACATATTTATTGGTTGAAAAATGGCTTAAGAAGGAAGCAAAAGAATCAACTTTGTAAGAAGAGGATATGACTGGCGGCTAAAAAACACACAACACAATCTCCTAGCCTTAATCACAAGGAATATAATATATAATGTATGTGGAAACAAATGAAAACGCGTAGTAAAATTGATTTTGAGGACCCCTTTTGGATACAAACCTCACCTTATTTGCATTTGTTCGTGTGAAATGTCATGTTGTTTGTACACATATAGGGCCAATTACATCCACTACTTGGTGCATGCTAAAAAGGTAACGATGTTGATCAATACAAAGCAGATTATAAGTATAATACTATACCATATACCTAATGACATTAACATATTTTGGTAATGATGTTGATCAAATATTTCTGTTTCATTATCAACATCACAATTTTGTTAAAATATTTTTATTCAGACGAGATTTAATGATTTTGCCACAAAAATGAGGAATGCAAATAGGATTGAGATGCCCTTTGTCTGCCTATATAAATGTTAAAGCAACACCACTCAAACCTACAAAGCTTATCTACTACGTTCAACGCTATAGGCTATGAAACTTGTTTTGTTTTATTTCTTTTCTTTACTATTTGAACAAAAAATGGTCGACTTGTAGAGTGCCAAGGCAGATGCCACTCCCAAGATATTTACATCATGGCAACTGGCATGCACCACTACTAAGTATATGTGCATGATCTACCTTCATTTCGTGGCTCATTTTTTTGGTTCAAATTCGATTCCATCATTCCAAATTATCGACTTAACTATCTTTTTATATTTTACGATATTTATTACCTTTCATTGAGATATTTCATGATATTATTTTCATTATTTTATGCTCTTGCAACATGTATTAGTTGAGAGACGTCAAGTGAAATTTGTTACTAATTCAACCTTTTCAAATTAATGATATGTTGTAATGAGAAAACAATGTGTTAGACAATATTTTAAAAATTACGCCAGAGATCGAACGGGTGAAATATTTGATTTAAAGTTGAAATATTGGTTCAACCGATTAAATTTATGGTCGAACTGTTTATTATATTAATAATAAGATTATTATTGAAGTTTTTGGTCCCTCTAAATGTTGTCGATTTCGTTTTTAGTTCCTTCAAAATTTTCCTTTAAGAAATCATCCCTTCACAATTTTCCGTCCGAACAATTGATCTTTAACATCAAATACCACTAACAGCTGCTTACGTAACAAGTCACGTAAAATTTTTTTGATGACTGAACATACATATAGAAGTTCCAGCGTGACAAAGTGCTGATGTGGCATACCACACGACTAAAGTCAATATTGTTCATGAACCCAACAAAAATTGTAGCTAATCTATAACGAATACATTGGAAGAATTTTGGTTATAAAAAAATACCGTTTGTTGATAGAATGAAAACTTCCTAGAACATGGCTGACATAATAAGTTTTGCATTTGATTTAAAGCATGATGAGTGACATGCCACTGTGAGTATGATTACTTCGTTCAAATTACAGAAGTAATTGAAATTGAACTTTAATTCATCACAGTATGGAAGTCAAATTGTGCTGTACCAATATTGGGGTGTGGTAGTGTGAAGCATCTTTGTTGAATTTGGACAATATTGTAACAAATTCTTCACTACTTCTACATGACCTCCATAAGATGCTAGATGGATTAGGAAATAACCATATTTGTCCCTTTGAATGCGGCAACATTTACATATATAATCCAAATAATAAATCTAACACCTTTTATTTGAACTTGTCATGACAGGTTTTTGCATGCCTGAGATGAAATGAGTGGCTATGATTTACTTATAAGTGTCAAGGTCGTCATTTTTTACTCCAACACATTCCATAAATTCACTCTATTTTAAATAAAAAAAATTAATAACATGTATGCACATCACACTGTAAAAGATGCCAAACATTCCTTTTTCTTTCTGACTAAATACTTACAGTATAATTTTTAGTTAGATTTTGATATAAAAATAGTTATTAGAACTAATTATGATTAATTAAAGTTAAATATTTTTTAATAGTTTGAAGATTATATTATACCATTAGCTAGACCGTATAAAATTTGTACATCCTACAATTTTCAGTAGAAAGTGTGAAAAAGAAAAAGTTTCAGATTTCAAGATCTATATGTTTAGCATTTGCGTCTTTTTTCCTTTTCTTTTATCTTGTTTATTTAATCTTCTTGTTTTTTTTTCTCATTCTTTCTTCTTTTTGACACTGTTTGTAGGAATCTTTTTGGAAAGATGTTTCAGTTGTGATCATGTACCAGAATTACCATGTATGTTTCTTTTTTCATCATCTTATTGTTTTAGAATTTATTTCTACCTTTTTATTATCCTTTATTTACATGCTAATGACTCTTTCATGAAAAATGACTTGTCATCATAAGCATCTTAAGCATCTTCCAATTATCATTTTGATTGTAATTAAACCATTATGCCATTCAAAATTAGTATAACCTTCAAATAGCTTTTGGGATTTTATTTTCTAAACCGTATTTTATTTTCTAAGTTATCTCTACCAGTATCATGAAATAATAGCAGTTTTATTTTTTAAATCGTGTTTTATTTTCTAAATCATATTTTATTTTCTAAGTTATCATCATCTCCAGTGATTTTATTTTTCAAAAATAGTTTTATCTCCGATAATTTTCTAATTGAGATGCTTGACACTACCCCTCCCCAAACAAGTTACAATATTCGTTTTTCTCCAAGAATTACTTATGATAGGAACAAAAAGATAAATATGAAAGGAAAGAAAGAACACTTGAACTATTTCATGAAATATGGTTATCTAAAATCATGAAGTTAATATTCAAGAATTCTAGGAATTAGCTACGAATTAACTACAAATTATGGATATATGAATATAAAAATAAAAAATGGAAGAAATTGCCACGTGATATCTACGTTAGATTTTTTGCTATGTTGACACTGTCATGTGTATAACCAGTCATCAAAATGATTTCACGTGGCATGCCACGTAAGTAGCCATTAGTGGAATTTGATGTTAGGGATCAATTGTTCAGATGGAAAATTTTGAAGGGACGATTCCTTGAAGGAAAATTTTGAAAGGACTAAAAACGAAATCTACAATATTTAGAGGGACCAAAAACTTTATTATCCCTTAATAATATGAAACTAAAATTTATAGATATGTCAAACAGTAGAAAAAAACATCTAATATAACATGCTATTATCTCGGTCATTAGGTCAACCGTAGTAAGAACTCTTATTTAGGCACATTCAATTTTTCTTTTATTAGTAAGATATTTCACTATGCTCCATATTAGTAACTGTAGTGATATGTTAAGGCATACATACTTCGACAGAAGAATTTAGATGATTTAAAAGACAGTTTGAAATGACAATAGCAGTTTAAAGCAGATCTAATGTCAAAGACACGTGGAAGCAAACTAGAAAGCTGAAGCCCACGTAAGGGAGTACATGTCAAATTCTGTGAAGAAAACCAGTATCGATGATTAGAATTATAATAGTATATAAGACACGACCAGTCATGTAAATAAAAGATCGCAAAATTCATTACATATTCTCTATACAACTTAAGTATCCAAGTTATAGAGAGAAAATAATTTGTGAGAAGATGTATAATTCATCGTTCTTTCTCTTAATCTTTTAAATTCGAAGCATTAATTTAAATGATATTTTATGTTCTTTGTTTACCCTTTATTTTTAAAGCAATTATATATTATTCCAATTAGAGTTATATCTAAATTTTCAACATTCAAACATCGGTATTTAAAGCACAAATATATTTTCTCAAATCTTTTGCACAAATATGTCCTTGGATATTTTTGAGTTTAATCTTGTAAGTGAATCAAAACTTGTGATTTGACTTACAAAAGACAATGGTAATCAAATTGGCATATCTAGTGGGACCTTTTTTGTGCAAGAAATTCAAATTTCGCAGAAACATTTTGTGCAGTTTTTAATTTTTGTTCTTCATACATGAAATACTTTAAATGTTTGAGTGTTTATGCGTTTGAGAGTTGGTAAAAATTTAGTTGAGATGACACGTCCATAAAATATGTCTCGTCCCCAGAACAACACTCTAGACAATGAAGAGCAACCAATCGAACCGATGGTTGGTAGTGCAGGTACTTCAGCAATCGTTGGAGTAACTGTTCCTTTTGTTAGTCAGATGTCAGTTTCGATGAAATTTCCAAAAGTGGTGGTCCCCCCACCCAAGTAACGAGTATTCTAACTACCCCAAGGTTTACACAAGCGATTATAGGAGGCACTAGGTCTTCTTTTCTCCTAAGTTTCACATTACCTTCTGGTAGTAGAGAATATCCATATGGCATGTTAACTACAATGATGACCGACCTACAAACCAATGCATCTACGTATTAAGATATTAAAATGATTGTTTCATCTCCTCTCAATCCATATTTAGCGCCAGGTTATGCTATAAGAAACCCTAAGGAGGTTCAAGATATATCTCTCAAATAATTTCATCCCTAACCATCAGTCCCCTCCCCTCACGTCTGTAAGGAAACAACTTGATGAAAGCAACCACATGATGGTGAACATGCTTACATAACATATTATTATTGTGATTAATCATTCAGTTCAAAACAAAAACCATACTTACTAACAATTGGCACACCAAATATGTCAAATTATTTATTTCTTTAGCGCTCATACAGAACTTATTCAACCAATCCCTCAAATCCAAGCAGGTAAGGAAATTCAAAACACATGTGTCCCTAATAACCAAGGGCAACAACAGGTTATGCCCAAGCAAGTCGAGCAACCTATACAAGGGGTAGTCGAAGTAGAAGTGGGTCAAAATGGCCCGATTTTTTTTTTTGTAAATAGAAATTAAGAATGCTGACCAAGTGATTATGAATGTCAGCCAAAATAAAATTCGAGGGCAAAATAAAATAGCCAATATGGTTGAACAAATCCTAGCCTAAAATGGGATTAATGTTGGTCAACATATACCAAACTTTGTCTCTGCCTTGTTAGAGTACGTGTTGCAAAGTAAACTCCATAGGGGTGGAAAATCCCCAACTTTACTAAGTTTGTAGGTGACACCAGTGAGTTTACTGTTGAACACATTGCTTAACCCTAGACAGAGGCTGGTGACATGGCCAATAATGAGAATTTAAAAAGGAAATTTTTTTCTAAATTCTCTGACCAAAAATGCTTTTACTTGGTTCACTACCCTTCCCTCAAACCTCATATGTAAATATAATCAATTAGAAAGGGTATTCCATGAGCAGTTTTACGTGGATCAGTCAAACATTAGTCTGAAAGAGTTAGCCAGCGTGAAGAGGAAATTCTCTTAGTTCATAGATGTGTAATTGAATAGGTTTAGGCTAATGAAGTCGAGGTGTTTTACTCAAAAGCCCGAATATGAGTTAGTCGAAATGGTTGCCGGAGGCCTAGATTATTCCATTAGGAAAAAATTAGATACCTAATACCTAAGGCACACTACTACAAAAAAGTTTTTTAATAGCGCTTTTTTTGCTTTTTAATAGCGCTTTAAAGCGCTATTAATCAAGGCGCTATTGTAAAACAAAATTTTTAATAGCGCTTTAAAAGCGCTATTAAATACAGGTACTATAATAGCGCTTTTGAAAAAGCGCTATTATAGTACCTGTATTTAATAGCGCTTTTGAAAAAGCGCTATTATAAGTCACATATTTGATAGCGCTTTCAAATAAAGCGCTATTATAACACCGTTAATTTGCTTTAATTTTGATAACACTTTCAAACAAAGCGCTATTATAATACACATATTTAATAGCGCTTTCAAATAAAGCGCTATTATAAGACAAATATTTAATAGCACTTTCAAAGAAAGCGCTATTATAATTCACATATTAGATAGCACTTTCAAACAAAGCGCTATTAAAATACCGGTAAATTGCTTTAATTTTGATAGCACTTTCTAACAAAACGCTATTATAGCTACACTTTTTTTTTACACCAAATCATTATATATATATATATATATATATATATATATATATATATATATATATATATATATATATATATATATATATATATATATATATATATATATATATATATATATATATATATATATATATATATATATATATATATATATATATATATATATATATATATATATATATATATATATATATATATATATATATATATATATATATATATATATATATATATATATATATATATATATATATATATATATATATATATATATATATATATATATATATATATATATATATATATATATATATATATATATATATATATATATATATATATATATATATATATATATATATATATATATATATATATATATATATATATATATATATATATATATATATATATATATATATATATATATATATATATATATATAATATATAATATTGATGCATACAACATATTATAATTTGTTGAGCTAAGAACAAATCATTTACAGATGCATAATACAAGAAGACATATGTCATAAGTCAAGCTAATTAGTAAGTTGAGACATAATTATAGAAGTTTTATAGAAGTTTTAACTGACACTATACATTTAGCAGCAAACTTATGATCCTTAAAATGAAATTCAAGTTACATGATAAAGTTAGTCATCTTGGACTGTTACAGACCTCCAAAACTAAACACAAACTTCATATTATACCATCAAGTTACAAGTGAATTCAAAAACAACAGTATACATTTAACAACAGTATGATACTCATAAAAATACACAACAATCAAGCTACCATGCTATATATTGCAACCATTTCAACTGCTCTCTTGATTCACTCCTTGCAACAGCAATCTGGCAAGAGGTGAGACATTAGTAAAAGATCATAATGGGCTGAAATAGTAGCCAGCAAAGGGCTTGAAATATGTTGTTTCATATCGTTCATGATCACCACTTGCATATGCACTGCAAGTGTTAAGTTGTAGTTTACTCATTGAACTCAAATTTGTGAGACAATTATAACTTACATGGAGTTAATCCAGGAAATTTAGCACATAAAACAATTACAACCTATTGTTAGAGAATACTTACCAATGCTGGAGCAATAGACTTTAACGATGTTTCTGAATCATGTTAGAACACAGATTGGTTCTTAATAATTACTCTTTATTTTGATGATAACTGTTAGGAAATTTATATTTAAGAATTATATACTCTAAAATTTGTTTGAGAGTTTTACTGCAGATTGAAATGAAATTAACTCTCTAGAAGCAAATTTGTTTTGGATACAAGAAGTTATCCTGACTCTGAAGCGCCAGATGCACCTTACAGAAGAATCTGATTGCTCCTTACAGAAGATCCTGAGCGTAGTCTCTAGAAGGATCTGAAGCAAGAAGCTCCAGAACATTCTAAGTCAGAAGCATCTGAAGATAATTAGAAGCATCTGAAGGTGAAGCATCTGAAGCATAGAAGAATATTGATTGAAGAGTTTCTCAAAGCATTAGTCTACAGAAGGTTCTGAAAGTACCAACGCTGCCAAGTACTGAAGTTCTGTGTCAATATGCTCTGATGATCAACACGCTGAAAGCACACCTGCTGCAGAAGACTCTGATATAGCAATGTTCTGAATTTCATTAGAAGACTCTGATCCATTCAGACTCTGAAGAACTTGCTGAAAACTGAAGAAGAAATATTCAAGAATATATCCGTTGGAGTTATTCAACGTCTCTTTCCTCATTTGTGCTAGACACACTTACACAGACAAAAAGGATTTTTCTGTGCCACCTACTTCTAGGAAAGGTCACTTGATGTGAAGACAAAAAGGCTCAGACCTTTTTGGGACTCTCTTTTCAACGCTCAGCTTCCTTGGATCAGCTTCCTATAAAAGGAGAACTTCACCACATTCTTCAGTTACATAATTTGCTGAAAAGAAATCATTATATTCTAAGCTCTCATTCATTCTTATTCTTCTTAGAATTTATTGTACTTAAACTTAAGAGAAAAATCACTGTTGTGATAAAAGCTTTATAGAAGCATTAAGACTCTTGTATTTTAATTTTCATTGATTGTAAAGGATTTCCTTAAGAGGATTCAGTTGGAATCTGTAGCTCTTGAGAAGACTAAGAATTGTTGTTCTTAGGTGTTACTATTGTAATCAGTTTGATTTAATAGTGGATTAAGTCCTTGTTGAGAAAGGCAAATCACTCTAGGAAGGGTGGACTGGAGTAGTTGCTTAAACGAACCAGGATAAAAATAATTGTGTGATTATTTTTTAACTCTTAATCTATCATACTTATTCAACCCCCCCTCCTTCTAAGTATTATCTCACCTTCAGTTGGCATCAGAGCTCCGGTTCTGAGTGTGCTACCACTTAATAGTGTCAGTAAAGATCCAGAGAGATATACTTTGATATATATATTTATTTGTTATCATGGCTGATAATTCAATGTCCAATATTAACAATAAATATGAAGAGAGGGATAGGATCAGCACCAAACCCCCAATGTTTGATGGGGAGAAATTTGACTACTGGAAAGACAGAATTGAGAGTTTTTTCCTAGGATATGATGCTGATCTATGGGATCTTGTCATAGATGGATATGTACATCCCACAGATGGGGATGGCAAAAAGATTGACAGAAAATCTATGACAGATGCTCAGAAGAAAGACTTCAAAAATCACCACAAAGCCAGGACTATATTACTGAATGCTATTTCACATACAGAGTATGAGAAAATTACAAACAGGGAGACTGCTTTTGATATGTTTGAATCCCTAAAAATGACTCATGAGGGGAATTCTCAAGTCAAGGAGACAAAAGCTCTGGCTCTGATCCAGAAGTATGAGGCTTTCAAAATGGAAGACTCTGAATCTGTTGAAGCCATGTTCTCCAGATTTCAGATACTCACTGCTGGGCTGAAAGTTCTGGACAAGGGATATTCTACGTCAGATCATGTAAAGAAAATCATCAGAAGTCTGCCTATCAGATGGAGACCAATGGTGACTGCCCTGAAGATGGCCAAAGATCTGAACAAGATCTCTCTAGAAGAACTCATCAGCTCACTGAGGAGCCATGAGATTGAGCTTGAGGAAGATGAACCCCAGAAGAAAGAAAAAGGTAAATCTGTTGCATTAAAATCTAACAAAACTGCTAAAGCTTTGCAGGTCATTCAAGAAAGCTCTGAAGAATCTTCTTCTGAAGAAGAAGATGAGTTATCCATGCTGTCCAGAAGGATTAACAAACTCTGGAAGCACAAGGGAAAGAAGTTCAACAACTTCAGAAGATCTGATAACAGAAAGGAATCATCTAGTCACAGAAGATCTGCCAAGAAAGAAGTTGTGTGCTATGAGTGCAAAGAACCTGGGCACTACAAGAATGATTGCCCCAAACTTCAGAAAGAAAAACCCAAGAAGAAGTTTAACAAAAAGAAGAAGGTTCTGATGGCAACATGGGATGACTCAGATGAATGTGAATCATCTTCTGAATCAGAAGAAGAATGTGCAAATGTTGCACTGATGGCCAGCACAGAGGATCAAGAGGAAGGTACCTCAGGATATGAATCAGAATCTGAATCTGATGATGATGCAGGAGAGGTAATGGCTAAACTTACCAAAGAAGAACTCATTAAAGTTTTAACAGAAGTTCTTAAAAGTTATAACAACATCAAACTCAAATACAAGAAGCTGAAAAGCAATCTTGAATCTGAGATTGATCTTCTGAAAACAGAACTTGTTGAGCAAAAAGAAGTAAATTTTAAAATCAAAAATGACATTGAAATAACTAAACAAGAATCTGAATCTGAGACTAAGTCATGTGAAAATATTTTAGAAAAATATGACTCTAGTTTTCAGAGATTTCTCACTAAGAGCATATACAGAAGCAAGATGGCTTCCATGATCTATGGTGTTAGTGGAAACAACAGAAGAGGCATTGGATATGAATCTTCATCTGGAAGCAATCCAAAACCTGTTGACAAACTTTTCATCAGAAAGACACCTCTGTATTCTCAATTCAAATTTGGTCACTTGAATGACATTAAACACACAAGCTCTGAGAAGAGTACTTATGTGTTTAAACCCAAGGCAAGTCAGAATAAACATTATGTTGTAAAACAAAAGTTTAGACAAACCTACAAACCAACTAACCCTAAAGGACCCAAGAAGATCTGGGTACCTAAAAACAAAATAATTCATGTTGCAGATGTTCTTAGCAGCAAGGTCAGGACACCAATCATGGTACCTGGACTCTGGATGCTCACGACACATGACAGGAGAAAAGTCTATGTTCCAAAGCCTGGAACTTAGATCTGGAGGTGACGTGAAGTTTGGAGGGAACCAGAAGGGCAAGATCATTGGATCTGGCACTATTGGAAATGGTAAACTTCCCTCTATTACTAATGTTTTACTTGTTGAAGGGTTAAAGCATAACTTATTGTCTATAAGTCAATTAAGTGACAATGGTTATGATATTACCTTTAATCAAAAATGTTGTAAAGCTATTAGTCAGAAGGATGGCTCTATCCTATTTAGTGGTAAGAGGAAAAACAACATTTATAAAATAAATCTTTCAGAACTTAAAGTTCAAAATGTTAAATGCCTCTTGTCTGTTAATGAAGAGCAATGGGTCTGGCACAAAAGATTGGGCCATATTAATATGAGACGTATATCTCAGATTAATAAACTTAATCTTGTCAGAGGACTCCCTAATCTGAAGTTCACATCAGATGCTCTTTGTGAAGCATGCCAGAAAGGGAAGTTTTCAAAAACATCTTTCAAATAAAAAAATGTTGTTTCTACTTCTAAACCACTAGAACTACTTCATATTGATCTGTTTGGACCAGTGAAAACTGCATCCATCAGAGGCAAGAAGTATGGATTGGTCATTGTTGATGACTTTAGCAGATGGACATGGGTAAAGTTCTTAAAACACAAGGATGAGTCACATTCTGTGTTCTTTGACTTCTGCAAGCAAGTCCAGAATGAAAAGAATTTCAAAATTATAAAAGTCAGAAGTGATCATGGTGGTGAATTTGAAAATAAATATTTTGAAAAATATTTTTCTGAAAATGGCATTGCTCGTGATTTTTCCTGTCCTAGAACCCCACAACAGAATGGGGTTGTAGAGAGGAAAAATAGAACTTTGCAAGAAATGGCCAGAACCATGATCAATGAGACAAATCTGGCAAAACATTTTTGGGCAGAAGCAATCAATACAGCATGCTACATTCAGAACAGAGTGTCTGTTAGACCTCTTCTGAAAAAGACTCCTTATGAATTGTGGAAGAAAAAAAAGCCCAACATTTCATATTTTCATCCTTTTGGATGTATTTGTTATATGTTAAACACTAAAGAAAATCTGAGCAAGTTTGATTCTAAAGCACAGAAGTGTTTCATGCTTGGATATTCTGAACGCTCTAAAGGCTACAGAGTATACAACACTGAGACACAGATTGTGGAAGAATCCATTCATGTCAGATTTGATGATAAGCTTGGCTCTGAAAAGCCAAAGCAGGTTGATAACTCTGCAGATAGGGAAGTAGTCTTTATTGACTCTGAAGTTCCAGAAGCAGACAAACTTCAAGTGAAGGAACCAGAAGCAACTCCAAATGCTACTCCCTTAACTTCTTAGATGAATAATCTAAACATTTCTGAAGAGTCAACTATCAGAGGATCATCATCCAGAATTAAAGCTTCTCATCCAGAGGATGTCATTATTGGAAAGAAGGATGATCCCATCAGAACAAGATCCTTTCTAAGATCATCTGAAGCATCACTATTTGGACTAGTGTCAGAAATTGAACCATCTTCTGTAGAAGAAGCTCTGCAAGACAATGATTGGATTATTGCCATGCAAGAAGAGCTAAACCAATTCAGCAGAAATGATGTATGGGATCTAGTTCAAAGACCTCAAGGATTCAATATTATTGGTACAAAATGGGTCTTCAGAAATAAGCTAAATGAGAAAGGAGAAGTTGAGAGGAATAAGGCAAGGCTGGTTGCTCAAGGGTACAGTCAGCAAGAAGGTATTGATTACACTGAGACATATGCTCCAGTGGCAAGGTTAGAATCTATACGTCTTCTTATTTCCTTTGCTGCACAAAATAACATCACTCTGTATCAGATGGATGTTAAAAGTGCCTTTCTTAATGGTATTATAGAAGAAGAAGTTTATGTCCACCAACCTCCTGGTTTTGAAAATGAAAAATTTCCAGATCATGTTTTCAAATTAAAGAAATCTCTATACGGATTAAAACAAGCTCCCAGAGCTTGGTATGAGAGATTGAGTAATTTTCTTCTGGAGAAGAAATTCATCAGAGGCAAAGTGGATACAACTCTATTCTGTAAAACAATAAAGAAAGATCTTCTAATTTGCCAAATTTATGTAGATGATATTATTTTTGGATCAACAAATATTATGCTTGGAAAGGAGTTTGCTACATGTATGCAGGCAGAATTTGAAATGAGCATGATGGGAGAACTCAGATTCTTTTTAGGAATCCAAGTTAATCAAACTCTAGAGTGCACCTACATACATCAGACAAAGTATGTTAAAGAACTTCTGAAGAAATTCAACATGTCTGACAACAAGCTGGCAAAGACTCCAATGCATCCTACTAGCTCACTTGGCAAAGAAGAGGTAAGTAAGAAAGTAGACCAGAAGCTCTACAGAGGTATGATAGGCTCTCTTCTTTATCTTACTGCTTCTAGACCTGACATATTGTTCAGTGTTTGTCTGTGTGCTAGATTCCAATCAGATCCTAGAGAATCACACTTGACAGTTGTCAAGAGGATTCTAAGGTATCTGAAAGGTACTTCTAATGTGGGTTTGTGTTACAGAAAATCTGATGATTTCAAATTAGTTGGATTCTGTGATGCTGACTACACTGGAGACAGAGTGGAAAGAAAAAGTACTTCTGGAAGTTGTCAATTTCTAGGAAGAAATCTAATCTCCTGGTACAGCAAGAAGCAACCCACAATTGCACTTTCAACCATAGAGGCTGAATACATTGCTACTGCTGGATGTAGCACGCAGATGCTCTGGATGAAAAGTCAACTAGAATATTATCAAATTTTTGAGAGTAACATTTCTATCTTTTGTGATAATACTTCTGCTATATGTTTGTCCAAGAATCCCATTTTACATTCTAAGGAAAAACATATAGAAATTAAGCATCATTTCATCAGAGACTATGTTCAGAAGGGAATCATAAATTTAGCCTTTGTTGATACAGATCATCAATGGGAAGATATTTTTACAAAACCCCTTGTTGAAGATAGATTCAATTTTATTCTGAAAAATATTGGTATGGATTTTTGTCCAGAATGATATTTATCAGAAGCAAATTGTTACAGATGCAAAAATGCTTAAATCATCTGAAGTATTTCTTCTGTTTATTTATTCTATTCTAATTAATTTTTTCTGATGTGAAACTCTGAACTAACCATCTTTAGAAGATCTGAACGTTGGCTAACGTTTCATTTCTTGAGAGAATTCAGAACAGCATGCAAGTAAACACGTGTCACACAAAATCTGAAGAGGTGGCGTGTACATAACTGAAGAGACGTTTGAGGTGAAATTTGAATAGTAAAAATCTTGGTTTTCCCCCCAAATTGTCAGAAGCATTTATTGTTTGAAATGATTTTATTCTCTTCATTTAATGCTTGCTCAAACGTGCGTTTTTCTGACTTTTAATGTGCCTAAGTGTTTAGTATAAATACTTGTTTTGTATTCACTTTCACACTTTTCACTCTCAGAATTTACATGCGTTTTCATCTCTTATTCTCTCTGCATAAAAACCCAAAACCTAAGTGTTTGAAAAAGCATTCTTCAATGGCGTCTTCTTCATCAACAACTGCTCAGTTCCAATCTACTATGGCTGCTGTGACTTTAGATAACTTAGGTGCTGCTCCATATTCTCATCCCAAGAGAACACTTCTAACACCTGTTGATAAACTAGAAGTCCTGTGTGAATCTATGGTTGAGTTTGATTCTCTGGCTGATAATGGGTTTGATTTTCGCTCCATTGTTAGAGCTCAAGGATGGGTTAAATACTTTGATAGGTTGTTTAGACCAGTTTACCCTCTCCTTGTGAAAGAATTCTGGATTCATGCATCTGTTTATCCCAAGTTTATTTTATCATCTGTGCTGGGAAAAGAGATTATCATCATAGAGGATCTGATAAGAAGATTGATATGTTATGAAGAAACAGATGGTGTTTCCCACTTGCCAGCTGGGCGTGTGGACATGGAAGAGGTTTATGAGGAAGTTATGACTGCTGGTCAAGCTTCTAACAGATTCAAAGATCTGAAGCCTGATTACAAGATCTGGGCCAAGATCTTCATGGGATGCATCCACCACAGAAAATCAACCAATTCTCCAGATTATGTCAATAATGAACAGATCTACTTCATGTACTGCCTTAGTCAGAGCAACAAGGTAGATCTTCCATACATTTTGTTCATGCATCTGTGGAATCACATCAATACATCTAGAGAATCTGTAAAAGAAAAAGGCCAGAAGATCAGGACTTGGATCCCTTTTGGAAGGTTGATCTCAGATCTTCTCACTGAAAATGGTTTAGTGGCTGCTCTGTACGATGCTGGGGTTATAGAGGAATTAGAGTTTATTATGGGAAAACCTCTGAACGCTAAAAGTCTTCTGAGACTCAAAATTGTAGATGAACTCACTACTGCTCCAAAGAGGCTGAATATGTCTGATTTGAATAAGAGGGTTCCAGTATCTGACTTTCCTCTATTCTTTGCTGAAGAACCCAGGCATATAGTGTTGATGTATATAGAGGAATGCAAAAGGGAAGGAATACCTGTTCCAGCTAATGTGTTTCAGCTTGTCAAACAACCACTACCAGATGCGGGAGAAGAAGAAGAAGTACCACTTCAGAGGAAAAGGACTCAGCCTGCAGAAGATTCTGAACCTGTCCAGAAGAAGGCTAAGATTGCTGAGAAGCCCAAGAATCTCTTAAAGAGAAAGGATTCTGAAGAAGCTGCCTCTGCATCTGCCAAGAGAATTAAGGTAAAAGGTACTAAGACTCCTGTAAGGCTGCAGAACCTCCACCCTCTTCATCAGAGATAAAGACAGAACATCCAGACTTTGAAGACAAGATTGCTGCTCTAGAGGCTGGTCAGTCTGAAATAAAATCTTGGATGGCAAAGCAAGATAAGAAATCTGAGGACATGACAAAGTGGATGTCAAAACAAGATGAGAAGAATGAGACCATGACTAAGTGGATGTCAAAGCAAGAGCAATCATCATCTGAGATTACAGACCTATTGAAGATGCTTTTGTCAAAACACTCTTAGATTTTTTTCTAATGTTTGTGCATCTGTTGTTTGCATTTGAATTTTATTGTTATATCTTCTGATGTTTACCTATGTACTCTTGCTCTATTATTTTGAATGAATCAGTTTTTCTCCATTGAATTATCTATTTATTGTTCCTTTTATTTGTCTTTTTAAAAGTTTTTTTACTTTTTCCTTATGACAAAAAAGGGGGAGAAAATAAAGATCTGAACTGTTTAATATAACTTCACTAGAATGAATCTTCAGACATATCTATTCTATCTAATATTTAAATTGACTATTTCAGATCATTTGATAAGAACACTCTATAAAAGAATCTCTGAGTCTCTCAGATCATTTATCAAACTCTGAATCTTATTTCTGCAAGATATTCTGATCCTAACGCGTTATAAAAACAAACAAGATCTAACTCTGAAGATTACTCAAGACAAAAAGGGAAGTTTCTATTCCTTTTTCATATTTAATTCAGGGGGAGATTCATCATCTCAGGGGGAGTTATAATTCTTTATGTTCAGTTAAATAAAATTTCTGATACTTTTTGTCATCATCAAAAAGGGGGAGATTGTTAGAACACAAATTGGTTCTTAATAATTACTCTTTGTTTTGATGATAACTGTTAGGAAATTTATATTTAAGAATTATATACTCTAAAATTTGTTTGAGAGTTTTACTGCAGATTGAAATGAAATTAACTCTCTAGAAGCAAATCTGTTTTGGATACAAGAAGTTATCCTGACTCTGAAGCGCCAGATGCACCTTACAGAAGAATCTGATTGCTCCTTACAGAAGATCCTGAGCGTAGTCTCCAGAAGGATCTGAAGCAAGAAGCTCCAGAACATTCTAAGTCAGAAGCATCTGAAGATAATCAGAAGCATCTGAAGGTGAAGCATCTGAAGCATAGAAGAATATTGATTGAAGAGTTTCTCAAAGCATTAGTCTACAGAAGGTTCTGAAAGTACCAACGCTGCCAAGTACTGAAGTTCTGTGTCAATATGCTCTGATGATCAACATGCTGAAAGCACACCTGCTGCAGAAGACTCTGATATAGCAATGTTCTGAATTTCATTAGAAGACTCTGATCCATTCAGACTCTGAAGAACTTGCTGAAAACTGAAGAAGAAATATTCAAGAATATATCCGTTGGAGTTATTCAACGTCTCTTTCCTCATTTGTGCTAGACACACTTACACAGACAAAAAGGATTTTTCTGTGCCATCTACTTCTAGGAAAGGTCACTTGATGTGAAGACAAAAAGGCTCAGACCTTTTTGGGACTCTCTTTCCAACGCTCAGCTTCCTTGGATCAGCTGCCTATAAAAGGAGAACTTCACCACATTCTTCAGTTACATAATTTGCTGAAAAGAAATCATTATATTCTAAGCTCTCATTCATTCTTATTCTTCTTAGAATTTATTGTACTTAAACTTAAGAGAAAAAATCACTGTTGTGATAAAAGCTTTATAGAAGCATTAAGACTCTTGTATTTTAATTTACATTGATTGTAAAGGATTTCCTTAAGAGGATTCAGTTGGAATCTGTAGCTCTTGAGAAGACTAAGAACTGTTGTTCTTAGGTGTTACTATTGTAATCAGTTTGATTTAATAGTGGATTAAGTCCTTGTTGAGAAAGGCAAATCACTCTAGGAAGGGTGGACTGGAGTAGTTGCTTAAACGAACCAGGATAAAAATAATTGTGTGATTATTTTTTAACTCTTAATCTATCATACTTATTCAACCCCCCTCCCCCCTTCTAAGTATTATCTCACCTTCAAATCATTCGCATCAGGATAAGTTGCATCCATATTCACTGTACCTGTCTGAGAATGCAAATGTTCTGCTACACCAATAAAACAATAGGCTTTTGGTCAAATACAGTCCTGCTATCAGTAGTTTTTGGACAAACGTAAAAAATAATAGCTTTACCATGATAAGAATCATCAGGATCAGGATTTGCAAGTGACGTATCAATGAATAATGAAATGCAGGAATTTCCATTATAGAATAACATAATGTTTTTATTCTAGCAAGGAATTTCCGTTTTGCTATTAAAAGGAGTTATGATATAAATCCCAGGAGATAGAGTAGTAGAAACAAAAAATCATCCATTGAATCATAAAATACCGCTCAAATATGATATGAAGTGGTCGACATCCTATCTGGGCATGTGGAATGCACTCAGAAGGTATCCATTGTGACATTCATGATGGATCAAGTTTTATATTTTTCTTATTTTGCTCATTTTTTAAGGTCAGTGCTTCAAGTATATTGTATAGTTGCAGTGCCGCAATATGTTTTTTTTGCTTTACACTTGTTATGTTATAGATGTGGGTCAAGTGTGTACTCTAGAGAAGACAATCTTGATCGTACAACCACACTATCATTATTATACAAATATATGTCAAAATGTATTTGTGTACCTTGTTCATGACTGCAACAATTCCAGGATATTTAGCACATGCTCAGAGAGCGGGAGTGTTGCGGTGAAAATCGGATATCAAGCTATTGAATTAACTTGAACCTTAATTCTTTTACAACCGGACTTTAATTTATCCAAAGGAAAGGTCTAAAGAAAGAAAGAACCTTTTGCGCGATGTTACAACAACGCTAAGAGATTCGGGGATCGGGGTTGGTTATGCATAGGGTAGGTATTTCACATCCTAAACATCTGTAGTACTCTACAGGAACCTTTTGTTTATTTGTATGCTAAGTTTGTTAAATATTTGCTAAGGTTTGGGTATTGGGTAAAAAGGTGAAGGTTATGATAGATGAAGACCTAAGATTGTTTCTAAGTTTGCTCGCAAAGACATCGCGTCCTCTGCCTACGTATCCTAACTAGGATAGAATCAGAGCAATCGTAGTTCACCTCACTAGGGTTGAAGAACGCTTGATTGCGATCAAGGTTCAAAGGGGAACAAACATAATAATGTTTGTGTAGAGTTTCACAAAACTCTCTATGTCTATGTTGTAACACTCAAAGGGGGAAGTAAGTGATCATATCCATGATCCTTACATAGAGTTAACAACTCTATCCTAGGGTTCTAGTTGTAAACACTCCTAGTGAGGGGGAAGGTTTCTCGTCAAGATATCGCATCTTGTGCCTACGTATTCTCATTATCCAATGAGAAATCAAAGCGGTCGTAGTTCGGGCTCGAACTAAGGAATCAATTGGTTCTTTCCAGACCAAAAGAGGGGAAGGTTCTATCCAGACCTATGAGTTTATATCCTATTGGTTCTATCCAGACCAAAAAGGGGGTTAAGGCTCTTTCGAGGCCAATGAGGGTATTGAGCTATCTATGACCCAAGGGTCAATAGAGAGACTTTCCTTTGGAAGGGAGGAGATGAGGCAACTTGGATGAGAACTAAAAAAGTTCCATCACTTGGGGAAGAAATAATTACAAAGTAATCAATACTTTAAACAAAAGGGGCATGGTTACAACCAAAGATCATGTATCTTAACAAATATGAAAGCATATCTTAACAAAGATTAAAGGTATATCTTAACAAAGATTGAAGGTAACAACCACATGTATCGATGACAATCAAATACAAGCAAATTAGTTTAACCTCATAATTTAGGAGGAAAGCAATATGAAATAATGGTAACAACCAAGGGAGAGTACCCTAACATGTTAACTAACATAGTATAAATGAGAATGAGTGAATATCATAACACAAATGATCACGGTGAAAAAGAAATTCATCTGCATACGCGAGATAACGATCTCAATATAAAGGCAACTTACAAGAAACCAAAAGGCATGAAAATATGAACAAACATGGAATTAAAAAATATCACATGAAAGTAGGCATCAATACAAACACAATGCAAAAAGAATGGGTTCAAAATGATGAAAAATGGATGAGTTATGATTTTTTGAAGTTTGGATGAACAAAACATGAAAATCTAAATGATAAAAGGAATAAAATGCACATGGTAAGACAATGAATCAAACAAATTTGATTATTTAAACATGTTAACAAAATTTTAAGAATAATACAAGATCAATCTCACAAGAAAAATCAAGTTACAAGTTGAAAATTTTCAAGATCATCATGGTAAAAAAACAGTCATGGTAACATGTGGAATGCAAGTGGAAAGTTCACATTTATGAGTTTTAGGTTTACCTCTTGAAGCAAGCTTAAGCAATAAGAAAACCAGAGATCTTAAGAGCTCTTCCAAATATTGTTACATAAGTGTGGAAGTGACTTGGATAGCTTCAATACATCATACTTTATGTGTTTGAAGTGTTTCTTGAGTTGGAAGAAGTTTGGAAATGGTTTTGAAAGGTGTTTTTCAAAAGCAAATTTTGAGGGATTTTGGAAACTTAATGAGATTTTGTAAGAACTTGTGATTTTGTAAGAAAGAAAGTTCTAGCTGGTTTCTAGCATGGAACTTGTGTGTTTTTGATGTAGGAAGTGAGTTCTATTTATAGCCAAAGGCCTTGGATCAAGGTATGGGCAAAAGTGTAGCAAATTGTCAATTTTAACCTTCCATCATGAAAATCTTTGAGTTTTCCAATGAAATCTTCACCTTTATCTTTAAGCCACTCTACTAAGATATTCCCCATGCCCTATAGATTTTTTCATCATGCTTCATAGGATGGGAGGTGACTTGTAGAGTTAAAGTTGATGATTTGACAAGGGTAGCCACCTTTTTTCTCTTTCTTCACTATTCACTTTTACAACTTGCATTAAATAATGATTTCCTTTGATATTTGGTCCATTTTCGTGGGAATTGATGTTAAACATGTTTATTAACAATGTAAACATCATAAATGAGGCTTAGTCTTTGATTAGCATCAATTTGGAGAGGTTTTGGAATCAAAAAAAACTCATGTTGACCTGGTTTTGCCAATGTGAGTTTTTGCCAACTTGTGGACCTCGGTTCTCTCTAACCAGGAAGAGTTATGGAACCCACTTGTACTTTTTAGAAAGCCCCAATTAGGTACTAAAATATTTATGCTTGTGTTAGGAACTCATTCCCCTTGAAACTAGGTCAAAAACCCTTGTGTGGTTAAGGAGTTATGGCTTTGCCCTTTTCAAAACCTTAATTTCCCAACTTTTGCGATTACTCCCTAACCCTTGATCCAATGGTCATGAAACTTCGTGGGTAGGTGTAATATGTCATTAGGACCATTTTTTATTCCCATCTTGAGGTCAAATTCCTCATGAGTGAAGAGTTGACTTTTCGGTCAACCGAACGATCGATCGGTGGCTACCGAGTCGACTGTTGATGTTCCGGGTATTTTGAGGCCTTGAAACTTCTTGAGTAGACTTTACTAAGGCATATAAACTTCATGGACCATGATCCCACCATTGGAACACCTTTTAAATTAAAAGTCAAACTACAGTTGACTTTTCCTAATCGAAAACCCTAATCGGGTATCCTGAACTGCACTGTTCTTAATTCCTGGGTGACAACCTCGAATTAGATTCATACTTGATCCAATGTAGTATTCTTGATCTTGTTTATAGTTGAATCAATCCAATACATTGATTGATCAAACCATTGAAGCCTCGATTTTTGACGGTACGGAACCCTGATTCATCTGCATCTTGACAAAGATAAACTTGAAATGGGTTAAGGTTAGTTAATCAAGTGAGTATGATGCTACAATTATGATGAGGATCTAAGGGGTCAAAATTTGGGGTGCAACAGTTGCCCCTATTTAAATATCTTCACTAGATGGCAATGAGAGATGACAATCCTCATAGAATCGTAGTGAAAGGTATTTAAATATAGCAAACCAAAAATTTTGTCCCTTAGATCCGATGGTATGCAAAAGGACCAATACTGAAATGCAATGAGTTCTAAATGGTGTTTTATGATGCTTGAATGCAAGACAAATGCAGACACACGAGCAAGTTTAAAAGAACGACAATAAGACGAGTAACCACTCACGAGGGACCCAACACATTGGGGAAAGATTCCGAGCGAAGTAAGCAAGATAGTTCAGACATGACTAATGATGTTTGTTCAAGGGAATCTTTCACGCAGGGGATACAAATTCCACCAGGGAAGACACATCTTCATTGGGGAGAGGAGATACGAAACTCACTGGGGATAACCAGATGAGGAAGTCCACCGGGGAAGATCACAATTCTTCACTGGGGATACGAAAGAAAAGAAGCGCAAAATTCACTGGGGAAGGAACCCACTGGGGAAAACTTGTTGGGGAACAAAATCCACTGGGGAAGCGAAGCTTCACTGGGGAAAAGACGGAACAAAGACACAAATCTCACTGGGGATAACCAGATGAGAAAATTCCTATAACGAAGAGTTCAAACGGGATCTTCAGGGAAAGGTTAGAAACAAGACCGGACGCGCCGGGGAAACTAGTATCCACTAGTTCTCCGAGACTCGACTGGAAAATCAAAAGCTTCAACTGGGGAGACTGGTGATGACCAGAACAACAAACAGCTTCAAACAGTGCTAGTTTCCACTAGACTTACTGGGGATGATGGTGACGACCGAATCAACAATGGTTTCCAAGAAGTGCTAAATACCACTTAAACTTCCTGGGGATATGGTGACGACCAAATCAAAGTTCTAATTACAATTGGGCATTTCCAAACAATATTGGTAAAACACAGGACTTCGGTTGGGGAAGTTGGTAACAATCAACTTTCGGTACTAATAACGATTAGTTTTCAAACAATGCTAGTAACCACTGGATTTAGAAAGAACTGGATTTTCAAAGAGTTTTGGTGACGACCAGGAAGCTCAAATATGTCCCTCAATACCTTAGGAACAAAAGCTAAACATCCTTAATACATTAGGATATAGAAGAGATACAACCCTCAACACATTAGGATTGGACGAAGATCCTCAAAACATTAGGAAGGAAAGTTGAAACATCCTCAATACATTAGGATACAAAAAGCTGCACATCCTTAATACATTAGGATATGAAAGCTGAACATCCTTAATACATTAGGATATGAAACACTTCATGCAAACGCAACCGCTTTAGTCTTTGGGAACTTCTGAACTCGGGATCCAAAGTATACATCTCCAAAGGTACACAACCTGTGCTTGGGATGGCAACAAACATTTTCCAAAGGTACGAAACCTGTGCTTGGAATCAAACAATACATCTATCTCCAAAGGTACACAACCTGTGCTCGGGATAGAAACAAGCCTCTTCCAAAGGTACAAAACCTGTGCTTGGAGTTAAACAATACATCTCCAAAGGTACGAAACCTGAGCTTGGGATCAAACAATTCATCTATCTCCAAAGGTACTCAACCTGTGCTTGGGATAGCAACAAACATCTTCCAAAGGTACAAAACCTGTGCTTGGAATCAAACAATACATCTATCTCCAAAGGTACACAACCTGTGCTCGGGACAGAAACAAACCTCTTCTAAAGGTAAAAAACCTGTGCTTGGAATCAAACAATACATCTATCTCCAAAGGTACACAACCTGTGCTCGGGACAGAAACAAACCTCTTCCAAAGGTACAAAACCTGTGCTTGGAATCAAACAATACATCTCCAAAGGTACGAAACCTGAGCTTGGGATCAAACAATTCATCTATCTCCAAAGGTACTCAACCTGTGCTTGGGATAGCAACAAACATCTTCCAAAGGTACGAAACCTGTGCTTGGAAACAAACCATTGTGACTTAATTCGGAATGATACACAACCAAATTGTCAGTATCTGTCATCCATTGATTTTCATAATGTCAATTACCAACGGGCCTTATTTGTAACATGATTGGTCACCACCAAATTACTTATACCAGTATCTACTGGATTTTCAAACAATGTTGGTCACAACCGTGCGTCGATGTCCTTAAGATAAGCTTCTCTGAATGAGATTGCCACTTATTGTTGAATACGATTAAGCTTCCCCGAAGAGATTGCCATTCATCGCTGAAAAAGGTTAAGCTTCTCCCAAGAGATTGCCACTTTACCCCTGAAGATGATTAAACTTCTCCGAAGAGACTGCCATTTATCGTTGATGAAGGTTAAGCTTCTCCACAGAGATTGCGACTTACCATTGAAGGCGATTAAACTTCTCCGAAGAGACTGCCATTTATCGTTGAATATGAATAAGCTTCTCTACAGAGATTGCCACTTACCATTGAAGATGAATAAGCTTCTCTACAGAGACTGCCACTTATTGTTGAAGATGAATAAGCTTCTCTACAGAGACTGCCACTTACCATTGAAGACGAATAAGCTTCTCTACAGAGACTGCCACTTATTGTTGGAGATGAATAAGCTTCTCTACAGCGACTGCCACTTATTGTTGAAGATGAATAAGCTTCTCTACAGAGACTGCCACTTACCATTGAAGATGAATAAGCTTCTCTACAGAGACTGCCACTTATTGTTGTGTAAAATTTTCTTCTTGATAGATAGTGCAAAATAAATGCACGTCCAGGTAGGTTTTAGCGACCGACAGGGACCAAAGTTCAATCTAGAATGGAACTAGAAAAAATCTGTCACCAAGACTCCAATCATTGAGAAATGAACTCGAATGGTGACTCACCTTATCCAATCATGGAAAAGATAACTGAAGCAACCATCATCCACGAGGATTAAACTCTGTGGGGAATTGAGAAATAATGGACGTTTTATGCCTAAGGGCTGACAACTCTATTGAAGAGAGACGAAACACCCAATCACTAAGGAGAACACCAAAGTGAAATAAAACAGGTAACAACCAGAGATAGCAAAAAATGCACAAATGCTATCCATATGCATATGCCATGCTTATGTTTATGCTGACGAAACAGACAAAAAAAAATTGGAGATGAAATAAACATCTCGACACGGAGACCCAACCAAACTTTACCAAGATTGGACATCAAAGGGATGATCATGAAGAACAATTCCACTTCAAGGTTACCACCTTCTTTGGGAGAGAGTAATCTTCTTAGGCCAGAATGTCATGACTTCACTTGGATTGCCATCATGAGTTTGAATTCTTTGCTGAAGGAAAATCACGTCGAGAGATTCCCAGATCAACTGAAGTAACAACTTAACTAGAGAGTTGACAAAGGGTATCATGAGACCAAAACATTTATGCCCTATTATGATAACAACCCTCTTCAAGTGAGCGACGACTCTTGTGACAAAAAGTCTTCAAACCTTTTCTGCCCCAGATTACACGGTCTGTGAGAAGAAGTCATAAGGATGCCTTTACAAAAGAACTGGCATAACGATGCTTCAATGTCTTCAAACACTTAAAGAGAGATTTACAAATCTAGACGTGATTGCCCCAGTTTAACGGTGCTTACACGACAAAGTCTTCAGACTGTGGAAGTAACGACTGAGGAACAAACTTGCCCCTGCTAGCTGGTAACTGTAACAGAGTTGCCCCAGACTAAACCGCTCTTTCAAGAGATTCAACTGATCTTGACCTGGTCGGCTCTGATTAACTGAATGTTATGACAAATGATTAACAAATCCTTCAAATTGGTCGCCCCAGGCTGAGCTTCCTTTATCAAGTCAAATTCCCTAGCTAACAGCGTTTGTTGGGATTCCTTTGACATTGGATCATTTTGCACGCAATGTTGTTCATTAAAAATTGGCAATTTTCAATGTAAAATTCATGCAATCTTTTGAAAACATATTTGATGAAACACACACGGCGGAGTGATCAAGTGATCAAAGTGAAAGTGATCCAATCATTTTACAAATGATGGATAAAGTGATGAACACACATAATTAACAAAGATCATTAGGAGTCAGGTTATCCAACCTTGCTGTAATATGCTTTCAAAAAAACCTTACCTCAATTAGGTCTTTTAAGGGTTGTAATGTGGCTTGGTTCACGGTTCATGAAACAAAGGATAAAGGCTCAAGGTTATTTGGTCCCACCCACTCTCAATGATGAACTCCAATCCTACACTTAGTTAACTCAAACTATACATTCAGGTTCTTACAGGCTTAAGACTTGAACTGATGATAGTTGGTGATGGTTTACAAACCTAGGGTAGTCACAACTTCCTTATAGCATTTGATAGCTTTTTGCTATTTGAGGATTTTTAAAAGTGAAGAATCTTACAAAATTCCTCTCTTTTGTTTATCCCTGACTTTTGTCTAAACTTCTTTGTTCGGTTATACAGTCAACGGGATGCCCCATTTTTGCCTAAGTCTCCTTCATAGGTTTTGACTTAGCGGGCTTTTTTCTTTTTCACTTCTTCTTTTTTTTTTAGAAAGGAGGTGACTACCTAGTTTAATGGATACGGTGAACCATCATCGTCTTTTATGCTGAAAAACATCTTCGACACTTGCTTGTTGTGTATGAAGGAAACCTGAGTGCACCACCTTTATATGAAAAGTGTCTTGTTATGCACATATCTTCAAGTTAACTGAGAACTACCCGCCCCCCAGTTTGAAATTTAAGGTTTTTGTTTTTGTAAAGAAAGAAAACTCCTACTTCTAGGCTCGAAGGGGTTAACGAGGGATTATCTTCCTTATTTCTCCAGTGTTTAGGGATTGAAACAATGCCTTACATCATAGACAAAGTTACATTGAAAGCATATCAACAGCAGTTATGGACATGATTTTCGTCATCCTCCCCAATCTTTGCTTTAAACAACAGTTTAGTAAAGAAAAGAAAATTTTGCATTTTTCGTATTTCATAACAATGAAAGGAAAAAGAAAGAGTGAAACGAATGGACTTAATCAAAAGATGCACAAACATTTCATTAATATTGCCAAATTCAAATAAACAACAACTTACGAGCAATTCAAATGCAAAGAAGTTACAACACATGCTGAAACAGTCTACAACTGCCAGCCTTAGGGAATTAAAATTCAAATTTTAGGCCCATGTGGGGAAACACCTTCAACCACCACTTTCTCCTTGTGATATAGAATTATGAGGGGTCTCACGGGTCCTTTGCCTTTGGATTTAGGAATCGCAGCATTGTCATTTGATTTATCCTCCCGAGGTTTCAGCAACTCTTGCAGTCTCAGTTTAAAACCTTCACACTCTTCAACTAGGTGCCCTGTTGTCCCAGTATGATATCCACATTCTACTTCTGGGTGGTCTTCCTCGAGGATCAAGTGTTTGTCAATGATTAGCTCTTGCACAAGATAACTCAATGCTATACATGCATCCAAGTTGTGTCCTTCATCTCCTTTGTGAAATTCACAGTTCAGGTTCGCATTATGCCATGGTCCTGGCACCGGATTGGATAATCGTGGAGTCACTAGTGAGTTCTGAATCAGTAGCGGGTAAAGTTTACTTAACGGTACTGGAGTTTGTCTACCGCAAGTCTTATCTTTCCTGACATGATCCTTCTTGTTCAATTTTCGGCTTTGAGAAGCTTGAGGAGGAACAAACACTGAATGTTGGGCGTACTGACGCGATTGATGGTTATTTGTTCGTTGATGCCGAGGATGTCCTCGAGTTGGAGGAACCATCAAAGATAATGCATCCCTCGTTTCTCTGGACGCAACATGGTCAAAGTGACCCTCTTTCTTCATCATATTTTGCAATGTCTCAAGTACCCAATTCATCTGACACTTGAGAATTCTGATGTCCTCTTTCAGCATTTCCTGGGCTTTCAAAAGTCCCTCCATTGTTGCCATTTGTCCTGGATATGTGCTAGGTATCCCCCCTCTGATGTCAACGGAACACAGAATGAACCAAAAAGACCAATGCAACGAAGTATGATATGTAAAATGTTGATGCAAGTGCAAAACGCAACTGGTTTTACAAAACTCAGAAGTTTGATTAGGTTAAAACCCCATTTCATTAATCGTTGGAAAAAGTTACAACTTTTTAAAAAATACCAGAAAACGACTGAGCTTTACAAAACCAGTTGCGACATGATATGCTTATGGTGATATGGTGGGATGATGCACACATAACACAATTGCAAGTATTTACAAATACAATGCATACACAAAGACCTCCTAGGCTCAAGATCAAAGCAAGGAGTCAGAGGTTTACCCATCCCCCAGGATTTGTACTATGGGTTAATTTGTACCTGCCGAACGGGTTCTACAGAGTTCCCAGAGTCATCAACCCATCTTTTAGATATTATCAATTTCCCAAATCACTTGGTAATCGATAATATTCTCAAGAGAATCTCGTCTGAGTGTAGTATCGCGTATCAACTATTTCGGAAATACTTCCTTATAGCCATCGCACTACGTCTTAATAAGGCCAAAGTGGGGTAGAATGTATTCTAAAAGTCCACAGTGTCATAGGCTCCTTCGTTGAAAGTAGCATTATTTTCACGAATACTCGATCAACAGTACTAAACTCTCAAGAGGGCCTACACTGAGCGGTGATTTCTCAAGTTAGCTTGGTCGGGAATCAACTCCCTATAAGCCTTCTTGAATATACCACCATCCTATCATAAGTGCACTCAAGTACGGGTATAATACTGTCTCACCACTCAAAGCACCCAATATCCAACCACAAACAAATATATTGACAAATATACATGTTAAGCAAATATTCACAAATATAGCATACAATTAAACAAAATAGGCTAAACCCTCAAGTTTTGCATCCCCAGTGAAGTCGCCATTTCTGTTGCGGTGAAAATCGGATATCAAGCTATTGAATTAACTTGAACCTTAATTCTTTTACAACCGGACTTTAATTTATCCAAAGGAAAGGTCTAAAGAAAGAAAGAACCTTTTGCGCGATGTTACAACAACGCTAAGAGATTCGGGGATCGGGGTTGGTTATGCATAGGGTAGGTATTTCACATCCTAAACATCTGTAGTACTCTACAGGAACCTTTTGTTTATTTGTATGCTAAGTTTGTTAAATATTTGCTAAGGTTTGGGTATTGGGTAAAAAGGTGAAGGTTATGATAGATGAAGACCTAAGATTGTTTCTAAGTTTGCTCGCAAAGACATCGCGTCCTCTGCCTACGTATCCTAACTAGGATAGAATCAGAGCAATCGTAGTTCACCTCACTAGGGTTGAAGAACGCTTGATTGCGATCAAGGTTCAAAGGGGAACAAACATAATAATGTTTGTGTAGAGTTTCACAAAACTCTCTATGTCTATGTTGTAACACTCAAAGGGGGAAGTAAGTGATCATATCCATGATCCTTACATAGAGTTAACAACTCTATCCTAGGGTTCTAGTTGTAAACACTCCTAGTGAGGGGGAAGGTTTCTCGTCAAGATATCGCATCTTGTGCCTACGTATTCTCATTATCCAATGAGAAATCAAAGCGGTCGTAGTTCGGGCTCGAACTAAGGAATCAATTGGTTCTTTCCAGACCAAAAGAGGGGAAGGTTCTATCCAGACCTATGAGTTTATATCCTATTGGTTCTATCCAGACCAAAAAGGGGGTTAAGGCTCTTTCGAGGCCAATGAGGGTATTGAGCTATCTATGACCCAAGGGTCAATAGAGAGACTTTCCTTTGGAAGGGAGGAGATGAGGCAACTTGGATGAGAACTAAAAAAGTTCCATCACTTGGGGAAGAAATAATTACAAAGTAATCAATACTTTAAACAAAAGGGGCATGGTTACAACCAAAGATCATGTATCTTAACAAATATGAAAGCATATCTTAACAAAGATTAAAGGTATATCTTAACAAAGATTGAAGGTAACAACCACATGTATCGATGACAATCAAATACAAGCAAATTAGTTTAACCTCATAATTTAGGAGGAAAGCAATATGAAATAATGGTAACAACCAAGGGAGAGTACCCTAACATGTTAACTAACATAGTATAAATGAGAATGAGTGAATATCATAACACAAATGATCACGGTGAAAAAGAAATTCATCTGCATACGCGAGATAACGATCTCAATATAAAGGCAACTTACAAGAAACCAAAAGGCATGAAAATATGAACAAACATGGAATTAAAAAATATCACATGAAAGTAGGCATCAATACAAACACAATGCAAAAAGAATGGGTTCAAAATGATGAAAAATGGATGAGTTATGATTTTTTGAAGTTTGGATGAACAAAACATGAAAATCTAAATGATAAAAGGAATAAAATGCACATGGTAAGACAATGAATCAAACAAATTTGATTATTTAAACATGTTAACAAAATTTTAAGAATAATACAAGATCAATCTCACAAGAAAAATCAAGTTACAAGTTGAAAATTTTCAAGATCATCATGGTAAAAAAACAGTCATGGTAACATGTGGAATGCAAGTGGAAAGTTCACATTTATGAGTTTTAGGTTTACCTCTTGAAGCAAGCTTAAGCAATAAGAAAACCAGAGATCTTAAGAGCTCTTCCAAATATTGTTACATAAGTGTGGAAGTGACTTGGATAGCTTCAATACATCATACTTTATGTGTTTGAAGTGTTTCTTGAGTTGGAAGAAGTTTGGAAATGGTTTTGAAAGGTGTTTTTCAAAAGCAAATTTTGAGGGATTTTGGAAACTTAATGAGATTTTGTAAGAACTTGTGATTTTGTAAGAAAGAAAGTTCTAGCTGGTTTCTAGCATGGAACTTGTGTGTTTTTGATGTAGGAAGTGAGTTCTATTTATAGCCAAAGGCCTTGGATCAAGGTATGGGCAAAAGTGTAGCAAATTGTCAATTTTAACCTTCCATCATGAAAATCTTTGAGTTTTCCAATGAAATCTTCACCTTTATCTTTAAGCCACTCTACTAAGATATTCCCCATGCCCTATAGATTTTTTCATCATGCTTCATAGGATGGGAGGTGACTTGTAGAGTTAAAGTTGATGATTTGACAAGGGTAGCCACCTTTTTTCTCTTTCTTCACTATTCACTTTTACAACTTGCATTAAATAATGATTTCCTTTGATATTTGGTCCATTTTCGTGGGAATTGATGTTAAACATGTTTATTAACAATGTAAACATCATAAATGAGGCTTAGTCTTTGATTAGCATCAATTTGGAGAGGTTTTGGAATCAAAAAAAACTCATGTTGACCTGGTTTTGCCAATGTGAGTTTTTGCCAACTTGTGGACCTCGGTTCTCTCTAACCAGGAAGAGTTATGGAACCCACTTGTACTTTTTAGAAAGCCCCAATTAGGTACTAAAATATTTATGCTTGTGTTAGGAACTCATTCCCCTTGAAACTAGGTCAAAAACCCTTGTGTGGTTAAGGAGTTATGGCTTTGCCCTTTTCAAAACCTTAATTTCCCAACTTTTGCGATTACTCCCTAACCCTTGATCCAATGGTCATGAAACTTCGTGGGTAGGTGTAATATGTCATTAGGACCATTTTTTATTCCCATCTTGAGGTCAAATTCCTCATGAGTGAAGAGTTGACTTTTCGGTCAACCGAACGATCGATCGGTGGCTACCGAGTCGACTGTTGATGTTCCGGGTATTTTGAGGCCTTGAAACTTCTTGAGTAGACTTTACTAAGGCATATAAACTTCATGGACCATGATCCCACCATTGGAACACCTTTTAAATTAAAAGTCAAACTACAGTTGACTTTTCCTAATCGAAAACCCTAATCGGGTATCCTGAACTGCACTGTTCTTAATTCCTGGGTGACAACCTCGAATTAGATTCATACTTGATCCAATGTAGTATTCTTGATCTTGTTTATAGTTGAATCAATCCAATACATTGATTGATCAAACCATTGAAGCCTCGATTTTTGACGGTACGGAACCCTGATTCATCTGCATCTTGACAAAGATAAACTTGAAATGGGTTAAGGTTAGTTAATCAAGTGAGTATGATGCTACAATTATGATGAGGATCTAAGGGGTCAAAATTTGGGGTGCAACAGGGAGCAATAACACAATTAGCTTATCCGTGCAAGAAACAACTCGACACATCTCTACCATTCCTATGTATCTCCTGTAAGAGATGTTTTAAAAAATCAGAGTGAATGCTATGAAAAGAGAAGATGTGAGGAATTCAGGGAACAACATAATACAACTGATTACAAACCCGATAATCTTGAAAATCAACCTCTGCAAGTCTTCAAACAGCATCAACCAACCTTTGGTGTTTCTGGACACTAAAATCACATATGTGGTATGTATTTCAGGGTCTAATAAATGTGTTCAAGTCAGAGTTGAATGAAATCATCTAGAAAATGAGACCACTGATGAGATATACTGACGCATTCTGTGTATTAATCCATTGCCAGGTTTTTGAATTGAGTCAAGCAACCAGTGGTAATCTGACACTGCTGAATTAGATAATGGCTTTAAAAACTCACACCTTTCTAAAATGTTAGGTGGTGGTGCTCCATCAATGAGATTGGAACTGATATTAGTTATTATAGTACAAATTTCAAAATACTATGATCGCAATTCAATCTGCAACATTAATATTTTTTATGGTGTTACAACCTATTCTGCTGCAACTGTGATTGAAGTAGTATCAACCATATTTGACAGCGATTTAAGAACTATGATGCGATCCTGATTTAAAACTCTACTATGACATTTTAAACTAGTTGAAAGAAACATGTAATTTACCTTAGTGAGCATCGGAAACCCAGGATTCCTCTCTAAAATTTCAATATCTCTTTTGTTGAAGAATGCAGGGTTTTTCTCTATGACGGAATTTGAAGGGAGCCACGTTTGAGTCACCCACCAGTGTAACAGTCGAGGCGAATACCTCGCAAGCCACATAGCTATCTTGATAAGTTTCCTTCTATAATCGTCCCTTACAAGACTCTTTGGAAGGGAAGGCCATTCATAGTTGATGATTGGTGCTATCATTGCCACACCAGCTAGCCTTCACAAATGTTGAACTTGCAGTCAAACTTATATCGCATTTTTAACATAAACAGAACATAGAATTATATAAATATTCGGCTAAAATGCACTTTTGGACCCTTTATTTTCACTAATTCGCAATTGTAATCACTAATTTGAGTTTGCAATTTACCTGTCAGGGATATAATTGAGACAACTCCAGGTAGCATGTGATCCCATTGAAACTCCAATCACATAAAACTTTGATCCTATTTGTAACTGATCAGCAAGTTCTTCAATGTCAAGTGCTTCACTTTTCAGTGTGCGTTTCAGATTTGGATCACTTTGTCCTTAACCAGCTCGATCATAATGCAGAATATATACTCCTAGTTCATCAATTAGTTCCTGTAGATTCAATGTCAATGTCATTTTAGTTTAGCATATTTAATGGATGCAGTGCAACTTCAATGCATGTCTTAGTCTCATGTGATGAAAAGATGCATCAAAATTCAGAACCCATTACAGTTTACAACTCATTGGATAATTAGAGAAAATTACACTGACCTTCCCTTAAAAAATCAAATTGTTTTCATGCCATTATAGACAATTGAGGCACCACAAGTCTAGAGTTCGACCAATTGTAACTACTTCTAACTGCGGTGATTTTCTATTAAATTTAAAGGATTTCAGATTACAACATGTGTTTAAATACTACGGTCTATTTTACAAAATTATCCTCAAACTGTACCGACCTACCCACGTATCGTCAAACTACAAGTCATACTCAAAGTGTGGCCATCACTCTTATAGGATCGAGTTAGCGCAAACACTTACAGAAACCTTTGGACTGTATCTAACTCTAAGTATCTGAATAAAACTACTACGAGTAAGGATTTGTGTCATATTTTTAAATTGCCGATGCAGATGCAATTGTAGATGCAGTGATTATAGTTGTTGCTACATAAAGTTAAAATTTTATATTAAATCTGAAAAAAATTGGAATTTAGAGATTTACAATTTTAATTTTAGGTGAGAAGAACTGAACTAACTAGACCAAATTTAGTGGGATATTTTAATAGAAAACAGCATACCTCTATAGAAGCCAACTTATACTTTTGAAAATTATTTGTCTTGTATGCTATTACCATGCAACCCCATCGATATGGGGCAGCCCATACATCACCTTCAGGATCCATTTCTCCCTCACGGTTCCTGTGTAGATATACCTGGAACTTTGTCAAGCAATGTAATATTGTACTATCAACAACATACTGAATTACTGATAGAACAAGTACCTATAGTGAGTGAATTATGGAAAAGAAAACATAAATGATAGAACAGTCCTCTGCAGAATCTGTCTAGAACAGCAGTTTATATTGTTAATACAGAATTAACATAACAGTACATAAGACGAAGTTTAGAGAGACAATGAAAGAATAGATATAAAGCAATTCCTACCCAAGAAATTCGAGAGTCTTGGTTTCTCCCACCCAAAACCACTCAATAACTATCCCACAATTTTTCAAGATTATCGGGTTCTAATAATGTTGGAGCTGTACGAGTTTCTGTCATAGATCACAAAGTGATTACTCAAACTGTCAACCTAGGGAGCTAATTGTGCAGTACCATTACTATGTTAAAACAATACATGAAAGTAACAATCAAATTTCAATTTAAAATGCCAACAGCCATGCACTCAATGCATACCATATCAAACCACATCAAAAGAGTCAAGCCTGCAGTGAGCTCCTAGAGGTATTAAAACAAACTGATGAGGATCCAAACTAAACAACCTAAGAGCAATGTGAACAGCAGGCACAACAAGAGTACAGCAGGTCCACTAATTGAAAATGAATCTGTTCTAATAAATCCAACAGTGACAACCCTCAACCATCAAAATCCAAGTTACATACTAAAATGGAAGCCACTATTCTAAAAGTAATCACAAGCTTTTGATGAAATGCATCCCTCAACCAACCAAACATTGAAAAACAAGAATATGTTAGTTATCTACCAGAGAACACAAAAATGAGCATCGTGAAGGAACAAAAACTGACTTTAGTAACATCATTAGCAATTCTTGTAATTAATTTAATATTTTAATTACACCATCCTTATATCACATACAACCTTATATCGTTAGCAACTGACTAAATAACACATACAACCTTATATCATTACAAAAAACTATATCCTCAACAACAAATGAAAGATGCTTGAAGTTGTACCGAAACAGCAACAACATACACCATCCTTATTAATGCGAATCACACAATCACAACAAACCTCCAGGCAGTATCAGCACAATTTCATATAAACATACGCGGTAATCTCAATGTAATTGAAGTGAATATGCACCCTATCCGAATTGAATTTCAGACAATAAGAGCAAAAGCAGCAAGCCATAAACCATATCGTAATTTGGCATCAAAATAATAGCAGTATGCTGCACAATCAAGGACAACATCAGAATATTATAAACTTTGAGCAATAGCAGTAAACAACATCAAAATATTGCAATATTTCATAATCAAAACTACGGCGAGGAATTGTAGCAATCCACAAACCGAATGATGTACGACCTTTATTTGTGAATTTTTTGCCGCTACAGGTTGTTGTTACCTGACTCCATCATTGTGCAATTCTAACGCCTTGAAGCTGAAAGCGTCCCTGCTGAGTTCGACAACTTCAGGTTTCCGTCAACCTATCGTTTGCGATGCACTGCAGGATATATTGTTTTTAATGCAGCTCAAAAGACTTGTTGTCGGCACCGCTGATTAAACTGAACTTCAGAGTCGCTCCAAGTTGTTTTCATTGTTGCGGGGGGAACATTTTGTTGTCTGGTGATGATTGCCTTTGAATCCTGAATACCAAAAAAGGATCTCTATTAAACAGGACCCATCTCATAAGAGACTTAAACTAAAATACAATCTAAGGTTGCCTCCGATCCGACCAAACCTTATTATAAACCCTGTGAGATAACAAAGTGTGAGTTTGACTGTATCTTTTCTAAGTTCTAACCAAAGAAGTTCACCAAGTCATGAATGAAATACTTCTATTAATTAGTAACAACGTGAAGCAAGTAATTCCAAGATAAATGTGTTATTCTGACTGCATTTTTCACAAACTAACATTAAAGAAAAATAAACAAAGCAAATATCTAACTTCAAATAACATACCTAAACTTCATTACATAAGCTGAATAACAAAATAATTCCATAAATCACATGGTAAACGTAACTTCCTCTTCGAATATTCATGCTTGGAATTAAGAATAAACTATATCATTACATGCATATACAGCTCAGAACAGTGGCAATCATCAAAGTGAGTCATCACAATCATCACAGTGAACCCAACAATACAATACCAAAAGACTCTTCAACTCTATAAAATAATTTCATCAAATCGATGAACAACGATAAGAAGCATCGGGCAAACCTTGGTAACAAAGATGAGATTGCAATCGGTCTTACAGATGCAGCAACGACGATCATCGCAAATGAACGGAGTCTCGCCACACAGGTAGAGCAAACCTCACGGTGCAAACAGGGTCCATACGTAACCCATTCCAATGGCTCAGCGCAAACAGCACAGTAGTCATCCATGGCTTCTTAGCTTGAACCCTTTCAGTGTTGAGATGTGAAGGTTTTTCCGGCGGAAGATGAAAGGTGAGTGAAGGTGGTGTCGAAGAAAACAGCGATGGTTGAGAAGAAACAGAGGGATGGTGAGCTTGGTTAGTGTTTTGATTTATTTTTTGCCGGAAATTAACGTGGGTCGGCGTCGGAGGGAGTTGTAAGAAGGATGGTGAGTCTTTGAAGGTGGGAGATATGATGAGAGGTTAGGGTTGATGGTGAGAAGGAAGATGGCGGTGGTGAGTGTTGAAGGGACTGAGGATCAACAAAGAGAGGAAGGAGAAGATATGAATCCCCCTTCTCTTTCGTGGAAAACCCTTCTCTTTCATATTTTAATTAATTTAATTTAGTGGGATATTTTAATAGCGCTTTTTAAAAAAGCGCTATCTTAAAACACAATTATAGAAACGATAGCGATTCCATAGAAAGCGCTATTGTAGTTACATATTTTAATAGCGATTTTTAAAAAGCGCTATCGTAGTGCTTTTAATAATAGTGCTTTTATAAAAGTGCTATTGTAATACAACATTTAATAGCGCTTTTTAGAAAAGCGCTATCTTAGTGAATATTTATAATAGCGCTTTTTACAAAGTGCTATCAAAATCATATTCTCTGTACTCTTTAATAGCGCTTTACTATAAAGCGCTATTATAAATATGTTTGTTTCCTTTTTAATAGCGCTTATTTAAAAAGCGCTATTAAAGTAGGCGATACAAAAAACCAATTTTGGCGTAGTGGCATATGGCTCAATTAGCATATAGGATTAAGCAGGTCGAGAAATTAAAAGTTGAAAAGGCTAGGTCGAGTAAATACCGTAAGAAAGAAAAAGTTTCTTATGTAGAAATATATGAAAACGATCAAGAATATGACATAGTCTTTGAATATGTCAAAGAAAATGAGGTTAATTTTTCAGAACTAAAGTTATGACCTCCATATGTTTGCAAGGTTTTTTCATAGGAGTCCATCATGTAATTAAAAGAGTTGATCTTAATTGATAAATCAATGTCTTACTCCAGAAAGAAAATTAAGAGAACAATAGTCTGACAAAGGATTTAGACGTCAAATGGAATCCATAATGAGATATTGATAAGGTGAATACTAAAATCTATTCAATGCTAGGCAATAAGGCTAGGGACCTCCAAAAAAATATATTTTCTTCCTATCTTATGAACTTTAAGGTGTATGAAGTTTCAATTCCTATTTGATATTTTTATTGAAGTAGGTTGATAGAGAGTCCATTTAACTTAAGTTGATCCAGGCCAGAAGCAGACCTACGTCAGAATAACCTTCTTCTTTGAAAAACTTTGGTAGTGCTTTTAGATTTTGATCTAAATAAGAAATCAGAGCACAGGGAGTCATTTACTTTTTCTTTGTGTAAAGAAAAAAGATGGTAGACTAATTGATATTTCTATCAGTTAATGAAAAAGCCCAATGCAAAAAAAAAATGCACGTTGGGTCTTTAAAACAATTCAAATCATTTTGATAATAATAATAGTTTGATCCGTTTTACCGAGAAGGTCTACGGTTCGAGTCCGTATTGCCTTAATAGTACTACCGATACTACTATCTTTACTATAGTAGTAGTATATGGAATACTAAATACTCCATACTAGTAATACTAGTAGTATAAATATAGTTGAAATACTTTTTGTAATGGAAAGAATGAATCAATTCATTTCTATTTGAATAGATTAATGATATACTAATATTAGTATTAGTATACTCAGATACTAATCTAGAAATAATGTCAACTTTTAAAATGTAAACTTAATAAAATACAAAGCATTTCTATTTAGATTAATGAATCTAATAATTTTGAAATTTAAATTCAAATCGACTAAGAATTAATATGAATCCAGTATATTTTCCACATTCATAGGAGTACATTTATGTTTTTGCTTTATGAATATGATATTTTTTGGACATTTCTAATAATATCGATCTTTATTCCTATTTTGGCATTTCTAATTTCTGGAATTTTAGCTCCAATTAGGAAAGAGCCAGAAAAACTTTCTAGTTATGAATCTGGAATAGAACCGATGGGCGATGCTTGGTTACAATTTCAAATCCGTTATTATATGTTTGCTCTCGTTTTTGTTGTTTTTGATGTTGAAACAGTCTTTCTTTACCCATGGGCAATGAGTTTTGATGTATTAGGGGTATCCGTATTTATAGAAGCTTTCATCTTCGTGCTTATCCTAATTGTTGGTTTAGTTTATGCATGGCGAAAGGGAGCATTAGAATGGTCTTAATTCTTGAATATTTAGACAATTAAACAAAACATTGAGACAATTATGAATTCCATTGAGTTTCCCTTACTTGATCAAAAAACCAAAAATTCAGTTATTTCTACTACATTAAATGATCTTTCAAATTGGTCAAGACTATCCAGTTTATGGCCGCTTCTCTATGGTACTAGTTGTTGCTTCATTGAATTTGCTTCATTAATAGGATCGCGATTTGACTTCGATCGTTATGGACTGGTACCATGCTCTAGTCCTAGGCAGGCAGACCTCATTTTAATAGTGGGCACCGTAACTATGAAAATGGCTCCTTCTTTAGTTCGATTATATGAGCAAATGCCCGAATCAAAATATGTTATTGCTATGGGAGCTTGTACAATTACAGGAGGTATAGATGCTATAACAAAACTTCGTAAGAAAATATCTCGAGAAATCTATGAAGATCCAATTAGTTATCAACGTAGGTGTTTTACTACCAACCACAAATTTGATGTTGGACACAGTACTCATACCGGCAATTCTAATCAAGGATTATTCTATCAACCATCATCTATTTCCGAGATAACCTCGGACACATTTTGGAAATATAAAAAAATTAAGTATCCTCCGACGAACGAAAAAGTGAATTAAACAGGATCCTTTTGTACAAAATACAATAAGAAATAGCAAGCAAGTCAATCTGACAAAATTTCATTGTAATGGAAATAAATGGTAAATACTTATACCAATCTTATAAAAAACTCGGGAGAAATAAAAAAATGAAAGGTAATTTGTCTGCTTGGCTAGTCAAACACGGAATAGTTCATAGATCTTTGGGTTTTGATTACCAAGGAATAGCGACTTTACAAATAAAGCCCGAGGATTGGCATTCGATTGCTGTTATTTTATATGTATATGGTTACAATTATCTACGTTCCCAATGTGCCTATGATGTAGCACCAGGAGGACTATTAGCGAGTGTCTATCATCTTACGAGAATAGAGTATAGTCTAGATCAACCCGAAAAGGTATGCATACAAGTATTTACCCCAAGGCAAAATCCGAGAATTCCTTCTATTTTCTGGGTTTGGAAAAGTGCAGATTTTCAAGAAAGGGAATCTTATGATATGTTAGGAATCTATTATGATAATCATCCGCGTCTGAAACGTATTTTAATGCCCGAAAGTTGGATAGGATGGCCTTTGCGTAAAGATTATATCGCCCTAATTTTTATGAAATACAAGATGCTCACTAAATGCGAAAAATAAGAAAGTAATCTTAACTTCGACAACCCCAGATATTAAAGAAAGAAATATCTGTATGTCCATTGACTTATCGATTAGTCAGAATAATAGAGGTTTCATTCCTCTCTTATTATAATAGGGATTCATTGAGATTCAAAAATGGGATGGAGCAATACTGATTTCGGATGAGCCAATAGGATGAACTGAAAAAGTTCTGCTTGGTGTTTCAACCAACTAATTGAAGCATTTGAATATTGTTTCAATTGAAATATTAACAATTGTTATTGCAGCGCAGAAGAAATCAAAACAAACTTGAATCATTCATTTTCATACTTCCTTTTGATCCCTAGAATATACATCCATTCATTCTTCATCTAGAAAGAGCATATCGCCGTACGCCTACATAAATTATGTAGGATGATTAAGACCACTAATAAATATGTATCTATTCCCTTTTTTCAAAAGAAATATGGGAATAGATACTCATACATAATGAGTTGCCGGGAACCAGATTTGAACTGGTGACACGAGGATTTTCAGTCCTCTGCTCTACCGTCTGAGCTATCCCGACCATTCTTGACGCACCATCCGAAATCTAAGAAATTACTTGAGTCCATGTCAAGTAAATCCAAAAAGGGACATAATATAGGAGGGACATTTTTTGGGGATAGAGGGACTTGAACCCTCACGATTTCTAAAGTCGACGAATTTTCCTCTTACTCAAAATTTCATTGATGTCGGTATTGACATGTAGAATGGGACTCTATCTTTATTCTCGTCTGATTAATAAGTTATTCAACAAATCCATCAGATTATGTTGGAGTGACTGATTTGAGCAATGAATAGAATATTCATTGATTTTTTCTTCCAGTTGTAATTGATTTGATTCTAATGTTTCAATTGTGATAGAATCCAAATATTTACAAATAGAAGTTAGAAATATTCATTAATCAATTGAATGTTGTCAACTCCATTTGTTAGAACAGCTTCCATTGAGTCTCTGCACCTATCCTTTTTTTATTTTCACTTTCTGAACTTTTATTTGTTTTCGGAAAGAAGGATTTGGCTCAGGATTGCCCATTTTGAATTCCAGGGTTTCGCTGAATTTGAATGTTTTCACTTGGTAAGTTTCCATACCAAGGCTCAATCCAATTAAGTCCGTAGCGTCTACCAATTTCTCCATATCTCCCGTTTTTTCTTTGAGATTGATATCATATCGCATTAGGATGTTTTTTCATTTGTATTCTGAGAATTATATGCTGGAACTGTTGAATTTATTTGTTGAAACCTACTCCCATATTGGGCTGGGAAAAATAAAATTTCCTTTTATTTGTTTTTTGTTGATAGATTTTCTTTCATCTATATCAGATACCCGTATTTACTCGAATCAGAAATGATTCTATTATCTCTGTATTCGCAATTCAATATACAGAGATATATACTACATATATCTCTATTTTAGATGTACCCCTTCTATTCTTTTTTGATAGAATTTCGAATACTCTAACGTTCGATTCTTTTTTTCCTTCGAGCAGACCGATACATACCTTATAACGAAAATAATAAAAATCTATTTATTAATTTAGATTTAGATATTCAGTTAGAAATTCAATAGAAGGATCTAATTTTTCATTACTTATCCAATCCAATTTCTTTGGATAATCCATCTAATTTTTTAGAATTCAAATGGATATGTATAAATCCATATGGATATATTATATGTATAAAATACATTATACATATTTCATCTTAATGCATACTCATTATTGAATATAAATAACTGTAATCTAATTAGTCATTATTGAATTCAATAAAATAATATTAAGAAAGAATATTATATATATCTTAAAATATTTATTTATAGTAATATTTATTTATATTAAAGATAATATTCTATATACTCTTTACTATTTTCTATAGATATATTCTATATATTAATCTAGATAGAATGAAATAGAAGGTATTCTAGAATATTAAAGAATATATAAAGAAGATATACATAGAAATAATCTTCCTATCGAATTCCATTCTACTTTTCATAATTCAAATTCTATAAAATAAATAAAAATAATAAGGATCGGGATAAATACATATAATAAATATGAATTATTAATAATTGAAATATATAAATAATAGAAATTGGAAGAATCCAAATATTTCAAAATGGAATTCAAAACTAAAATAAAAAAAAGAGAATCTTACTATATGATATGGATGAAAATTCTTTTTTATCCAATTCTTTTTTTATGGATCCAAAAATATTGGATAAATTATTAATTATTAGATAAATGGATAAAAAGAGTATTCTAGGTAATTGGTAATGAAAATAATTTGGATTCGTATTTTTAAATGATTCCGATTTGTATCATATTCTATATACTAGAATATCAAATAAATATGGGATATTCTATCTTTTTTTGTATTTATTTGATTATGTTATGATATAGTAATTGTGTTATAAAGAGCTAATATGAAATAGTTAATAACTAGGATCCCAGTAGTTTAGGAAAGAATTCTGATAAATGCACAATTTGTGTTTTGAGAGCCCGCTTAGCTCAGAGGTTAGAGCATCGCATTTGTAATGCGAGGGTCATCGGTTCGATTCCGATAGCTGGCTTTTTTTTATTTCTTTTTTATTTCTATATCGATAGGATAGAATTCCATTCGGATACTGATAGAATCCTTCTAATTCTTCTTTGTACTACAGTAGTACAATACTTTAATAGTACAATACTTGAAGTAGATTTCACTTCATTTATAATATCATATTTGTCATTTAGTTTAGTTTTGATATTTCTTTATGAGATTTTCCATTTTAAAAAGGAGTGTTTATATCACGTTACAGAGGGCCTCGTTTCAAAAAAATACGCCGTCTGGGGGCTTTACCAGGACTAACCAGAAAAGAGCTTCCAGTTAGAAGAGTTGGAAGCGAAGAATCGCTCTCCAGTAAAAAATCTCAATATCGTATTCGTTTAGAAGAAAAACAAAAATTGCGTTTTCATTATGGTCTTACAGAACGACAATTACTTAAATACGTTCGTATTGCTGGAAAAGCGAAAGGGTCAACCGGCCAGGTTTTACTCCAATTACTAGAAATGCGCTTAGATAACATACTTTTTCGATTGGGTATGGCTGCGACTATTCCTGAAGCCCGTCAATTAGTTAACCACAAACATGTTTTAGTTAACGGACGTATAGTAGATATACCAAGTTATCGTTGTAAACCTAAAGATATTATTACAGCCAAGGATGAACAAAAATCGAGAACTATAATTCAAAATTCTCTTAAATCAGCCCCCCGCAAAAGAGTGCCAACCCATTTGACTCTTCATCCAGACCAATATAAAGGATTAGTCAATCAAATAATAGATAGTAAATGGGTTGGTTTGAAAATTAATGAATTGTTGGTTGTAGAATATTATTCTCGTCAGACTTAAACCTCGTTAAAATAACAAGAATTTTGATCCGAGTATTTTTTCCCCCATTCGTGTATAGAAGTGGGTGTAGCAAAATTGTTATTCCTTGCCCACTTTATGCACAATTTTCTATATTACAGAAACAAATTAGGAATAGAGAATGCATATAAAAGTTGCAATAATTTTATCTATATATTATTTAAAACATTGAGGTCAGTAACATTGATGAACTTGGTAAGGGTGCGGAAAGAGAGGGATTCGAACCCTCGGTAAACAAAAAGCCTACATAGCAGTTCCAATGCTACGCCTTGAACCACTCGGCCATCTCTCCTACATAATGATTATGTCCCTAAACCGAGTGAATAGTGAGGCATTTATATCCCATTTGCGTAAGCACACACAATACAATCAATTGAAACTAAGAACAAAAAATTCTACTTCAACTTCAAAGCCTACAGTAGAATAAAGTAATTTGATTAATAAGTCTATTTTTACGTTATTTCATACTGTATTGTACAATTCCTTTGTTTGGGGAATTATTTTATCACGCGATAAAAAATGAAATTATAGAATGGATTGCTACCTATGACTAGATCTCGGATAAATGGAAATTTTATTGATAAGACCTTTACCATTGTAGCCAATATCTTATTACGAATAATTCCCACAACTTCTGGAGAAAAAGAGGCATTCACTTATTACAGAGATGGTGCGATTTGATTTTTTTTTTACCGATCTCAGTCTTAGGAGAAAGATACATTCTTCAGAGACAAATAAAAAAAACGACGCTTGCTGAAGGTGAAGTTTGGAAATAAAACGATTAATCCCTTCTGTCGTGTATTCCTGATTAATGCATCCTCAATATGCTTCAATTTTGGGTTTATAGTATTAAGCAAAATGTTATACCTATATATACCCATTTATGGGGTTAGGTGAATCCTACTCCACTAGTACAAATAGGCGGCATGGGGGAAGAAGCACTACGCTAGGGAATCAACAACAGGACAAAAATTTGTAAAAAAAAATCCTTCCTTTCTTATCGGAATCGGGACTAACTAGAATGGTTGGGACAACAAACATCCATCTCGTTCGTATTTTGGATACCCATATAACCATCAAAGATTGTTGAAGTGACTAATTCTGGGAAATTAAGCGGCGTTGAGGACAAATAAATTGTTGAAGTTATGATTGATTTATCCAGTAATAACTTACTAAATGTTAATAAAAGATCCTTTACAGAAAGGTTGGCTAGAGATTTCGTGTAAAAACACTAGTCCCGCTCAGTTGATAATGAGAATATTGCAATCTTTTTTGATTCCATGGATGTTTCTCATTATCCACATAAAGGAGGAGCCGTATGAGATGACAATCTCACGTACGGTTCTGGAACGGAGATTCTTTGAACCGAATGACGACCGTAACGGATGTCGGCTCAATTTGAAGGAAATTATGCGGAAGCTTTACAGAATTATTATGAGGCGATGCGACTGGAAATTGATCCCTATGATCGAAGTTATATACTTTATAACATCGGCCTTATCCACACAAGTAACAGAGAACATACAAAAGCTTTGGAATACTATTTTCGGGCACTCGAACGAAACCCTTTCTTACCTCAAGCTTTTAACAATATGGCCGTGATCTGTCATTACGTGCGACTATCTCCACTATAGAAAGAAAAAAGAAAAGAACCTCCACTAGTAGTCATAAATACTAGACAAAAAAATAGGCTTTCTACATATATATCGTTCGAAACAACGATTTTTATGAGCTGTAGCAAAGAAAGAAACTTCATATTCATAGAAGTAAAAATATGAAGAAATAGAATATATATATGCCTAGATACTTTTTTCTATGGATAAAAGATCTAATTGATAAAGGAAGCACCGTAAAGATCAAGTAACAAGGTTTTTGGCCGATACAACCAGAACTGCTTACTTATATGATGATAGATTCGAAATCAACTTATGTAATAAAGTTGATCCCCGAAGGTTTTGAGCAGTGGTGTAGTATCAGATCCCAAAGATAGTAAGTCTTTTCTTATGAAGAAGAGTCTTTCTCACAGATTCTATAGAAATAGATATATTATATATGAAATGATATATGAACTCGAGATAGTTACCTTTGAGAAAATTCAAATAAGAGCGTTAGTATTAATGTCGATGCCTTCTTCTTCAGAAGGTAGGAGAAAAGATAAAACTAAAAACAAAGGATTCAATTGAATTATTAATCCAAATTCAAGTTTTAAACTCATGTAATTAACCTCTTTTCTTGTTATTAACTCCAGAAAAAATGGAAGATCAAAAGAATTGACTGTTGAGCCGTATGAGTCAGGAAACTCTCAAGTACGATTCTAAGGGAAGGATTTTACTCCCCTATTCCGACCGCGGAGAACGGGCCATTCGACAGGGAGATTCTGAAATTAGAGAATCTTGGTTTGATCAAGCTGCTGAATATTGGAAACAAGCTATAGCCCTTACCCCTGGTAATTATATTGAGGCATAGAATTGGTTGAAGATCACAGGGCACTTTGAATAAGAACAGTCTTTTTATTATTTTCTTTTTTTTATTCTAATTCAAATATTATTGTCTATATTTTATTCTCTAATAGAGAATAAAATATATAGAAAATCCATTATATATATTGAATTTTTGATAGTTTATTGTCCCCATCAATCAAATAAAAGGGTCCGTTGAGCGCCTCACTGCTATGTCATAATGGATCCAAACACTTGCCCCGGATTCACTTCCGGATCCTAATTGTTCTAGTGAATAACTCAAGAAAATATGGAATAGATGGGAGATAGAAGAGAAAGATATTCAATATAAACATTTCTCATAAGTTCACGAATTATGTTTTATGTTGGCAGGTCTCTTTGAATGTGTTGTCCGGAAAGAGGAGGACTCAATGATTATTCGTTCGCCGGAACCAAAAGTCAAAATTTTGGTAGATAGGGATCCCATAAAAACTTCTTTCGAGCAATGGGCAAAACCTGGTCATTTCTCAAGAACAATAGCTAAGGGACCTGATACTACTACTTGGATCTGGAACCTACATGCTGATGCTCATGATTTCGATAGCCATACTAGTGATTTAGAGGAGATTTCCCGAAAAGTATTTAGTGCTCATTTCGGTCAACTCTCCATTATCTTTCTTTGGCTGAGTGGCATGTATTTCCATGGTGCTCGTTTTTCAAATTATGAAGCATGGCTAAATGTTCTAAGGGAAGGATTTTACTCCCTTATTCCGACCGCGAAGAACAGGCCATTCGACAGGGAGATTCTGAAATTGGAGAATCTTGGTTTGATCAAGCTGCTGAATATTGGAAACAAGCTATAGCCCTTACCCCTGGTAATTATATTGAGGCACAAAATTGGTTGAAGATCATAGGGCGTTTTGAATAAGAACAGTCTTTTTATTATTTTCTTTCTTTTTATTCTAATTCAAATATTATTGTCTATATTTTATTCTCTAATAGAGAATAAAATATATAGAAAATCCATTATATATATATTGAATTTTTGATAGTTTATTGTCCCCATCAATCAAATAAAAGGGTCCGTTGAGCGCCTCACTGCTATGTCATAATGGATCCCAACACTTGCCCCGGATTCACTTCCGGATCCTAATTGTTCTAGTGAATAACTCAAGAAAATATGGAATAGATGGGAGATAGAAGAGAAAGATATTCAATATATAAATTTCTCATAAGTTCACGAATTATGTTTTATGTTAGCGGGTCTCTTTGTATGTGTTGTCCGGAAAGAGGAGGATTCAATGATTATTCGTTCGCCGGAACCAAAAGTCAAAATTTTGGTAGATAGGGATCCCATAAAAACTTCTTTCGAGCAATGGGCAAAACCTGGTCATTTCTCAAGAACAATAGCTAAGGGACCTGATACTACTACTTGGATCTGGAATCTACATGCTGATGCTCATGATTTCGATAGCCATACTAGTGATTTAGAGGAGATTTCTCAAAAAGTATTTAGTGCTCATTTCGGTCAACTCTCCATTATCTTTCTTTGGCTGAGTGGCATGTATTTCCATGGTGCTCGTTTTTCAAATTATGAAGCATGGCTAAATGATCCTACTCACATTCGATCTAAGACCTTCTAAAGGAAAAAATCATGTCAAACCTAGTAAAAAACAAAATATTCATTACAAAAACTAATATGTTTGATGTATCTAAGTGTGATTAAAATTTTTATCTTTTGGTTGCTGATGGTTAGATCATAGTGCCAGAAGGTCTAAAGATGCCACCATTAGAACAAAGAAAGAAAATAGATTTCTGAAAGTATCATAATTTTCTTGGTGATAAAACCTCTCAATGTGTTATTTTCATGGATTTGATACAAAACATGTTGAAAGATGGAAAGTTGAAGTTTGGAGACAAGACCAAACTGCCCATAAAGATTGATTATGACCCTCTGTAGGGCAAAGAAGAAAATTCCGCTGAACTTGTCAATACAATGATAGTTGTGATCACAAAAGACTCGGGTTCAAAGGAAGGAAATGAGAATATACTAGACTATGTTTAGATGGTTAAAGTTTTTTATCCAAGGGCTAAAGAGGAATTAATTGGCTTCCTCGACACATGTAAGATCAAAGGATCTGAAGTCATGACATGCCCTCGTTGTAGTGCTATTTTCGACAAAGAGGCCATAAAAATCCCCAAGGATTTCAAACCTCAGCCGCCTAATACGAGCCATAGGAATGTAATAAGGTCTCAATATGACTTTGTAAAAGAGGCTTTGCTTACCAAAAATCGCAAGAAATCTCACGCCAATGGAGGAGTCAAAATATTTATGTGCCATCCGCTAATGCTCTTGTTGGTGAGTGGATTTGACTGGTGGGAAAGCCTAATGCCGACCAACATAAGTTAAAGATGATTAAGGTAAGTGCAAGTTCCCTTTTAAATGACAATTCTCAAATCTCTAAAAAGTACTCATATGGTTTAAAGAACTGTTTGGGTAAAAATCCGATGACTTGGACTTAATAGAGAAGATATTAGAGAAAAAAGAAATTGGGTCTTGAAGCCAGATAATCAAATAAAAATGATAAAATGCCAAATATGGCAGAATTCCAAATGGAAAAGAAACATCTAAAGGAGAGACTTTTTTCTCCTTTACCATCAGTGGACAAATCAAATGGCAAAGAATCTGTGCAAAATGAAGATGACGAGATGTTAACAAATAACTTTGATTCAAGGTCGAAGGAGAATTAGACATCATGTGTAATGTTATGTCTGTCCTTCCTATAGAATACAAAACTATAATTGAGGTAACATAGCAAGAAAATGAAGACCTTGTAGAAGGAATAGTGAGCCATAAACATCTTTGTTAATATGTGATGAACAATGGTTGTGTTAAAGAAGAAAATGCCTCTTTTGAAAGTCCTGGTGAAGGGATGAAACAACATCTCAAATCACTATTTATCTAGGTTAAAGCAGATGGACTGGGTGTTAATAAAGTGTTAGTTGATGGCAGAGAGACTTTAAATTTGATGATGTATTTTCTATTAAAGAAAATTGGGAAATTTGACCTAGATTTACGAAGTCATAATATGGTTCTATCCAATTATTAGGGCAAGACAAGTTACTCCTTAGGAGATACTGAGGTTAAAATCTTTGTATGGACAATTATAAGACCAACTTTATTTGTGGTCATTGCGCCAAGGTGAATTATAATTTGTTGTTAGGACGATAGTGGATCCATGACATATGAGTGATACCTTCAACCCCACACCAAAGGATTTCCATATGGCGGTCTGATGGAGTTGTAAAAAATATTAAGGTCGTCCAGAGTTACTTTCTCACATATATTAATAAAGTAGATAAAAGGACACTTGACGAGAGGTTGGCTAGTATTTCCCCTTGTATGCATGTGGGAACAACATTTTCTATGCAAGGAGATATCATTTGCTCCATGAAGTTGCATCTCACCTATAGCTTTAAGTGGGAACATGAAAGTATGGGAGGTGAAGGTTCGACCATATCTACTGGATGGTCAATAGACAACAACGATGACTGAGTTCAACACTTTGGCTCATATTTCAGCTTATGTGGCCAAAAATAAAATCAAAGTAGCCTTGGAGGCCGATTTATAACAAATAATGGTTGCCAAAGCTAATAAAGTTAAAAACAATAAAAAATGGAAGTCGGTCAAAATTCTCGCCAAACAGCCAGAGGCTTGACTGTATCTACGATGATGAGCCTTTAGAATTTGAAAAAGATCTGTTGACTTCAAATTCAAGCTAACATATATAACTACCAAGATCGGTCCAAGCATCAAAGATCCTCTGGATGAAGTCGATATTGGCTTATGTTTCATAGCATCTTGCATTAGCATTTGTGCATAGCATTGGTTTTAGACAGGGGATCAAGATGTTGTATTTACCATTAAAAGGTGAAGTTTCATGTTCAAATTTCAAGCAAGGGTACAATTTCAAGTCACTAAGTCTTTATTGTCATCAGAATTGTCTCAAGTTTGCTTGAGCAGAGAAAGTATGTGTTTGGTTATCTCCTCCTATCTTGAGAATGATTGGAGGCACATGTAGCTATATCCTTGGATGAGACATCATTCAAGATCTCAATGTACACCTTGAGGGTCCTGTACGGGGACTATATGATTACACAAACCATTTACAAGAACCTCAGTTAATGGATAAGATGTTAGGGTTTCGTCTGGTCAACAAAAGTCAACTGTGGATTTGAGAGAGCTCAAGGCTTGGTTCTTGATCATTGAAGCCATGAGAAGTCATACTAAGTCATCTCAATTGTCATGTGGAAGCTATGTTAAAGAGAATCAAGAGTTCAAGAAGTTGCTAAATTAGGGTTTCAAATGATTCTCAGTGTAAAATCCCCTCTTTTGGCATATAACTTCAATGACAATTCTCACTATGATGCAAGTCCCATCTCATCTTCCATCAAACATGAGACTTGTTCCTCATCTTTCAAGATTTCTTTTGAGTGCAAGAACTCTCCCATTGGATTCATACATCTCAGTTTATGGTTGGTACAAGTGGGTGTCACAAAATGAAGAGAATTTAGAAGCACTCAAGGGTAACTCACTTCCAAGGCATTTTTCACATGGAATCAAGCTTTTCCTCATTCTTCAACAAACATGAGAGTTGTTCCTTGTTGTATAATGTTTCCAAAATGTGTTAGAACTCATCATTCTCATGTGTGAAGCTCAAGTTATGATCATCCCAAGTCAAGGTTATTTTTGGAAACCTAGTTTTAGGTCATTTAACTTCAAGGAACAAATTCATGAACTTCAAGACTTCAAATCTAAATTCATGCCACATGAAACTTGTTTGCTAAAACCTTAGCTCCATCGTGATCCTAAAATCCATGGCCTTTGATGACTAGTGAAACCATTAAGGCATGATGAGCATGAAAACATGGATTATGGATACAATGTGGTTTTTCTTACATTCCAAGTCACAAAATGAGATTGTTTTTGATATTTTTTGTGCCATTGTAATATCATCACATGACCATACCATTTCTTACCCAAAATGAGAAAACATGAGCTCATATTTTCAAGTCATTTTCGAATGTCATACCATATGAGGCAACCACTCAAAACCGTATACAAACTCATTTCCAATCCTCCAAACCACACCTATTCATTTCCTCGCCTCCCTCTGTCCCAAAGGATTGACTTAGATGCATGGAAAAGCACCCAAACCCGTGTACATCTCACTTTGGCATTTTTGGCAAGTTTTTGAAATCAAAAGAATTACTCATCATGGGCCTGTAAAAACCCCTTACAACATTCATATATAAGCCATAAACAAACCATAACATGATCAGAGGGTGAGCATCTGCAGAGAGAGTGAGTTTCATTAAAAAATATCTCAAGTTTTCCTCTCTTCGAATTACATTTCTCTTTGGCATTTCCTTCCATTTCTTGCTTGATTCTCAATCACTGAAGCATAAGGAGGAGATTGGTGGTGTTGGTTTGAAGCTTGCATAACGTTTGAAGGACCAACGGAGTTGCTCCGTTAGGTAACTTTATTCAAACTGAAACCCTCATTCTAGGTATCAAAATATGCTCATATTGGTTGCATCTGAAGCCCTACCATGTGTAGGCAATGTTTGAATCCTTGTTGTGGTTGTTTGGTCCATTCTCAATTTGAATGTTGAATTTTTGTGGCCTGACTTCACTATGATTATGAGACCTTTTTAAGAAACCATTGGCATATTTGTGATCTATGCGAAAAGACCTTCAAAACCATACCAAATGTTTTCATTTTTATGTTGTTTCCAGTCACCATCGGTGAATCTCACCGGGGAAGACGACCGGAGCTAGCGCTCAGGCGTCTGAGGTCAAATGCTGAGGTGTTTGGTGATTGGGATTTGACTTGCGTGCGTGGAGGTTTGAATCTGAGGTGTCTTGCCATGTGTTTAATGAAATGATTTGTTTCATTTAGACTGAGCCTTGGTTTGGTTTGGGCTCCAATTTTTCTTGCTATTGACACCTAAAATTTGAGCCCCATTTGTGTGTTTCAATAGATGTCAATTCATTGGACTTTTGCTATCACACCTCCCTTTCATTTCTTTTTATTTTATTTATATTTCTTTTCTATTTTCATTTTAAATAGTTTTAATCATTATAAAAATCAACAAAAAATACTCTCTGTTTAATTAGTGTCTTGAGATATTTTTAATTATTTTTATTTTATTTTAAATTTATTTTTATTATTTTTAATCAATTTATTTTGTAAAGTGGTATTATGGTTTGTCTTATTGATTTAGGTTTGAAGTTTGACCTCATTTGAATACCCTCTTTGATCAATTTTCCTCTCACCCTTGGGTGTTTGATTGAGGAATATTTGAGGGCTGGTTTGAGGTCTTGATGATCACTTCTTGATTGTTTTTAATTTGATTTTATTTGACCCTCGATGTATGCTCGACAAGTTGAGTACCTTACTTTGATTGACACAATTGGTGAGGCTTTGATGCAATTCTTGCCATGATCTTTTGCACACTGATTTTGGATGGACTTAACTTGAGTTTGGTAATTTATTTGGATTTTATTTGGACACATTTCTATTTTTGATTAATGCCTCAAAACTCCATGGTTTTAATTATGTGTGTGTGGGTGTGCACATCTTAACCTAGTTTTGGGATATGATCTTGTGTGATCCCTTGAGTGCTTGATAAATCTTGTTGGCTCTCATTGACATGCTTGAAATTCTGATCTTCATGATTAGTGGTCCATTGAGTGTTGGTTTCATCTCACATGCCTTGTATGATCATATCTTCCACTTGTGTTTGACTTATGAGATGTTTGCATGGACTTTGGTGTTTCAACTTGAGTGTGATTCTTCATGACCTTCTTGAATAACTTTAATTTGAACTTGGTGTATATTGTTTGACTTTGCTTCTAACTTTGATGGATGGATACTTGACCTTGATGTTTTGGTGGCATGTGTCTTACTTTGAGAATGAGTTGAATGTTTGAACTTGTTTGAAGTGTTTGGATGTTTTCCTTTGAACGATCATGGATGAAAGTTTGACTTTGATTATCATGATGTGCTTGCTGCCCCAATCTATTCCTCTCCTCATTTCTTTGTTTTTTGTTCAATGATTGATATCATTCTTCTTAAGATGTTTAAGGCATGTGATCTTGGTTGGTTGCCTTGTTTGCTTTGGTGTTGTCACTTTCATTGTGTGGATTTAAGTTTATGATATGTGTGTCATTAATGTGTGTCTCATGTTCACATGATCCTTGTTGTTAGTATGCATGCTTCTTTCATCTCTTTTTCATCTTTCATGACTTGTTTAAGTCTTTCTTCCTATTTTCATTTGTGATTGATTAGTGATGTGTTTACTTGTGCTTGCTCACATGATCCCTTGGGATTCCTAGTCCCTTTGTTTAAGATGGAAGTAGGAGAGACATTAGGCTTTCAATCCTTTGTATGATAACATTAGGTAGTACCCTTTCATCCCAACTTTAGGACCACTTTGCATGACAACATTAGGGTTCTTAGTTCCCTTTAGTGTCCTTGTGTCTTCTCTTCTCATCTCAAACTCCTATAAGAAACTTAATAAAGAGCAGCAAGTGTTGTATGCTAAGAGCCTTAAGCACATGAGAAATGATGAGTGGGGAGGTCGTTCTTCACTTTGTCGCTACCGCGAAAATAAGGTGCCGGAAAAACAGAAGAGTCGCTACCTTTCGTTATTTATCCCACAGAACGGGAAAGGAAACGATCGGAAAAAACCTGACGAAAAGGTATAAGACAAGGTCATCACAACCATGTCTGGGTTCGGGAGTCGGTTACGCAAGGGGAAGGTATTAGCACCCCTCACGTCCATCGTACTCGATGGGATCCACGCTTGTTGTGATTATCTGACGGGTTGGTTTAACTATCCACGCTAAAAGTCTGGTCTGAAAAGAAAAGAAAATGACTCGGCAGAACACAACAGTTCTATGCCTACATATTCCCGTCGGGAACGAGAAATCAGAGTCAACGTAGTTCGCCTAACTACGGGTGAAAAAAGGGGGGAAGGTTGCTCGCTGAGATATCGCATCTCGTGCCTACGTACTTTCACACGGCGTGAAAGATCAGAACAAACGTAGTTCGGGCTAAATACGGGTAACCAGGGTGTTCTCGATCACACAGGGGTGAGAGAAAGGATTGACGATTATAGCGTACGCATTCTAGTAGTTAGGTGTATGTTGCTCGACCATTGGAGACTTAGGCGTTACCTGTTTGCGATAGAACAGACGTAGTATGTCGTTAGTTTAAAGGTATGGGAACCTACGGGTACTAGAACTACGGTCTGGTCTCGATTGCGCTAGGGCAAGAGAAAGGGAGCATCGGTCGTCAGCGGGAAAGTCTCGATCGCACGACAGCGAGAGAACAGAGAAGTTAGTTGTTAGTATGCTCGCTAGGACATCGCATCCTATGCCTACATATTCTCGTTGGGTACGAGAAATCAGAGCAACTGTAGTTCGACTAACTATAGGAAAAGGGGAAAAGGGAGCTCGCTAGGATTATCGCAATCCTAAGCCTACGTACTCTCGTCTGGTACGAGTGATCAGAGCAAACGTAGTTCGGTGCACAGTGGAAAACAAGTCTCGATTGCACAGGGGAAAGAGAAGGGGTCTCAATCGCCAGGATGCGAGAGAAAAATGTTTCGATCGCGCGGGGGCGAGAACAAAGAGGAAACATGCCTAACACACCTAAACGAGAAGGAACTCGGGACACACACGCGAGAACGTAAGGCGTAGGAACGAGTGCGTCGTATATCACCCAAAAGGTGCTAGACTAAACACTCTAAACGATAGAGGGGAGACCGCTCAATTGTTATTTCCTAGGTATCTAACGCTACAGCTCACAACACTCGACGGTTGCACGAAAACTTGAATAAGAAAGATGTTAACGAACGAAGCAGTTCCGTTGGCCCTCGACACTGTGCGCAAGCTCCATTCCAATCTTCTCCTCTCTAGATCCTTTATGATGACGTTTCGAATCAGAACCAATATAACGCTAAACCGTCATGATTCGACTTATACGAGAAATCGAACTCTAAGAGGTAGCGTATTGATATCCGTGTAAAAGACAAGATAGAGAAATGATATCGAAAATCATTCTCCAATTGAATCATGTCACACGGCCAGCAGAGAACAAAATCAAATTAAAATCAGATGGCAGAAGAGATATGAGGAGAGAAATCCAATAACAAATGGAAATAAAATTCTACTCCTAAAATATGGCAATAAACTCCTAGTAGAAAAACTCTAAAGAAATACAAGTAAATTGCATACAAAATAAAATGAGAATTCTATCCTATGCATAATATTCTATAATTTCCTAAAAAAGAAAATAATACCTAAAAAAATAGAATATAAATTCTATGCTAAAAATATGTAATAATATTCTAAAGGAAAAATAAAACTATAATTCCTAAAAGAAAAATAGAAAATAAAACTAGCATCTATTACAAACAAATATCCAATACAAAAAAACAAAAATAAGAGGGAAGGGGGTACATCAGCAGAACAGGGGGGTACAACTTGAAAAAACAGTTGGGCCCAGCCCACAATACAATAGCCAGTACACACAAAAAAAACTGGGGGTGTGTTTATGGAAACACGGGGGTGCAGGCAGTAGTTGAAGCAAGCTAGGCCCAGCCCAGCAAGAGGAATCCATCAGCCAAAAAACCAAGAAAAACAAGGAACGGGGGGTGCGCAAACGAACATGGGGTACGGCCCAGAAAATTCGTTGTTGGGCCTAAGCCCACCAACCAACTTAGCCACGGAGTCTTCTCCTTCCTTTCGTGTGGGCAAACCCTAGCTTCTTATTCCCCAACATCCACCGTCATCCATTTTTTCCTCGCCGTCTCAACCTCCGCTTCTTCCCCCTTGACTTCCTCCAACCTCGCTCGTCTCCTCCTTCCAACTAAACACCACAAATCTGTCAAAAACCCTAACCTGAAGGAGTCATCTTACATCTGGAGATTGGAATTGCGTGTTGAAAACTCAAAAGCTCGTTGCAAATCCGTGGATGAAGCTGGGGATATGGAGATGTGTTCTTGGAGGTTGCATTTTGTGATTTATTGAGTGTCTGAAGTTTGTGAAGAATATCCATGAACACAATGACAAACGCGTAAAGGAATCCGTGAAACGGATGAATGTTGATGAAGATCTGATGAAGATCGGTGCATCGTGAGGCTTGTTGCAATTTCTGGAAACTCGCACGCGAAGACGATGATGAAGATTCGAATGAATCTTGATGAAAGTTCATGAAAATTTATGGAAAAACTTGAACGGATGAAGATTGTAGTATATCGCCTGAAGATGACGAGATCTTGCAGGTTGATGAATTTATGACTTTCTGGAAAAAAGCTTCAAGAAGATGATGAAGATCGTTTGGTTTATATCGTTTTCTGGAAAAACCTTGAAAGATTGATGAAGGTTGTACGGAAGTGATGAGTCTTGGAGTTTGATGATTTCTGGAAAAAAAAATCTTGAACGGATGAATATCGCATGAAGATGATGAAGGTTTGACAAAGGTGGTTGAAGATTGTTTTTCGGTTTCTAGAAATTTTTTGCAAGAACTTGATGAACGGGATGAAGGTTCATGGATTTCGTATGAAGATGATGAAGTTTGTTGAAGGTTTATAGAAAAACTAGAAAATGAGATGAAGATCTTGATGAAGATCTTGAAGGAATTCTGGAAACGATGGTGGCCAGGGATGAACACGATGAAGAATATTCGGAGGATCACTGGAAAAAGATGAACAGGTGAGAACAATGAAGATTCCAGTGGGAAATTGCAGTTTCCGGCGACAGTTACGGTGGCGTGTGGCTGAGTTTGATTTCGCCGGCGAGTATCCGGCGGTTTGCATGGCCGGCGGTGAGGGAGGGATTTGGGCTACGTGGCGAGCTGTATGGGAGAGAGAGGGGATGAGGTGGCATGCGTGTGGTGAGGTGGGAGAATGAGGTGGCGGAAAGAGAGAGAGAAACGTGGGATCGTTTATATAAGGACATGTGGCACAAAAGTTGGACTGGGCCCCCAGAAAACGGACAAGTGGCCCACCAACTCAGACTTAATACTAATGACTCAATTAATTGCAATTAAAACTGATTAAATGCTAAACGAAAATTGATTAATATGAATCAATTAACTGCTAATTAATATTCTAATTAAAATCAGTTAATGACTAAAGACCACTTAAAATCCTAATTAAAATGATTAAAATCCAATTAACATCCAAGAATTAATCCTAAAAAGAAATTAAATCTATTAAATTCTAAAACAATCTAAAAAAGAATTAAATCTATTAATAAAACATATTAACCCTAAACAATTCAATTAATATGAAAACAAGAATTAAAACTATTAATTTCTAAAACAAATAAAATAAAATCTAGAAAAGAATAAAATCTATCAATTTCTAAACCAAATTAAATCTAAAAAAAAGAGTTAAATCTATAGATTTCTAAAAAAAATTAAATCTAAAAAAGAATTTAAAATCTAGAAAATAAACCTATTAATTTCTTAATATCTAGAAATTTATATAAAAAAAAATAGAAAAACTATTTAAACCTAATAATATCTAAAAATGATTCTAGAAAAACAATTAACCTGTTTAAAATCTATTTTCTAAAGTTAAAAATAAGGAAAAAAAATCTAGAAAATGCAATGAAAATCAATTAAATCAATTAAAAAAAGATGCGAGAATATAACGCAATAAACAGTAAAAACCGGACACCGAGATGTCCTAAAAAATAACAGCGAAAGCTGAAAACACCGAGAAGAGCACAACTCCCAAAAATAAATCTCCATACTCGAAATGTCTTGAACTGCCTGAAACGTGATAAGAGGGCTGTAATCCCGATAACGTCAATCTGACTGAAAAAAATGCAATGTATGCGGTATGCAGATGCAAAATGAAATGAGTTGAAACATAAGTCAAATTGCGAGAAACGGTTGGTCAAATTTTGGGATGCAATAGCCCCTATTCAAACGGCTTGGACCTGAAGGGTTGAGAAGTGAACAACTTTCAAACATTCAAAGGTAGAAGACGGTTGAATACAAAAGAACCCGGAAATTTGCCAACCTGCAGAAATAAACTACAAAAACTGCTTGGGGAATAAATATCCAGAAAACTGAATACGGTTGTCACGGCAACAAACTGATCAATCATCTGATAAAGAAACTGACTTTAGCACCAGTTACCTGTGTGACGCCACAAATAACAAACCCGAAAGTTGGATCAACATGCACTTGATCCTTTCACGTCGTCTAACGATAGACATGAAGAGAAATATACTCACATCGTCTAAAGATAGACGGAAAGACACCATCCCGAAGGTTCACATTGTCTAATGATAGACAGGAAGAGAAACATACCCAAAGGCTCACAATATCCATACTCACATCGTCTAGAGATAGACGGAAAGATACCATCCCGAAGGCTCACATTGTCTAATGATAGACAGGAAGAAAAACAATTTGAATCTCGCATCGTCTAATGATAGACGAGAGGAACATATCTGAATCTCGCATCTTCTAATGATAGACGAGAGGAAAATCATAGCCAAATCTCGCATCGTCTAATGATAGACGAGAGGAACATCCAATCTAAATCTCGCATCGTCTAATGATAGACGAGAGGAAAAACATAGCCAAATCTCACATCGTCTAATGATAAACGAGAGGAAAACCAATCGAAATCTCGCATCGTCTAATGATAGACGAGAGGAACAATATAGACCACGTCAATGAACCTCAAAACCACCCATCAGATTTCAGAATCCTTTCATCTATAATAATTGATGGAAAATTATCTTCAAATGGGCCACATTATCAATAAGAATTGACAGGAAGAAAACCACCTTCAAAGAGCCATGTCGTCAATAAGAATCAACAACTAGAAAAACCGAACATTCTTTAAAGAGCTTCGACGTCAATAAGAATCAACGGTCAGAAAAAACCCCTCTTGAAATGTCATCTCATCCAATAAACAGAAAGAAAACCATATCTGAAAGATCGCCTTGAAACATTGCATCGTCTAAAGATAGACGGAGAGAAACACCATACCCAAACTCACAACGTCTAAAGATAGATGGAGAAAACCATACCCAAACTCACAACGTCTAAAGATAGACGGAGAAAATTCCTGCTGGGGAAACACATTGTCAATAGGAACTGACGGGAAGAAAACCTGCTCGGAGGTACACGTCGTCAATAGGAATTGACGAAAAGAAAAGTCTGTCGTCATCAGATGATTGATGGACAAAGCATAACCGTCGTATGATCTGAAAATCAAATAAACCATAGAGCTGTCTGAACAAAGCTTCTAGATAAATGCCCCTGAACTGATTGCAGAGTGATTCACATTGCCACGGAAGGCTGATAGAAAAACTGGCTTATGCTTCGCATGCATATGCGTATGTTTAAATTTTTCTGTGGCGTAATGCTCCATATAAGATGGAATGCTACGCATTTGAAGATGAAATGCAAATATGATGTAAATGTGATGATATATGCAAGATGAAAATGCAGGCTCGGGCTGCTAGAGAAACTGGATACGGAACCGCTTCAGCAAAATAAATGTTGAAGACACAACCAACTCCGCTGGGGATAACCGGGTATCACAGAATTATTCCAGCAAAATAAATGTTGGAAAGGTAAACCGACTCCACTGGGGATAACAAAATGTGATAAGTATGATTGGACTTCCCTGGGGATAGCTTACATGTGCCGACGACAATTGGACTTCCGCTGGGGAAAACAAACGGAGTCTTCCTGCGTATTAATGAAGATTGGATTTTGAGACTGATGCGCCAACACGGATTGGGCCTCACGGTGATTGCCAATATGGATTGGGCTTTAGGAATGGCGCTCTAATAAGGATTGGGCTTCCTGACGATTGCCAATAGGAATTGGGCTTTTAGGCTATCCGTGATGGGTCAAGTACGACTGACGCTGGAAAACATCCTGTCTGAACTCACGGTTCCTGGTTGAAGGGTCAAGGGATAATAACACGACTTCCTGACATTCGTCGCACACTTGAAGATTGGATGAACCTGCTTGAGTAGCTCTGAGTAGCTCTGATGACACGGAGAGGAACAATTCCTTCACTTATGATATGCCCTAGTCTGTGGGATCTCTGTGGGGATATTCCTCGAATGGAAATCTGAAAATCTGTACCCTGATGGTCTGACATGAACTGCCCCAGCACTCTGAACCTCGGAGAGATGCTTCGGATCAAATGCCCCTCGGGCAAGAAACAACTTCTGCACTTTTCTTAGAGTGGCCTGCCCCTGTCTGCAACGACTTTGCCCCTGATTGGCTGATTTGGAGTAAAAATTTTGGCTTCGAGAGATTTACCGAATCTCGACCTGATTGCCCCGGAATAACTGACCTTGGATGGCTGACATCACTAGGGATTACTTGATATAGCTTGCCCCGGTTCACGGAGTATTTGGGTGTTCTGCATTCTATCCTGATCTGACTTTCCAATGTAGGAAACTTTCCTGTTGTCAAGCGCTTACTTGCAAGTAAAACAAGTTGTTTTGTATAAAAGATATATTAATGCAATGCATATGACAATTTTGACATCCAATCTGTTCACTGGAAAAGGAAAAAATAGTTTATGGCATACAATGAACAAATCAGTTATCAGAATATCAACATCAGTACCAACATGGTAAGAAGAACCCTTTTAGGAGTCAGTTTCGACGCAATCTTTACCAAAGTATGCCTTCGAAACAAACCTGCTTCAATTAGGACTTTATTCGGTTGTAACATGGTCAGGTTCACGGTTTTGAAGGAAAGGATAAAGGCTCAAAATTTATTTTAACCCACCCGTTCACCTTGATGTTCTCCAATCCTACGTTTAGCTAATTCGACCTTAGCGCTCACCTCTCAGAGGTTGAAAGGTAGGAGTGATAGTTCGAGAAACCATGAGTTTTTGGAGTGACAGCCACTCACTTTTCGTCTTTGCCACTTGGGGTCACACAACTTGTATTTCATTTAAGGATTTTTCTTTTGTAATCCTTTTCATTTTTTTTCAGTTTTTCGCTTTCTCTAATTTTTGCCTGGACTGAGCTTCTTTTGATTATTAAGTCTAGCGGGATGCCCTCATTTTTGCCTAAGTCATTTGTTTTCAAGTTTTGACTTAGCGGGATTTTAATTCTTTTTGCTTTTTTTTTATTTTTTTTGAACAAGTCATGTGACACTGGTTGTCTGACTCTTTGGGGGAATAATGTGACTGTTTCACTCCTGACGCTTAACCAATGTGGTTTTTTAGGCACGACCTCTAGAGGTGTGATTGATCCTCGAACGGACACTCCTTTCTGCAATTTGGACGCTCGATCAAATTGGCTAACACCTACCCTGCCCCAGGTTAAGATTGAGGGTTTTTTCGTTTTCCGAAAGAAACTCCTACTACTAGGCTCAAAGGGGTTGACAAGGGATTATCTTCCTTATAACTCTGGTGTTTAGGGATTTGAAATAATGCCTGTACATCATCAGCAGGTTTTATTTTCAAAAGCATACAATCGGAAGCTTGCGCGTCTTTTAAACTTCGTCATCCTCCCTGGATTCCGCTTAACCAAGCGTTGGATGTCAGTTAAACATTGAGTGAACACGAATGGATTAAATCAAAACATACATATTCATTTCATTATCAATATCAATTGAAAACAATACAAGTTTTACGAATGCAATTTGCGCTTTAAAAGAAAAGAAACTACAAATGCAAAGAAATGACATGATAAAACAAAGATTTCCAGCTTCTGGGAACCAGGCTTTTCGAACTTGATTTGCTACTGAGCCAGCCATCTTCAGAGTTACTCGTCGAGGTCATCCTGATACTCCTCTGAACGTCTGCTCTCAGTGAACTCTCCCATAACATGAACTGATACACCCACTTGGTTGGATGAAGGAAGGTCATTAATCTGAACACCTTGAGACGTGATTGAGATCCTGTTAGAGTCTAGCAAAGTTTGAATTTGGCTTCTAAGCACCTTACTGTCATCTGTTGAATGCCCTTGTGCCCCAACATGGTACTCACAGCGGGCGTTGGCATCAAAACCTGGAGGGTAAGGCGGGATCATTGGATTAGTCTCTTTCGGCACTATCAGCCCACCTTTGACCAAATATGGCAACAACTGACTGTACAACACCGGTAGCTGAGTAAACTGCCTTTCAGGTTTTCTTGGTCTTCGTCGGGCGTGCTGACGTGGCTGAAGACGATATGACTGTTGACTTTGAACACTTGAAGCGTCTGAAAACTGAGCCTGAAATGCTAGAGATCCTGAGACAACATCACTTCCTTTCTCCCATTCTTCTTGGGAACTGACAACTGATTCATTCTTATCAACTGGGGTATAAGGAGTATCTCGCGTCTTTCTATACCTGATCCCTCTCTCAACAAGCTCTCCTATTCTTATCAAGTCTGCAAAGCTTGTCGTTCCACAACTGAACATTATGTAATAATAACGGCTCTTCAGAGTATCCAAGAAGAGGTCAACCATTTCTCTCTCTAGAAGCGGTGGTTGAACACGAGCAGCCAATTCTCTCCATCTCTACACATATCCCCTAAAGGATTCATTCTCCGCATGAGATAATTCTTGCAAATGCACGCGACTAGGAGCCATATCCAGGTTGTAGTCGTACTGCTTCACAAAGGCATTGGCTAAATCCGACCATGATTTGATGCTAGCACTCTCCAACTGCATTTACCAATCCAATGATGCTCTAATCAAACTATCTTGGAAACAGTGAATCATAAGCTTGTCATTGGTAACATGTGAAGTCATTCTTCTGCAGAACATAACCAAATGTAGCTTCAGACAACTATCCCCTTTGTACTTCTCAAAATTGGGCATCTTGAACTTTGGAGGCAACACAAGGCCTGGCACCAGACACATGCTCGCATCATTCAGATTAAGAGTATTTTTACTCATCAAGGTAGCAATCTTTTCCTCCAACAACTGATATCTTCTCATAAACTCAACAGTCTATGGATTCTCAGCATTAACCTTTGGAACAATCCTCTGATGATCTGGCACAGGGAAAGTGAAATGCTAATAGCCTGTGTCATGAAGAGAAGATGCATCTTTGTCTCTGACAGGAATCTGCACAGGCTGGGCTTGAGCAACATTGTTCACCGGGATCCTCTGAACATTGTCCTCTCCTCTAGTCATAACTGTTATGGCTTCCATGAACTGACTCAACTGGTTCTTCGACAATTCAAACTCTGCCCTGGTAACAACCTGATTCTGCTCTGTGGAGTTCATGATCCTTCCAAAAAACTAATTCAAGTCCAAAGCGAATGTCGGGAACTCAACTACAGTTGGACAAAAGACGGGCAAGCTTTCTGTTCTGGCCGAGGATGGACATGCAAGCATGAGATGCACATGAAATGCAATGCAAAAATGTAACAAACACGGGATCACAACCCCCCCAAAGCTCTAAATACTGTTGCACTGCTGACGAGATAAGTTCGCTCTGACGAGAGAAGACCAAAATACCGGGTTGGCTGGAAGTCAAGTTTCCTGCAAAAACCCTCCCAGTCACATGTATGGTCCTAAACTGACAAAGGTTCGGCATCCTATGCGTTCATCAGCATCATAAACTTTCAAGGAACGATGATACGATACCCAGGAAGGTGTGGCATCACCATCTCTTGAAGAGGCCTCACTCAGCTGAATCCCAAATGATCGGTTCCCAGAGTCGACAATCCTTAGATCTGAAATCCTTTCAACGGCCCACTAGGCTGGAAATGGAAATCATTTCAAAGAATCTCGTCTGAGCGCATATTTCGTGGGAACTAGTGCATGCCTAACATACAGATTCACCACTAATCGGCTTCTAGTGCTAGGTATATGTTCGAGCCTGGGTCTGGCTTATCACTCATCAGAGCACCCCTCCCGCAACAGCACAACAACAACAGGTAATAATATAGTGCGGAAAAAGTAAATACAGTAATATACAACATACAACACAAAAATAAACACCCACAGACAAGCAAACAAGCGCTAGGATTGACTTGCGCAAGAGACGTTGGATCCCCAGATTGACTCGCATAGGAGACGTTGGATCCCCAGCAGAGTCACCAGCTGTCGCTACCGCGAAAATAAGGTGCCGGCAAAACAGAAGAGTCTCCACCTTTCGTTATTTATCCCAGAGAACGGGAAAGGAAACGATAAAAAAAAACCTGACAAAAAGGTATAAGACAAGGTCATCGCAACCATGTCTGGGTTCGGGAGTCGGTTACGCAAGGGGAAGGTATTAGCACCCCTCACGTCCATCGTACTCGATGGGATCCACGCTTGTTGTGTTTATTTGACGGGTTGGTTTAACTATCTACGCTAAAAGTCTGGTCTGAAAAGAAAAGAAAATGACTCGGCAGAACACAACAGTTCTATGCCTACATATTCCCGTCGGGAACGAGAAATCAGAGTCAACGTATTTCGCCTAACTACGGGTGAAAAAAGGGGGGAAGGTTGCTCGCCGAGATATCGCATCTCGTGCCTACGTACTTTCACACGGCGTGAAAGATCAAAGCAAATGTAGTTCGGGCTAAATACGGGTAACCGGGATGTTCTCGATCACACAGGGGTGAGAGAAAGGATTGACGATACTAGCGTACGCATTCTAGATTTTAGGTGTATGCTGCTCGACCATTGGAGACTTAGGCGTTACCTGTTTGCGATAGAACGGACGTAGTATGTTGTTAGTTTAAAGGTATGGGAACCTACGGGTACTAGAACTACGGTCTGGTCTCGATTGCGCTAGGGCAAGAGAAAGGGAACATCGGTCGTCAGCGGGAAAGTCTCGATCACACGACAGCGAGAGAACAGAGAAGTTAGTTGTTAGTGTGCTCGCTAGGATATCGCATCCTATGCCTACATATTCTCGCCGGGTATGAGAAATCAGAGCAGCTGTAGTTCGGCTAATTACAGGAAAAGGGGAAAAGGGAGCTCGCTAGGATTATCGCAATCCTATGCCTACGTACTCTTGTCTGGTACGAGAGATCAGAGAAAACGTAGTTCGGCGCATGGTGGAAAACAAGTCTCGATTGCACAAGGGAAAGAGAAGGGGTCTCAATCGCCAGGAGGCGAGAGAAAAATGTTTCGATCGCGCGGGGGCGAGAACAAAGAGGAAACAGGCCTAACACGCCTAAACGGGAAGGAACTCGGGACACACACGCGAGAACGTAAGGCGTAGGAACGAGTGCATCGTATATCACCCGAAAGGTGCTAGACTAAACACTCTAGACGATAGAGGGGAGACTGCTCAATTGTCATTTCCTAGGTATCTAACGCTACAGCCCACAACACTCGACGGTTGCACGAAAACTTGAATAAGAAAGATGTTAACGAACGAAGCGGTTCCGTTGGCCCTCGACACTGTGCGCAAGCTCCATTCCAATCTTCTCCTCTCTAGATCCTTTATGATGACGTTTCGAATCAGAACCAATATAACGCTAAACCGTCATGATTCGACTTATACGAGAAATCGAACTCTAAGAGGTAGCGTATTGATATCCGTGTAAAAGACAAGATAGAGAAATGATATCGAAAATCATTCTCCAATTGAATCATGTCACACGGCCAGCAGAGAACAAAATCAAATTAAAATCAGATGGCAGAAGAGATATGAGGAGAGAAATCCAATAACAAATGGAAATAAAATTCTACTCCTAAAATATGGCAATAAACTCCTAGTAGAAAAACTCTAAAGAAATACAAGTAAATTGCATACAAAATAAAATGAGAATTCTATCCTATGCATAATATTCTATAATTTCCTAAAAAAGAAAATAATACCTAAAAAAATAGAATATAAATTCTATGCTAAAAATATGTAATAATATTCTAAAGGAAAAATAAAACTATAATTCCTAAAAGAAAAATAGAAAATAAAACTAGCATCTATTACAAACAAATATCCAATACAAAAAAACAAAAATAAAAGGGAAGGGGGTACATCAGCATAACAGGGGGGTATAGCCTGAAAAAACAGTTGGGCCCAGCCTATAATACAATAGCCAGTACACAAACAAAAAAAGAAGCTGGGGGTGCGTTTATGGAAACACGGGGGTGCAGGCAGTAGTTGAAGCAAGCTGGGCCCAGCCCAGCAAGAGGAATCCATCAGCAAAAAAACTAGAAAAACAAGGGACGGGGGGTGCGCAAACGAACATGGGGTACGGCCCAGAAAATTTGTTGTTGGGCCTAAGCCCACTAACCAACTTAGCCATGGAGTCTTCTCCTTCCATTCGTGTGGGCAAACCCTAGCTTCTTCTTCCTCAACTTCCGCCGTCATCCATTTTTTCCTCGTTGTCTCAACCTCCGCTTCTTCCCCCTTGACTTTCTCCAACCTTGCTCGTCTCCTCCTTCCAACTAAACACCAAAAACCTGTCAAAAACTCTAACCTGAAGGAGTCATCTTACATTTGGAGATTGGAATTGCATGTTGAAAACTCAGAAGCTCGTTGCAAATCCGTGGATGAAGCTGGGGATATGGAGATGTGTTCTTGGAGGTTGCATGTTGTGGATTATTGAGTGTCTGAAGTTTGTGAAGAATATCCATGAACACGATGACGAACGTGTAAAGGAATCCGAGAAACTGATGAATGTTGATGAAGATCTGTGAATCGTGAGGCTTGTTGCAATTTCTAGAAACTCGCATGCGAAGACGATGATGAAGATTCGAATGAATCTTGATGAAAGTTTATGAGATTTTCTGGAAAAATTTGAATGGGTGAAGATTGTGGAATATCGCCTGAAGATGACGAGATCTTGCAGGTTGATGAAGTTACGACTTTCTGGAAAAAAGCTTCAAGAAGATGATGAAGATCGTTTTGTTTATATCGTTTTCTGGAAAAACCTTGAAAGATTGATGAAGGTTGTACGGAAGTGATGAGTCTTGGAGTTTGATGATTTCTGGAGAAAAAAAAGCTTGAACGAATGAATATCGCATGAAGATGATGAAGGTTTGACGAAGGTGGTTGAAGATTATTTTTCAGTTTCTGGACAAATCTTGCAAGAACTTGATGAATGGGATGAAGGCTCATGGATTTCGTATGAAGATGATGAAGTTTGTTGAAGGTTTATGGAAAAACTGGAAAACAAGATGAAGATCTTGAAAGAATTCGGGAAACGATGGTGGCCAGGGATGAACATAATGAAGAATATTCGAAGGATCACAGGAAAAAGATGAACAGGTGATGAACAATGAAGATTTCGGCGACAGTTACGGTGGCGTCTGGCTGAGTTTGATTTTGCTGGCGAGTATCCGGCGGTTTACATGGCCGGCGGTGAGGGAGGGAGTTGGGCTACGTGGCGAGCTGCATGGGAGAGAGAGGGGATGAGGTGGCATGCGTGTGGTGAGGTGGGAGAGTGAGGTGGCGGAAAGAGAGAGAGAAACGTGGGATCGTTTATATAAGGACATGTGGCGCAAAAGTTGGACTGGCCCCCCAGAAAACGGACAAGTGGCCCACCAACTCAGACTTAATACTAATGACTCAATTAATTGCAATTAAAACTGATTAAATGCTAAACGAAAATGGATTAACATGACTCAATTAACTGCTAATTAATATTCCTAATTAAAATCAGTTAATGACTAAAGACCACTTAAAATCCTAATTAAAATGATTAAAATCCAATTAACATCTAAGAATTAATCCTAAAAAGAAATTAAATCTATTAAATTCTAAAACAATCTAAAAAAGAATTAAATCTATTACTAAAACCTATTAATCCTAAACAATTCAATTAATATCAAAACAAGAAGTAAAACTATTAATTTCTAAAACAAATCAAATAAAATCTAGAAAAGAATAAAATCTATAAATTTCTAAACCAAATTAAATCTAAAAAAAAGAGTTAAATCTATAGATTTCTAAAACAAATTAAATCTAAAAAAGAATTTAAAATCTAAAAAATAAACCTATTAATTTCTTAATATCTAGAAATTTATATAAAAAAATAGAAAAACTATTTAAAATCTAAAAATTATTCTAGAAAAACAATTAACCTATTTAAAATCTATTTTCTAAAGTTAAAAATAAGGAAAAAAATCTAGAAATTGCAATGAAAATCAATTAAATCAATTAAAAAAAGATGCGAGAATATAACGCAATAAACGGTAAAAATCGGACACCGAGATGTCCTAAAAAATAACAGTGAAAGCTGAAAACATCGGGAAGAGCACAACTTCCAAAAATAAATCTCCATACTCGAAATGTCTTGAACTGCCTGAAACGTGATAAGAGGGCTGTAATCCCGATAACGTCAATCTGACTGAAAAAATGCAATGTATGCGGTATGCAGATACAAAATGAAATGAGTTGAAACATAAGCTAAATTGCGAGAAACGGTTGGTCAAATTTTGGGGTGCAACACACTTGTCTAGAGTGTTTAGCATATGCCCTTTGGGCGATATGCGATGCATTCGCTCTTATGTCATAGTCTTTAGTGCAATATGAGTCTCAAATCAATTTAAACCACTTCTTCTAAAAATCACAAACAAAACTCAAACCTTTTCATCCTTCGGGATTGTTTCAAACTTCATTTTTAGAAAGAGTACGTTACTTTTCCGTTCTACCGCAAACAGGCATCATCCCTAACTGCTGAAATGGAGACTTAACGTCACTCATAAAAAAAATCTTAACCAACCTTATTCCGTAGTTACCCGTACTATGTTTGCTCTGATTTCTCATGCCAGATGAGGATACATAGGCACAAGACGACGATGTCTTGGCGAGCAACCTTCCCCCCATCACCCGTAGTTTCCCGAACTACGTTGACTTTGACTTTCACATTGCACGAGGGAATACGTAGGCATAGGGCGGCGATGTCCTATCGAGTCTGTTCTTTCTCTTCACATCCGTTTAGCAGTAGCTTTTAGATAGCTTTCACCCATAGATTAGACAACAAGCATGGATCCCATTGAGTACAATGGACGTGAAGGTTGCTCATACCTTCCCCTTGCGTAACCGACTCCCGAACCCAAGATTTGGTTGCGACGACCATGTCTTTTCCCGTTCTTTTAGGTTTTCTTCGATCGTTTCCTTTCCCTCTCTTTGGGATAAATAACGTTCGGTGGCGACTCTTCTGTTTGTTTCCACCGAACCTTTTTCGCAGTTGCGACAGCTGGCGACTCTGCTGAGGAAACTATTTCCCTATGCGAGTCAATCCCAGCGCTTGTGTGTTTTCTTTGTAGGTGTGTATATTTGTGGATGTGTATTTGAGTATATGTATGTTGTATTTGTACATTATTGCATTTGCATTTTATTTTCCGCACTTTACCATTATTATCATACTGCTGCTATGCTATTGGATGGGGTGTTCCATTGAGAGATAAACCCAATACCCAGGCTTAAGTACACATCTAGCATTAGTGTGGAGAGTAGTGCGGGTTTGCATGTTTGGCATGCAATAACCCTCATGAAATTCGCGTTCACACGAGATTTTCTTTGAAGACATCCTGTCCTGTACATCTCAGACAGTTGAAAGGATGTTGGATTTGGAAATTAACGACTCTGGAGACCGTTCATTGGGAAGTCAATTGAGGCCTCCTCGTTTGACCATGATTCCAAACTAGAAATGGTGAACGTATCATCATTTCTCGACTTGAGAGTCCCAGATACTGACGACCTGCATAGGATGTCGTACCTTATTAGAGATTAGGGCCTACCTGTGAGTGGGAAGGGTTATGCAGGAAAAGTTGACCTTCAACCGACCCGGTTTTCTAGTTCTCTCATCAGTGCAGACTTTTGATCTTTGATACTATGGGTTTCTATTACTTCAGTGCTTTGGTATTCTGGTATTTTCTTGCCGAAGCAGAGTTCTGGTTCAACTCAGTCAGCAGCACAGTAGTTTTGATCCTTTGTTTGCATCTGCATATTAACATTTGCATGTGTTTATGATTTCAGGTTCCCATTTTCCCATTGATTCTAGTAATCTAATCCGCTGTCAACATGGAGTCTGGGTTGAAAAGGACTATCACCTACAAGTTCCCGATGCCGGAGTTAGGATCTTTATTTGGTCTCATTTCTGTGGTTGATCATGGTGTCATAGAAGACTTCAAAAAGGACTATGGGAAGATTTTGAGTTTTTTTCCGTAAAACCTCAAGATATGAACTAGGAGCCATCCAAACTTTGCTGCAGTTCTATGATCCTCAGTTGCGCTGTTTCACTTTTCCTGGTTATGTCTTAGTTCCTACTTTGGAAGACTTTACTTTTCTGGTGGGAGTCCCGGTCTTAGAAGAGATGCTTTTCTTTCATTCTGAGACGTAACCTGACCTGGCAAAGCTGGCCAACGCTCTTCATTTGAACAAATCTGAGTAAGATGGTAATGTGGTTTGGAGAAATGGGGTTTCTGGTTTCCCATTGACTTTCTTGGTGTGCAAGGCTCATCATTTTGCTAATGAGGGTTGTTGGGTGGTTTTCAATGCTATTCTAGCCTTTTGCATATATGGCATAGTTCCATTTTCCAACATACCGGACTTTGTTGATATGGATGCCTTCCACATTTTCGCTTCCAGGAATTGTATAGCTACTCTTCTGGGAGACGTGTACCATTCAATACATTACAAGAACGAGAAGAGGAGAGGAAAGAATGTTTCTTGTTGTGCGCCACTCCTTCACAAATGGTTTATGGAGCATCTTCCTCGAGTTGGAGGTTTTGTTGATACATCAGATATATTGAATTGGTCAGAAAGACTCATGGGTTTGACATATAAGAATATTGTCTATTTTAATCGAGATCTGCTCGGCATGGGGATCATCTTTAGTTGTGGAAACTTTCCTAATGTACCTCTAATAGGAAGGGAAGGTGGTATCAACTATAACCCTTCTCTTGCTATTAGACAGTTTGGTTACGCTTTGAAAGGGCCCCCGAAGGAGGAGGAAATACATGAATCTCTGTATTTCACAGGGGCAGGTGACTATGACACGCTAGCTAGGTTAAAAAAGGCTTGGGGAAGAATTCATCAGAGAGGAAAACTTTCTTTGGGTAAGGGCGACTGCAGAGCTTATGGACCTTACGTGGATTGGATCCAGGAAAGGGTGGAGAGAATGTTGTTACCATTCCCTGTCAGAGAACCTCTATATCCTTTGGTCATCGAAGAACCCATGACAGTTGACATTCAGATATATAATAAGCTATGGGCTGAAAAATAAGAGTTACGCAAGGAGAATGAAGAGCTTAAAAAGGAAGTTAGTCAGTTAAAGAGCGAAAAGAATGAAGCAGTCTACTTGGCCAAGATGAAGATAAAAGCCTTGGATAAGATGGGAAAGGAGTTGACTGAAGAGATTCATGTACGAGAACGAGTTGGTCAAGATTTGAAGAGCACTGGTAATGTTCTTAGAAACAAGAAGAAAGAGTTGGATAAGGCATGCCTGGAGATATCCAAATTCAATGATTAGTGGAACGCTGCGCTAACCGCCAACAAAGGAAGAGAGGATGAGCTATATAAACAAATTGACAGACTGAAGACATAACTCAGGATCAAGGATGAAAAAGCTTCACTGGAATAATCTCGCTGGTATGACAGTGATCGTAAGTTACGAGAAACCCTGTCAGTGCTGGAGGAATTCAAGATAAGGGCCGAATTGAAGAAACCGATACTTGAAGATGCCTTCAAAGAAGATGCTTGGGAAGATTACGCTCAAAGTTTGAAGGATGTTATCAGTAGAAGAGATTTGCTCATACAAGCGTTGGTTGCAAGACCTGAACACCCAGATACAAAGAAGCTATTGGAGGAGTTTCATACTCATTACAGTGGCTGATGAGAGTTATCTGATGCAGTTTTCTTTTAGTTTTATTCTCTATTATCTTGTAATGAGACCATCACCAGATTTGTTGGATGGGATCGTATGATCATTTACTGTTGTATCCCTTGATGTTATTTTGTGCACCCTGGCTTCTGTCCTCATTTTATTTATGAGAAGAGATTTGTGATTCTGTGTATTGTTCTCCTGTTTTTTTTTGTTCTTGGAACTAGAATCAAGGGGAAAGATCTTCCTAAATCGTATATACATGCTTACATTTTTCATTATCATTATCATCTTCTATAGCAGGTGTTCTTGGGACCATTAATCTTATCTCTATGTGGTTTTCTTCCAGCAGTTTACAGGATAGCAGACCCGAAATTCCACAGGTACTCTACAAGGGGAAATCAGCAAAGAATCATGTATCAAGTACAACAAGAGCTACAGGAATTCAGAGACCGGATGGCACAGTTTATGGACATGATACAGGGGGTCGTCAATGGTCAGGAACAACTGAGAACTCTAGTCCAACCACTGATAGCCAGGGTGGATGACAATGGTGTCTTACATGGAGGAACTACTGCTATTCCTCCCCCAGCTGATGGTAGCATTCCACAGGCCAATGTAATCTCTATTATTGTTAATCCTTTGGGCGGAGGTCACCAAGCAGGAGTTCATATGACTGGTGTAGGAGGTGGTGTGGGTGCTGCACATGGAGCTGCAGGTCCTCATTGAAAAAAGGACGACCAAGATGACATGTTTTTAATGAGAGACTTGGACATGGGTCCCTCTGCGGAGGCTGACAAAAGGTTCAAGATGATTGAGGTGAAGATGAAGAGCCTCGAGAACCAAAAATCTTTGGGACTCGACATGTCTAATCTGGGATTAATACCAGGGGTCAAGATTCCCCCCAAATTCAATGTGCCTGATTTTGACAAGTACAAAGGGACGACCTGTCCTAGAGTACATCTCAGGGCTTATTACCGGAAGATGTCAGCCTATTCAGATGATGAGAAATTGTTAATTTACTTCTTTCAGGACAGCTTGGCAGGTCCTTCTCTAGAATGGTATATGGGTTTGGAAGGGACACATATCAGGAGTTGGAGGGATTTAGGGGAAGCTTTTGTTCGTCATTGTCAATATAATAGTGATCTGGCACCAAATAGAGTACAACTACAAAACTTATCGCAGAGAAACAATAAAGGATTTAAGGAATACGCCCAGAGGTGGTGGGAACTAGCAGCTCGAGTTCAACCCCCGATGGTGGAACATGAGTTAATTGATATGTTCGTGGCAACCCTGCCAGGAATATACTATGAGAAGCTAATTGGGAGCATATCCGAGAGTTTTTCTGACTTAATCATAACAAGTGAGAGGGTAGAAAATGGAATAAAACTAGGGAAGATACAGAGTGGAGAAGGGTCTACATTAGAAGGAATGAGGAAGACATGTGGGGATTCAAAGAAAAGGGAAGGAGACATGAATACCGTATCAGCCTACAGAAACAGAGACCGAGCACAACATCAACAACAATACCAGCCTCAACGTCAGCAACAAATTGCTAGTATAGCCAGTTCGGCTGTACCTCAGCAACCTACCATTGCACCTCGCCGTTATCTAGATAGAGGAAGGATGGCCAACAGGCAGTTCGACACGCCTCTCATGCCTTACTCTCAATTGCTACAACATCTTATGCAGTTACAACTTGTTCAAAAAAGGACTTTGGTGCCGCTTACTGGCATACCCCCACCGGGCTATGACGCAAATGCTAGGTGTGATTTTCATTCTGGTGCTTCAGGTCACAACATTGATAATTGTAAAGCTTTTAAGCATAAAGTGCTGAAGAGGATCCTCCCTCCATAAACAGATCACAGGGGCAAATGGACTCCCAATTATGAAAGTCTGTATATAGCAAGGAAAGTTTTCTCGGGAGGAACCTTATTACTATCAACTATGGATGGTTAAAATTTTACGTCCCCTGTGAACATAGACGTAGTTAAAAAATACTTTGCTTAAAAGAGACCCGCTAGACATAAAAAGAAAGTCCAGGCAAAAATGGGGCATCCCGGCGAACCATAAAAAGAATAGGTTTGGGAAAAAATTAGGGATAAAAGGAAAAAAATGAATAAACCTGCAAAGTTGAAAACCTGAAAAGGCAACTCTGGCAAAACTGGGTATCCTGGTGGATCAAAAACCCGCAAGGGCAACTCAGGCAAAAATTAGGGATTTAAAAGCAAACGACTACGGTCTGCGTCTGACTTATGAGCACAGTTGGATTCTTGGAGGACCCAAAGGTTAATAGTTCAGTCTCTTCAGAAAGCGAAACATTGGTGAATCATCAAAGTCATGCGAGTCATAGTCGAATCGACACATGATGGTTGTCTGTTTCCACATTACTGACATTTATATATCTTTTGCTTTTGTACTTTTGCGCAACTTTCTCTTTTCAGGAGTTACATCCGATGTAATTTGCCTATTTACAAACCATTTTGATCAATGAAGTATTTTCTACATAGAGCTTTCTCTTCTTGTTTTTGCTTTTTACTATTTTTTTTTGAGAAAAAACGTCTGATATTTTTGATAAACTTTGCATACAAAAACTTTTGGGGCTTTGCTAATCATGATTAAAACGATGATTTATGTCACGGACGATGACCGAAATAGCCATTGTTGCATATAGAACACGTTATTTGTTTGTCACTTACAGGATTCACTCCACCAAGAACTGTTTCCAAGTCTGAAGTGTCTCACCAATAGTAGTGTACACTCATCATCAGCAGGTTAAGATTGAGATTATTCCCCAATAGTGGGGCAAGTTCAGCGTTGTTCCCCGAAAGGATCTATGTCATTGACTTTTCTCCCCAAGCAGAGATTAATGCTGATTACCTTGATGAGTACTTCGGAAATGGTAGACATTTGTAGCAGAATCTAATGATCATTGGTTTTATTCAAAGTGAAATGTTTGATACAACTTCCTGGTGGACGTTATTTTGAATTCCCAGCAGAATGGGATTATTCCCAGAAGAGTTCTATTCCAGAAGGCCGTTCAGGGCATAGTCTTCAGCAAGTTTGCTTGCCGTTTCACTCGGCACCTGTTTTTGGTGGTGCTCCTTGCATTTGCATTTTTGCATAGCATCCTCCTAAACGCGTAGCATTTCCATTTCATATGGAGAATTATGCCATATTCAAACATACGCATGTGAAGCATAAGCTAGGTTGTTACCTTTTTCTGCCAGACATCTCTCCAGTAGATAACAACGTAATTCATGAGCCTTTATGGTACCAGACCCCAGTAAGAACCATCGGTGGATGTTTTCATATTGTTTTATTCCCCAAAAGAGTTTGTTTGTTTAAGTTTCTCTTTCCCCAGCGGGATTCTCTTTTCCAGGTTGTAAATCGGTTGATTCTACCCCCTGTTTATCCCAGATGTTATCCTGACTCTTGGTTGGTAGTCCGTCATTTTATGGATGTTATCCGAACTTTTGGTTGGTAGTCTTCTTTTGTTCCCCTGCAGAGTTATCATCTCGACTTTTGGTTGGTAGTCTCTTTTCTTGGTGATCCTAACTTTTGGTTAGTAGCTGTTGTCCCGACTTTTGATTGGTAGTCTCCGTTCTTGGTGATCCTAACTTTTGGTTAGTAGTTGTTGCCCTGACTTTTGGTTGGTAAAGTTTCCTTCATTCCCCGCAGAGTCGTTATCCCGACTTTTAGTTGGTAACCCTCATTTTTGGTCAGGTTTGCATTCAGTAGATGTTTCAGTGATCCTAACTCTTGGTTAGTAGCTTTTGTTCTGACGTTTGGTCGATGATTCCTAACTTTTGGTTAATAGTTTGTTCTGACTTTTGATTGATGATTCCTAACTTTTGGTTATCAGTTTTGTTCCGACTTTTGGTCGATGACATTCTTTGGGTGATTCTAACTTTTGGTTAGTAGCTTGTTTCTCGCAACTTTCAGATACAATCCACTAGCAATCCTGACTTTTGGTTGGTAGCCCCTGTTATCATTTTGATCAGTTACTGTTTCGGTCATTCCAACTCTTAGTTGGTACCCGTTGTTTTTTTAAGTCCATTTTTGGCTGGCAAGCTCTTTGATGTACCATTCCGCAGGTTGCAAATTTATGGTTTCTTTTGTATTCAATCGCCTTTTACCTTGAACATTGAAAGCGGTTGCTTTTCATATCTTCAGGTCCAAGTCGATTGAATAGGGGCAGCTGTAGCACCCCAAAATTTGCCCAACCTCTTCTTCTATCTTGGCTTATGTTTCATAGCGTCTTGCATTAGCATTTGTGCATAACATTGGTTCTAGACAGGTGTTGCACCCCAAAATTTGCCCAACCATTTTCTTTATCTAGCTCATGTTTCATTGCATTTCATATGACATCAACATTTTGCATGGCATTGGTTCTCGAGGCAGGGGATCAAGTTTCCCGTGGCTCAAGTTTTAGTCCCGTGCAAGCAACTGAACAACGAGCATCAGAAGAGACGACATTTGTTTTTCCCAGCGGCCGATTTTATTTTGTAGGTTATGCTCAGATCATGAGACAATATTTGGTCTATATCCAGCATTATTATAGTCACAGTGTTCAAGAGCAAGTGTCGAAAGCTTACCAGAGCTCGAAACAGGCAAACGGGCAGGTTTCCCTACAAAAGGCGCCAAATTCAAAATTTTGAAAGTGTTAATCGGTTAACACATATGGTTAACCGATTAACCATTGGAGAATCAGCCCAGTATTTAAATTTTAACAGTGTTAACCGGTTAACCATAGCAGATTTTGTCCTGTACGTGATTTTGCAAGCCATTTGCACTTGGGGTCCAAATTTGATCACATTGAAACTCATTTTTACCAAAAAGAAGGATCTAGAAGGTGCTTGAAAGTTGGTTATTTCAATTTTCCCTCCAAATTCCCATGCCTAGCTCCAAACCAACGTTCCAATCCAAAGTCCAAACCCCACCTTTGGGATCCAAACCTAGATGGTATTTAAATGATCTACTCCAAACCAAAAGAAGCCAATTCTCATTTCTCACATTCATTTTTCAGAATTGATCAAGAATTCTCTCAAATTCTCTCAACTTCTCCGTTTCCAAAAACCACACTCAAAGCTCTTCTTCATTAGGATTCATTGATTTTTCATTGAAATCAATGGATTCTTGAGCATAAACCTTCATCCACCCTCATCCTTGGATCAATTTTCATCATCAATTTTCGTGCAAACTGAGACCTGATTTTAGAGCTTGCGTTGGAAGTGATTATTCGAAGCGTTTCGACTCAAATTTGGTGGATCTTCGTTCGTACGACTACAATTGGCTTGGATCTCGAAGTTTTCTGGGTTTCTATTGTTTGAACTACTCAAATTTTTTGATCAACACTAACCGGAGCAAATCTCCGCTTCGAAGGTTGGAGATTCTAGATCCATAACTGTTTTTTAGCTTATTTGCATTTACATGATGATTTTCATATTCGATTGAATTTGGTGAATTCCGATCCGCGTGAGTTGCGATTGTGCTATATAGACATGTTTGCATGTCTATTGGTTTTCTGTTTACAGGTGTAATTTCGTGCTTATTTGATAAGTTGATCTGTTGGATCACTTGATTAAGTGATTTCGTGCATTAAGTGCTTTTTCTGTTGCTGTTTTTCACTTCTGGTACAGTGTTAACCGGTTAACGTATATGGTTAACCGATTAACCAATTCAAATATTCAAAATTTTCAAAGATTTCAGGGTGTTAACTGGTTAACGCATGGTGTTAACCTGATTAACACCTACAAATTTCCAGATTTTCACTTGTTTTACATAGGTTAACCGATTAACACTGTACCAGAATGCCATTTTTGTTGTTTTGTTTGCATGTTTGCATACCGATTCGATTCGAATCATCATAGATCAATATGATGCATTAAGATTGAATTGTTTTGGCTGTTTGCTTGATTGATTGATTGATTGATTGATTGATTGATTGATTGATTGATTGATCACGATGTTGTTGATATGTATGATTCTGATTCTTCTTTTACTAAAGGATAAATGAACTTCTTCATACTTCAAGATCGTGCTCTCCTGAATATGATTTCGCTCCTTCTTTTACTAAAGGGTAAATGAACTTTTTCATACTTCAAGATCGTGCTCTCCTGAATATGATTCCGCTCCTTCTTTTACTAAAGGGTAAATGAACTTCCTCATACTTCAAGATCGTGCTCTCCTGAATATGATTCCGCTCCTTCTTTTACTAAAGGGTAAATGAACCTCTTCATATTTCAAGATCGTGCTCTCCTGAATATGATTCCGCTCCTTCTTTTACTAAAGGGTAAATGAACTTCTTCATACTTCAAGATCGTGCTCTCCTGAATATGATTCCGCTCAAACCTCCCCGTACTTCAAGATCGTGCTCTCCTGAATACGATTTGGTTCAAACCTTCCCCTGCTTCAAGACGACAAGGAAAATGGAAGCCCAACTGCTCAATGGAGATGGCCATTTGCTGCGAGTCATATGAAGATAGGATTGGCTTCTCAGGCAAGAAATGTCGCATACCGATGTTGTAAGATGTAAGGTGTTGTACCGATAGATTTTCCAAGCGTGAACTGGCGTGTATCTGTAAAGGATTGTGGTTGATTTTCTTGAAAGATAGCGCAAAGTAAATGCACATCCGGGTATAGTGATAAGCTTCTCAGGCGAGAACAGTCGCGTATCTGCCATGGTATGGTGAAAATCTTTAGATGATGCAAAATAAATGCACGTCCGGTTGGGCTCGACGATCGACAATACTGAGGTTCAATCTAGGATCGAGCTAGAAAGAAAAAATGGCAATCAAGACTCCATCGAGGGAGTGAACTCGAAGGGTAAATATCTTATCCCGGCGAGGAAAGATAGCTGAAGTAACCGTCATCCACGAGGATCGAGCTCTGTGGGGAAACTGGAAACACATATGTATTTCATGCTTAGGGCTGACAATCTATTTGGAGAGAATGGACCAACCCAGTTACTCGGCGGTAATAATCAATGATGGCGAAACATAATGAACCTGTGCATGTTAACGCATGTGTTAATGTGAATATATGTCAATGAAAGTATGTTAATGAATGTATGTCAATGCCTATGTAGTTAAATATGCAGGATGTTATGAGGTGAGTATGTAATGAGCATGTGAAATGAATATATGAAATGGGCATGTGATGCTTATGCCCCTGCGTATGCTGACGAAACAGACTAGAGACGGGACGAGAGATGAAATAAACATCTCGATGGAGATACCCTGCGTTCTCTGCAACCAATACGTCAATCATGGGTAAGAAAGATCAATGGTAGCACCAAATCTAGTTTTAAAGTTCCGAATTCTCTAGGGAGAAAGTAATTTGCTTGGGTGCACAGTATCACGTCTTCACATGGGGAGAAGAAAACCTGAGGGACACTTTCGAGTTACCCAAGAAAAAGTTGTCAGCTTATAGTCTCTCTGGGGACTGTGATGAGCAATGATTTAAAAGTGTTTCTGCAACAATGAGATTCTTTTCGAGGAGTGAAGAGATCATTCCGAAATTTCCACTAGTCAAAGTAATTTCTTATATTTCGATTGCGTTTTCGAAGAACAAATTTTTAAAAATTTTCAAAGCACCTTTCATTTTCAAAGTTTTTAAGAATAAATGCATTTTGCATAACAATAGAAAACAAGAGTAATGCACCAAGGAATGTAAGTAACAAAATGGTATCTCTTATTAAAGGGTGGATGCTTGCTGAAGGCATAGCTCCACAGATGATTATGCTTTGAAATTGGCAACATGGGAAAAGGTTACATTGAATCCAACGACACCTAATGACACTAATAACTAAGACTAAACCAGAATCTTGCTTTGGACGAGGATGAAAGAACTGGAAAATGGCTCTCATGCGGAAAGTGTGTTTGCAATGATCGGTGTCTTCTGATGCAATGAAATGCCTTTGTCCCTAACTTTTGCTTGGACCGCCCTTTCGGGTTTTCAATCCACCGGGACGCTCTTTTTTGCCTAAGTCGCCCTTTCGGGTTTTCAACTTAGCGACCTTTTTATTATTATTTCTTTTTTTTTTCCAACCCTTACTTTTGCCTAAGTCGCCTTTTGCAGGTTTTCGACTTAGCGGGTTTTTAGGCATAATATTTTCAGACTGCATCAGAATTCACGGGATGTGCTAGCTCTTCTCCATCCATTGTTGTAAGTATCAGGGACCCTCCGGAGAAAACAGTCTTTACAACAAATGGGCCTTCATAATTGGGCAGCCACTTTCCACGCATATCTTTGTGCACTGGCAAGATCTTTTTGAGTACGAGCTCTCCTTGACGGAACTCACGGATACGAATCTTCTTATCAAATGCTCTTTTCATCCGTTTTTGATATAATTGCCCATGGCACATGGCTGTCATGCGTTTCTCGTCAATGAGATTCAACTGATCCAGTCTGTCTTGAACCCACTCAGCTTCTTCAAGTTCAGCTTCCATCAACACCCTTAAAGAAGGTATCTCTACTTCAATGGGGAGTACATCGTCCATTCCATACACCAATGAGAAAGGTGTTGCCCCTGTCGAAGTTCGCACTGAGGTCCTGTATCCATGCAAAGCAAACGGTAACATCTCATGCCAATCTTTGTAAGTCACGACCATCTTTTGCAGGATTTTCTTGATATTCTTATTCGCAGCTTCAACAGCCCCATTCATTTTAGGACGGTACGGAGAAGAATTGTGATGAGTGATCTTGAAATTGTCACACAACTCCTTCATGGTCTTGTATTCAGATTGGTGCCATTGTCAGTTATTATCCGACTTGGAATTCCGTAACGGCAGATAATTTCTTTCCTGATGAAACGGGCAACCACTTGCTTAGTCACGTTGGTGTAGGAGGCAGCCTCTACCCACTTGGTGAAATAATCAATAGCAACAAGGATAAAACGATGACCATTAGAAGCCTTCGGCTCGATTGCCCCAATCATGTCAATGCCCCACATTGAGAACGGCCATGGTGAAGACAAAACATTCAACGGAGAGGGAGGTACATGCATTTTATCAGCGTAAATTTGGCACTTATGGCATTTCCTGGCGTATTGGATGCAGTCAGCTTCCATAGTTAACCAATAATACCCAGCCCTTAACATCTTCTTAGACATAGCATAACCATTGGCAGGAGTTCCGAAGGTCCCCTCGTGAATCTCTTGCAGTAACATGTCCGCTTCCTGTTTATCAACACATCTGAGCAAAACCATGTCGTAATTTCTTTTGTATAACACACCATTACTGATAAAGAATTTAGAAGCCAATCTTCTCAACGTTTTCTTGTCTAGACCGGTAGCACCATCGGGATACTCTTGCTTGACTAGATAGTTCTTGATGTCATGAAACCACGACTTTTCATCCACCTCATCCTCTTCAACTACTTGACAATAAGCGGGCTCAACTTTGCGTTCAATATGAATAAGAGGTGCTTCATTAACGAACTTAACCTTCCACATGGATGCTAACATGGCTAAAGCATCAGCAACGTGATTCTCGGATCTAGGAACATGCTCGAACTCTATCTCGTCGAAATACCTAATCAGCTCGATAATGTAGTCCTTATAAGGGATTAACTTCTCATTCTTCGTTTCCCATTTGCCTTGTACCTGGTAAATAACTAAGGCTGAGTCACCACTTACTTTAAGAAGTTTGATTCGGAGGTGAATTGCTGCTTCGAGGCCAAGAATACATGCTTCATACTCTGCGACATTATTAGTACACTCAAAGTCTAACCTGGCTGTAAATGGAGTGAAACCACCCTTTGGGTTCATCAACACGGAGCCTATACCATGCCCATTGAAATTCGAGGAACCATCAAACATCATCCTCCACCAAAGACCTGGTTCTGGACCTTCGCTCGGATCTGGCTCTTCACAATCCCTCTTGATCAACAAAATATCCTCATCGGGAAAGTCAAACTTAAGAGGTTCATAATCTTCAACTGGCTGATCTGCAAGATAATCTGATAAAATACTACCCTTAATTGCCTTCTGGGGTACATACTGGATGTCATATTCGGATAACAACATGTGCCAACGGGCTAGCCTCCCGGTTTGAGCAAGTTTTTCAAGGATATACTTGATTGGATCCATTTTAGAAATCAACAATGTGGTATGACAGACCATGTATTGCCGGAGGCGCCTAGCGGCACATGCCAACGCACAACAAGTTTTCTCCAATGGTGAGTATCTGTTTTCACAATCGGTAAACTTCTTGCTCAGATAATAAATCGCATGTTCCTTTCTTCCAGTCTCATCATGTTGCCCGAGCACACAACCCATAGACTTCTCAAGAACAGTAAGGTACATAAACAACGGTCTTCCAGGTACGGGAGGAATCAGAATAGGGGGGTCTTGCAAATAACTCTTAATTTTCTCAAACGCTTTCTGACAATCAGGGTTCCACTCAACCGTCTGCCCCTTACAAAGCAATTTGAATATCGGCTCACAAGTAGCGGTCATGTTGGAGATAAACCTGGAAATATAGTTCAAGCGTCCCAGAAAACCTCTAACTTGCGTCTCGGTTTGCGGAGCTGGCATATCTTGAATGGCTCGAACTTTGTCAGGATCTACCTCAATCCCTCGTTGACTAACAATAAAACCAAGCAATTTTCCAGATCTGACACCGAAGGTACATTTAGCGGGATTCAATTTCAACTGATATTTCCTGAGTCGTTCAAACAACTTCACCAAATGGTCTAGATGTTCCTCTTCACTCTGAGATTTGGCTATCATATCGTCCACATACACCTCGATCTCTTTGTGCATCATATCATGAAAAAGAGTTGTCATAGCGCGTTGGTAAGTTGCCCCTGCGTTCTTCAAACCGAAAGGCATGACTTTGTAGCAAAAGGTCCCTCAAGGAGTAATGAAAGTAGTCTTCTCTCGATCATCGGGATCCATTTTGATCTGATTATAGCCAGAGAAACCATCCATAAATGAGAACAACGCAAAACTGGCTGTATTGTCTACAAGTGTATCGATATGTGGCAGAGGGAAGTCATCTTTCGGACTTGCTTTGTTCAGATCCCTGTAATCCACACACATCCTAACTTTACCATCTTTCTTGGGCACTGGCACAATGTTGGCAACCCAATCTGGATATTTTGCAACTGCCAAGAAACCTGCATCTAACTGTTTTTTAACCTCATCTCGAATTTTCAAAGCCATGTCGGGTCTCGTTCTTTGAAGCTTTTGTTTGATAGGTGGACAATCTGGCTTAAGTGGCAACTTGTGAACAACAATATCTGTGTCCAGACCAGGCATATCTTGATACGACCACGCAAACACATCGATATATTCTTTTAACAACTCAATCAACCTCTGCTTAACCTCTGTCCCAAGCATTGCACCCATCTTGACCTCTTTCTTGTTTTCATCTGTACTAAGATTAATCAAGTCTACCTGCTCTTTATGTGGTTGAAGCTCTGTGTACTCGTACTCAATCAATCTTGTCAGTTCAGCGGGTACTTCAAAATCTTCTTCACCCTCGTCTTCAGCTTGATTGATGGGTGCATCCCAGTTAGGAGTGTCAATAAAGTCGTTGGATCCAACAAGGTTTGCGATGTCTCTGCATGATGAAAGGCTTACTTAATTAAAAATGCTCGAAGATATGTAAGACAAGAAATGAAATGCTATTTTTTTTGTTTTTTTTGTTTTTTGTTTTTTTTAAAAAGGTTGCCAACTTCACTTTTTAAAGGTGAAAATGAAAAACGCCAATGAACCAAAGTGGAATTGAACAAAATGCCTTTATTAATATCCTTTTAAAAGTGAAAGGTGGCCCAACAAAAGCGACCCTATAGCCTTGGGCAGAGCTACGGATTTTTATTTGAAAACATAAATGAAAATGCTAAAAAATTACTTTGACAATGGAAAAATAACAGTAATCTCTACGGCCTCCCAGTTGTTCAAAGCTGCATCACCCTTAAACACCAGGTTGCTCAGATCTTCGTCTTCCTCACAGTCGCTGACGACATTGACTTGGAAACCTCCGCTGACAAATACCTCTTGGATAACCTTCGGACGCCCTTCGACAGTTGTGGCAGCTTCATTCTGAGTTGGTTTGTAACCCAACCCAAAGCGATCAGTCTTGGTCTTGACATCAATTACCTCTCCCCACCCTTCCGGAATACCCCTGTCCATTATTGATTTGGTACTCTTCAGAGATGCAAAAGATGGATTACCCTGGCCTACTGTCTCTTCGACTTCCAATAGAACAGCATTGGCGATCTCGAGTGCTTGAAAGGAGATTTCCAAAGCATTCTCATCGGCCTCGATGTAACGGAAAGAAGACAGGTTACTGACCATCAGATCCTCCTCACCGTGTATAATAGCTAACTTCTCATCGACCACGAACTTCATTTTTTGATGTAACGTTGAGGTTACTGCCCCAGCGGCATGAATCCACGGCCTTCCAAGTAAACAGCTGTAATTGGGATTAATGTCCATGACTTGAAACGTGATATTAAAAACTTGCGGCCCAATCAGGATAGGAAGCTCAACCTCCCCCATTACCGACCGGCGAGATCCATCGAAAGCCTTGACGATCAAAGGAGTAGGTTTCAACACAGTCTCCTTGAAAACCAACTTATCAAGAACCCTCTTGGGTAGAACATTCAGAGAAGAGCCGGTGTCCACTAGCACTCTCGCTAAATTGTCCTCCTGACACTTCACTGATATATGTAAAGCACGATTATGATTCGGACCCTCCTTTGGTAACTCTTCGTTGCTGAAACTAAGGGTGTTACATGCGGTTAGATTGGCAATCACACTATCAAACCGACTGGTGCTAATATCTTGATCCACATGTGCTTGAGTCAAAACTTTCTGCAAGGCCATCCTATGAGCGGGTGAACTCATCAACAGAGATAAAATCGAAATCTTGGAAGGAGTCTGATGAAGTTGATCGATAACTTTATAGTCACTTTTCTTGATGATCCTCAAAAACTCAGCATCTTCATCATTCGTAACGGCTCCCTTACCTTTGTCTTTGGCAGGCACTGGGATACTAGTTGTTTCCTTAGGTGGGACCTCATCGAGACGGGGAGTATACACACGGCCACTGCGAGTCATCCTGCCTGCCTCTGCGATATTAGTCACAGTGTCCTTAACCTCTTCATTTGGAATAATCTTCCCAGACTCCTTGTCAATCATCGTCACGTCATATTTCCAAGGCACAACTTTAGGATCACTGAAAGGAAACAGACTTGGCTTTCGAACGATTATAGGCTTAGGCTGATTCACCTCAGGGATAGACGACTTTGGTATGTCGAACACAGGATTGGCAGAACTTGCCCCTGACAGATTAAACACTGGTACCTTACCCTTTGATTCAGGCTGATGGAAGACAGGCTCAACCACAGTGACTTCATCCTTCTTGGCTTGGCTTGTCACTTGTAAAACACCCTCGTTAATCAACCTCTGAACATCATTCTGAACCAACACACAACCCTTAATAATGGCTTCACAACTTACACATGCAACGTGGGAAGTATCTACCAGGCCAGCTTCAAACAGCTTCGCATGGAATATCTTAAGAGGAGTCTTAATCTGAACAACATCACGGACATAACCATCCTCAGAATCGGCACTAATGGCATTAACACTCTCATGGTTAGGAAAAGGGTTCTTCTTAACATTCGGTTGAGGATCTTCAAATGACAAAATCTTCTTTTCCAATAAATCCCTGACAAGATTTTTGAGAGCATAACAGTTCTCCAGATCGTGACCAGGCGCACCCTCATGAAATAAACAATGAGCAGCGGCGTTGTAATTGGCGGGTAGAGGATTAGGAGGCGGACCCAAAGCTCGAGTAGTAATTAAACCTTGCTTGACTAATGAGGGATACAACTCGGTGAAAGTCATTGGAATCGGCGGACAAGGTTTATACGGTCTCTTGTTTGGAACATTCTGGCGAGGAGCCAGATTCTTTGGCTGTTGATGGGCAGGAGCGTTGGGCGCTTGTTGATAGTTAGGAGGCGGATAAATAGGAGATTGTTGCATAGGTTGATACATAGGAACCTGTTGATTGAAAGAAGGTGCAACAGCTGCCACATAGGGTTGTTGAGCATATTGAATTGGATACCCTTGAGGTTGAGCATAACCTCGCGGATATTGATAAAATTGGTCCCTTCGTCTACCAGAGGATATAGCATTAGTCTCACCTTCTTTCTTCTTCTGAGAGCTGTACGAAGGTTTCTTCGGCTGATCCTTTGAAACACCATGAGTATTTGTCATTTTACCGCTTTTCATACCTAATTCAATCTTGACACCCACAGCAACGATGTCAGAGAAATTTGAAGTCACACTACCCACCATTCTCTCGTAAAATTCTGGACGAACCGTGTCGACAAACCAATCAGCTAACTCTTTCTCGGTCAAAGGAGGTTCTACTTGCGAAGCAATCTCTCTCCACCTTTGAGCGTACTCTTTGAATGACTCAGAACTCTTTTGTGACATACTCAACAACTGTCTTCTGTCAGGAGCCAGATCCATATTGTACTTGTAGTGTTTGATGAAAGCGTCAGATAAATCTTGGAAACTCTTAATGCGAGACTGGTCCAAAGTTAAATACCACTTGGAAGAAGCACCCTTCAAACTGTCTTGGAAGCAATGAATCATCAATTTATCATTCTCAACATGGGCAGCCATTTTGCGATAGTACATGATCAGATGGCTCTTAGGACAAGTGGCACCTTCATAGCGATCGAAGTTCGGAGTTTTGAACTTCGGGGGAATAACCAAACCTGAGACCAAACAGACGTCCCTTGCAGAAGTCCCAAAAATTTGATCGCCCTCTACTTTTTTCAATCTCTGGACGATGGTGTCTACTTCCTCACGAAGCTTGTCATGTCTCTCATAACCTTCAACATTCTCATCAAGATTATCAAAGACTGTCTCATTGAAATACGGTTGTGCACGGGTGTGCACAACAAGTGGTGCAAAGATAGGAGCCCCCCTAGAAACTTCAGAAAATAGCACGGCTTGCTGAACAGGCTGATTAATCGAAACAGTGGCTTGAGGAGGCACAAAACTGGGAGCAAGACCATAAGGTGGGTCCCTTGCTACGGTCACATTCGGTGGAGGGTCCACAGTAACGCCGGTAATCTCGGAAACAACAGTGGGCTGGGTATCCATCTTAGCATTCATGACATGTAACAATTCCATCATACGCCCCATACCCCCTCGCAGGTCTTCAAGTTCATTGCTAAGGCGATAAATCTCTTTTGTCTGATCCTCCATTCTCTTCCGAGTTTGAGCTCTGGTGTTGTACTGGTGCTGAGGACTTAGGGTGACGAAACTGGAAGGCGAGAGAACCGAACATGAGAAAACGGAAGACACATGCAATGCAAGAAAGTATATGATGCTATGATGCAAATGCGAATGAAGATTTCATGGAATTCAAACATTTACGAATGTCGTGGGGTACCAAAAAATTTTCCCTTGTTTTTTCCATTTTTATTTTATCCAGCGATATAGATGATGTTTGAATTCCATGAAATACAATGCAATGGGATGCTTTATGGATGCCAAAACCCTAGGTTAAAAGTCATGAGTGGAGTTAAGGTCTACCCATCCCCAAAAGGAGTGTACTATAGGTTAGTTGTACCTGCCGAACAAGGTTCTAAAAAGTGCCCAAAGTCATCAGCCCATCTTTCGGATATTATCGACCTTCCGATTGACTCGGGGGTTAATAATATTCTCAAGAGAACCTCTTTTGAGTGTAGTATCGCGTAGCAACCGTTGTAGGATTACTCCCACATAGCTCTCGCACTACGTCCTAAATAAGGCCAAGGTGGTGTTAAGGTACTACGGTCCTCAATATCACAGACTCCAATCGACCATGGAAAAAGTTTTCACGATTATACTCGATCAACCGAACCATTTTCGAAAAGGTCTCAACTGAGCGGTGATTTTCGAATCAACTTAGTCGGGATTCAACTCCCGATAAGCCTCATCGAATATATCCCCATCCTATAATAATGTCACTAGTCCGGGCGTAGGACTTATCTCACTGCACAAGGAACAATCCCCCAAATCAGGACACAAATATATACATGCAAAATAACAAAACAAGTAGCAATAAATATGAACAAATTAGGGATAACCCTCAAAAATTAAGAATCGGTCCCCAGTGAAGTCGCCATTTTCTGTTGCGGTGGAAATAGGATCACAAACTATTAATGAGTTTGAATCGCAATTCAATTCACAACCGCTCTTTGATTTATCCGAAGGAAAAGGTCAAAAGAGGGAAAACCTATTTTTGCATCGTAAACACAATGCGGGGAAAGATCTAGGGTTCGGGGGTTGATTAAGCTTAGGGAAGGTATTAGCACCCTAAACTTCTGTAGTACTCTACAGGAACCTTTTGTTCAAATGTTTACTATTTGCTTTATTTATTTGCTTAAGGTATATGTACAAAGGGACTAAAAGTGAGAAAGGAGACCTAAGGGGTTAATTCTAAGTTTACTCGGCAAGACATCGCATCTTGTGCCTACGTATCCTTACGGGAGTGGAATCAGAGTAATCGTAGTTCCCCTCAAAAGGGAGGTTAGAGACTTCTTGACTGTGGTCAAGGTCTCAAGGGGAATAAACATGTCTTAAGGACACGCTTACGCGGAGTGTAGAATTCCAAATCTCTACGTTGAATTGTTAAGTTGTAATTAGGGTTAAATTAGGGATTCCACGGCGGGAAACCCTAAAATGAGAGCGGCGGCTCTTTGACCTAATGCTAGGGGGTAAAATTGTAATCTTGCCTGCGGCGAGGCATTTGTGAAAATTAGGGTTTGTAGTTTGTAATTTTGAGGATTATTGGTGCAGCGACCAAAAGCTAGACCTAATTCCTTCGGAGGTGTGTAGTGTGACAGAATAATTGATGAATGTGATTTAAAATCATACAAGCAGAGTATTAATGGCATAAATTAAAACCATACACGCAGAAAATTAAAGGCAGAAAATAGAACGCGATTATTAGGGTTCGCGAGGTTACAAGAGAGGAGCAGTTACAATAATAATAAAACTTAAATAAAACATCACACAATAGTAGTGAACATGAGCTGCAAAAGATGAACACCCGTTGGTAAACAAAGTTAGACAGTAATGGGACGGGTTAAGAGAAAAATGCACTATTGGAGACTTCTGTTGTTTTTAAAGAAAGAAATTTGATTAAGTTAAGAGATGTTAACATAAACAAGATTAATTTTGATTTTTCGGAAAAAAGTGGTTTTAACTTAATTATCTACAAATTAAAAATATTTGATGTTATTATTTTTTTTAAAATATTTTTTAGTTATTATTTTTAAAAAAAGTTTTTAATTTTATTATATGAAAAAAAGAGATTTTTTATTTATGATAAAGAAAAGTTTTTTTATTTTTTATTTATTTTTTTAAAAAAACAAATTCAAAATTTATACAAAGAAAGGTTTTAAAAATACAATTTTTAATTATAAAAATCAAAATAAAAGGTAAAAAAAACAGTTTATAAAAATAAAAATAAAAGGGGTTGGGCCGGTAATCACTTCCGGACCCAACCCGGATGGGGTAAATCAACCAAAGATATTTAGGGTTTCCAACCCTAACATTCTTGTGGCGCCGTTTGCATTCTTCTTCTTCTCTCTCGATTCTCTTCGGTCCACTTCATGATGCATCTCTCTCGTACTGAGAAACCTGAAAGAAATTCAACTTCAAACCGTTAAATATACGACAATGATGAATCCCGTGCTTACGTTTAAGGGTTGGAAACGGCGATTGTTGGTGGTTTCCGGCGGCCGATGATGAAGTGAGCTGAGGCCCAAAACGGTTGATTGCCCGTCGTTTGGTTAAAACGGCGCCGGTGGTCTTCCGTTTGAACGATCTGAGGTTGTAAACGCGGCCGTTTTGTGATCTATGGCATGCGTCTGTGATTCGCGGATGATGTTGATGTTCTGAGATGATTGTTGTTCGCCGTCGATGATCTTCGTCGCCGTTTCTTACAAAGACGATGATGAGGACTTCGTTTCCTCTGAGTCTCGGCCGTTTCTTCTTATTCGCGCCGCCTAGGGTTTTGTTTGCGATTTGTCCGTTAGGGTTTCACCATGGTGAGATTGTCCCTTTTTATATCTCTCTGATTTCTCTTTTTTGGGCCTTTGATACCAGTGGATTTGCGTTACTATTGATTTTTCGATCTGATTGAATCTTATTTCCTTTTTTTTTGATTGGGGTTTGGCGAGATTGGATTTCGTTTTTTCTGATATGTTTGATCTCATCTGATTTGGACTTTCCCTTTTCAGGGTTCCCTATTTTCGGATATGGATTTGCCTGGATTTTCATTTGATTTGTCTGATAACTGAACTGCTTTGTTTTGATTTCGTTTGGACATTGCTGATTTCGATTTGATTTCATCTGGATTCACGTTGGTTTTTTCTGGTTTCGTCGTAGATACGTTATCCAAACTTGACACGCCTCTGACTCTTCTTCGAATTTCACTGTGATGCCTATGGATCCCTCTTTTCCTTTCTGAGTTTGGGCCAGCTTTGCATTTATGATGTTTGTTCAGATTTGATGCAGTTTTTGAGTTCTGAATTCTGAACCTGGTACTGATGCTGTTGTGGAATTTCAGGTATTGGAAAAACTTTGAACACAAAGTGATTCAGACCTGCCGGCATCCGGGTCTGAGTCCGAATTTGCCGTGCTGCTTCACTCTTTGTATCAGTCTTGGAAAGTAAATTGGGATTTATTTGATTTTGAAATGAATCCAATTACGGCAAAAGCGAATCAGTCCCGCTTCTTTTATCACTTATATCTCTCGGATGTCCCGCATGATAAGAACAGATGTTACTTGATCTGACGCCAACGGCGCGGATCGGTAACGGGGGTAGGACGCAGCTTCGGTTGTGCCACTCCCGGCACTCGATGATGACGATGTTCTGAGAGTGTCAAACAAATTTCTAACATCTTTTTTTTTCTATTCTGTTTGTTTTGTATTTGTTTTTCTTTGTTTTCATTGTGTAGGTAATCGGAGATTCGTGGAGAAGCTCAAGGGACATCACGAAGAACACTTAGAAATCTTTAGGATTTAGGACTCTTTAGGAAATACAATTTCATTTCTCTTTTGTAACTTGTAATAAAAAATATTATGAATAAATTCAATAACATTCTTTATCCAAATTACTCCCTCTTTGTAAATCATGATATGAATAACCTTCAAATTTCTATCCAACTTTACAATTTGTAATAATAATAATAAAATATTATGAATGAACTTCACATATTCTATTAAAACCATTTTCCAATTTCTTTTCCATGATTTAATTTGCAAACACCTCAACATCCGATTACCTCACCAGTCAAACATCCCTGAATAAAGGTTGAAATTAATTCGATCCAATTCTTGCATAATAAGCTTAATACCTTCAACATGAATAAGTTCCATTAATCAGTCGAAGTCTTCACTGTTTTCCCTCTAAAATGAACTGGAAGATAGAAGAATGAACTCTTGTTAAAACCCTGTTCCACAGATCAGATTCTCGCATCGCCTGGAACCAAACCAAATTGATATCTTAACACAATCAACCCACGTAAATAAACTACTCAGGAATAAAACCTCATTGGGCCCAAAATTACGAATTATGCTTCAAAATGACCAAAACGCCCCTAGGGGTAATTCCTGCAAAACAACTCGTGCTCAATAATTGGTTAGTGATTAATGGATGCAAAAAAATGAAATGTCATGCGCCATGACTGTCTAAATGTAAGGGTAAAATTTGGGGTATTACACATACCGATTCGATTCGAATCATCATAGATCAATATGATGCATTAAGATTGAATTGTTTTGGCTGTTTGCCACTGTTTGTGATTGATTGATCACGATGTTGTTGATATGTATGTTCATTTTTCAAGTGTTGCATGCTTGTGTATGTGGTTCGACTCGATCATTCGTTTGCATGTTTAATTGCTTTCATATCTCGCTTTTCTCCACATGTTTGCATCATTCTTGCATCGCTGTTGAGGTCGAGACGCGCTTGTGGCGGCTGCTGCCCCACACACTTTTCCTCCCTCCCACCATTCTAATTGTACATTTTCGTGTTTGCATTTCTCTACTTGTGATTGATTATTCCTTTGTTTTTCTTGTGCTTTCTTGCCATGATCCCCATAGGATTCCTAGTCCCTCCGTTTAGGATGGGAGTAGGAGAGACATTAGGCGTTCAATCCAAGTATGATAACATTAGGGTAGATGTTTCCCCTTTCAATCCAAACTCTAGGATCACTTTGCATGACAACGTTTGGGCCGAGTTTCCGTTAGACCTTCGGTGCGTCTTCTCTTCTCATCTTCATACAATCCTAACGCACTTAATAACGATAATGGATATTGTGCCATGAGCCTTATACATGGGAAATGGTGATTGAGGGGATTCTCCTCAATTACCTAGAGTGTTTAGTATACGTCCTTAGGACGATATGCGACGCATTTGATCCTAGGTTCTAGACTTTAGTACAACATACATTATAAACACTCAAATTCAAAACAATCCTTCCGATAAAAAACACAAAAAAAATTCAAACATTTTTCCTTGGGGATTAATCAAACTTCCTTTTTTAGAAGAGAGTGTTGCTAAACTTTGGTTCTACCGCAAATAGGCTTTGTCCCTAACTGCTGGAACAAATGTTTAACCCTACTCGGATAAAACACTTAATCAGCCCGTGTTTCGTGTCCGTCTGAACTACGTTTGCTCCGATCTTTCATGCCAGATGAAAGTACATAGGCACAAGACACGATGTCTTGGCGAGCAACCTCCCCTTTCTCTCCCGTAGTTAACCTAACTACATTGACTCTGACTTTCCCATTGCACAAGGGAATACGTAGGCACAGAGCAGCGACGCTCTGCCGAGTCTCTTTTCTTTCTCTTTTCGTCCCACAAGCCTGTAGCGTAGATAGATAAAAAACCCTTTTAGATAGCAAACAAACGTGGATCCCGTCAAGTACGATGGACGTGAGGGGTGCTAATACCTTCCCTTTGCGTAACCGACTCCCGGACCCAGGACTTGGTTGCGATGACCTCGTCTTTCCCTTTTTGTCAGGTTTTTCCAATCGTTTCCTTTCCCTCTCTTTGGGATAAATAACGAAAGGTGGTGACTCTTCTGTTTTCCGCCGGTTATTTTTCGCAGTTGCGGCAGCTGGCGACTCTGCTAGGGATCGAACCCAGAATCTCTGGTTCCCTATGCGAGTCAATCCTAGCGCTTGTTTGGTTTATCTTTTTGGGTTTTGTACATGCGTGTTATGCTTTATTTACTTCCGCACTTTACTTTCCCGCATTTTATTTTCAGCATATTATTATTATTATTGTGCTGTTGTGGGGAGGGATGTTCTGATGAGTGAAAAGCCAGACCCAGGCTAGAGAGAAAACGTAGCATTAGAGTGGAGATTAGTGGAGGACCTGTTTGTTTAGCAAACACCAGTTCCCATGAAATTCACACTTAGACGAGATCTTCTTTGATGATTTCTTTTCTGGTCCTTAGGATTGGAATTGATTTTGTATCTGAGGATTGTCGACTCTGGGGACCGATCATCTGTGACTCAGCTAAGTGAGGCCTCTTCAGGGGGTGATGATGCCAAACCAGAAATGGTGAACGTATCATCATTTCTTGAAAGTCTGTGACGCTGAGAAACGCATAGGATGTCGTACCTTTGTTAGTGGATTAAGTCCATACCTGTGAGCGGGACTGGGGTTATGCAGGAAACCTTTACGTTCAGACTACCCGGTTTTCTCTACAGTTAGAATCCGATTTACTGGTCAATTGGTTCCTATCAGAGCAGTGCTATGTTCTTGTTGAAGCAGAATCTTGGTCCTTCTCACCCAACAACACAACAACCTTGATCTCCTGCCTGCATCCTTAGCATTTGCATCCTTGGATTTTCATGTTGCATTTCATTAACGTGTGTTTGTGTTGCAGGTGCGTGTCCCTCCCTGATTCTAGTGGTCTTGTTCTGTATTTCTGATATGGAAACTTCAAAGAGGACAATAGCATACAAATTTCCTACTCCAGATGTTGGTCCCATACTGAAGTTGATTGCCCTGGCTGATGGTTCAGTAACAGAAGACTTTAGGAAGTCATATGGGAGGTTGTTGAAATTTGTTTGCAAGCCTACTGCACACGAGATCAGTAACCTGTACACTCTGTTGCAGTTCTATGATGCTCTGTTGAGATGCTTTGTGTTTCCAGATTATGTTCTAGCACCCACTCTAGAAGAATACTCAAACTTGCTAGGCATTCCCGTCAAGGACCAAATGCCTTATCATCATGTTGACACTAAGCCTAATCTGGCCAATCTTGCCGCTGCTTTACACTTGGATGAGTCTGAGTTGAAAGGAGGATTGATTCAAAGGAACGAGATGTATTGTTTTCCTATATCTTTCCTAGTGGAGAAGGCTTAGAAGTTTTCCAAGGAGGGATGTTGGATCGTGTTCAACGCCATTTTAGCTCTTTGCATATATGGTACCATACTGTTTCCTAACTTGCCAGACTTCGTGGATGTAGACGCTTTTCATATTCTCGCCTCAGGAAATCCAGTACCCACTCTTCTTGGAGATGTTTACCACTATATCCATTATAAGAACGAGAATCGGAGAGGGAAGATGGTGTCTTGTTGTGTTCCCTTGCTATACAAATGGTTTGCCATCCACATGCTTAAAGCGGGTCCCTTTGTCTCTTTTGTGGGCACTTTAGATTGGTCTGAGCGTCTAATGGGTTTAGCTGCAGAGAATATCAATTGGTTTGACATGGATGTGTTGGGTACATAACTCGTCTACAGTTGCAGTGGTTTTCCCAATGTTCCTCTGATTGGGAGAAAGGGGTGTATCAATTACAACCCGTCATTGTTGATCAGGCAATTCGGTTATGCATTGAAAGAGGATCTCAAAGAAGATGAGATACAAGAATCTCTGTATCTCACCGGGCTGTTGGATGGTGATGCATTGGTTAAGCTTGAGCATGCATGGAAAAATCTTCACAGGAAAGGTAAAGCAATGTTGGGGAAGAGCAACAACAAAGCCTTTAACCCATACCTAGTTTGGATTCGTGAGCGAGCCACGAAGTTTCTAATGCCTTATCCTGCTGCTAGACTATTATATCCTCCTGTGATTGAGCAGCCCACTACGGTCGACATTCAGAAATACAACCTGGTGCTGCAAGAAAAGGAAGAGTTGAGGAAAGCCAACACAGAGCTAGAGAAAGAAATTGCTCAACTCCAAAGCGAGAAGAGTGAAGCTGTGTACTCCTGCAAGAAATAAACCGAGTTAATAAACCATCTGGGTACCAGCTTAACCAAAGAGAACGATGCTCGAGAGCGTCTGGGGTTAGAGTTCAAGGCCGTTAACAGTGTCCTTGCCACCAAGAAGGAAGAATTGGACAGGGCATATCTGAAGATCTCTAAATTCGAGGCATTGTGGAACACTACTCTGACCAATCACAAAGAGCGAGAAGAGAAGCTAAAGCAGCAGATCGCCAAGCTGACGATTCAGCTCGAGGCCAAGAACGAGAAGATTGAAGCTGAAACATCTCTCAGGCGTAACGTCGAGTGCAAGATGAAAGAAGCTATGGCAAACCGAAGGTTGATTCCAAGAGACGCATATTGGAAGATTGCTTCGGAGAGGGAGCCTGGGAAGATTTTGTTGAAGATATTCCGAGCACCTTCAGACAGAGAGAGTTGCTTGTTCGAGGATTGCTCACCCGACCTGATCACCCAGAGACAAAGGAACTATTGGAGGATTTCTGTGCCCGTTGCCGCACTTGATTTCTTTTGTATTCTTTGTAGCTTTCATTCACTACTGTATTGTTGACCACCACCAGGCTTGTTGGCTGGGGTCAATCTGTTACTGTTGATTCAGTTGTATTCAGCCACTCCTGTATGCTGCCTATATGGGCTCTTTACATATCAGATGTTGATTCGTCTCCGTATTTGGCTCCTTATTTGTCTCGCTGTTATTCTGGAAATAGAATCGGGGGGAATCTCTCCTAAAGCACAGATACATGTTTGCATTTGCATATCATCTTGCATAATAGGTACCTTGGACGTGTTTATCTGACCCCTGTGTTTTCTTTCGAAGGTGTGTTTCAGGATTGACTGCAGACCAATTCACCGCTACTCCACCCAGGCCAATTAACTATGAGTTATGGAGCAAGTTCAGGCTGAAATGCAAGTGTTTAGGGAGAGAATGTCCCAGTTCATGGACATCATGCAGGTGGTTGCCAGTGGTCAAGAGCAACTCAGAACCCTTGTGCAACCCTTGATTGCACGTTGACACCAATGGGGTTTTGCACGGAGGCGAAACTACCAACCCTCCTCATGTGGAGACTCCCCGAGCTGACAATTCTGGACCGACTGTGATCATTCCCAATGCTGTGGGCAATGGGAACGCTGGAATAGGCACCGGCCATGCTGAGGTTGGTAATGGCAACATCGGAGCTGCTATTGGTAATATCAGTACAAGTGGTAACAACGCTGGAGTTAATGCTGGTAACACTGGAATTGGAAACTTCCATGGACCCGAAGCTGTGGGAATCGTCCATGGAAATGTTCATCAACCCAGGAACGAGGATCGTCAAGCTGACGTATTCTCAATGAAAGGTGATGAGGCTGAGCTACCTTCTGAGGCTAGCCGAAGATTCAAAATGCTTGAGGATAAGATGAAAAGCCTTGAGAATCTGAATTCCATGGGGCTCGACATGGCCAACTTGGGGCTGATCCCTGACCTCAAAATACCATAGAAATTCAAAGTGCCAGACTTTGATAAATACAAGGGCACCACCTGTCCTCGTGTCCACTTGAGATCTTATTACCGGAAGATGTCGGCGTACTCTGACGACGAGAAGTTGCTGATGCACTTCTTTCAAGATAGTCTATCAGGACCTTCACTAGAATGGTACATGGGCTTGGAGCCTGTGAGTGTATGAAGCTAGAAGGATCTTGCAGAAGCATTTGTTAAACATTACCAGTACAATAGTGACCTGGCGCTCAACCGGGTCCAGCTAAAAAATCTGTCACAGAAGAATGGGGAAGGCTTCAAAGAATACGCGCAGCGCTGGCGTGAATTGGCAGCCAGGGTACAACGGCCGATGGTTGAACGTGAACTGGTAGATATGTTTGTGGCAACGCTGATGAGGGTTTATTATGAAAAGCTAATCAGCAGCATGTCAAGGAGCTTCTCTGACCTAATCATCACTGGTGAGCATGTTGAGAACATGATTAAGCTGGGTAAGATCCAGGCAGGTGAAGGTTTCTCAGCTGGAGGAAAGAAAGTGTTTGGAGGAAAGAAGAGAGAAGGTGAAGCCAACTCTGTATCCGGTTCCCGAAGGAACAGAAAGCCGACACAGAATTGTCAACAACAAAGGGTCGCTAGTATCACTCTCCCTACAACTCCAGAACAGCAGCCGCAACCGCAGAACCAAAATCAGCAAGGGTATAGAAAGTATCCAGTCCGACCAACGAATAGACGACTTGAGACGCCACCAATGCCATACACTCAGCTACTTCAAGCGCTACTGCAATTGCAACTTGTTAAGAAGAGGACGCTGGCTCCACTAACCAGACCACCTCCATCTGGTTATGATACAAACGCTCACTGCGAGTTCCATTATGGGGCACCCGGTCACACCATTGAAGATTGTAAAGCCTTCAAGCACAAGGTCTAGGACCTGTTGGACAACAAAGCAATCAATTTCTCTGACAACGTGTCGAATGTCATTCAGAACCCAATGCCTAACCACAGACAGGATGGGGTTAGCGCAATTATCAAAGATGAGGACTTGAATTTAGTGAAGAGGGTCGATGATCTAAAGACACCACTGAGTTTTGTCAAAGCCAAGTTGTTAAAAAGGGTGTATTCCCAGGTTGCGGGGAATTCTGTAGTGGATCTGCGAGGCATCTGGATGGTTGGGGCCAGTTGAAGGACGATATTCAGAGTCTGATTGACGAAGGGGTTCTACAATTTGATCGGAAGATTGAGAACAAGTCCGAAGAAGTGCTGACTAAGCAGAATGATGAGATTGCTACAATCACCATTCCATATAAGACCGTCACCATTTCTGCTCCCAGGCCACCCACGATTACTATAACTAAAGCTAGCCTCATACCGTTCGAAAGTACCAATGTTGTACCATGGAATTATGGAGTGGAGGTTTACTGCAATAGACATAAGATGGACTTGAAGTACCCACCTGTGGAATCTGTGAATAATTTAGTTGGATCAGGGGGAATCACCCGCAGTGGGAGGGTGTTCTCGCCGCCTGAAGTTAGTGCCGACCGTATGGATAAGGGTAAAGACAAAGCAGTCGTTGAAGAAACCTCTCGAGAGGTAGAAAAAGACTTGCTGGTAAAGGATGTTGAAGAGTTCATGCGATTAATCAAGAAGAGCGACTATAAGATAGTTGACCACCTACAGCAGACGCCTTCAAAGATCTCTATACTGAATTTGTTGCTTTGCTCCGAAGCACACCACAACGCCTTGTTGAAGATCTTGAACGCAACATATGTACCTCAAGAAATTTCTGTCAACTAGCTCGAAGGGGTGGATGCACATGTCAATGCCAGTAATGGTTTGGGCTTCACTGACCGTGACTTGACGCCTAAGGGCAGGAACCATAACAATGCGTTGCACACATTGCTGGAATGTCGGGGAACTGTTATGTCGCACGTGCTCGTGGATACCGGGTCTTCCTTAAATGTATTGCCAAAGAAAGCGCTTATGAAGCTGGACACTCGTGGGTTGTTGTGTACACCCAGTGATCTGGTGGTGAGGGCCTTTGATGGGACCAAGCGGTCCGTGTTCGGAGAGGTAACATTGCCCATTCAGGTGGGGCCAGAAACCTTCAATGCAGTATTTTACATCATGGATATCCAGCCCGCCTACATCTTCTTATTAGGTCGACCCTGGATCCATTCAGCGGGAGCTGTGACCTCTACGCTGCACTAGAAATTGAAGTACGCTGTGGGTGGCAGCATTGTCACGGTTTGCGGAGAAGAAGACATTATGGTGAGCCATCTGTCGTCTTTTAAGTATGTAGAAGTGGACGGTGAGATTCACGAGACGTTGTGCCAAGCATTCGAGACTGTCAAAGTTAAGGATTCGGTTCCAACCTTAAGCAAAGCACCTGAAGTGGCTCTCTCTTCTTTTAAAAAGGCTCAAGCTGTGGTACAGACTAGTTCAGCTCAAGGCTGGGGGCAGGTGCTGAACATCCCCAAAAAGCAAGCTAAGTTTGGCTTGGGGTATCATCATTCTTCTGCTTCATCCTCTCAGAGTGCGCCGCGTTACAAGGGGCCGATTCAGTTCACTAAGGGCGGATTCATCTTCGAACAGGTCAATGTTGTGTCCGACGAGGAAGGAGACAGTGATTGTGATATGGATGCATGGATCCAGCCGTGCGAGCAAGGGCAGAGCCTCAGCAATTGGTCCATCCAGGATTTCATCCAAGTGACCAGTAAAGAGTAATGATTTTCTTTTTCCAATTATTGTACAACCTTATATCCTACCCGAGGCATAAAGGTTTTATTGTCAGGGCCTTGCTCGCTTATGCATGTGCATTTTATCAATAATCAAAGGGAGTTTTCTTCGCATTCAAATTTTGCGATATCTGTTATTCTTGTTTTTGTTTTTTAAACAATAAAATGGCGATGTGGTTTGTGCTGACTTTGCACATTATTTTTATGATTAACCATTTTTCTTGCAGGAATTGAACTACAGATGACACCGATCCAGAACCTTCCATGACTCACTTCAACTTTGATTGCCCGATATATCAAGCTGAAGAAGAGATTGACGAGGATGAAGACCTTCCGGAAGAGTTGGTTCGGATTTTGAAACAAGAAGACAAGATCATTCTGCCTCACGAGGAAGTTATCGAGATTGTTAATCTAGGGTCTGAAGAAGTGGTCAGAAATGTCAGAGTAGGGGCTGCGTTACAAAGTGATATCAAGCAAAGACTAATCGAGATGCTTCGAGAGTATAGTGACATCTTTGCTTGGTCCTATGAAGATATGCCCAAACTTGACACTGACATAGTGGTTCATCACTTGCCATTGCGCGAAGATTGTCCTCCAGTTAAGCAGAAGCTTAGAAGGACACGACCGCACATGGCCATTAAAATCAAAGAAGAGGTCTAAAAGCAGTTGGATGCAGGATTCTTGGCCGGGACTACTTACCCTCCGTGGGTCGCCAACATAGTGCTGGTACCGAAGAAAGACGGTAAGGTACGGATGTGCGTTGATTATCGGGATTTGAACAAGGAGAGCCCTAAAGACGATCTCCTGCTCCCTCATATTGACATATTGGTCGACAACACTGCTCAATTTTCTGTATTTTCATTCATGGATGGCTTCTCCGGCTATAACCAGATTAAGATGGCACTGGAAGACATGGGAAAACTACATTCATTACACCATAGGGGACGTTCTGCTATAAAGTAATGCCTTTTGGGTTGAAAAATGCAGGGGCAACTTACCAGCGGGATATGGTCACTTTGTTTCATGACATGATTCATCATGAGATCGAAGTATATGTTGATGACATGATAGCAAAGTCCCAAACGGAGGAGGGATATCTGGTCAACTTGCTGAAGCTATTTGAGAGGCTTAGGAAATTCAGGTTGAGGCTGAATCCTAACAAATGTACCTTTGGGGTGCGGTCCAAAAAACTTCAGGGGTTTATCGTAAGCGAAAAAGGCATCGAGGTTGATCCTGCCAAGATCAAGTCCATTCAAGATATGCCAACGCCTAAAACCAAAAAAGAAGTTCGTGGTTTCCTGGGGAGATTGAACTACATTTCTCGGTTCATATCTCATCTCACAGCCACATGCGAACCAATGTTCAAGCTATTGAAAAAACATCAGGCGGTTGTCTAGAATGAGGATTGCCAAAGGGCATTCGACAAAATCAAACAGTATTTGCAGGAGCCTCCAATTTTGATACCCCCAGTCGCTGGAAGGCCTCTAATCATGTATTTGACGGTTCTTAAGAATAACATGCGTTACGCTCTCGGTCAACATGACAAGACTGGCAGAAAGGAGCATGCCATTTATCATCTGAGTAAAAAGTTCACAGATTGTGAGTCCCGTTACTCAATGCTGGAGAAAACGTGTTGTGCACTCGCGTGGACTGTCAAGCGTTTAAGACAATATATTCTCAATCACACAACCAAGCTAATTTCGAAGATGGATCCGATCAAGTATGTCTTCGAGAAGCAAGCCCTTTCAGGGAGGATTGCAAGGTGGTAGATGGTACTGACAGAGTACGACATCCAGTACGTATCCCAAAAGGCCATCAAAGGAAGTGTTCTATCAGAGTACCTTGCCGAACAGCTTATAAAAGACTATCAGCCGATGAAATTCGAGTTTCCCGATGAAGATGTTATGTTCCTCAAGATGAAGGGTTGTGATGAACCACTGCCAAATGAAGGACCAGAGCTTGGCTCCCAGTGGAAACTAATATTTGACGGTGCAATTAATTCCTATGGAAGTGGGATTGGGGCAATCATTACGACTCCCCAGGGATCTCACATTCCATTCACTGGCAAACTGACTTTTCCGGTCACCAACAACGAAGCAGAGTATGAGGCATGCATCATGGGTTTAGAAGAAGCCATTGATTTGAGAATTAAAAACCTGGATGTATACGGTGACTCAACACTCGTTGTTAATCAAATCAAAGGGGAGTGGGAGACTAGGAAACCAAACTTGGTCCCTTACATGAATTCCGCGAGAAGGCTGTTGCCATTCTTTGATCGAGTGGAATTCCACCACGTGCCGAGAGCAGAAAATCAAATGGCTGACGCTTTAGCAACCTTGTCCTCAATGTACAAGGTCAACTTTTGGAATGAAGCTCCCAGAATTATCATCTCACGCCTCGACAGACCTGCATTTGTATTTGCAATTGAGGAGGCCACTGATGGCAAGCCATGTTCTATGATATCCAGAACTTCCTTAAGACCAAGGAGTATCCGGTGGGGGCGTCGACCCAGGATAAGAAGACTCTTAGGAGGTTGTCTGGCAATTTCTACCTCAACCCGGATGGGGTTCTCTACAAGAGGAATCATGATCTAGTGCTACTCAGATGTATGGACGAAAAAGAAGCAAGCTCGCTTATGGAAGAGGTCCATGAAGGCACATTTGGTACGCACGCCGACGGACATGCCATGACTAAAAAGATATTACGAGCAGGATATTAATGGCTGACGATGGAGTCGAATTGTTTCAAATTCGCAAAGAAATGTCACAAATGCCAGATCTATGCGGAAAACATTCATGTGCCGCCGTTCCCGTTGAATGTGATGTCGTCCCCGTGGCCGTTCTCCATGTGAGGCATCGATATGATCGGCAAGATCGAACCCACCGCATCTAACGGACACCGCTTCATCCTGGTGGCCATCGACTACTTCACAAAGTGGGTAGAGGTAGCATCGTACGCTAACGTTACCAAGCAAGTGGTAGTCAGGTTCATAAAGAAGGACATCATCTGCAAATATGGAATTCCCGAGCGGATCATTACGGACAATGGTTCGAATCTGAACAACAAGATGATGAAGGAGTTATGCCAGAACTTCAAGATTGAACATAAAAACTCATCTCCCTATCGGCCGAAGATGAATGGCTCTGTCGAAGCGGCTAACAAAAATATCAAAAGGATAGTGCAAAAGATGGTTGTCACTTACAAAGATTGGCATGAGATGTTGCCCTTTGCCTTACACGGTTATCGTACAACGATACGCACATCAACCGGGGCAACTCCTTTCTCACTAGTGTACGATATGGAAGCTGTCCTACCGCTAGAAGTGGAGATTCCTTCTTTAAGTGTTCTGGTCGACGTGAAGCTCAATGAGGCAGAATGGATAAAGAACAGATTGAATCAACCCAGCCTGATGGATGAGAAGAGGTTAGCATCCATCGCATACGGTCGATTGTACCAAAGCCAGATGAAGAAAGCTTATGACAAGAAGGTGCACCCTCGAAGCTTTCAGACGGGCAATCTCGTGCTGAAAAAGATTCTCCCGCCAGACTCAGATCACAGGGGCAAATGGACACCCAACTAGGAAGGTCCGTATGTCGTCAGAAAGGTCTTCTCGGGAGGAGCCTTACTATTATCCACGATGGATGGTGAAGATTTCACATCCCCTGTGAACACAGACGCAGTCAAAAAATACTTTGCTTAAAATGACCCGCTGGAAAGAAAAAGAATATCCAGGCAAAAAAGGGTATCCCGGTGAATCGAAAACCCGAAAGGGCGGTTCAGGCAAAAGTTAGAGATTAAAAAAAGCAAATGACTGCGGTCCACGTGTGAAATTTCATTGCTTAGTGGTTTGGGGAGACCTGAGGGCCGTTTATCCGAGTCAATCTCCTCTGAAGACGAGGCGTCAGGAAAGCATCGAAGTCGAGTGAGTCATGGAGGGATCAGCTCATGGTGTTCGTCTACACCACATTGCCGACATTTATATATGTTTTTGTATATTTTTGTATATGCTGGTGCAGTTTCGTCATTCCAGGAGCTTGCTTCTGTTGTAAAACTTTTTGCCTATTTATAGGCCCATCTTATTAATGAACATACTTGTAAGAACACAGATTGTTTCTTAGTAATATCTCTATGTTTTGATGATAACTCTTATGAAATTTTGTATTAAAGAATTATATACTCTAAAATTGGTTCATGAATATTTGCTGCAGAAGATTAAAGTATATATACATCCAAAAGCAAATTAATCTGAACATAGAACTATGGAAGGCTCTGAAGATTCAGAATCATCTTATAGAAGAATCTGAGCGTTGTCTGCAGAAGGATCTGAAGCAGAAGCTACAGAAGAATCTGAAGCAGATGCTGCAGAAGGATCTGAAGCAGAAGACTCTAATAAGATCTGAAGACTCTGAAGCATTGAAGAACTTTGTATGAGAGTTAAGAAGCACAGTTTTTCAGAAGACTCTGAGAGTACTACACGCTGTATGTATTGAGAATCTGATTTATAAAACTCTGCTCTGATAGAACTACACGCTAAAGCACACTTGCTGCATTACTCTGATTCAGCAAAATCTGATGGGTATCCAAGACTCTGATCATGCAAAATCTGATGGTTAACTTTGTTGAAAAGAAATACTTGTTGAAGAATAATTCAAAGTAATATCCTTTGATTTGGCTCGACGACTCTTTCCTCTTTCATGCTTAACACTAGAACACATACCAAAAGCATTTCTCTGTGCATTCTACTTTCAAGAAAGGTCATGTGATGTAAAGACAAAAAGGTTCAGGCCTTTTCAGTACACAGCCTCCAACGTTAAGACTTTGTGGACTACTGTGCATATAAAAGCAAGTCTTCCTCATCTTCTTCAAAGTGATCCACAACAAACGAATCTCTGAAAGAAACTCTTACAAGCTCTCATAAAATATTCTTATTGCTGAGTTTATTCTTTTGTTCTTAACATTAAGTGAAAAATCACTGTTGTGATAAAGCTTGTTAGAAGCATTCATACACTTGTATTAATCTTACATTTTATTGTAATAGTTCCTTAAGAAGATCCAGTTGGGATCAGTAGTTCTTGAGAAGACTTTGAACAGTTGTTCTTAGTGCTTACTATTGTAATCAGTTGATTAAATAGTGGATTAAGTCCTTGTTTGAGAAAGGCAAATCACTCTAGATAGGGTGGACTAGAGTAGTTGAGTTCAACGAACCAGGATAAAAATACTTGAGTTTTTACTTCTAAGTTTTATCTTCATACTTATTCAACCCCCCCCCCCCTTCTAAGTATTTTCTCACCTTCAATATTATTCAGTATTTTGTTCACTTCGTGGTTGTTTTAGATTTTATCTGTTTTTTTTGCGAAAAAACGCTCGATGTTTTTGTTAAAATACACATACATAAGCTTGCTGGCCTAGGCCAATAATTGTTAAAGCTTTGAATTGCCTGAACATTGTCACAGATGATAACCTCGATAGGTCCCTTTGTGAAGGGTATCTTGTCTGTTTGTTCATATTGTTGCAGAATTGTGATTCTCGGGGCACGTTGTCAGAGACGTATCCTCGTCATTTCCCTAGCGAAGTCACAAGTTGTAGGTGTGAGACCTACTCGCCAGATAGACAAGGTTAAAGTTCTTTCCACCAAGAAGAGGTGGATTCCCCAGCTGAATCCAGTTTAGAGTCGGACTGGTAACGTGGGTTTATTTCCCCAAGTAGATATGTGAGGCCCACTCCCCGACAAATCAAGATGGGCTTTCTTTCCGAGCAGAAGTGGAATCTCCTCAGCAGATTTAGTTGTGTTCCCCACGAAGTCTGAGTGTTGGACTGGGAGCACTGAATTGCCTCCCCAACCAGAGTCCATTCTCCAGCAGTGGGAGTTGGCATCTCTATCCCTAGTAGAGTTATGTGCAAGATAACAAGAGCAGTCGAGTCTGCACCCGTAGTCCCCGACAGGTTGGTCGGTGTACAGTCAATCCCCACAGATTGCAAGTATATGCTTGCTCCCCAGCAAGTCGAGATCAAGGTTCCGCCCACCATGTAGGTGTGGCATTTTCCCTAGCAGTGAGTTAGCCCGTGGTTTTCTCTAGCATATTGTCTATAAGTATTCAACTCTCAGCAGTTCAGACCGAGGTCTCCAGTAGAGTTGATTCCCCGCAGAGTTATCTTTCCCGGTAGGTAAGATCAATTCCAGCGTCTGGTTGTCTAGCCTCAGTCAAAGTTTACAATTTCTCGAGAGAGTCGTATCTCGGAAGGCCAGTCGTGGCATTGGTTCTCTCCAGTGGGTGGGAGTGGCTGTTTTAACAAGTTGTTTTGTCTCCCCAATTGGATTCGTCTATGTCCCCCTAAGAGTTCGTATTTTGGAAAGTCGTTCACGGAATTTTCCCCAGCTGAGTTAGCCGTTCAGGTTTTGTTCCTCAGCATAAGTCCAATCTTCATTGGCATGCGCAAGCTATTCCTAGCAGGATCGTTTCTTCCCCCAGCGGAATTGGCTTCGTCTCTCCAGTATTTATTTTGCTGGAGCGGTTCCTTTGCATTTTGCATCGTGCATAGCATCTACCCAAATGCGTAGCATTTCCATTTCGTATGGAGAATTACGCCATTTTCAAACATCTGCATCTTGAAACATGAGCTAGGTTATTACCTCTTGGATTCTAGGTATTTTCTATCTCCTACAGGTGATCTTCAGATCCCAACTTCTCCGTTGAACATCCAGATTCCGGTGAATTTTCAATTTGAGACGTTTTGTTCTACCCGTGCAGTGCCCAGACTCCAGTTAGGTACACTAATCCTAATGAACTTTGTGATGGTATTTCTGCTCCGTTGAATGGTTAGATTCTGGTGAGTGTTCAGTTCATGACATACCCTTGTATCCATTGATTTCCGGACTCCGGTAAACCCCCAGTAAGGATTTTGTTTCATTGAGGGCTCCGCCTCTGATTGGTTTCATTGAGGGTTCTGCCTCTAATTTGCTTCATTGAGGGTTCTGCCTCTGATTAGGTTTCATTGAGGGTTCCGCCTCTGATTTTCTTCATTGAGGGTTCTACCTCTGATTTGTTTGATCGAGGATTCCGCCTCTGACTTTGTTTCATGAAGGGTTCCGCCTCTGATTTTGTTTCATTGAGTGTTCCGCCTCTGATTTTGTTTCATTGAGTACCCCGACTCTGGTGTTTATCGCGTGAGTATCATGGCTCTGGTTCGCTCGTTCGTTTATGTCGTGTTGAGCGTCTTGGCTCCGGTTCATTTTGTTTGGTCTCGCGTTGAGTGTCTTGGCTCTAGTTTGTTGTTTATCTTGCGTTTAGCGTCTTGGCTTCGGTTCATTTCATTCGGTCTCGTGTTGAGTGTCTTGGCTCTGGTTTGTTTGTTCGGTTTCCCGTTGAGCGTCTTGGCTCCGGTTCTTTCGTTTGTGTTGCTCTCGTTGAGCGTCTTGGCTCCAGTTCGTTTGTTCATTCCTCGCGTGAGTGTCTTGGCTCTGGTTTGTTTGTTCGTTTATCTCGTTGAGTGTCCTGGCTCCGGTTTGTTTGTTCGGTTTCTCGTTGAGCGTCTTGGCTCCGATTCGTTTGTTTGTTTCTCGTTGAGCGTCTTGGCTCCGGTTTGTTTGTTCGTTCCTCGCATGAGTATCTTGGCTACGGTTCGTTTGTTCGTTCCTCGCGTGAGTGTATTGGCTCCGGTTCGTATCGTTCGTTTATCGCGTGAGTGTCTTGGCTCCGGTTTGTTCCAGTCTCTCGTTGAGTGTTCATAATCCGGCCAGTACCAAGTGATGATATATTCCTCGTTTCATTAAGTATCTAGGCTCCAGCAGGTTTCGTCGATTCTTGTGTTCATCGAGTATCCAGATTCTAACAATTTTGACATGCTACCCTTCAACCCACGTGGTAGTCGGACCATAACACCAGTTGTATTACAGAGTTCCTCAATAGAGTTACTTGATTAGGTCTTTTCCCCGACGGAATGTTCGAGACATTCATCATGGTTAATTCTGTGGTTGGCAAATTTCCGAGTTTTCTTTGGTATTCAACCGTCTTTTACCTTGATTGGTTGAGAGTCGTTCGCTTCTCACCCAGTCAGGTCCAAGTCGTTTGAATAGGGGCAGCTGTTGCACCCCAAAATTTGTCCAACCATTTTCTTTATCTAGCTCATGTTTCATTGCATTTCATATGGCATCCGCATTTTGCATGGCATTGGTTCTCGAGGCAGGGGATCAAGGTTCCCGTGGCTCAAGTTCTATTCCCATGCAAGCAACTGAACAACGAGCATCAAAAGAGACATCATTTATTTTGCCCAGCGGTCAAGCGGCCGATTTTATTTTGCAGGTTATGCTCAAATCAGGAGACAACATTTGGTCTATATCCAGCATTACCACAGTCACAGTGTTCAAGAGCAAGTGTCGAAAGTTTACCAGAGCTCGAAACGGCGAGAAATAGGCAAACGGGCAGGTTTCCCTACAAAAGGCGCCAAATTCAAAATTTTGAAGGTGTTAATCGGTTAACACATATGGTTAACCGATTAACCATTGGAGAATCAACCCAGAATTCAAATTTTAACAGTGTTAACCGGTTAACACATATGGTTAACCGGTTAACCATAGCAGATTTTGCCCTGTACGTGATTTTGCAAGCCATTTGCACTTGGAGTCCAAATTTAATCACATTGAAACTCATTTTTACCAAAAAGAAGGATCTAGAAGGTGCTTGAAAGTTGGTTATTTCAATTTTCCCTCCAAATTCCCATGCCTAGCTCCAAACCAACTTTCCAATCCAAAGTCCAAACCCCACCTTTGGGATCCAAACCTAGATGGTATTTAAATGATCTACTCCAAACCAAAAGAAGCCAATTCTCATTTCTCACATTCATTTTTCAGAATTGATCAAGAATTCTCTCAAATTCTCTCAACTTCTCCATTTCCAAAAACCACACTCAAAGCTCTTCTTCATTAGGATTCATTGATTTTTTCATTGAAATCAATGGATTCTTGAGCCTAAAACTTCATCCATCCTCATCCTTGGATCAATTTTCATCATCAATTTCCGTGTAAACTGAGATCTGATTTTGGAGCTTGAGTTGGAAGTGATTATTCGAAGTGTTTCGACTCGAATTTGGTGGATCTTCGTTCGTACGACTACAATTGGCTTGGATCTCGATGTTTTCCGGGTTTCTATTCTTTGAACTACTTAAATTCTGTTGATCAACACTAACCGGAGCAAATCTCCGCTTCGAAGGTTGGAGATTCTAGATCCATAACTGTTTTTGAGCTTATTTGCATTTACATGATGATTTTCATATTCGATTGAATTTGGTGAATTCCGATCCGTGTGAATTTCGATTGTGTTGTATAGACATGTTTGCATGTCTATTGGTTTTCTGTTTGTAGGTGTAATTTCGTGCTTATTTGATAAGTTGATATGTTGGATCACTTGATTAAGTGATTTCGTGCATTAAGTGCTTTTTCTGTTGCTGTTTTTCACTTTTGGTACAGTGTTAACCGGTTAACGTATATGGTTAACCGATTAACCAATTCAAATATTCAAAATTTTCAAAGATTTCAGGGTGTTAACCGGTTAAAGCTGGTTTTTAACCGATTAACACCTACGAATTTCCAGATTTTCACTTGTTTTACACAGGTTAACCGATTAACAGCATGTGTTAACCGATTAACACTGTACCAGAATGCCATATTTTCTGTTTTGTTTGCATGTTCGCATACCGATTCAATTCAAATCATCATAGATCAATGTGATGCATTAGGATTGAGTTGTTTTGGCTGTTTGCCACTGTTTGTGATTGATTGATCATGATGTTGTTCATATGTATGATCATTTTTCAAGTGTTGCATGCTTGTGTATGTGGTTCGACTCGATCATTCGTTTTCATGTTTAATTGATTTCATATCTCGCTTTTCTCCACATGTTTGCATCATTCTTGCATCGCTGTTGAGGTCGAGACGCGCTTGTGGCGGCTGCTGCCCCACACACTTTTCCTCCCTCCCACTATTCTAATTGTGTATTTTCGTGTTTGCATTTCTCTACTTGTGATTGATTCTTCCTTTGTTCTTCTTGTGCTTTCTTGCCATGATCCCCATAGGATTCCTAGTCCCTCCGTTTAGGATGGGAGTAGGAGAGGCATTAGGTGTTCAATCCAAGTATGATAACATTAGGGTATTTGTTTCCCCTTTCAATCCAAACTCTAGGATCACTTTGCATGACAATGTTAGGGCGAGTTTCCCTTAGACCTTCCGTGCGTCTTCTCTTCTCATCTTCATACAATCCTAACGCACTTAATAACGATAATGGTTGTTGTGCCATGAGCCTTATACTCGGGAAATGGTGATTGAGGGGCTTCTCCTCAATTACCTAGAGTGTTTAGTATACGTCCTTAGGACGATATGCGACGCATTCGATCCTAGGTTCTAGACTTTAGTACAACATACATTATAAACACTCAAATTCAAAACACTTCTTTCGATAAAAAACATAAAACAAATTCAAACCTTTTTCCTTCGGGATTAATCAAACTTCCTTTTTCAGAAGAGAGTGTTGTTAAACTTCGATTCTACCGCAAACAGGCTTTGTCCCTAACTGCTGGAACGGATGTTTAACCCTACTCGAATAAAACACTTAATCAGCCCGTGGTTTCGTGTCCGTCCGAACTACGTTCGCTCTGATCTTTCATGCCAAATGAAAGTACGTAGGCACAAGACGCGATGTCTTGGTGAGCAACCTCCCCTTTCTCTCCCGTAGTTAGCCGAACTACGTTGACTCTGAATTTCCCATTGCACGAGGGAATACGTAGGCACAGAGTAACGACGCTTTGCCGAGTCTCTTTTCTTTTTCTTTTCGTCCCGCAAGCCTGTAGCGTAGATAGATAAACAACCCTTTTAGATAGCAAACAAGCGTGGATCCCGTCGAGTACGATGGACGTGAGGGGTGTTAATTGTTTCACCCTAAATTTTGACCCCTTAGATCTTCATCATCATTTTAGGATCACATTCATTTGATTATCTAACCTTAACCTATTTTCAGTTGGTCTTTGTTAAGATACATGTGAATTAGGGCTCCGTACAGTCGAGAATCGAGGTTTCGACGGTTTAATCAATCAACGTATTGGATTGATTTTCCATGAAATAATTATCCACATCATCAAATATACTCCATTGGATCAAGTATGAATCCAATTTGAGGTTGTCACCCAAATATCAAGAACAGTGCAACCCAAGATCCCCGATTAGGGTTTTCGATCAAGAAAAGTCAAACGTAGTTTGACTTTTGATTTAGAATGTGTTCCAATGGTGGGATCATGGTCCATGAAGTTCATATGGCTTATTGAAGTCTACTCAAGAAGTTTCAAGGCCTCAAAAGACTCGGAACATCAACAGTTGACTCGTTAGTCATCGATCGATCATTCGGTTGACCAAAATGTTAACTCTTCAATCATAAGGAATTTGACCTCCAAGTATGAAGCAAAAATTTTCCTAGTAACATATTACACCTATCCATGAAGTTTCATGACCATTGGATCACGGATTGAGGAGTAATCGAAAAATCGGGAAATTAGGGTTTTGAAAGGGGCAAGACCATAACTCCCTAACCACACATCCAATTGAGTTGGTTCAAGGCTCATTGGAAAGGTCTTGGCAAGTCCTACAAAAGTCTCACAGTGGTCCATGAGTAGAAAATGCATAGATTTGGAGTTATGGCCAAAGTCATTACAAGAGGAAAAAAAACACTTAGAAAAATTCTAAGTTGTTGGCCTTTTTAGGCGTGTTTTTAGCAAGTTTGAGTGGATTTTTGACCTAGTTCCACTTGGAATCTGAAGATCATGAAAGCATGAAAGTTGTAGAGCTTCAGGAGGGCTTTCCAAAATATACTAGAACTCCTCCATAGCCCTTATGAGTTGAGAGTTATGAATTCAGCAAGTTGAGATTTCAACACTTGAGTTCATCATTTCCACTTTTTCACAAACTCACTTTTTAACCACATGAGCTATTATCAGCCATTTGATCATGTTTCTATCTGATAGTTAGAGAGTATGATGAATAGAAATGCAAAAAATTAAGAGATTTGGTGGATTTGGCAAGTTGTATGCAAGTGGCATTATTTTAATCAAACAAATCAAGAAGAAAGAGAAACTTTTTCATGAAGTAACTTGCAGCTGCAGCTCCCCTACTCCCTAGCCACACTTCAGTCACTTCCATGTCTTTCATGCCACTTGATTTGTGCATCATCTTGAGCCAAGAACTTGGATTTACAACTGCAACAAATCTTTGACAGATTTTCATTACAAAACTCCCTCCAAAATGCCAAAATACAAATCTGCCCCAAACCATTCCTTGCTTATAAATAGAGGTTTCCTCTATGTTGAAACACACACCAGAGCACTCTAAAACCCAACAGAAAACCATAACTCTCATCTTGCCTTACTTTTCTTATAAGTGAAGAAACCATTCCAAAACTTTTCAAAAAAATATGCCTTGAGCATTTAGCCTTCCAAAACCATTTCCACCCACTTAAAATAATCACAAACCATCTACACAATCCACAAATGATGTGTGGAAGGTGTTCAAGCTTTTAAACCAGTCAAAAACTTCATATTCTCAAAAGTCAACTTTCAACCAAGCAAAGTTTGACTTTACACATAAAATTTGATAAATCTCTGCTCAGGCCTGTTTTGATCACTTTAACCCTCCAAACACCTTAGGTTTATGATGTACCAACTGTCCATAACCTAAAATACCATCATCATCACTTGTTTTGAGCTCTGTCCTAAAGTTGACTTGTGTACTTCAAGTGCAAGAAAAGCTGTATTTTCATCAAGGCATTGGTTGGATCTTATTTGGGGAGTCTTTAAGGTTTTCCCTACTGCAAAAGCTTGCTTGGAAGTCTACAAGAGGTTAGTGATCACTATCTTGATTTTGAACTGCCATGAACATGATTAGTGTACATTAGTTGTTACAATGTGTTTTAAATATGAGAGCAGATCATGTTTGAATCTGCCAAGATTGGTTTTGTTTTGCTCATCAATATGTGTAGTGCTATGTATTGTTGAAGTTTTGATATAAATCATGAGTGGATGTTTGCCATGGCTATTGTTGAATGGATACTACCTGTTTTGGCTCAAAGTTTGCTTGCAACTGTTATGAAGTTTGATGCTGTTTTGATTTTGTTCAGTTTGTGAATGATGTTGATTTGGTTCTGTTGCAAACAACATCCTTGGTTCTTTATCTTTTTTGCTGGAATTTTGATTTAAAAGTCTTTATATATTTGATTCATGTGATGTTTGACATTGTATCATTTGAAACTATGCTTGGTTTTGATTTGCACATTTCTGTTTTGGCCATATTCAACATGTGCATTTTTTCCAACTCATAAGTCATTTTGAATTCTAGTACATTTTTGAATCATCCTTGTGTTTAAGCTTTGTCTATAACATATTTGGAATGTGTGTGCACCTTTAAACCAATACTAGCATTTCAGTTTTGCACTCAAGCTTTGAAAATGCATCTCAACTGTTTTGAAAAACTGCTTGCTGTTTAACTTAGTCTTGGCCAATATTGAAGTGATTCACCTAGATGTTGTTGAAACACATCTCAACCTATGATGATCAATAGTGCCATTTTGTTTTGAATGTGCTTGTAAGTTGCAGATTTCTGTTGGACTTGTTGAAGAATCATTGGGATGAGTCATGTGATTGTGAGGCCTGTTTTAAGTCATGATGACCAGTATTTTTTTTGGCTGTTTTAGGGTCATAACCATCTTGAGATATTGCATTGAAGCTTGTTGCTTGTCATTGTCATGCTAAGTGTATTTCTGAGATGTTTTGAACTACTGCTGCTTGGTGTTTAGTTTATTGTTTGTTAACATGAGATTGTGGTATTCTTTGAATCATGTTTTGTTAGATAAGTGACATTATCTTTTTTTCACCAGTTGCTGTCAGCATTAGGCATTGTAATAGGGCTATTTTGTAATCATGACATAACCATATCTTGTTTGCATTGTCAACTGTGGTAAGCATATATGAATGTTTTGATGTTTTGTAAGTCATTGTGTGAATCTGTCTTGAAACTGCTTGTTAGCATCATTGGTCAATGTTTTGGATAACTGTATTAACATGTCATGCTTTTTCTGTTACAAGTTCTAACTGCCATTTAGCCCTAGCCCTATTGTTATAGGATACCAATGTTAATTGTCCTAAAAATTGTTATGTGCATGTAGTATTAGGGCTAATTGTTGATTGTTGGCATTGTCATGTTAAGATTCACTTTTTTGTTGCTATAACTGTCTAAGTCATGAACCACTGCCATGTAATGCCTTACTTTCAACCATTTATCAAGTTTTGCTGTTTTGGCTTGATTGTAACCAAGGACATGTTTGTTTGGTGCTAACTGTCATTTTGCATATGTTGTTGCTAGAACTAGGCTTTTCTACTAGAACTTGTTTGTGTTCATTACCATGGAGTTGTAACTTTCACTTTAAGACATGTTTTGAATTGATGTGTTTGATTGGTATTGTAATGACCAAAAGACCTGGCTACTGCTTCTGTTGTTATGTTGTTTGACCTGTGCAAAACCATTTAATCATGTTTGATAGAATGTTTGTTTAGACCAATTTGTCATGGTATGAACTATATGTGTATGCATGCTTGTTTGATATTGTGATTTGACAAAAGAGTAAGCTTGCTGTCAAATTCCTATTTTGAGGTTTTCACCTCTTGTGCTATCAATTATTTTGTTGATCTTTCTTACAAGCTGTTTGAATTCATGTCTTGATGTATGTGAATCATTTAATGTGTGTTGAGAAGTGGAAGTGTGGACTGCTGCACCATGAACTATTCTTATTTCCAAAACAACATTTCAAGCCTTTGTGATCCATAGTTGCAACTTGCATATCAGTTTCTGTTTTGATGAGCTTTTCAGTTCTTTTAGAGTCTAGAATCCATGAGTTATATGTTTATAGTTTGTGTGTGGTGATCTCATGTAATTTGCACTTCTGTTTTGAGCTGTAGCTTCCATAATGCATTTCCATGTTTCCATTTGCATCTTCAATCGTGTTTTAATTTGTGTGCTTTATCTTGAAAAACTAATAATGCCATCGTGTTCCTTATTGAATTTCACATAAGATAGACCCAAATTTTGTTAAATTTGACTCTGTTTTGATTAAGTTATGGTGAAACCGTTTTCATGATTGCTTGCTTGTTCTTGCTTGTCATGCCTTGGCCCAGAAATGCTTACTTTGTTAGGTTTAAGTGTTAATTGGGGTGGCATAATACACGGATGTATCGCCACCCCAGTGGTTATGCCTTGCTTTTCACTTGCCTTGCCATGCTTCATGACCTGAGTTCGATCCGTGTGGAGATCAACTCTTTTGGTCATTTTTCAATAATTTACATGTTTTCACATTTTCTCTCTTTTGTTCCTTGGTTTGTCACGTGCACGCCTCTGGCTGGCTTGGCAATATTTTGAACTTGTATTCACAAGGTGGTGGGTTCAACACCCACCAAGCCCACTCCCTTCTTTTTAATTACCAAAATGTTTGTTTTTTTTCTTTAAATTTCAAAATAGCACAATTTTGTCAATTGTTATCATTTTTGATTGATTCTTTTTGCAATTGTCTTGTATTTTTGCATGCTTCCATATGGAATGTGAATATTCTAGAATTTTCATTTTGGAAAACACTTTGCATTAAAAGAAGTCATGCTTCATTTATAGGGTTTTCACCCTTCTCTCTTGCAATTTTCTTTTCAAAACTTTTGATTCCTTTTCTTGAGTTTTATTTTGCACATGATATGAGCCTTTTTTTTGTTAACTCCTTTGTGTATGTGACTTTGGTTTCAACTTTTGCTTGTAAGTATCATGATTGTTTCATTTGATCAACATTTATTATCCCCATGAAATTTTGAACTGTTTCTCAAGTTATAACTTGTATGCATTGGTTGTTACCTTTATCTTTGTCAAGATATGTCTTTGGTTTTCACCATCTGTGCTTAGGTCTTGTAAGAACTCCTCATTGATATTATGATATTCTTGTACCTCATTTTTGTTGTAACCATTCATCCTCATTCAAATCCTTGCTAATTGTAATATGCTTGCTTGTTCTTGGTTGTAACCATATCCTTTATATTCATCATGTTTGAATGATTATTGCTTTGTTAAGTTTATTTTCCCAAGTGATGAAACTCCTTAGTTCTCATCCAAGTTGCCTCCTCCTTCTACCCTTCCAAAGGAAAGTCTCTCTATTGACCTTTTGGGTCATAGATAGCTCATTACCCTCCCTCGACTTTGTAAACTCATCTATACGCTTAGTTAAGTTAGAACCTATCCATTGGACTTTGCTTAAGTCTAAAAAGCCTACCCTTTGTTAAGAGTGCTCCTTCAATTAGAACTTAAGATAGATTTTTTTAACTCTACGTAAGAATCATGGAGATGATTACTTACTCCCCTTTCTTGAGTGTTCAATGTAGATCTAAAGAGTTTTCTTCAACTCTACACAAGCATTGTTATGTTTGTTCCCCTTTGAACCTTGATCATAATCAAGTGTTCTTTAACCCTGGTGAGGTGAACTACGATTGCTCTGATTCTATCCTAGTAAGGATACATAGGCAGAGGATGCGATATATTTGCGAGCAAACTTAGAAACTATCTTTAGGTCTTAACATACACGTTTTACTCAATCCCAATCCATAGCAAACATTTAGCAAACTTAGCATACAAACAAACAAAAGGTTCCTGTAGAGTACTACAAATGTTTAGGATGTAAAATACCTACCCTAGGCATAACCAACCCCGACCCCCGAATCTCTTAGCCTTGTTGTTACATCGCGCAAAAGGTTTTTTCTTTCTTTGGACAAATTAAAGACCGGTTGTGAATTTTAAGAATTAAAGATTCAAGTTAATCAATAGCTTGGTATCACGATTCTCACCGCAACACTAATACTCTCCCCTTGCCTAACTGACTCTCAAACCCAGGACTTGGTTGCGATGACCTCGTCTTTCCCTTTTCGCCAGGTTTTTCCAATCATCTCCTTTCCCTCTCTTTGGTATAAATAACGAAAGGTGGCGACTCTTCTGTTTTCCGCCAGTTTTTTTCACAGTTGCGACAACAGGGGATCAAGATGTTATATTTAACACTCAAAGGAGAAGCTTCATGTTCAAAGTTCAAGCAAGGGTACAATTTCAAGTCAATGAGTCTTTATTGTCATCAAAATTGGTCTCAAGGTTGCTTGAGGAGAGAAAGTATGTGTTTGGTTATCTCCTCCTATCTTGAGAATGATTGGAGGCACATGTAGCTATATCCTTGGATGAGACATTGTTCAAGAGCTCAATGTACACCTTGAGGGTCCTCCATGGGGACCATATGATTACACAAACCATTTGCAAGAACCTCAGTCAATGGATAAGATGTTAGGGTTTCATCTGGTAACCAAAAGTCAACTGTGGATTTGAGAGAGCTCAAGGCTTGGTTCTTGATCATTGAATCCATGAGAAGTCATCCTAAGTCATCTTAATTGTCATGTGGAATCTAGGTTAAAGAGAATCAAGAGTTCAAGAAGTTTCTAAATTAGGGTTTCATATGATTTTCAGTGTAAAATCCCCACTTTTGGCAAATAACTTCAATGACAATTCTCATTATGATGCAAGTCCCATATCATCTTCCATCAAACATGGGACTTGTTCCTCATATTTAAATCTCTCTTTTAAGTTCAAGAACTCTCCCATTAGATTCATACATCTCAAGTTATGGTTGGTACAAGTTGGTGTCACAAAATGAAGAGAATTTAGAGGCATTCAAGGGTAACTCACTTCCAAGGCATTTTTCACATGGAATCAAGCTTTTCCTCATTCTTCAACAAACATGAGATTTTTTCCTTGTTATCTAAGATTTCCAAAAAGTGATAGAACTCATCATTCTCATGTGTGAAGCTCAAGTTATGATCATCCCAAGTCAAGGTTATTTTTGGAAACCTAGTTTTAGGTCATTTCACTTCAAGGACCAAATTCATGAACTTCAAGACTTCAAATTCAAATTCTTGCCACATGAAACTTGTTTTCTAAGAGCTTAGCTCCATCGTGATCCTAAAATCCATGGCATTTGATGATTAGTGAAACCATTCAGGCATGACGAGCACGAAAACATGGATTATGGATACAATGTGTTTTTTCTTACATTCCAAGTCACCAAATGAGATTGTTTTTGATCTTTTTTGTGCCATTCTAATATCATCACATGACCATACCATTTATTTAAAAAAATGAGCAAACATGAGATCATTTTTTCAAGTCATTTTCAAATGTCATACCATATTGTTGCACCCCAAAATTTGACCAATATCTCTTTTACCTAGCTTATGTTTCATTTCATTCACATTAGCATTATCATTTGCATTTCATTGGCATGTATGCAGGAGATCAAGAGGTATGACTACCAATCAAGGGATACTCAAGAGTATGAAGCTAGTCAAGAAGGTTATTCAAGTGGGAAAGGGTAGATATCTTTGTCAGAGAAGTTAGAAGATCCTCAGAGAGAGTGGTTGAAGCCAAGTGTGTAGGTCTCCTAACTTGAGAGTTGTGGAAAGACCTCAGATGATTCTGAAGCTATGAATATAGACTTGAAGCCTTGAGAGAGCTTATGAGATGTCTTGAAAGCCATCATGAAGCCTCGAGAAGTCATTGTGCAAGATTAAGGAGTCTCAGCCATGAGTGGTATAATTAAGGTTTGACTAGGTCAACCCTAGGTCTACTGATAATTTGGAGAGGGTTGAGACCTAATCCAAGAGACATGTGATCATGGATTGATGCATTGAGATGCTATAATGATTATTCCGAGGTGAAATCATCATGATTGAAGAGTTTGATAAGTTTCAAGCTAGGGTTTCTAAGACTTGACAGTGTAAAATCCCCTAGTTTGACCCCTATCTTCAAGGCAGTTTAGCTCAAGATGTGATTGTCATCTCATCTTACCCCCAACATGAATGTTGTAGAGATTTCTCTTAGATTTAATTTGAGTACTAGAAGTCCTTGATAGGATTTGTAGAGCTCAAGTTATGACTTTGACAAGTTACAGGTCATCTGAGGTATGTGAATCTGGGGCCTTGAAAGTCACCCAACTTGCATCCAACTTTTTCCCAAGAAGGATAATTCCTATGAACTTTTGGTCAACATGAATGTTGTTCCTTATCTTCTTAGCTTTCTAGAGAGTACTAGAAGTCCTTGATATGATTTGTAGAACTCAAGTTATGACTTTGACAAGTCAAGGGCATTTTGGTCATTTGGAGATTATAGGTCATTTCAAGCATAAGGCCATAACTCCTATTTCCAAGCTTCAAATGGAACAATCTTCAACATAAAACTTGCTTAAAATGATGTTTTAAGGCTAGTAAGGAGGTCATGAGATGTTGAAAAGGCTTGTAGCTCAAAATGGTAAAAATGACCTAAAATGGAGGCATAAGTTAAATAAGTCAAAGTTGGAAATTGAAATTTCCAAGCTACACATCCAAACCATGGCATGTAATAGGTTATTTTGACTCTAGAAAGAATTTTAGAAACAATGGTTCAGCCACATTTTTGATTTGAGGCCTAAATCATGGACTTGCTTTGGAAAATGATTGCTTGCATATTAAGGTACATATGCAAAACACAAGGGAGAGCAATGCACAAGCTAGTAAAGTATCCTAACATGTCATGTATCTCATCTAAGGAGATTTTCAAGTCAGAACAAGCTGCTGCAAGAGGTATAGCATGAGATGGTACATGAGATGGATTGAAATCAAAAACTCATGGCATGAGAATCTCAAATTCTCATTGGATGATTCCAGAAAGTTATGGATGGTTTAGAACCATCCTATATATGGATTAGAACTTGCTCAGATGCAAGGTTGGTGAGAGATTAGAGAGGAGAGTGAGATAGCCATTTCAATTTCTTCCATTGCAAGTTGAAATCAATTTCTACATTCCACACCATTTCCATTGATTCTTTCAATCCTAACACCTTCCATTGATCATACTGAATGTGTGCATACCAAATTAAGGGCAAGATCTTGTGAGATTGAAGAGATAGCACTTGTATTTTGGGAGCTGCAAGTCATAATCGGATTTGGAGATTCAAGCTTCTTGGATCAAATCTTTTGCAAACAGAAGCACTAACATCAATCAAGGAGTGATTCTGAAGAGTTTGAGAGGCTGAAGTGAAGGTTTGACCTATCTGGTATTCAAGATTTGACAGGTTTGCAACTTTTCCTCTACACCTTAATTTAAGCATAATTAGTTAGATTTGTTAGGTTAGAATGGTTAGAGACAAGTAGGAGATGGATTCTGGAAACTTTGAGATCATTTGGTGGAGTTTGAGTTAGTGACACCATTTTTGTTTTAATCAAGAACACGATGTATAGTGAAATATGACATGAGTTTAATAGCAAGATTTAACCAGTGTGAGGTGGTGATCATTCTGAGCCAATCAATTTCAAGAATCGTTAAGGTTGAAGTTTGAGCATAGTTTTGATCTTGGATCGGGTTTAGAGATTGAGGATGATTCTTTGAATTCTAATACCATGGGTGGATTCGGGGTTGAATTTAGAATGGATTAGGGTTTTGAACCATGGATTTTGGTTGAGAATTGAGGTGATACGATTGTGGTGAAGAGATGCTATGAAGCTCTCTTTCCATGGCTTCTTCATTCAAAACCCTGGCTGAAGGAAGAAGACAACTCCATGGCCGTTGGATGGAGAGTAGACCATTGACTGGGATCAGATCGTGTGGATGGGATTTAATTTCGTGTTTGAAGAGGGAAGTCTGAAGACAACCAAAACGCGGCGTTCCACTTAAAGTGAGGTTTGGGCTTTAGTTGAGATTGATAATCCCACCCCACTCTCATGGCCCATTGCATTTTGAACTGATTTTCGTTACTTATTGCACCGTGCTTTTTTTCTTTTTCTTTATATTTTGTTATTTGTTTTCTGATTAAAATTGGGCCTAGCGCGCATTGCTAATAACACCCCCATTTAGGGCCCACCCTCATATTGAACTGCATACCATTGCTATCTGCACCAAACATTTCATATTTTAATTTCTTTTTCTCCATTTTATTTTAAACTTTGAAAAATCATATTAAATAGAAAAATAATGGGGATTTTTTCACCTATTTCACATTGATGTCTAGAAAATTATAAAATCTAAACATTTGCATTTCATGCATTTTTAATATTTTTTGTGTATTTTCTCTTTTAATAGCATTTTAATTCCTTTTATGTTGATGCATAGATTTGTAGAATTTTTTTTAGCTAGTTCCCTTTGAATTTTTAGGCCATTCTTTTTAGGATAGTTAGATTAGGACTTTAGATCCCCTCTGGATTTATTCCATAATTTTGTGATTAGTTTTTTATTAGTTTTGAATAGATGACTTTAGGTTGTGCAGATTTAGGTCAATTCTTAACATAGGTCCACAATAAAACTAGAATTTTGGGTTTCTAGGTCAAGATAGATATTGGGACATATAGGGTATTAAGGGTAGTCATATAGGATCCCCTAGAAATTATATTAGATTTTAATATAATAGTATACTATTTTTAATTGATTTTTGTAATTGATTGTTGTTTGGGTTGCCCTTGTGGGCTTGTATTTTGTTTTGCCTTGCTTTGTGGGTTTGCTTGGCTTGGTGGGCTTGGTCTTGCTTTGTGGAGCATGGAGGAGCATAGTGGAAGAGTTGAAGATTGAAGAAGGAGCTTGAGAGCTTGATGGCTTGTTTGTTTTGTTGTTGTTTTAGGGTTAGGAATTAAGTAGAGCTTAGACTTAGTTGATTCCTTTCTTAAACATGGATGGTATCTTTCACCTCCATTCCTCCCCATGATTCAAGGTCCTTCCATGGTATTCACCTCCCTCCTTTGGAGGGATAAGTGATGGTACCCAGGAAGTAGAACTTTTGAGGGAACCATTCTTTTGATGTTGAACCCTTATAGGTCACCTTTGGTGGTCAATAAGCAGTTCAACATCCTAGCTTATCCAGTTAAGTGATTTCTTCTGGTTTGAGTATCTTGAGAGATGTTGGGCTTGAGTGTGAAGATGAAGACTTCATTGAAGAGTATGGAAGAGGATGATTCCCTGAGCATTGCCATTTCAGCTGAAGCTTGAAGAGCAAGAAGAGCAAGTTGATACTTGAAGACCCAATGAAGATCCAGTAAAGACTGAATGGAGAGCTGAGGCTTAAAAATTGAAGGATAAAGTTGATATTTCCAAGTGATTGAGGACTACTCTGAGAAGCTGAAGCTTGTAGATGAAGAGGATTCAATTGAGATTGACTGAAGAGCTGAAGCTTGAAGAACAAAGGAATCAAGTTGATACTTGTGGTTAAGAGTGAAGCCTGAAGGTGGAACTGATTAAGGAAAGCTGAAGCTTGAAGAAGAAGAATAAGTTGAAACTTATGCTGGAGGGTTGAAACCTGGAGAAGCAAATTGATATTTGTCAAGAGTGATGGAGGTCTGAAGACTGAATTGCTGTCAGAAGAGCTGAGGCTTGGAGTTGGAAGAGGGAGGAGTTGATCTGTTTTCTTGTCTGTTTTTTCTCTGTATTGCTGATGTGCCTTGTTTGACTTGCTTGATGCATTAGAATAAGTCCATATCTAGACTGCTTTAATCTAGGAGCATGATTGCATTAGAGGTTGAGTCGCTCCCTCTGCTTGTATTGTTACTGTATGGCTTTGCTTGCGGGTATTCGGTTAAGCCCTGCTCCCTTGCCCATGTGGTGTGTTTTGCTTGATAGCATGATTTTATTTTATATGTATGATTGCAGTTTACTGTTTCTGCTTGATAGCATGTTGTTATTTCCTCAGTATGATTGCTGTTATTCATTCTGGCTTGAGGTTGAGATGAGCTTGTGGAGGCTGATACCCCATACACATTTCCTCCCTCACTTGCATTGCATGCATTTTACAGTCGTTTACTGTATTACTGTTTACTATTTAAGCTGATGTTTTATCTGTTTCTGTGTATCATTGACATGATCCCTTAGGACTCTCATTTCCTTTGATAAGGAAGGTATGATAGAACTTTAGGTTGAAACCTATGCATGATAACTTCTAGGAGTTCCATGTTTCAAACCTCAACCATAGGATGAATCCTTGGCATGACAACAGTAGGACTTAATAGTCTCCCCGTAGTTGAGCCTGTTCTCTTCTCATCTCAAAACGACTTAAGATACAGTAATCATGAATGATTTCTTTCGTACATTACGAGCCTTTAGCTATCTGAGAAAGGATTGTTGGAGAGTTTCTTTTCAACAGTCTGGATGTTTAGTATGGCACCCTTTGGGTGACATGCGACGCATTCACTCTCAGGTCATAGTCTTTAGTGCGATTGAAATTGCAAACACAATAAAAAACACTTCTTTCGTAAAAGACAGAAAACAAACCTCAAAACTTTTTGCCCCGTGGGCCCATAATTCAAAGGAAAGCTTTTCTAAAGAAAAGAGTGTCGTTAATCTTCAGCGCCAACGCAAACAGGCTTTGTCCCTAACTCCTGGAACTGCTGTTTAACCCTACTCGATAAAACAGATGAATCTGAATCCCCATAATCCGTAGTATCCCGAACTACGTAAGCTTTGATCTCTCAAGCCTGTTGAGAGTACGTAGGCACAATACTGATGTATTGGCGAGCTACCTTTCCCCGTAACCCGTAGTAGGTCGAACTACGTTGACTCTGATTTCTCATTCTCTGATGAGAATACGTAGGCATAAAGTGCGACGCTTTGCCGAGTCATTTTCTTTTCTTTTTAAGCCAGCCTTGATAGGTAGATAGATAAACCAACTCGTCCAGTAAACACAACAAGCGTGGATCCCATCGAGTACGATGGACGTGAGGGGTGCTAATACCTTCCCCTTGCATAACCGACTCTCGAACCCAGACAACGGTTGCGACGACCTTGTCTTACCCTTTCTCGTCAGGTTTTTCCGATGTTTCCTTTCCCGCTCCGAGGGATAAATAACGAAAGGTGGCGACTCTTCTGTTCTGCCGGCACCTTATTTTTGCGGAAGCGACAGCTGGCGACTCTGCTGGGGAGGACATAGTTTCCTGGGATCCAACGTCCCGTATGCGAGTCAGTTTGGGGATCCGACGTCCCCTGCGAGAGTCAATCCTAGAGCTTGTATGATTACTTGTTGGGTTGTGTTTATTTATCGCATTTTATTTCCCGCATTTTATTTTCAGTATGATATGATTATCTGTGCTGTTCTAGGAGGGGCATTCTGATGAGTGAGAAGCCAGACCCAGGCTTGAGTGAACATAGCATTAGTTGTGGAAATTAGTGGGCGCGTGCTTGCTTTGCAGGCACTAGTGTCTCATGAAATCCACGCTCAGACGAGGTTCTCCCGGTTGGCTTCTCATTCAACCCTTTGGGTTGAGACGGTTGTTGGTTTGGAGGATTGTCGACTCTGGGGACCGATCATTTGTGATTCAGCCGAGTGAGGCCGCTTCATGAGCTGGTGATGCCACACCTTCTGGGTATCGTATCACCCCTCTTGAATGTCTGTGACGCTGATGAACGCATAGGATGCCGAACTTGAGTCAATTTAGGTCCATACCTGTGAGCAGGGTTGGGTTTATTGCAGGAAACTTTGACCTTCAGACTACCTGGTTTTCTTGACAGCGAATCAATTTTGTTGGTACCGGAGGTTCTCATCATCAGATATATGATTGTTCTTGACAGAAAAAGTTTTTGATTGGGATCAGAGGATCTTATCATCAGATGAGTAGTTGTTCTTGATAGAGCAGGTTTTGATCAGAGGATCTTATCATCAGATGTGTATTTGTTCTTGACAGAGCAGGTTTATGACTGGGGTCTGAGGATCTCATTATCAGATGTTTGTTCTTGATAGAGCAGAGTTTTGGTCATCAGTGGTTTGTTCTTGACAGAGCAGATTTATGATTGAGGTCTGAAGATCTCATCAGCAGATGTATGTTTGTTCTTGACAGAGCAGAGCTTCTTGGTCCTGTATCAGAGGTCCTTATTATCAGACGTTTGTTCTTGACAGAGTAGAATTATGGTCCTATGTATATGGCCCTATCAGATGGTTGTTCTTGATAGAGCAAATTTGTGATCTGATACCCGGGTTTTCTTATTATCAGATATAGTGGTTGTTCTTGACAGAGCGGCGTCATGGTTTTGTTGATGCAGAATATCCACAGCACAGTTGCCTTGATCTCCTACTGCATGATTGCATTTTACATTGCTTTGCATACTCGTTTGCATTTCATTAACGTGTGTCTGTGTTGCAGGTACCGTTTTCCCCGATCCAGGATTTCTTGTCTCCTATTGTATTTGTTATGGGTTCTCTGAGGAAGACCGTGGCTTACAAGTTCCCCGCCCCTGATGTGGTTCGGCTGACCGGTTTGATTGCTTTAGCAGATGATTCTGTGAAGGATGAGTTCAGAAAATCTTACGGCAAGTTGCTCAGTTTGGTTCGTAAACCTTCTGCGTTCGAGTTGAATGGGTTGCATGCTCTGCTGCAGTTCTACGACCCTCCGTTGAGATGTTTCAATTTCCAGGATTTTGTTCTCGCCCCTACGCTAGAGGAATATGCTGATTTGTTAGGTGTGCCTATCAAGAGGCAGATGCCTTTTGTTCATATGGATGCTGAGCCTGATCTGGATGGTTTAGCTCCTTCACTTCATCTGGATGCCTCCGAGTTGGTATTGTCTAGTTGGAACAAGGTTCCCGGGTTCTCCTTGCAGTTTTTAGTGGGAAAGGCTCAGCAGTGCGCCAAAGACGGATGTTGGGTCGCGTTCAATGCTATTCTCGCTCTGTGCATATATGGCATCATTCTGTTCCCTAATATGCCCGATTTTGTAGACTTCGACGCATTTCATATCTTTGCTTCAGGGAATCCAGTCCCTACCTTGATTGGAGATGTCTACCATTCCATCCACTACAAAAACGAGAACAAAAGGGGCAAGAACGTCTCGTGCTGTGTGCCCTTGCTTTATAAATGGCTTGATAGTCATCTGCCCAAGATGGGTCCTTTTGTTTCGTCTGCAGCCACAGCTGAGTGGTCCGAGCGTCTGATGAGTTTATCTGCAGAGGATATTGACTGGTTTGACAGAGATAGGTTGGGTACCGAGATTATCTTCAGCTGCAGCGGGTTTTCAAACGTGCCTTTGATAGGCAGGAAGGGCTGCATAAACTATAATCCGTCTTTGCTGGTCCGACAGTTTGCTTACGCTTTGAGAGCTCCGCTGAAGGAAGAAGAGGTACAGGAATCTCTGTACCTCACTGGTCTTCTAGAAGGGGATGTGTTATCTAAGCTTCAACGCGCTTGGAATGGCATCAGTAAGAGGGGAAAGACATTGCTGGGGAGAAGTAATAATCAAGCCTACCCTCCGTATGTAACTTGGATCAGAGCCAGAGCAGATGCTATAGGGATGTCGTTTCCTCATGCCAAGCCAGAAAGCCCTCCAATGATTGAAGAGCCTACTACTGTGCCCATTCAGCAGCATAATCAGGTGTTAGCTGAGAGAGATGAATTGAAGCGGGCAAATGAGGAACTGGAGAAGGAATTGGCTCAGCTCCGAAGCGAGAGGAACGAAGTTGTTCATTCCCTTAAGAGGTAAACAGAGCTGGTGAACCAGTTGGGGACAGATTTGAATAAGCAGATAGCCGAGCGTGAGCGCATGGGTCAAGACTTCAAAGCTGTCAACGACGTACTGGCTACGAAGAAGCAACACTTGGACGAAGCGTATCGGAGGATATCCAAGTTCAACCAGCACTGGAAGGCTTCCCTGGCCACCAGAAAAGAGCGGGAGGATAAGCTGATGCTACAGATCTCCAAGCTGGAAGCCCAGGTTAAGGCTAGTGAGAAGAGGTTTGATGAAGAAACCGCTCGCAGATACGCCGCCGAAGGCCAGCTCAACAGGGCTCTTGTTAACCTGAAGGAGCACAAACTGACGTTTGAGTCCAAGAAGCGGAAGTTAGAAGATTGTTTCGGCGAAGGAGCATGGGAAGGTTAGGTCGAAGGTCTTCAGTACACCATTGTGCAGAGGGAATTACTCGTCTAGGGGTTGCTCACTCTGCCTGATCATCCAGAAACGAAAGAGTTTTTAGAAGAGTATCGCACTCGTGGCCGTACCTGACTATTTTTACTCCTTTTGTTTTGATCATTGTTGTATGCTGACCATCACCAGGCTTGTTGGCTGAGGTCACGCTCTTGATTCATCTTGTACTCGCTGATGTTGTGCACTGCCTTGATGGGCTTTCTATATATGAAATCGTTATTTCCATGATTGGACTCAGACTTCTTCTTATTATCAGCACTGGCACTCAGGCACTAGTGTCGCTTGCGCGAAAATAAGGTGCCGGCATGACAGAAGAGTCGCCACCTTTCGTTATTTATCCCTCAGAGCGGGAAAGGAAACGATCGGAAAAACCTGACGAAAAAGGGTAAGACAAGGTCGTCGTAACCATTGTCTGGGTTCGGGAGTCGGTTACGCAAGGGGAAGGTATTAGCACCCCTCACGTCCGTCGTACTCGACGGGATCCTCGCTTGTTTGTTTACTTGGATGGGTTGGTTATAATCTATCTACCTATCAAGGCTGGCTGAAAAAAGAAAAGAAAATGACTCGGCAAAGCATCGCGCTTTATGCCTACGTATTCCCGTCTAGAACGAGAAATCAGAGTCAACGTAGTTCGGCTAACTACGGGTTACGGGGGAAAGGTTGCTCGCTAGGATATCGCATCCTATGCCTACGTACTTTCATCTGGTATGAAAGATTAGAGCAAACGTAGTTCGGGAAACTACGGGTTATCTCCTAAAAGAAGTGTTTTTTATTGTTTTTGCGATTTCAACCGTACTAGAGACTATGACCTGAGAGTGAATGCGTCGCATGTCACCCAAAGGGTACCATACTAAACATCCATCCTCAGATAGCTTAAGGCTCGTAACGTACGAAAGAAATCATTCATGATTACTGTATTTTAAACTGCTTCGAGATGAGAAGAGAACAGGCCCAACTAGGAGGGAGACTATCAAGTCCTATTGTTATCATGCCATGGATTCATCCTATGGTTGAGGTTTGAACAGGGAACTCCTAGATGTTGTCATGCATAGGTTTCAACCTAAAAGTCTATCATCAAATCCTCATCAGAGGAAATGAGAGTCCTAAGGGATCATGTCAATGATACACCAAAACAGACAAAAGCATCAGCTTTAACAGTAAAATGCATGCAATGCAAGTGAGGGAGGAAATGTGTGTGGGGCTTCAGCCTCCACAAGCTCGTCTCGACCTCAAGCCAGTCATGAAATAACAGTAATCATACTGAAGATAAACAACATGCCATCAAGCAATAACAGATAAAAGAAATGAAGTGCCATCAGGCAAACAAAATACACCTGCTTGAGAAAGAATCATCTATTCTCTAATCCTAACCTTAACACAGAATCCTGATCAAATCTAAGCAAAGCCCTAAAGCAAACCTAACCAAAAGAAATCAATCCCAGTCTTCAAGCTTCAGAACAAGCTTACCAAAGAAAGGGAGCTAAGTAAGCAGACTCATAGTGTCTTCCTCAGGAAAGCACTAGGAGGTGTATACTCAGGAATCATATCCTACGTGGCTCAACCACTGTGATCAGTTTACATTCCTCCTCAGGAGAAAGTAAACTCACAAGCAGGCTCCAACATCACTGGATATTTAGGAAGTCCTATCTGAACTAGTGGAACTAAGTGAATAGACCCATAGGACCTTCCTCAGGAAAGTACTAGGAGGCTTCCACTTAGGAGTTGTATCCTATGTGGCTCAACAACTGTGATCAGTTTACATTCCTCCTCAGGAGAAATTAAACTCACAAGTTGGCCCCAACATCATTGGATACTTAAGAAATCCTAGATAAACTAATGGAACTAAGTGAATAGACCCATAGGACCTTCCTCAGGAAAGTACTAGGAGGCTTCCACTTAGGAGTTGTATCCCATGTGGCTCAACAACATGTGATCAGTTTACATTCCTCCTCAGGAGAAATTAAACTCACAAGTTGTCTCCAACATCATTGGATACTTGAGAAAGAGGTGAGAATAAAGAATGAAAGTTATTCATAGTGCCTTCCTCAGGAAAGTACCATGAACTTCCTTCAAACTTCAGGATCTCAAACCTCACAGACAGGGAACAAGCCAAGCTCTGGGTCTCTGGGTCTTGATCTTCAATCTTCTCTTCATGATGCTCTCCAACAAGCTCCTCAAGACAACACAAGCCCCACAACAAACTCCCCAAAATAAACCCCAGAGATGAGCAGATAACCACAGAATAGACAAAACCATCAGGCAACTTCAGAAAATACCTAACAATACTAAAACAAGGGGGAAAAATCTATCAGTTATTCACAAGGGTCTACAACATCTATCCATAACATCCACATATGCCTCTACCCAAAAATCAAGACAAAACTATCTAAAGAAGATGAATTTCCTCACCTATGCACAACCTAAACCCTAATTAGGATACCCTAAAGCTACCCTAATTAAACTAATCAAATTCTAATCTAAAAATCTAGAATAAATCCTATGGGGAACTATGATTCATCATCTAATTACACAAAAAATAATGAGTTAAAAAACCTAAGGGAAAGTCCTAAAACAATTCTTGCAAAATAAGGTATCAACTAAAAGAAAGAAAATACACTATATTAAAGAAAATACCACCAAAAATTCTACATTAAAAATAAAATTCCATTTTTATTTTTATTATTTTCTACACATTTATATCTAATCATAGCAAAAACAAGAAATCAAAAATGATTATTTTTCATTTATTTATGATTTTTACAAGATGCTAAAAATATTAAAGAAATCAAAAATAAAAAATGATTTAATAAAGGGGAGGGGGTTCAGATGGTAAAACGCCCAGTTGAAATTATTTGGGCCAGATCATGGGTGGGGTGCGAATAGAAGAGATAGGCCCAGGGACCACCGTTTAAGTGAAACGGTGCGTTTCCATTTTCAAATTCTCCCTCCGTTTTCTCAAGCGATCTGGGCCATTGGATTAAGGGACAAAGTCAAAATCTGGGGACCGATCCTACGGTGGACAGCCATCGTCCCAAACGAAACCCTAGGGTTTTGCAGAACCCCACCCCATGCACTAATCTTTCCTCTCCTCGTTCTCTCTCTACAGGTCATGATTTCCTAAAATTCCAACACCAAAATTGCTCTACTAAACAAGAGGAACAAGACTGCACGTATAATTTTTCTTAATTCTCTCTAGATCATCCTAACCGAAGCCTGCAAGGTTGTGGTTCAAACATATTCACCTGATGATGACTTTCATTAACCTTGAATCTAATGGCATACAGTTACTCTACACCTCTCCCTAACTATTCTAAACCAATTCTTGACAACTAAAACTAACAAACCAGTCAATTCTTGGAGATTAAAGATTCTTGGCTCTGTTATGGAACTCCATGGATCGGGCTCTAACTCTCAGAATTTCATCACCTAGTCTAGCCTAACAATTCTATACCTAAAACATGATCCATCTATGCATAATTAAGGTGAAAGAGGGAAGAGAAAGAACCTGTCAAGTGATGATGATAGGTGATGCTAGGGCACGATTCCAAGCTTGATTCTTCTCCACAATGATCCTCCAATGAAGAATAACTTTCTGTTTGCACAGTTCTTGGATGAGGAAGCTTGCAACAATGACTTTGATCTTGAAATGCAATAATGGAGCACCTTGAAACCCTAGCTCGAATCTCTCTCCTCTCTGCTCAATTCACCAAGTTTTCACCAACCTTGAACTCAATGAAGATCACTCTTCTTATAATGATGGATGGAAGCTCCTAGATTCATCTAGAAGGTGCTAGAAAAGTGTGGAAAGTATCATGTGATGGTATTTTGAATGATCCATATCTCATGTACCAAGTCCTTATTCTTGTGTCAAATTCTCCTTATGTGAGATATTGAGAAGGAATGAATGAAAATCAGCCCTTTCTTTCACTTGTGCAAGCTATTTCAAAGTTGCCTTCTTTTTCAAGTAACAAGTTTTCAAAGCATCACCCATTTTAAAGCTTCAAATCAAAATTCTATCTAAACCAATGTTCTCAAAATGATGTTTCCAATCAAAATGATATATTGGATGACCTATTTTGGATTTGTGGATCTTCCAAACCAATTTCCAATTTCAACTTTTCAAACTTATAAGCCATTTTAGTTCATTTTTGACCAATCATGCAAATCCATGCTATGAGCTTTTCCAACAATTCATGACCTTCTTTCTAGACTAAAAATCACATTTTGAACAACTTTCATGTTTTGAGTTTTTCCATTTGAGGCTTGGAAATAGGAGATATGGCCTTTGCTTAAAAATGACCTATAACTGACAAATGACCAAAATACCCCTGTCTTGTTCAAACCATAAGTTGAGTTCCACAAATCCTATCAAGGACTTCTACCACTCAAATTAAAGCTAAGGAGATTCCCTTCAACATTCATGTTGACCAAGGGATCATAGGAATCATCCTACTAGGGCAAACGTTGTCTGCAAGTTGGGTGACTTTCAAGGACCCAGATTCACACACCTCTGCTGACCTGTAATTTGTCAAAACCATAACTTGAGCTCTGTAACTCCTATCAAGGACTTCCACCACTCAAATTAAAGCTAAGAACAAGCTCTACAACATTCATGTTGTGGGTAAGATGAGATATCAATCACATCTTGAGCTAAAACTGCCTGGAAAGTAGGGGTCAAACTAGGGTTTTTTCACTGACAATCCTCAGAAACCCTGACTTGAAACTTCTCAAACTCCTCAATCATGATGAATTGATCTAGGAATCATCTTTATAACATCTCTATGCATCATTCCATGATCTCATGGACCTTGGATTGGGTCTCAACCTTCTCCAAATCTTCAGTTATCCTAGGGTTGACCCAGTCAAAACCCTAATTCTACCATCCATGGTTGAATCTTCTGAATTCTTGCATAATGACCTCTCTGGGCTTCATGATGGCTATCAAGACATCTCATAGGCTTTCTCAAAACATCAAGTTCATTCTCAAAGTCTCAGAATCATCTGAGGAGCACCCACAACTCTCAAGCTATGAAGCACACAACCCTGGTTTCAATCCACTTCCTCTGAGGATCTCTTGAAATTTCTGATGAAGGTATCCATTTTCAAACACTCAATGAATAAATAATTGTTGGTCAAATTTTGGGGTGCAACAGCTGCCCCTATTCAAACGGCTTGAACCTGACTGGGTGAGAAGCGAACGGCTCTCAACCAATCAAGGTGCGAGACGATTGAATACCGGTAAACCCGAAAATTTGCCAACTGCACGAGCACACGGTACTCTGCGGGGAACAAATCTTTGAATATTGCAATGCTAGCTGGAGAGATACTGATCTGACATCGCCGTCGGTCATCCACATTAAATTCTTCTGACATTGTCATCAAACAACCAAAACACCCAACATCGCCGCTGGAAGACTAAACCACCTGACATCACCATCAGAAGCAGACAAAATTCTGAGGAACGCCCAACATCGCCGCTGGGAGGCCAAACCACCTGACATCACCGTCAGGAACAACCATAACTCGGGGAAACAAACATCCAACATCACCGCCGGAGAACTAACTCTGACATCGCCATCGATCAACCAACATACCCAACCTCACCGTTGGGGAACTAAATCTGACATCGCCGTCGGACAATCAAAATACCCCGCATCACCGCTGGAGAACTAAATCTGACATCGCCGTCGGACAATCAAAATACCCCGCATCACCGCTGGAAAACTAAATCTGACATCGCCGTCGGACAATCGAAATACCCCGCATCACCGCTGGAGAACTAAATCTGACATCACCGTCGGACAATCAAAATACCCCGCATCACCGCTGGAGAACTAAATCTGACATCACCGTCGGACAATCAAAATACCCCGCATCACCGTTGGAGAACTAAATCTGACATCGCCGTCGGACAATCGAAATACCCCGCATCACCGCTGGAGAACTAAATCTGACATCACCGTCGGACAATCAAAATACCCCGCATCACCGCTGGAAGACTAAATCTGACATCACCGTCGGACAATCAAAATACCCCGCATCACCGCTGGAGAACTAAATCTGACATCACCGTCGGACAATCAAAATACCCCGCATCACCGCTGGAGAACTAAATCTGACATCGCCGTCGGACAATCGAAATACCCCGCATCACCGCTGGAAGACTAAATCTGACATCACCGTCGGACAATCAAAATACCCCGCATCACCACTGGAGAACTAAATCTGACATCACCGTCGGACAATCAAAATACCCCGCATCACCGCTGGAAAAACATCTTCGACTTCAGTCAGAAGAAATATCATTCACTTGATCGCAATCAATCATCACCTCAGGATAACTGACTTGGTCTTCAGACCCACACGAATCACTCTGTTATATCTACAAACTCTGGAACCTTGTCTTCAGCCACCCGTTGATTCATCAACACGGAAATCTGAACTCACAGGAACCTTCTGATATCGCCTTCAGGCGCTTACGAAATCCATCTTCAGATTAGACATCATTGTTGGAGCAGACATATCACGCTGCTGAGGACTTCAAGAATCATCTTGAATAAACAGGTCCGTCGGGCATCTTCAAGAATCATCCTGAACTGATAACCTTTCTGGGGCAAACATTCTGTTGGGTATTCCAGGAATCTTCCTGGGCAACTCTTGCTGGGGACGCTATTGGGGAGCTCAAGTATCACCCTAGGCAAACAACTCGGGAACCTGCGCTGAGGTATTAAGAATCACCTTAAGCAAACGGCCCTGCTGAGGAGTTCAAGGGTCGTTTTGAACTGAAAACTTCGCTGGGGATCTCAAAAATCATCTTGAGCGAGCGACCGTGGGGATTACACCGGGGTCTTTAAGAATCATCTCAAAAGCGACCTTGCTGGGGAGAATATCAAGAATCGTCCTGAGCAACCGGTCTTTTGGTCGCACACCTGGAAGACAAGAATGATAATGACCTAGATCATGCTTATGGTGCATATGCTTCCGCGCCATGCCCCACACAGTGGGAATGATATGCGTTTATGCTAAATGCCATGCAATCATGCACAATGCTATGCAACGTTAAATGCTATGCAGTGTTAAATGCTATGCAGCCATGCACAATGATGCGATCCCGTCCGCAAAATAAATGCCGAGGGGAATTCTCCTGTCAAGGAGAAAGAACTACTCAGATAGAGGAATCATCCTGCTGAGGGGAACGTGGACACGCCAATATCAATCAGGCTCTGTCTGGGGAAACGATCTTCTGGTTGACTGCTGCAAGGAAAACAACTTCAGCTGATTTCTGCAGGGGAATGAAGCTCTACGAGCACTTGGACCTGCTGATATCAATCGCGAGAATGAACTGCGCGGCCGTCTCGGCTACTCTTCTGGGGATGACCACTCTGTGGGGAACCAACTTCAGCTGCTCAACACTCCACTGGGGAAAAACCAATCATGATCTGATCAACTTCCAAGGATTCGGATCTCTTGGACATCTGCAAACTCGGCTGAGGAAGGAGAAATCATTCTGCTTTGATGCAGAGAGTGCGATTCTGGGGAAACACAGCACTAGCTGCCCCACGCTCTGCTGGGGAAAATCGACCATGATCTGATCATCTTCCAAGGATTCTGCTTTTCTGCGGACTCAGCCGGGGAGGGAAATCATTCTACTTCACTGGAGAGTGCGACCCTGGTGCGGAATTTCAATTTCGCCGGGGAGGAAAGGATCATCTGCCTTCGGGGGAGAGTACAACTCTGCAGGGGAATACAACATCAGCCGTTCCAATACTCTATTGGGGAAGAGGGAATCGTCCAACTTCAGGAGAGAATACGGATCTGGTGGGGAATCTCAATTCCGCTGGAGACCTTAGTCTGGCACCATCAGTTACTGCATCCTTCGGCATACGAACAGCCTCCTGCGAAACCTGCACTTGTGACCCGGTGCGGGGGAGACACCTGCTTCGGTGACTTTTACTGGGGAAAACACGAGCTTCGGCACCCGAATACTTCTATGAAATCTGCACTTGTGACCCGGTGCTGGGGACATGAGCTTCAGCCCTCGACTCAGCTGATGAGGTGACGTTCCGTCAGGATGCATCTGCTTGGGGAAGAGAATCCTCTCTACCCCGCTTCGGGGATGCGCACGGCGCATCTTCTGGAAGGTGCTACACCTGCAACAACACAAACAAACAGACAAGATACCCTCCTCAAAGGGGCCTATCCAGGTTATTATCTCGTGACAATATTCAGTTAATTAATTGTTTCAACAATCAATGGGCCTAGGCCCGCAAGTTTATGCATGCGCATTTTATCAAAAATATCGGCGTTTTCATTCGCAAACAAAACAGATAAATGCTAAACAGACAAGCAGAATTGCGGAATAATGTGCATTTTATTGATGATGAACCCCTGAATGGGCAAAAAATGTTTTACAACAGAGGCAAGCTCCTGGAATGAGGCAGCCGCGAAAAAAGAAAACATAAATATACATAAGTATATACAAATGTCGGCAACGAGGCGTAGACGAACACCATGAGTTGATCCCTCTAAGACCCACTCGACTTCGATACTTCTCCGACGCTTCAGCTTCGGAAGAGATTGATTCAGATAAACGGCCCTCAGGTCTTCCGAACCACTAAACAATGAAAGTCCATACGCGGAACGCAGTCATTTGCTTATTCAAATCCCTAACTTTTGCGTGAACCGCCCTTTACGGGTTTTCAGTTCACCGGGATACCCTTTTTTGCCGAAGCCGCCCAGTGTAGGTTTTCGACTTCGCGGGTGTACATTTTTCAATATATCCCTAATTTTTGCCCGAACCTTTTATTCTGTTTTTGGTTCGCCGGGATGCCCCTTTTTTGCCTGGACTCTTTCTTTTTTGTCCAGCGGGTCTCTTTCAAGCAAAGTATTTTTTAACTGCGTCCGCGTTCACCGGGGATGCAAAATCTTCACCATCCATCGTGGATAACAACAAAGCTCCTCCCGAGAAGACCTTGCTGACGACATACGACCCTTCATAATTCGGAGTCCATTTGCCCCGGTGATCGGAGTGTGGCGGAAGAATCTTCTTCAGGACGAGATCACCCGTCTGAAAGCTTCTAGGACGCACCTTCTTATCATAAGCTTTCTTCATTCGACTTTGGTACAGGCGACCAAATGCAATTGATGCTAACCTCTTCTCGTCCATCAGGCTGAGTTGGTTCAAGCGATTCGTAATCCATTCTGCCTCGTCGATTTTCACATCCACCAAAACTCGCAAAGAAGGAATCTCCACTTCTAACGGTAGGACAACTTCCATACCGTATACCAAGGAGAAAGGAGTTGCCCCGGTCGACGTACGCACCGTCGTACGATAACCGTGCAAGGCAAATGGCAGCATCTCGTGCCAATCTTTGTACGTCACAACCATCTTCTGAACAATCTTCTTGATGTTCTTGTTGGCCGCTTCAACAGCGCCATTCATCTTCGGCCGGTAAGGAGATGAGTTGTGGTGTTCAATCTTGAAGCTCTGGCACAGCTCCTTTATCATCTTGTTATTCAAATTTGAACCATTATCAGTAATGATCCGCTCGGGAATTCCATAGCGACAGATGATGTCCCTCTTTATGAATTTAGCCACCACCTGCTTGGTCACATTAGCGTACGAGGCTGCCTCCACCCATTTGGTGAAGTAGTCGATAGCTACCAGAATGAAACGATGACCATTAGATGCAGTGGGCTCGATCTTGCCTATCATGTCGATGCCCCACATGGAGAACGGCCAAGGGGAGGACATGACATTCAATGGGCACGGCGGCACATGAACTTTATCAGCATAAATCTGGCATTTATGACATTTCTTCGCGAATCTGAAGCAATCCGACTCCATAGTCAGCCAGTAATATCCTGCTCTCAGGATCTTTCTCGTCATGGCGTGCCCGCCGGCGTGCGTACCAAATGTGCCCTCATGGACTTCTTCCATGAGCATACTTGCTTCTTTCTCATCTACACATCTGAGTAGCACGAGATCGTGGTTTCTCTTATACAGCACTCCATCAGGATTGAGATAAAAGTTTCCAGATAGCCTCCTTAGAGTCTTCTTATCCTGGGTTGACGCACCCGCAGGATACTCCTTGGTCGTAAGGAAGGTCTGGATGTCGTGGAACCATGGCTTGCCGTCAGTGGCATCATCGATTGCAAAGACAAATGCTGGTCTATCAAGACGCGAAAGTACAATCCTTGGAGCCTCATTCCAATAATTGACTTTATACATTGAAGCCAGCGTGGCTAAAGCATCAGCCATTTGATTTTCAGCCCGGGGTACATGATGAAGCTCTACTCGGTCGAAGAACGGAAGCAGCCTCCTGGCATAATTCATGTACGGCACTAGATTCGCTTGACGAGTTTCCCACTCCCCTTTGATCTGATTGATTACAAGCGCTGAGTCACCATATATGTCTAGATTCTTGATTCTCAAATCAATTGCCTCTTCTAGACCCATAATACATGCTTCATACTCGGCTTCATTGTTGGTAACTGGAAACGTCAGTCTCGTAGTAAACGGGATGTGGGATCCGTGAGGAGTTGTGATGATAGCCCCGATACCACTTCCATAGGAATTAACCGCTCCGTCGAATATCAACTTCCACTGAGACTTCCTATCTGGCCCCTCATCGGGAAATGGCTCATCGCAATCCTTCGCTTTGAGAAACATAATGTCCTCGTCGGGGAATTCGAACTTCATCGGCTGGTAGTCTTCGATTGGCTGTTCGGCAAGATAATCAGACAATACGCTTCCCTTAATGGCTTTCTGAGAGACGTATTGAATGTCATATTCTGTTAACACCATTTGCCACCTGGCAATCCTGCCCGAAAGAGCCTGCTTCTCGAAGACGTACTTGATCGGATCCATCTTCGAAATTAGCATAGTGGTGTGGTTGAGTATATACTGTCGCAGACGTTTGGCGGCCCAGGCTAATGCACAACACGTCTTTTCCAGCATCGAGTATCGAGATTCACACTCAGTGAACTTTTTACTCAAATAATAAATGGCATGCTCTTTTCTGCCCGTCTCGTCGTGCTGACCGAGAACACACCCCATACTATTCTCCAGAACCGTCAGGTACATGATTAATGGCCGTCCAGCCACTGGGGGTATCAAGATTGGAGGTTCTTGAAGATACTGCTTTATTTTTTCGAATGCCTTCTGGCAATCCTCATTCCAAGTAACCGCCTGATCTTTCTTTAAAAGCTTGAACATCAGTTCACAAGTGGCCGTGAGCTGAGAGATAAACCTTACAATGTAGTTTATTCGGCCCAAGAAACCACGAACTTCTTTTTCCGTTTTCGGCGCTGGCATTTCTTGGATAGCTTTTATTTTTGCAGGATCAACTTCAATACCTCGTTCACTAACGATAAACCCCAATAACTTTCCGGACCGTACTCCGAAAGTGCACTTGTTAGGATTCAGCCTCAGTCTGAACTTCCTAAGCCTTTCAAACAGCTTCAACAAATTGACCAGATGCTCTTCCTCCGTTTGGGACTTTGCAATCATGTCATCAACATAGACCTCGATCTCATGATGAATCATATCATGAAACAAAGTTACCATTGCTCGCTGGTAAGTGGCCCCTGCGTTCTTCAGACCGAAGGGCATTACCTTATAGCAGAATGTTCCCCAGGGGGTGATAAACGTCGTTTTCTCCATGTCCTCCGGTGCCATCTTAATCTGATTGTAACCGGAGAAGCCATCCATGAACGAAAACACGGAAAACTGGGCTGTATTGTCGACCAACACATCGATATGAGGCAACGGGAAATCATCCTTAGGGCTCGCCCTATTCAAATCCCGATAATCGACGCACATACGTACCTTACCGTCCTTCTTCGGTACAGGTACTATGTTGGCGACCCACGGAGGGTAAGTGGTAACGGCTAGAAATCCTGCGTCCAACTGCTTCTGGACTTCTTCCTTGATTTTTACAGCCATGTCCAGTCTCGTCCTCCTGAGCTTCTGCTTGACTAGAGGGGAATCTTCTCGCAACGGCAAGCGATGAACCACGATATCAGTGTCAAGTCCGGGCATATCTTCATATGACCAAGCAAAGACGTCACTATACTCTCGAAGCATCTCGACCAGTCTATGCTTGACGTCATTCTGCAACGCAGCCCCTACTCTGACATTCCTGATAAGCTCCTCAGAACCCAGATTTATGATCTCAATATCCTCCTTGTGAGGCAGAATAATCTTCTCCTCTTGTCTCAACAAGCGGGCCAACTCTTCCGGAAGGTCTTCGTCTTCATCAATCTCATCCTCGGCTTGATAGATCGGGCAATCAAAGTCGTAGTGAGCCATAGAGGGTCCAGAGTCGATGTCATCTGTTACGTGGATCCTGCAATAACAAGGGTTAAGTTTAAAGCAAGAATATGCAGGTAAGCACGAACCTCGTTGCCATTTTACTATTTTTTGAAATAAACATAAAACAGGAATAACAGAGAACACAATATTTGATTACGAAGAAAACGCCTTTTATTTATTAACAAAATGCATGCACATAATCCAACAAGGCCCTGACAGTAAAACCACTATGCCCCGGGCAGGACATAGGGTTGTACAAAGATTGTAAAAAGCAAATCATTACTCTTCACTTGTCAGCTTGATAATCTCCTTGATGGTCCAGTTGTGGAGGTGCTTGCCCGGCTTGCTCGGTTGAATCCAGGCGTCAAGATCGCAATCACTGTCTCCGCTGTCCTCCGACGCAGCGTTGATACTCTCGAAAATTACTCCCCCTTTGGTGAATAGGATCGGCCCTGTCCCACGAGACGAGCTGCCAGAAGAAGATGAAGCTTCAGCTCCAGGAGAATACCCCAATCCAAACTTATCCTGTTTGATTGGTATATCCAAGACATGCCCCCAGCCTGAGGTGGAACCGGCTTCGACAACGGCCCGCGCTTCCTTAAACGAGGAGAGATTCATCTCCTGCTTCTCTGCGACGACAGGAGCTACCTCCTTCACCCTGACGGTTTCAAATGCTTGGCAAAGAGTCTCATGGATCTCGCCATCCATTTCGACGTATTTAAAGGACGACAGGTGGCTTACCATAATGTCCTCTTCACCACAGACGGTCACTATGCTGCCCCCAACAGCATATTTAAGCTTTTGATGCAGCGTGGACGTCACAGCACCAGCAGAATGGATCCATGGCCGACCTAGGAGGCAACTATAGGCGGGCATGATATCCATGATATAGAAAACCGTATTGAACGTCTCTGGACCAACTTGAATTGGCAGGGTCAATTCTCCGAAGACGTGGCGCTTGGTTCCGTCAAAGGCTTTCACGACCAGATCACTGGGCGTGCAAAGCAGTCCACGGGTATCCAACTTCATCAGTGCCTTTTTCGGAAGCACGTTAAGCGAGGAACCCGTATCCACTAGGACATGTGACATAATCGTGCCTCTGCACTCTATTGAGACGTGCAGGGCGCTGTTGTGATCTCTTCCCTTAGGAGTCAGCTCCAGATCTGTAAATCCCAGTCCATTACCAGCATTGACATGGGCTACCACTTCCTCGAGTTGATTTACTGATATCTCCTGCGGCACGTATGCAGCATTCAACACCTTTAGTAATGCGTTGCGGTGCGCCTCAGAGCACAACAACAAGTTAAGAATAGAGATCTTTGACGGAGTCTGATGAAGATGATCTACAATTTTGTAGTCACTCTTCTTGATTAGTCGCATGAACTCTTCAGCATCTTTAACCAGCAAGTCTTTCTCTGCCCCTGCAGGGACCTCCTCGACAGCTTTACCTTTACCCTTATCCACAGCGTCAGCCCGGACCACTTTCTCTGCTGCAACTTCTGCTGGCGCAAACACTCTTCCGCTTCTAGTGATACCACTGACTTCAGTAAGATTCTGCACAGTTGATCCGAATGGCTCTAGCTCTATCTTCTGACCATTACAATAAACTTCGGCGCCATAATGCCATGGAACGGCATTGGTGCTTTCGAATGGGATTGGTCCGTCCCTGGTGATGGTGATAGTAGGCGGACGGGGCGCAGAAATAGTGATAGGGTGACGAGGAATGGTAATGGTAGCAACTTCGTCTGCCTGCTTCAGTACGACTTCCCCCGATGCACTTTCAACGTTCCGGCTGAATTGCAAAATACCCTCGGACATCAGACTTTGGATACCTTCGATCAGCTGCTCACACCCATCAGGAAGTGTAGCACAAGCCATACATAATTCTCCACATCCAGGAAAGAAGCCCTTCTTCAGGAACTTAGCCTTGACAAAACTCAGCGGCGTCTTCAAATCTTTGACATCAGTCAGCAAGTCCGAACTCTCCTCAGTGATAACAGCATTTACTCCACCCCCCTTATGATGAGGCATTAGATTTTTGGTAACATTGGGCACATTGTCAGAAAAGTTGATGACCTTGGCGTCCACCAAGTCCTAGACTTTGTGCTTAAAAGCTTTACAATTCTCAATCGTATGACCTGGTGCCCCAGTATGGAACTCACAAGTAGCATTGGCATCATACCCCGGTGGTGGTGCCCCTGTTAAGGGAGCCATTGTCCTCTTGTGAACCAATTGGAGCTGAAGCAACGTTTGCAGAAGCTGTGCATACGACATAGGTGGAGTTTCAAGATGACGGTTTGCCAGGGGAGCCCGATTCTGATATCATTTATACCCCTGATTATTCTGCTGCTGGGGCTGCTGCTGCGGCTGCGGGGGAGCAGCTGGGATGTTTATGCTAGCAATCTGAGGCTGAGGGCCCTTGCCCTTTCTCCTAGCATTAGTGACAGCACTGGCATCTCCCTCTCGACGCTTGCCAGTATAGGGTTTCTTGCTAGCTCCTCCAACTGAGGATGATTCGCCCTGAATTTTTCCGATCTTTATACCGTTCTCAACATGCTCGCCCAAAGTGATGAGAGCCGAGAATGTTCCCGACATGCCACTGACCAGCTTTTCATAATAGATTCCAGGAAGGGTAGCCACGAACATTTGCACTAGCTCACGCTCAACCATCGGCGGTTGAACCCGAGCAGCCAATTCACGCCACCGCTGGGCGTACTCTTTGAAGCTTTCATTGTTCCGCTGCGAGAGATTCTGAAGCTGAACTCGGTTGGGAGCCAAGTCGCTATTATATTGATAGTGGAGAACAAACGCTTCTACAAGATCTTTCCAGGTGCGCACAGTAGCGGGCTCCAAACCCATATACCATTCGAGCGATGGACCAGAAAGACTATCCTGAAAGAAGTGCATCAGCAGCTTCTCGTCGTCAGAATAAGCAGACATCTTTCTATAATAAGATCGGAGGTGGACCCGGGGGCAAGTAGTACCCTTATACTTCTCAAAAGTAGGCACCTTGAACTTGTGAGGTACTTTAAAATCAGCGATCAACCCGAGTTTGGACATGTCAACGCCCAATGTGTTCTGATTTTCTATGTCTCTCATCTTGTCTTCCAGCGCCTTGAACCTGAGTCGAGCTTCAGCAGTCAACTCTGCCTCTACACCTCTCTGAGAGAATATGTCATCCTGATGGTCCTCCAGCCACGGTTGAGGCACCACCAGATTTCCTGCACCAACATTGCCGTTGACCGGCCCTATGTTAACATTGGCTCCCAAACTACCATTGCCGGCGCCTGCCGCATTGAGTCCGAGATTGGTCATCAGATTGCCGTTAGCACTGCCGTTGCCCCCGGCAGCAGGAACAACGTTCTGTGGAGTATCCCCTGGAGGAGGAGTGGGCACGGCCCCGCCGTGAAGTATTCCATTACTGTCAACCCTGGAGATGAGAGGTTGAACCAAAGTACGAAGCTGGTCTTGCCCATTCGCAACTACTTGCATCAGCTCCATAAAACGATCCATCCGTTCACGAAGCTCCTGAACATCTGACTGTACCTGGTCCATTATCCTTGTCTGATTGGCGCGAGTTGAGTAGCGGTGGATGAGTCTTTGATCAATCCTGGAGATCGAAAGCAGCTCAGAACCTGAGTACCTGAAAAACCTGTCAGCAACAAAGGTTAGGAAAAGTAACAGAATGTATGTTATGCAAAATGCTTTATGCGGATGCATGCGTGTGTCTGCGTGCTTGAGAGATTTCCCCCGGTCCTGGCACCTGCTGATAATAATAAGGAGAGGAATCTGGGCCCAATCATGGAAATAGTAACCTCACATAGCAATAGTCAGATTCGACACATCAAGGACCGAGAACTCGTACGCATCAGTCTTCCTGAGAAAGGCTGCAGTAACACAATAAGAGGCGAGAGATCCTGGATCGGGGAAACGGTACCTGTCACAGACACACGCCAATGGAATGCGAATGATTATGCAAGCTAATGCAAAATGCAGGCATGCAACAATGTATCCAGGTGGCTGCTGTGGAGATTCGGTGTCAACAGTCACTGATGAGAAGGAAACCCCGGTGTAAACCCATTGATCCGATCTGCTGAGAATAACCATCTGATAGGATCGAGACCAAAATCCTGCTCTGACAAGAACAAAGGCCTGATAATAAAGACCCCGGATGCAAGATCAAGTAACATCTGTTGATGAAGTCTTCAGACCCCAAATCAAAAATCTGCCCTGTCGAGAACAAACACACAGCTGCTGATGAGATCTTCAGACCCCACTCAAAATCTTCCCTATCAAGAACAAATAACAACTGCCGATGAGATCTTCAGACCCCACTCAAAACCTGCTCGATCCAGAACAAACCACTGACGATAATACACTGATCAAAGCCTGCTCTATCAAGAACAGACAAACACCCGATGATAAGATCCTCTGACCAAACCCTCGCTCTATCAAGAACATATCTGCAACGGAGAACCCAACATAACTGATTCACTGTCAAGAAAACCAGGTAGTCTGGAGGTCAAAGTTTCCTGCAACATCCCAATCCCACTCACAGGTATGGACCTAATCCACGGACAAAGGTACGGCATCCTATGCGGTCATCAGCGTCACAGACTTTCACGAATGACGATACGATTCCCAGAAGGAGTGGCATCATCAAGTCATGAAGAGGCCTCACTTAGCTGACTTCCAAATGATCGGTCCCCAGAGTCGACAATCCTTACGTCTGGACTCCCCTCAGATCCTCAGGACCGGAAAGGAGCACCTCTGCAAGAATCTCGTCTGAGCGCAGATTTTCGTAGGGAACTGTGCCTGCTCAGCAGACAGGTTCGTCTACTACTTCTCCGCAACTATATCTAGGTGTGTACTCAAGCCCAGGTCCGGCTTCTCACTCACAGTAACATCCCTCTCCCACAGCAGCACAGATAATCATATCAAACTGGAAATAAAAATGCGGGAAATAAAATGCGGGAAGTAAAGTGCGGGAAGTAAAAATGCGATAAATAAACGCAACCCAACAAGCAAACACACAAACGATAGGATTGACTCTCATAGGGAACCGGAGAACCAGAGATTCTGGGTTCGGTCCCCAGCAGAGTCGCCAGCTGTCGCTTGCGCGAAAATAAGGTGCCGGCACGACAGAAGAGTCGCCACCTTTCGTTATTTATCCCTCAGAGCGGGAAAGGAAACGATCGGAAAAACCTGACGAAAAAGGGTAAGACAAGGTCGTCGCAACCATTGTCTGGGTTCGGGAGTCGGTTACGCAAGGGGAAGGTATTAGCACCCCTCACGTCCGTCGTACTCGACGGGATCCTCGCTTGTTTGTTTACTTGGATGGGTTGGTTATAATCTATCTACCTATCAAGGCTGGCTGAAAAAAGAAAAGAAAATGACTCGGCAAAGCATCGCGCTTTATGCCTACGTATTCCCGTCTGGAACGAGAAATCAGAGTCAACGTAGTTCGGCTAACTACGGGTTACGGGGGAAAGGTTGCTCGCTAGGATATCGCATCCTATGCCTACGTACTTTCATCTGGTATGAAAGATTAGAGCAAACGTAGTTCGGGAAACTACGGGTTATCTCCTAAAAGAAGTGTTTTTTATTGTTTTTGCGATTTCAACCGTACTAGAGACTATGACCTGAGAGTGAATGCGTCGCATGTCACCCAAAGGGTACCATACTAAACATCCATCCTCAGATAGCTTAAGGCTCGTAACGTACGAAAGAAATCATTCATGATTACTGTATTTTAAACTGCTTCGAGATGAGAAGAGAACAGGCCCAACTAGGAGGGAGACTATCAAGTCCTATTGTTATCATGCCATGGATTCATCCTATGGTTGAGGTTTGAACAGGGAACTCCTAGATGTTGTCATGCATAGGTTTCAACCTAAAAGTCTATCATCAAATCCTCATCAGAGGAAATGAGAGTCCTAAGGGATCATGTCAATGATACACCAAAACAGTTAAAAGCATCAGCTTTAATAGTAAAATGCATGCAATGCAAGTGAGGGAGGAAATGTGTGTGGGGCTTCAGCCTCCACAAGCTCGTCTCGACCTCAAGCCAATCATGAAATAACAGTAATCATACTGAAGATAAACAACATGCCATCAAGCAATAACAGATAAAAGAAATGAAGTGCCATCAGGCAAACAAAACACACCTGCTTGAGAAAGAATCATCTATTCTCTAATCCTAACCTTAACACAGAATCCTGATCAAATCTAAGCAAATCCCTAAAGCAAACCTAACCAAAAGAAATCAATCCCAGTCTTCAAGCTTCAAAACAAGCTTACCAAAGAAAGGGAGCTAAGTAAGCAGACTCATAGTGTCTTCCTCAGGAAAGCACTAGGAGGTGTATACTCAGGAATCATATCCTACGTGGCTCAACCACTGTGATCAGTTTACATTCCTCCTCAGGAGAAATTAAACTCACAAGCAGGCTCCAACATCACTGGATATTTAGGAAATCCTATCTGAACTAGTGGAACTAAGTGAATAGACCCATAGGACCTTCCTCAGGAAAGTACTAGGAGGCTTCCACTTAGGAGTTGTATCCTATGTGGCTCAACAACTGTGATCAGTTTACATTCCTCCTCAGGAGAAATTAAACTCACAAGTTGGCCCCAACATCATTGGATACTTAAGAAATCCTAGATAAACTAATGGAACTAAGTGAATAGACCCATAGGACCTTCCTCAGGAAAGTACTAGGAGGCTTCCACTTAGGAGTTGTATCCCATGTGGCTCAACAACATGTGATCAGTTTACATTCCTCCCCAGGAGAAATTAAACTCACAAGTTGGCTCCAACATCATTGGATACTTTAGAAAGAGGTGAGAATAAAGAATGAAAGTTATTCATAGTGCCTTCCTCAGGAAAGTACCATGAACTTCCTTCAAACTTCAGGATCTCAAACCTCACAGACAGGGAACAAGCCAAGCTCTGGGTCTCTGGGTCTTGATCTTCAATCTTCTCTTCATGATGCTCTCCAACAAGCTCCTCAAGACAACACAAGCCCCACAACAAACTCCCCAAAATAAACCCCAGAGATGAGCAGATAACCACAGAATAGACAAAACCATCAGGCAACTTCAGAAAATACCTAACAATACTAAAACAAGGGGGAAAAATCTATCAGTTATTCACAAGGGTCTACAACATCTATCCATAACATCCACATATGCCTCTACCCAAAAATCAAGACAAAACTATCTAAAGAAGATGAATTTCCTCACCTATGCACAACCTAAACCCTAATTAGGATACCCTAAAGCTACCCTAATTAAACTAATCAAATTCTAATCTAAAAATCTAGAATAAATCCTATGGGGAACTATGAGTCATCATCTAATTACACAAAAAAGAATGAGTTAAAAAACCTAAGGGAAAGTCCTAAAACAATTCTTGCAAAATAAGGTATCAACTAAAAGAAAGAAAATATACTATATTAAAGAAAATACCACCAAAAATTCTACATTAAAAATAAAATTCCATTTTTATTTTTATTATTTTCTACACATTTATATCTAATCATAGCAAAAACAAGAAATCAAAAATGATTATTTTTCATTTATTTATGATTTTTACAAGATGCTAAAAATATTAAAGAAATCAAAAATAAAAAATGATTTAATAAAGGGGAGGGGGGTTCAGATGGTAAAACGCCCAGTTGAAATTATTTGGGCCAGATCATGGGTGGGGTGCGAATAGAAGAGATAGGCCCAGGGACCACCGTTTAAGTGAAACGGTGCGTTTCCATTTTCAAATTCTCCCTCCGTTTTCTCAAGCGATCTGGGCCATTGGATTAAGGGACAAAGTCAAAATCTGGGGACCGATCCTACGGTGGACAGCCATCGTCCCAAACGAAACCCTAGGGTTTTGCAGAACCCCACCCCATGCACTAATCTTTCCTCTCCTCGTTCTCTCTCTACAGGTCATGATTTCCTAAAATTCCAACACCAAAATTGCTCTACTAAACAAGAGGAACAAGACTGCACGTATAATTTTTCTTAATTCTCTCTAGATCATCCTAACCGAAGCCTGCAAGGTTGTGGTTCAAACATATTCACCTGATGATGACTTTCATTAACCTTGAATTTAATGGCATACAGTTACTCTACACCTCTCCCTAACTATTCTAAACCAATTCTTGACAACTAAAACTAACAAACCAGTCAATTCTTGGAGATTAAATATTCTTGGCTCTGTTATGGAACTCCATGGATCGGGCTCTAACTCTCAGAATTTCATCACCTAGTCTAGCCTAACAATTCTATACCTAAAACATGATCCATCTATGCATAATTAAGGTGAAAGAGGGAAGAGAAAGAACCTGTCAAGTGATGATGATAGGTGATGCTAGGGCACGATTCCAAGCTTGATTCTTCTCCACAATGATCCTCCAATGAAGAATAACTTTCTGTTTGCACAGTTCTTGGATGAGGAAGCTTGCAACAATGACTTTGATCTTGAAATGCAATAATGGAGCACCTTGAAACCCTAGCTCGAATCTCTCTCCTCTCTGCTCAATTCACCAAGTTTTCACCAACCTTGAACTCAATGAAGATCACTATTCTTATAATGATGGATGGAAGCTCCTAGATTCATCTAGAAGGTGCTAGAAAAGTGTGGAAAGTATCATGTGATGGTATTTTGAATGATCCATATCTCATGTACCAAGTCCTTATTCTTGTGTCAAATTCTCCTTATGTGAGATATTGAGAAGGAATGAATGAAAATCAGCCCTTTCTTTCACTTGTGCAAGCTATTTCAAAGTTGCCTTCTTTTTCAAGTAACAAGTTTTCAAAGCATCACCCATTTTAAAGCTTCAAATCAAAATTCTATCTAAACCAATGTTCTCAAAATGATGTTTCCAATCAAAATGATATATTGGATGACCTATTTTGGATTTGTGGATCTTCCAAACCAATTTCCAATTTCAACTTTTCAAACTTATAAGCCATTTTAGTTCATTTTTGACCAATCATGCAAATCCATGCTATGAGCTTTTACAACAATTCATGACCTTCTTTCTAGACTAAAAATCACATTTTGAACAACTTTCATGTTTTGAGTTTTTCCATTTGAGGCTTGGAAATAGGAGATATGGCCTTTGCTTAAAAATGACCTATAACTGACAAATGACCAAAATACCCCTGTCTTGTTCAAACCATAAGTTGAGTTCCACAAATCCTATCAAGGACTTCTACCACTCAAATTAAAGCTAAGGAGATGCCCTTCAACATTCATGTTGACCAAGGGATCATAGGAATCATCCTACTAGGGCAAACGTTGTCTGCAAGTTGGGTGACTTTCAAGGACCCAGATTCACACACCTCTGCTGACCTGTAATTTGTCAAAACCATAACTTGAGCTCTGTAACTCCTATCAAGGACTTCCACCACTCAAATTAAAGCTAAGAACAAGCTATACAACATTCATGTTGTGGGGAAGATGAGATATCAATCACATCTTGAGCTAAAACTGCCTGGAAAGTAGGGGTTAAACTAGGGTTTTTTCACTGACAATCCTCAGAAACCCTGACTTGAAACTTCTCAAACTCCTCAATCATGATGAATTGATCTAGGAATCATCTTTATAACATCTCTATGCATCATTCCATGATCTCATGGACCTTGGATTGGGTCTCAACCTTCTCCAAATCTTCAGTTATCCTAGGGTTGACCCAGTCAAAACCCTAATTCTACCATCCATGGTTGAATCTTCTGAATTCTTGCATAATGACCTCTCTGGGCTTCATGATGGCTATCAAGACATCTCATAGGCTTTCTCAAAACATCAAGTTCATTCTCAAAGTCTCAGAATCATCTGAGGAGCACCCACAACTCTCAAGCTATGAAGCACACAACCCTGGTTTCAATCCACTTCCTCTGAGGATCTCTTGAACTTTCTGATGAAGGTATCCATTTTCAAACACTCAATGAATAAATAATTGTTGGTCAAAATTTGGGGTGCAACAACTAGGATCGGGGGAGACCTCCCTAATGCACAGACACACGCTTGCATTTGCATGAAGAATTTGCATAACGAGCATTTTGTTGTTTTTCCTAACCCTTTTGTGTTTTCCAGGTTGTTTCAGGTTGTCTCAGGTAGTTCCAGGATTGATCAGAGACCTATTCACCGCTATCCGACTAGAGCTAATCAAACCAGAATCATGGAGCAAGTACAAACTGATGTTCAGGAACTCTGCGAAAGAATGGATCGCTTCATGGAGCTCATGCAAGCGGTCGCCAATGGCCAGGATCAGCTCAGAACCTTGGTTCAGCCGCTGATTTCAAGGGTTGATAGCAATGGCGTCCTCCATGGTGGGACTGTGCCTACTCCTCCACCAGTTGAAACTCCACAGAATGGTGTTCCCGTGACCGGGGGAAACGGCAGTGCCAACGGCAATGTGATGGCCAACATCGGACTCAATACGACGGGCGTCGGTAATGGATGTCTGGGAGCTAATGTCAATGTTGGGCTGGGCAACGGCAATGCCAGTGTCTGGAATCTGTTTGGGCCTCATCCATGGCTAGTGGATCGTCAGGACGATGTGTTCTCTCAGAGAGGTGCTGAAGGGGAGCTGAATGCTGAAGCACGGCTTAGATTCAAGGCACTTGAAGATAAGATGAGAGATATCGAGAATCAGAATACCTTGGGCGTTGATATGTCCAAGTTGGGACTAATTGTTGATTTCAAGGTGCCTCCTAAGTTCAAGGTACCTGACTTTGAAAAGTATAAGGGCACCACTTGCCCTCGTGTCCACTTGAGATCGTACTATAGAAAAATGTCTGCTCATTCTGAGGACGAGAAGTTGCTGATGCACTTCTTTCAAGACAGTCTTTCCGGGCCATCCCTTGAGTGGTACATGAGTCTGGAGCCTACTAGTGTACGCACGTGGAAGGATCTTGCTGAAGCATTTGTGCACCACTACCAATACAATAGCGACTTTTCCCCGAACCGAGTCCAGCTGCAGAATCTATCGCAGAGGAATAATGAAGGGTTTAAGGAATACGCCCAGCGGTGGCGTGAGTTGGCAGCCAGGGTTCAGCCGCCGATGGTTGAACGTGAGCTCGTGCAGATGTTTGTATCCACCCTCCCAGGGGTTTACTATGAGAAGTTGGTCAGCGGTATGTCCGGAACATTCTCAGATCTCATTATCACGGGTGAGCACATCGAAAATGGGATCAAGCTCGGGAAAATTCAAGGTGATTCATCCTCAGCTGGAGGCGGAAAGAAACCTTACAGTGGCAAAAGACGGGAAGGAGAAGCGAGCGATGTGACCAACGCTCGAAGGAAGGGTAAAGGTCCTCACCAACAGGTGGCCAGTATAACTATCCCGGCAGTTCCACAGCAGTAGCAGCAACCGAATCAACAGGGATACAGAAAGTACCAGAATCGGGCACCTCTGTCGAACCGTCACCTCGAGACACCGCCCATGTCGTACGCGCAATTATTGCAGACTTTGCTTCAGCTACAATTGATCCAGAAGAGAACGCTGGCTCCCTTGACAGGGGCACCTCCGCCAGGTTACGACGCTAATGCAACTTGTGAATTTCACTCAGGGGCACCAGGCCACACAGTAGAGAACTGCAAAGCCTTCAAGCACAAGGTGCAGGACATGGTGGATTCCAAGATCATCAACTTCTCAGATAATGTGCCAAATGTCACGAAGAACCCTATGCCGAATCATAGGGGAGGTGGAGTGAACGCCATTATCGAAGACGAGAGCTTAGATTTGTTGACTGACGTCAGAGATCTGAAGACGCCGCTTAGCTTCGTTAAAGCTAATTTGATGAAAAGAGGTTTCTTTCCAAGATGCGGAGAGTTGTGTATGGGTTGTGCCACACGTTCTGATGGATGCGAGCAGTTGGTAGAAGGAATTCAAAGTCTGATGACTGAAGGGATTTTACAGTTTAGCCGGAAGGCCGAATGTGGATCAAGAGAGGTAGTACTGAAGCAAGATGATGAGGTTGCCACCATCACCATCCCTCGCCAGACGATAACTATTTATGTGCCCAGACCGCCCACAATTACTATCACCAAAGCTGGGCCGATACCCTTCAAGAGCACTAATGCTATCCCGTGGCATTATGGGGCTGAAGTCTACTGCAACGGACAAAAGTTAGAGCTAGAACCGTTTGGGTCGACTGTGGAGAACCTTGCGGGAATCAGTGGTATTACTCGCAGCGGAAAAGTGTTTGCACCACCTGAGGTCGTGGCGGATAAAGCAGTCAGAGCTGATGCGGCTGATAAAGGTAAAAGTATAGTCGTTGAAGAGATCCCACGTGGGGCAGAAAAAGACTTACTTGTTAAAGATGCCGAAGAGTTTATGCGGTTGATTAAAAAGAGTGACTACAAGATTGTGGATCATCTCCATCAGACGCCCTCGAAGATTTCTATTGTGAACTTGTTGATGTGTTCTGAAGCACACCGCAACGCACTGCTGAAGGTGTTGAACGCCGCATATGTACCGCAGGAAATATCGGTAAATCAGCTAGAAGAGGTCGTAGCCCACGTAAATGCTGGAAATGGGTTAGGTTTCACAAACCTGGAGCTGATGCCAAAAGGGAGGAACCACAATAGCGCCCTACACATCTCGATAGAGTGTAGGGGCACGATTATGTCACACGTGTTGGTGGACACGGGTTCGTCATTAATGTTCTTTCGAAGAAGGCATTAATGAAGCTAGATACTCGTGGAGTGATTTGCACACCCAGTGTTCTGGTTGTGAAGGCGTTCGACGGAACTAAACGCCATGTTTTCGGGGAGGTGACCCTGCCAATCCAAGTCGGGCCGGAAACATTCGACGCGATCTTTTATATTATGGACATCATGCCTGCCTACAGTTGTCTCTTGGGCCGGCCGTGGATCCATGCTGCTGGCGCCGTGACCTCCACGTTACACCAGAAACTCAAATATGCTGTCGGGGGTAGCATCGTAACCGTGTGTGGCGAGGAAGACATAATGGTGAGCCATTTGTCGTCCTTCAAGTATGTGGAGATGGATGGCGAAATCCATGAGACTCTATGCCAAGAGTTCGAAGCTGTCAAAGTGAAGGACGTAGCTCCTGTAGTCACCAAAAAGCCAGAGATGACTCTCTCCTTATTCAAGGAAGCTCGAACCGTTGTCCAAGCCGGATCTACCCCGGACTGGGGGCGAATTTTGGAGATACCTAACAAGCAAGAAAAGTTTGGGTTGGGATATTCTCCTGGAGCTGAAGCTTCTTCTTCTTCTAGTAGTGCGTCTCGAGGTAAAGGGCCGATCCAGTTTACCAGTGGCGAAATGATTTTCGGAAGCATCAACGTGGTGTCTGAAGACAGCGGAGATAGTGACTGTGACTTAGATTCTTGGATCCAGCCAAGCAAGCCAGGCGAGGGCCTCAACAACTGGTCCGTCAAGGATATCATCCAGATGACAAGCGAAGAGTAATGATTTACTTTTTCCAATCAACCCTATGTCTTACCCGGGGCATAATGGTTTTATTGTCAGGGCCTTGTTGGATTATGTACATGTATTTTGTTAATAAATCAAAGGCGTTTTTTCGTATTCAAATATTGTGATCTCTGTTATTCCTGTTTTATATTTGTTTTGAAAAACAATAAAATGGCAATGGGGTTTGTGCTAACCTGCACATCCTTGTTTTAAACTTAACCCTTGTTATTGCAGGATCCACATAGCAGATGACATCGACTCTGGACCTTCTACGGCTCACTGCGACTTCGATTGCCCGATCTATCAAGCCGAAGAAGAGATTGATGAAGACGAAGACCTTCCTGAAGAGTTGGCCCGCTTGTTGAAACAAGAGGAGAAAGTTATTCTACCTCATGAAGAGGAGATTGAGATCGTGAATCTGGATTCTGAAGAGCTCGTCAGAAACATCAGGATAGGGGCTGCATTGCAGAGTGATGTCAAGCAGAGATTAGTCGAGATGCTGAGAGAGTATAGTGACGTCTTTGCTTGGTCATACGAAGATATGCCCGGACTTGACACGGATATCGTGGTCCACCACTTGCCGCTGCGAGAAGATTGTCCTCCCGTTAAGCAGAAGCTTAGGAGGACGCGACCAGATATGGCCGTTAAGATCAAAGAAGAAGTGCAGAAACAGCTTGATGCTGGCTTCTTAGCGGTCACCACTTACCCTCCGTGGGTCGCCAACATAGTACCTGTATCGAAGAAGGACGGTAAGGTACGCATGTGCGTCGATTATCGGGCTTTGAATAGGGCGAGCCCTAAAGATGATTTCTTGTTGCCTCATATTGATGTGTTGGTCGACAACACAACTCAGTTCTCCGTGTTTTCGTTCATGGATGGCTTCTTCGGTTACAACCAGATCAAGATGGCGCCGGAGGACATGGAGAAAACGACGTTTATCACTCCTTGGGGAACATTTTGCTACAAGGTAATGCCTTTCGGTCTGAAGAACGCATGGGCCACTTACCAAAGAGCAATGGTAACTTTGTTTCATGACATGATTCATCATGAGATTGAAGTCTATGTTGATGACATGATTGCGAAGTCCCAAACAGAGGAGGGACATCTGGTCAATTTGCTGAGGCTTTTTGAGAGGCTTAGGAAGTTTAGGTTGAGGCTGAATCCTAACAAGTGTACTTTCGGAGTACGGTCCGAAAAGTTAGTGGGGTTCATCGTGAGCGAAAGAGGCATCGAGGTTGATCCTGCGAAGATAAAAGCGATACAAGAAATGCCAGTGCCAAAAACAGAAAAAGAAGTTCGTGGTTTCCTGGGCAGAATAAACTACATTGCAAGGTTTATCTCTCAGCTCACGGCCACGTGTGAACCGATGTTCAAACTGCTGAAGAAAGATCAGGCGATCATCTGGAACGAGGATTGCCAGAAGGCATTCGACAAGATAAAACAGTATCTGCAGGAACCTCCGATCTTGATACCCCCAGTGTCCGGACGACCTTTAATCATGTAATTGACAGTTCTTGAGAATAGCATGGGGTGTGTTCTCGGTCAGCACGACGAGACGGGCAGAAAGGAGCATGCCATTTACTACTTGAGTAAAAAGTTCACAGATTGTGAATCTCGTTACTCGATGCTGGAGAAAACGTGTTGTGCACTAGCATGGGCTGCCAAACGTTTGCGCCAGTACATGCTCAATCACACGACCATGCTAATTTCGAAGATGGATCCGATCAAGTACGTCTTCGAGAAGCAAGCGCTTTCGGGCAGGATTGCCAGATGGCAAATGGTGTTGACGGAATATGATATTCAGTATGTTTCCCAGAAGGCCATTAAGGGAAGCGTATTGTCTGATTACCTTGCCGAACAGCCGATCGAAGATTATCAGCCGATGAAATTTGAATTCCCTGATGAGGATATCATGTTTCTCAAAGCGAAAGATTGTGATGAACCGTTGCCCGACGAGGGGCCAGACAGGAAATCCCAGTGGAAATTGATATTTGACGGGGCGGTTAATTTCTACGGAAGTGGCATTGGGGCGATCATCACGACTCCCCACGGATCCCACATCCCGTTCACTGCGAGACTGACGTTTTCGGTCACCAATAATGAAGCGGAGTACGAAGCATGCATCATGGGTCTAGAAGAGGCAATTGAATTGAGAATCAAGAACCTAGACGTATATGGTGACTCGACGCTTGTGATTAACCAGATTAAAGGGGAGTGGGAGACTCGTCAATCGAATTTGGTGCCGTACATGAACTATGCCAGAAGGATGCTTCCGTTCTTTGATCGAGTGGAACTCCATCATGTGCCCAGGGCGGAGAATCAGATGGCTGATGCCTTAGCCACGTTGGCTTCGATGTATAAAGTCAATTTCTGGAATGAAGCTCCAAGAATTGTCCTTTCACGTCTTGATAGACCTGCATTCGTCTTTGCGATCGAGGAAGCCGCTGACGGCAAGCAATGGTTCCATGATATCCAGACTTTCCTTATGACTAAGGAGTATCCCGCGGGAGCGTCAACCCAGGATAAGAAGACTCTGAGGAGGTTGTCTGGAAATTTTTATCTCAATCCTGATGGAGTTTTGTATAAGAGAAACCATGATCTCGTGCTACTCAGATGCGTAGATGAGAAAGAAGCGAGTATGCTCATGGAAGAAGTCCATGAAGGCACATTTGGTACGCACGCCGGCGGGCATGCTATGACGAGAAAGATCCTAAGAGCAGGATACTACTAGCTGACGATGGAATCGGATTGCTTCAAATTCGCGAAGAGATGCCATAAATGCCAGATTTATGCTGATAAAGTTCACGTGCCGCCGTGCCCGTTAAATGTCATGTCCTCCCCGTGGCCGTTCTCCATGTGGGGCATCGACATGATAGGCAAGATCGAGCCCACTGCGTCTAACGGTCATCGCTTTATTCTAGTAGCTATCGACTACTTCACCAAGTGGGTGAAGGCAGCCTCATATGCTAATGTGACCAAGCAGGTGGTGGCGAAATTCATAAAGAGGGATATCATCTGTCGTTACGGAATTCCCGAGCGGATCATTACTGATAATGGTTCGAATCTGAATAACAAGATGATGAAGGAGTTGTGCCAGAGTTTCAAGATTGAACACCACAACTCATCTCCTTACCGGCCGAAGATGAATGGCGCTGTTGAAGCGGCCAATAAGAACATAAAGAAGATTGTTCAGAAGATGGTTGTGACCTACAAAGATTGGCACGAGATGCTGCCATTTGCATTGCACGGTTATCGTACAACGGTACGTACGTCAATCGGGGCAACTCCTTTCTCCTTAGTGTACGGTATGAAGGCTGTCCTACCGTTAGAAGTGGAGATCCCTTCTTTGCGAGTTTTGGTTGACGTGAAACTCGATGAGGCAGAATGGATTAAGAACCGACTAAACCAACTCAGCCTGATGGACGAGAAGAGGTTAGCATCGATTGCACATGGTCGTCTGTACCAAAGCCGAATGAAGAAAGCTTATGATAAGGTGCGTCCTAGAAGCTTTCAGACGGGTGATCTCTTCTTGAAGAAGATTCTTCCTCCACACTCCGATCACCGAGGCAAGTGGACTCCTAATTACGAAGGTCCGTACGTCGTCAGCAAAGTCTTCTCGGGAGGAGCTTTGTTGTTATCCACGATGGATGGTGAAGATTTTGCATCCCCGGTGAACGCGGACGCAGTTAAAAAATACTTTGCTTAAAGAATGACCCGCTGGAAAGAAAAAGAATATCCAGGCAAAAATGGGGCATCCCGGCGAACCATAAAAAAGGAAAAAGGTTCGGGAAAAAATTAGGGATATAAATTGAAAAAATGTACACCCGCAAAGTCGAAAACCCGGATGGGCGACTTTGGCAAAAAAGGGTATCCCGGTGAACTGAAAACCCGCAAAGGGCGGTTCACGCAAAAGTTAGGGATTTGAAAAAGCAAATGACTGCATTCCGCGTGTGGACTGTATTTGTTTAGTGGTTTGGAAGACCTGAGGGCCATTTATCTGAATCAATCTCTTCTGAAGCTGAAGCGTCGGAGAAGTATCAAAGTCGAGTGGGTCATAGAGGGATCAACTCATGGTGTTCGTCTACGCCTCGTTGCCGACATTTGTATATACTGATGTATATTTATGTTTTTACTTTTTTGCGCAGCTTCCTCATTCCAGGAGCTTGCATCTGTTGTAAAACATTTTTACCCATTCAGGGGTTCGTTATCAATAAAATGTACACTATTCAGCAATTCTGTTTGTCTGTTTAGCATTTATCTGTTTTGTTTGCGAAAAAGAACGCCGATGTTTTTGACAAAATGCGCATACATAAACTCACTGGCCTAGGCCACTGATTGTTGAAACAATGAATTACTCGAACATTGTCACAAGATGATAACCTTGATAGGTCCCTTTGAGAAGGGTATCTTGTCTGTTTGTTTGTGTTGGTGCAGGTGTAGCATGTACCAGACAGTACGTCGTATGCGTTCCCCAAGCAGGATGATTCCTCCTTCTCCAGCAAAGTTCAGCAGTCTCTCCCTGCAGAGTCGGAACATGAGATCGTAAGCATTGATATGTCTCCCCAACCAGAGAAGATTCTCTCCCCAATTAGATGCATCATGAAGTAACGTCATCTCCCCAGCTGAGTCATACACTGAAGTATGCAGCTTTCAGCAGTTCCAGACTGAAGTCTCCAGCGGAATTGAAATTCCCCACAGAGTCGTACTCTCCCCTGTAAGCAAGATGATTCCTTCTTACCCAGCCGAGTTTGCAGATCCCCAAGAGAGCCGAGTCCTTGGAAGCAGTCGGGACCATGATTGGTTTTCCCCAGTGAAGTGTTAAATAGTTGATGCTGTGTTTCCCCGCCGGAGTCGTTATCTCCAGGAAGGTTAGCCGTGAAGGAGGCACAGTTTATTTCCGCGACTGACATCGCTTTCCTCAGCAGGTCCAGGTTCTCGTAGAGCTTCGTCCCCCTGCAGCAGTCAACTGAAGTTCACTTCCCCACAGCACCCGATTGGGATTGGCGTGACCTTGTTCTCCTCAGCAGGATGATTCCTTCCCCCTATCAGAGTGTTTCCTTCTCCTTGACAGGAAGAGTCTCCCTTCAGAATTTATTTTGCTGACGGGGTCGCATCATTTTGCATGATTGCATAGCATTTATCATAAACGCATAGCATTTCCACCGTGTGGAGCATTGCGCCATTGCCAAAGCATATGCATAATAAGCATGACCTAGGTTGTTACCGTTCTTGTTTTGCAGGTGTTCCGCCGCAGAATTGATTGCTCAAGATGATTCTTGAATTCTCCCCAACAAAGTCGCTTGCTCAAGATGATTCTTGAATTCCCCAGCGAAGTCTTCGGCTCAAGATGATTCTTGAATTCCCCAGCAAGGTCGTTTGCTTAAGATGATTCTTAAAATCCCCAGTGCACTCGAAAAAGTTGTTTGCTCAAGTTGATGCTTAGAGTCCCCGACAGAGCGCTTGCTCAGGATGATTCCTGAAAACTCCAGCATAGTTATTGGCTCAGGATGATTCTTGAATTCCCCGCGGAGTTATTTGTTCAAGATGATTCTTGATGTCCTCAGCAGAGATGATTCACCCAGAATGATTTCTGGATCCTCGAAGCAGAGATACTTGATAGTTCTCCAGAATCCCCAACGGAGATGCGTCATCCCCAGCAGGTTTCTAGGCAGCAAAGTTGAAACTTCCCCTGAAGACTTGATGATTGAAGTCCGACCGTATTAACGAAGCAGTTCTCCCAGCTGATGCGGAGTGCCTGATGGTAGAAGTTTGGATATCCCCAATTGGTTCATGATTGACCGAGAATTCTATTCCCGACTTAGTGATGAGGTCCGGCTGACGCCCAAAAATTTCTTTGAATGCCCGATGGCATGATTAACTTAATTGTTGATCCGATAAATCCCGAGGAATCCTGATGCCTGACGGCATGATCGACCATGTATTACCGGTTACCGTGTGACCAATTCTCCAGCTAGTTGCCGTGCAGCTAATATTTCAGTTTCCGAAGATTCGTTCCCATCAGAGTACCGTGTACTTGTGCAGTTGGCAAATTTCCGGGTTTGTCGGTATTCAACCGTCTCGTACATTGATTAGTTGAGAGCCGTTTGCTTCTCACCCAGTCAGGTTCAACCCGCTTGAATAGGGGCAGCTGTTGCACCCTAAAATTTGACCAACATCTCCTTTACCTAGCTTATGTTTCATTTCATTCACATTAGCATTATCATTTGCATTTCATTGACATGTATGCAGGAGATCAAGAGGTATGACTACCAATCAAGGGCTACTCAAGAGTATGAAGCTAGTCAAGAAGGTTATTCAAGTGGGCAAGGGTAGATATCTTTGTCAGAGAAGTTAGAAGATCCTCAGAGAGAGTGGTTGAAGCCAAGTGTGTAGGTCTCCTAACTTGAGAGTTGTGGAAAGACCTCAGATGATTCTGAAGCTATGAATGTAGACTTGAAGCCTTGAGAGAGCTTATGAGATGTCTTGAAAGCCATCATGAAGCCTAGAGAGGTCATTGTGCAAGATTAAGGAGCCTCAGCCATGAGCGTTATAATTAGGGTTTGACTGGGTCAACCCTAGGTCTACTGATAATTTGGAGAGGGTTGAGACCTAATCCAAGAGCCATGTGATCATGGATTGATGCATTGAGATGCTATAAGGATGATTCCAAGGTCAAACCATCATGATTGAAGAGTTTGATAAGTTTCAAGCTAGGGTTTCTAAGACTTGACAGTGTAAAATCCCCTAGTTTGACCCCTATCTTCAAGGCAGTTTAGCTCAAGATGTGATTGTCATCTCATCTTACCCCTAACATGAATGTTGTAGATATTTCTCTTAGCTTTAATTTAAGTACTATAAGTCCTTGATAGGATTTGTAGAGCTCAAGTTATGACTTTGACAAGTTACAGGTCATCTGAGGTATGTGAATCTGGGGCCTTGAAAGTCACCCAACTTGCATCCCACATTTGCCCAAGAAGAATGATTCCTATGAACTTTTGGTAAACATGAATGTTGTTCCTTATCTTCTTAGCTTTTTAGAGAGTACTAGAAGTCCTTGATAGGATTTGTAGAGCTCAAGTTATGACTTTGACAAGTCAAGGGCATTTTGGTCATTTGGAGATTATAGGTCATTTCAAGCATAAGGCCATAACTCCTATTTCCAAGCTTCAAATGGAAAAATATTCAACATCAAACTTGCTTAAAATTATTCTTTAAGGCTAGTAAGGAGGTCATGAGATGTTGAAAAGGCTTGTAGCTCAAAATGGTAAAAATGACCTAAAATGGAGGCATAAGTTAAATAAGTCAAAGTTGGAAATTGAAATTTCCAAGCTACACATCCAAACCATGGCATGTAATAGGTCATTTTGACTCTAGAAAGCATTTTAGAAATAATGGTTCATCCACATTTTTGATTTGAGGCCTAAATCATGGACTTGCTTTGGAAAATGATTGCTTGCATATTAAGGTACATATGCAAAACACAAGGGAGAGCAATGCGCAAGCTAGTAAAGTATCCTAACATGTCATGTATCTCATCTAAGGAGATTTTCAAGTCAGAACAAGCTGCTGCAAGAGGTATAGCATGAGATGGTACATGAGATGGATTGAAATCAAAAACTCATGGCATGAGAATCTCAAATTCTCATTGGATGATTCCAGAAAGTTCTGGATGGTTTAGAACCATCCTATATATGGATTAGAACTTGCTCAGATGCAAGATTGGTGAGAGATTAGAGAGGAGAGTGAGATAGCCATTTCAATTTCTTCCATTGCAAGTTGAAATCAATTTCTACATTCCACACCATTTCCATTGATTCTTTCAATCCTAACACCTTCCATTGATCATACTGAATGTGTGCATACCAAATTGAGGGCAAGATCGTGTGAGATTGAAGAGATAGCACTTGGATTTTGGGAGCTGCAAGTCACAATCGGATTTGGAGATTCAAGCTTCTTGGATCAAATCTTTTGCAAACAGAAGCACTAACATCAATCAAGGAGTGATTCTGAAGAGTTTGAGAGGTTGAAGTGAAGGTTTGACCTATCTGGTATTCAAGATTTGACAGGTTTGCAACTTTTCCTCTACACCTTAATTTAAGCATAATTAGTTAGATTTGTTAGGTTAGAATGGTTAGAGACAAGTAGGAGATGGATTCTGGAAACTTTGAGATCATTTGGTGGAGTTTGAGTTAGTGACACCATTTTTTTTTATCAAGAACACGATGTATAGTGAGATATGACATGAGTTTAATAGCAAGATTTAACCAGTGTGAGGTGGTGATCATTCTGAGCCAATCAATTTCAAGAATCGTTAAGGTTGAAGTTTGAGCATAGTTTTAATCTTGGATCGGGTTTAGAGATTGAGGATGATTCTTTGAATTCTAATACCATGGGTGGATTCAGGGTTGAATTTAGAACGGATTAGGGTTTTGGACCATGGATTTTGGTTGAGAATTGAGGTGATACGATTAAGGGTAGTCATATAGGATCCCCTAGAAATTATATTAGATTTTAATATAATAGTATACTATTTTTAATTGATTTTTGTAATTGATTGTTGTTTGTGTTGCCCTTGTCGGCTTGTATTTTGTTTTGCCTTGCTTTGTGGGTTTGCTTGGCTTGGTGGGCTTGGTCTTGCTTTGTGGAGCATGGAGGAGCATAGTTGAAGAGTTGAAGATTGAAGAAGGAGCTTGAGAGCTTGATGGCTTGTTTGTTTTGTTGTTGTTTTAGGGTTAGGAATTAAGTAGAGCTTAGACTTAGTTGATTCCTTTCTTAAACAAGGATGGTATCTTTCACCTCCATTCCTCCCCATGATTCAAGGTCCTTCCATGGTATTCACCTCCCTCCTTTGGAGGGATAAGTGATGGTACCCAGGAAGTAGAACTTTTGAGGGAACCATTCTTTTGATGTTGAACCCTTATAGGTCACCTTTGGTGGTCAATAAGCAGTTCAACATCCTAGCTTATCCAGTTAAGTGATTTCTTCTGGTTTGAGTATCTTGAGAGATGTTGGGCTTGAGTGTGAAGATGAAGACTTCATTGAAGAGTATGGAAGAGGATGATTCCCTGAGCATTGCCATTTCAGCTGAAGCTTGAAGAGCAAGAAGAGCAAGTTGATACTTGAAGACCCAATGAAGATCCAGTAAAGACTGAATGGAGAGCTGAGGCTTAAAAATTGAAGGATAAAGTTGATATTTCCAAGTGATTGAGGACTAATCTGAGAAGCTGAAGCTTGTAGATGAAGAGGATTCAATTGAGATTGACTGAAGAGCTGAAGCTTGAAGAACAAAGGAATTAAGTTGATACTTGTGGTTAAGAGTGAAGCCTGAAGGTGGAACTGATTAAGGAAAGCTGAAGCTTGAAGAAGAAGAAGAAGTTGAAACTTATGTTGGAGGGTTGAAACCTGGAGAAGCAAATTGATATTTGTCAAGAGTGATGGAGGTCTGAAGACTGAATTGCTGCCAGAAGAGCTGAGGTTTGGAGTTGGAAGAGGGAGGAGTTGATCTGTTTTCCTGTATGTTTCTTCTCTGTATTGCTGATGTCCCTTGTTTGACTTGCTTGATGCATTAGAATAAGTCCATATCTAGACTGCTTTAATCTAGGAGCATGATTGCACTAGAGGTTGAGTCGCTCCCTCTGCTTGTATTGTTACTGTATGGCTTTGCTTGCGGGTATTCGGTAGAGCCCTGCTCCCTTGCCCATGTGGTGTGTTTTGCTTGATAGCATGATTTTATTTTATCTGTATGATTGCAGTTTAGTGTTTCTGCTTGATAGCATGTTGTTATTTCCTCAGTATGATTGTTGTTATTCATTCTGGCTTGAGGTTGAGATGAGCTTATGGAGGCTGATATCCCACACACATTTCCTCCCTCACTTGCATTGCATGCATTTTACAGTCGTTTACTGTATTACTGTTTACTGTTTAAGCTGATGCTTTATCTGTTTCTGTGTATCATTGACATGATCCCTTAGGACTCTCATTTCCTTTGATAAGGAAGTGATGATAGAACTTTAGGTTGAAACCTATGCATGATAACTTCTAGGAGTCCCTGTTTCAAACCTCAACCATAGGATGAATCCTTGGCATGACAACAGTAGGACTTGATAGTCTCCCCGTAGTTGAGTCTGTTCTCTTCTCATCTCAAAACGACTTAAGATACAGTAATCATGAATGATTTCTTTCGTACGTTACGAGCCTTAAGCTATCTGAGAAAGGATTGTTGGAGAGTTTCTTTTCAACAGTCTGGATGTTTAGTATGACACCCTTTGGGTGACATGCGACGCATTCACTCTCAGGTCATAGTCTTTAGTGCGATTGAAATTGCAAACACAATAAAAAACACTTCTTTCGTAAAAGACAGAAAACAAACCTCAAACCTTTTTGCCCCGTGGGCCTATAATTCAAAGGAAAGCTTTTCTGAAGAAAAAAGTGTCGTTAAACTTCAGCGCCAACGCAAACAGGCTTTGTCCCTAACTGCTGGAACTGCTGTTTAACCCTACTCGATAAAACAGATGAATCTGAATCCCCATAATCCGTAGTATCCCGAACTACGTAAGCTCTGATCTCTCAAGCCTGTTGAGAGTACGTAGGCACAATACTGATGTATTGGAGAGCTACCTTTCCCCGTAACCCGTAGTAGGTCGAACTACGTTGACTCTGATTTCTCATTCTCTGATGAGAATACGTAGGCATAAAGTGCGACGCTTTGCCGAGTCATTTTCTTTTCTGTTTAAGCCAGCCTTGATAGGTAGATAGATAAACCAACTCATCCAGTAAACACAACAAGCGTGGATCCCATCGAGTACGATGGACGTGAGGGGTGCTAATACCTTTCCCTTGCGTAACCGACTCCCGAACCCAGACAACGGTTGCGACGACCTTGTCTTACCCTTTCTCGTCAGGTTTTTCCGATCGTTTCCTTTCCCGCTCCGAGGGATAAATAACGAAAGGTGGCGACTCTTCTGTTCTGCCAGCACCTTATTTTCGCGGAAGCGACACATATAAGGTAACCACTCAAAACCGTATGCAAACTCATTTCCAATCCTCCAAACCACACCTATTCATTTCCTCACCTCCCTTTGACCCAAAGGATTAACTTAGATGCATGGCAAAGCACCCAAACCTGTGTATACCTCACTTTGGCATTTTTGGAAAGTTTTTGAAATCAAAATAATTAATCATCATGGGCCTGTAAAAACCCCTCACAGCCTTCATATATAAGCCATAAACAAACCCTAACATGATCAAAGGGTGAGCAGCTACAGAGAGAGTGAGTTTCATTCAAAAATTTCTCAAGTTTTCCTCTCTTCGAATTACATTTCTCTCTGGCTTTTCCTTCCATTTCTTGCTCGATTCTCAATCACTGAAGCATAAGGAGGAGATTGGTGGTGTTGGTTTGAAGCTTGCATAACATTTGAAGGACCAACGGAGTTGCTCTGTTAGGTAACTTTCTTCAAACTGAAACCCTCATTCTAGGTATCAAAACATGCTCATATTGGTTGCATCTGAAGCCCTACCATGTGTAGGCAATATTTGAATCCTTGTTGTGGTTCTTTGATCCATTTTCAGTTTGAATGTTGAATTTTCGTGGCTTGATTTCACTATGATTAAGGGACCTTTTTAAGAAACCATTAGCATATTTGTGATCTACGTGAAAAGACCTTCAAAACCATACCAAATGTTTTCATTTTTATGTTGTTTTCCAGTCACCACCGGTGAAGCTCACCGGGGAAGCCGACCGGAGCTAAGGCTCCGGCGTCTGAGGTCAAATGTTGAGGTGTTTGGTGACTGGGATTTAACTTACTGCGTATAGGTTTGAATCTGAGGTGTCTTGCCATGTGTTTAATGAAACGATTTGTTTCATTTAGACTGAGCCTTGGTTTGGTCTAGGCTCTTATTTTTCTTGCTATTGACACCCCCAGTTTGATCCCCATTTGCGCGTTTCACTTGATGTCAGTTCATTGGACTTTTGCTATCATAGCTCCCTTTCATTTCTTTTTATTTTATTTTTATTTCTTTTCTATTTTCATTTTAATTTCATTTCAAATAGTTTTAATCATTATAAAAATAAATAAAAAATACGCTCTGTTTAATTAGTCTCTTGAGATATTTTTCATTATTTTTATTTTATTTTTCATTTAATTTTGTTATTTTTAATCAATTTATTTTGTAAAGTGGTTTTATGGTTTGTCTTATTGATTTAGGTTTGAAGTTTGACCTCATTTGAATACCCCCTTTGACCAATTTTTCTCTCACACTTGGGTGTTTGATTGAGGATTATTTGAGGTCTGGTTTGAGTTCTTGATGATCACTTCTTGATTGTTTTTCATTTGATTTTATTTGACCCTCGATGTATGCTCGACAAGTTGAGTACCTTACTTTGTTTGACACAATTGGTGATGCTTTGATGCAATTCTTGCCATGATCTTTTGCATACTGATTTTGGATGGACTTAACTTGAGTTTGATAATTTATTTGGATTTTATTTGGACACATTTCTATTTTAGATTGATGCCTCAAAACTCCATGGTTTTAATTATGTGTGTGTGTGTGTGCACATCTTAACCTAGTTTTGGGATATGATCTCTTGTGATCCCTTGAGTGCATTATAAATCTTGTTGGCTTTCATTGACATGTTTGAAATTATGATCTTCATGATTAGTGGTCCATTGAGTGTTGGTTTCATCTAAAATGCCTTGTATGATCATATCTTCCACTTGTGTTTGACTTATGAGATGTTTGCATGGACTTTGGTGATTCAAATTTAGTGTGATTCTTCATGACCTTCTTGTTAGAACACAGATTGGTTCTTAATAATTACTCTTTGTTTTGATGATAACTGTTAAGAAATTTATATTTAAGAATTATATACTCTAAAATTTGTTTGAGAGTTTTACTGCAGATTGAAATAATATTAACTCTCTAGAAGCAAATCTGTTTTGAATACAAGAAGTTATTATGACTCTGAAGCGCCAGATGCACCTTACAGAAGAATCTGTTTGCTCCTTACAGAAGATCCTGAGCGTAGTCTCCAAAAGGATCTGAAGCAAGAAGCTCCAGAACATTCTGAGTCAGAAGCATCTGAAGATAATCAGAAGCATCTGAAGCTGAAGCATCTGAAGCATAGAAGAATATTTATTGAAGAGTTTCTCAAAGCATTTATCTACAGAAGTTTCTGAAAGTACCAACGCTGCCAAGTACTGAAGTTCTGTGTCAAAAATGCTCTGATGATCAACACGCTGAAAGCACACATGCTGCAGAAGACTCTGATACAGCTTAGTTTTGAATCTCATCAGAAGACTCTAATACAACATAGTTCTGAATCTCATTAGAAGACTCTGATCCATTCAGACTCTGAAGAACTTGCTGAAACTGAAGAAGCAATTTTCAAGAATATATCCGTTGGAGCTATTCAACGTCTCTTTCCTTATTTGTGCTAGACACACTTACATAGACAAAAAGGATTTTTCTGTGTCATCTACTTCTAGGAAAGGTCACTTGATGTGAAGACAAAAAGGCTCAGACCTTTTGGGACTCTCTTTTCAACGTTCAGCTTGCATGGATCAGCTGCCTATAAAAGGAGAACTTCACCACATTCTTCAGTTACACACTTTGCTGAAAAGAAATCATTATATTCTAAAGCTCTCATTCTTTCTTATTCTTCCAAGAATTTATTGTACTTAAACTTAAGAGAAAAATCACTGTTGTGATAAAAGCTTTATAGAAGCATTAATACTCTTGTATTTAATTTACATTGATTGTAAAGGATATTCCTTAAGAGGATTCAGTTGGAATCAGTAGCTCTTGAGAAGACTAAGAACTGTTGTTCTTAGGTGATACTATTGTAATCAGTTTGATTTAATAGTGGATTAAGTCCTTGTTGAGAAAGGCAAATCACTCTAGGAAGGGTGGACTGGAGTAGTTGTTAAACGAACCAGGATAAAAATAATTGTGTGATTATTTTCAAGTCTTAATTTTCCATACTTATTCAACCCCCCCCCCCCCCCCCCTTCTAAGTATTATCTCACCTTCACTTCTTGTATAACTTTAATTTGAACTTGGTGTATATTGTTTGACTTTGCTTCTGACTTTGATGGATGGATACTTGACCTTGATGTTTTGGTGGCATGTGTCTTACTTTGAGAATGATTTGAATGTTTGTACTTGTTTAAAGTGTTTGGATGTTTTCCTTTGAATGATCATGGATGAATGTTTGACTTTGATGATCATGATGTGCTTGCTGTCCCAATCCATTCCTCTCCTCATTTATTTGTTTTTGGTTCAATGATTGATATCAGTCTTCTTAAGATGTTTAAGGCATGTGATCTTGGTTGGTTGCCTTGTTTGCTTTGTGTTGTACCCCAAAATTTGCCCAACCTTTTCTCTCTACTTGGCTTATGGTTCATTGCATTCTTTAGCATTTGTATCTGCATATCATTGTCTTTTGCAGGGGATCAAAGGAGGTGTGTCATTTAAGAGAAGAGATATTAAGGGTTTCAAGCTCAACCAGGAGTGCTTATTCAAGTTATCTAATGCTTACAATCATCAAGAGGTGGTCAAAGTTCTCTGAGGGAGAAGATTGACAAGTGTTGCTTACCTCCTATATGGGAGGACAATTGAGGATCATCAGGGGTTCACAAAGCCATGGTTATGGACAAGAGATGTTGGAGAAGATCATTGAGTTCTTTTGAAGTCATTGTGGAGCTTATCTACGTGTTCATTTCACTTGCAAGAGGTTGCAGTCAAAGTTTGTGCATCTAGGGTTTCATCTGCTTAGTGCAAAGTCAACTGTGAGCTTGAAGGAGTTGGAGAATTGTTTGCAAGTCGTTAGAGTCATGGGAAGTCATGTTGAGACATATAGTATGTCAGTTCAAGTTCAAATTAAGGATAATCAAGAGTCTAAGGAGTTACTAAATTAGGGTTTCAGAGGATTTCAGTGTAAAATCCCCTTCTTTAGTGCCTAACTTCAAGGACTATTTACCTCAAGATCAAAGTTCAATATCATTTTATTACAAACATGAGACTTGTAGGGCATGTTCTAAGATTTATTTTGAGTACTAGAGCTCATCCATTAGGTTTGTGGAACTCAAGTTATGATGCCATCAAGTTATGGGTCTTAGATGCACATATTTTTTTCAGTCAACAAAAGTCAACTCACTTCCAAGGCACTTTTCACCTAGGATCATGTTTCTTCTCAACTTTCGATGAACATGAAAGTTATTCCTCATGATATTAGCTTTCCAAAAAGTCCTAGAAGTCCTTAATATCATTTGTAGAACTCATGTTATGAAGCTTGCAAGGCAAGGGCATTTTGGGAAACTTTCATTATAGGTCATTTTGATTATGGGTCATTCTCATGCACTTAAGTACCTCACATGGAACTTCAACCAACATGAAAGTTGTTCCAAATGACTTCAATTACATCATAAAACTCAATATTGGTGTGAATCATGCATGGTTATGGAAATTGGTGGGGAAATTTAAGTGAAATTTGGACATTTAAAGGTGAATCCAATTAAATACATTATAGGTCTTTTTTATGTCCTATTTTTATTCAAATCTCTTCATATTATGCTCATGTACAAAATGCAAAAAATCACTTTGGTTCATGAGAGGAAAGCACGTGGAATTCAAGATTACTTCACAAAGAAGATTCATATCCAAACTTGCTAAATGGATCACCAACAAAGCCCAAACTAATCTTAATGTGAAATCCAAGTTGTCAGCTGCAAATTCAAGCCAATTTAATGAGTGTATGGAACAAATTTCAAGTGTGCATGAGGAGGTATTTCCAAGTTGGGCATTTTCAAATACACTACAACAAGGCTTCATGGGCCTTCCATTTCACTCCTAATCCATAATATATATGCTCCAAATTCATTTGGTGAGCTAAGAAGTGGAATTTCGTGGAGGGAAGAACAAAGTGAATTTTAGAAACTTGAGAGAAATTTCAAAATTGTGAATCCATACCCAAGGCTTTTCCAAGAAAATTGAAGCAAGTATCATCTTCCTCAAGTGAATTGGATTTTATCTGCACAGTTTGGAGCAAGCTAACACTCAATTGAAGCACCAACTGAGTGTCTCCATTAGGTAATCTTCCAATCCATTTTTTTCTCATGTTAGGTGTAATACCCCAAATTTTACCCTTACATTTAGTCAGGCATTTCGCATATCATCTCCTATGAACATTTGCTAACCACTAACAAGTTATGGAGGTGTCTGTTTTGCAGATTTGGTCCCAGGGGTATTTTGGTCATTTCACGCAAATTCTGCTAATTTCTTGAAAACGGGCTGTTATTACGTTCTGAGGCATTTATTTGCCATTTGGGTCAAGGTACCAGTATGCTTTGTCAGAAATATGATTGGACTCGGGGCCGTGCTTTGTTTGATTCTGAAACGTCTCCAAACAGTTTTGTTTCCTTTTATAAAGTTGGGTTGAAAAGGAAGTGGATACTGTTAAGGTTATCGTGAGAAGTGATGTGATCAACGAGGTTTTAATTGGAATTTGTTTGGATATAATCATATGGCGGGATATCATTTATAAAAGGCAAAGGAGAGGTTAAGTTTTAATATTTGTGAGCTTTTATTCATGAATGTTCATAAGCTACAAATCAAAGTTGAATTTAAATAATTTATGGATGATTATTCATGGATATTTAAATTCATAATTGAGAAAATAGAAATGAATATTTACTGGATTTTATTTCATAAACATCTAGAATTACAAGTTGAAATGGAAGTAATATTTGGATTTTATTCATGATAATCTTTCATTTACAAAAGGATTATACATTTACAATGAGTATCTATCCTAAATCCTAAAAGTTCCTAAGGGTCTTCATGCTGTCTTTAAGCTTCGCCGCAAATCTCGACTAACCTGCACATCAAAGCAAAACAAACAATAGAGAAAAAAAGGTTAGAAGATGCTTTTGACACTCTCAGAACGATGTCATCATCGAGTGCCGGGAGTGGCACAACCGAAGCTGCGACCTACCCCCGTTACCGATCCGCGCCGTAGGCGTCAGATAAGGTAATACATGTTCTTATCCATATGGGACATCCGAGAGATAGAAAAAATAAATGAAGTGGAACTGATTCGTTTTGCCACGATTGGATTTCCAAACTGATACGAAAATAAGGCAACATAGGCAAAATTCTGGCCCAGACCCGGATGCCGGCAGGTCTGAGTTTCCTTGGTTTTAAAAACTTCCAACACCTGAAAAGCCAAGTATCATCAGCATAAACAAAACCAGGAAGGGGCTCGCGCCAGAACAGTATAAATCTGTTACCAAACAGAATAAAAATCAAGTCCAAAGCAGAACGAGAGAAACCGAACTATGGTATCAAGCTGCATCAGTTCAAACAGAACAGAGAAATGAGACACAAAACAAGCTGCATCAAAATTACATAGGACAAGGTATCAAAAAGTCTCAGCAGCATCAGTTAACGGTAAGGCCCCGTCCGAACCAGTTTCAACGGCACGCAACACATAAGTCCTGTTATCAGACAACAATAGCCAACAACAATAATCTGAATGTCAGGCCATCAAACTTGGTTCAAGATCAAAGCAGATAAGTTACAATGTTAGCAGCAGCTCTGAGGTCAAACAAGTAGGAAAAGCCAATCAAACCAAATCAGAGCTAAGCTGCATCAAGCAATTAGCGTCTCAACACAAACTATCGATCATCAGGGAAGTACACCAGCAACATCAACATCTGCAAAGCAATATCAAGAGGTTTCAGTATCAGGCATCACGAAAAACATAAGAATGGGGCTACTGCTAAAATGTCACAGAAAAATCTATCTGCTGGAAATCTAAACTAAGCCATCAAGATGGGTCACAAACATCATAGAAAAACAGACGTTTGCAAGCTAAGAATCATCAGCAGTTGAAACAACTAGAGAATAAGTGATAAACCCCACGCGAAGATCCTCAGAAAGCAATCGCAGCATCATCGAAGAATACAAGCGTCGAGGGCTCAGATAAACATCATTGCCGTATACCTTCCTCGGCAATCCCGACTCAACCAAAGTCGTAGCATCAACCCTCTCTGAAAGAAGAAGAGGAAAAGGATCTGAGCTGCATCAAAAAGCAAACCATATCAGAAAAATAGAGAGATTTTGACTTGATAATTAATCCCAAAACAGATCAAAGCAAATCAGTTCAGACTACTAAAATTGAATCAAATCGAAAACGCATCAGCATAGTCCAGATTGAATTCAAGTAGAACAAATGAACTAATCCAGATATCAATCAGATCAAATAAATTCAGAGGTAATCCAAATGATCAAACAAAGCCGAAGCTGGAAATGGAAAGTTTCGAGTCAAATGCATCAGGAAATATCTCCATTGGAACCAATCTGAGTCAATTTGAGACAACCTGAATCAATCAAACAAATCAGTTCAGATTACATTCAATCATAAAGTTCTGAAGATAGAAATCTTTGAACCAAATCAGAATAATCGTATCAGATGGAGATCAGAAAGGATCGTTTAAACCCTAAAAAGGGAAACAGAGTTCAATCAGCATCCAATCGTAATCCAATCAGTATCTGAGGAAAATCAAAATCAAATAATATCAACACAAAATCAAATCAGATCAAGTGCATATCTCAGGAAAAAACGCAAGTCCAAGGCCCAGAAGTTAGTTATAAATAGGAGAATACAACCTGATACGAACAAGAAGACGAATCGCGTACAAACCCTAACTGGTGGCCACGAGAAAGAGATCAGGAGCGAAACCCTAACGAAGAACGGAGATCGCAAACGAACAAACCCTAGGCGCCGTGAACGAAAGTCACGAACTCAGACGAAGAACATCGTCGTCATCGTTCAAACGCGCCGTGTATCATCCATCATCAGCCTTTCATCGCAGATTGGAAGAGTTACGGTCGTAAAACGTAAGCCATCACGTAATTAACATGTTGCTTTGCTTTGTTTTCAGGATAAGGTGACATAACGAAAGCCATCAACGAAGAAGAAGGATGAACGAAAGCTTGATGAGGATACGAGAGAATGAAGAACGAAACGGCGCCTCAAGGGAGGATTAGGGTTCACGACCTAATGAACCCTGGGTTTTTTAGTTTGCTAGCGTAAACCGGGTTGGGTCCGGATGTTACCACCGGCCCAACCCATTCTCTACCCCAGCATTTACCTTTTTTTTTTGTTGTTGTTTATTATATTATTTTTAAAATTAACAAAATTAACTTTTTATATAAAAACCTTTTTTTTACAAATAATAACTTTAAAATCTTTTTAAAATAATAACTTTAAATTTTTTTTAATAACTAAAGTCATTTTTTTTTAAAATAAGAATAACATTAAAAGTAAAACCTTTTTTTAGATAATTAAATTAAAACGATTTTTGAAAATTAAACTTAATCTTTTTTTTTTAAATGTTTAAACATCTTTTTAACTTAATCAAAACTTTTTTCTTTCTAAACAACAAAAATCTCCAATATTGCACTTTTATCTCATGATTCGTCCAATTACCGTCTAACTTTGCCTGCTAACGGGTGTTCATCTTTTGCAGCTCATGTCTACTACTATTGTATTGTGTTTTTATCTTAAGTTTCACCATTATTGTAACTGCGCCTCGTTTGTAACCTCGCGAACCTAATAATCGCGCTTTAAGTTTCTGCCTTTAAATTTCTGTTCGTATGGCTTTAACTGCTGTCTTTATTTTCTGCTTGCATAACTCAAATCATCTCACATCTTCATTAATATTCCAGTCACACTGCACACTCCGAAGGAATTAGGTCTAGCATTTGACCGCCGTGTCAATAGTCCTCAACCTCAAACCCTTGCAACCTTACAAACCCTACTTTTCACAAATGCCTCGCCGCAGGCAAAATTACAATTTTACCCCTAGCATTAGGTCAAAGAGCCGCCGCGCTCATTTTAGGGTTTCCCGCCGTGGAATCCCTAATTTAACCCTAATTACAACTTAATAATTCAACATAGAGATTTGGAGTTTCTACACTCCATGTAAGCGTGTCCTTAAGACATGTTTATTCCCCTTGAGACCTTGACCGCAGTCAAGAAGTCTCTAACCTCCCTTTTGAGGGGAACTACGATTACTCTGATTCCACTCCCGTAAGGATACGTAGGCACAAGATGCGATGTCTTGCCGAGTAAACTTAGAATGAACCCCTTAGGTCTCCTTTCTCACTTTTAATCCCTTGTACATATACCTTAAGCAAATAAATAAAGCAAATAGTAAACATTTGAACAAAAGGTTCCTGTAGAGTACTACAGAAGTTTAGGGTGCTAATACCTTCCCTAAATTTAACCAACCCCCGAACCCTAGATCTTTCCCCGCATTGTGTTTACGATGCAAAATAGGTTTTCCCTCTTTTGACCTTTTCCTTCGGATAAATCAAAGAGCGGTTGTGAATTGAATTGTGATTCAAACTCATTAATAGTTTGTGATCCTATTTCCACCGCAACAGAAAATGGCGACTTCACTGGGGAACTCCTAACTTTTGAGGGTTATCCCTAACCTGTTCATATTTATTACTATCTGTGTTATTATTCATTTGCATGTATATATTTGCGCTTTGATTGTGGGACTGTTCCTTGTGCTGTGAGATAGGTCCTAACCCGGATCTAGTGTACCTTAGGTAAATGGCAATAGACCAAGGAAACTGTACGACGTATATCGATACGGTTGATCTGGTGGCCATAGTTAGTGCGACTTCTTGGTTGGTGCTTATATTCCTTAAGTCAAGTTGAGGATAATATTGAGGCTGCCATATGTTGTCAATGCACTAACTGACTTTTAGAACCCTAGTTAACTCATCTTGGCCTTTAGAAAGTAGTGAGGTAACCGGCTCTGGTGCAGACTGAAGTTGGTTGACACTCGATACTACGCTCATTGAGATCTTAAACTTGGAGGGTTTTGGTTGGCAAGTAAGTTGCTTTCTGAACAACCACCCTTGTGAAGGATCAATGATATTGAGATCCCTTAGAACCTGGTTACTTTTGTAGGACAGGATGAACCATCTAACTTCAGGGGAGGGTACTTGCCTTTGAACCTCATGCAAGCCTTTAGCCTAGGACTTTGTGTGTTTTCATGCATTGCATCCATAAAGCATCTCATCGCATTGTATTTCATGGAGTTCAAACATCATTAATGGATATCGCGGGATACCATAAATAAAAAAAATATAAAATGAAAAAACAAGGAAAAGATTTCCTTGGTACCCCACGACATTAGTAAATGTTTTGAATTCCATGAAATCTTCATTTACATTCACATTTTAGCATCATACTTTTGCATTGCATGTGTCTCCCGATTTCTCACACTCGGTTCTCTCACCTTCCAGTTTCGTCACCCTGAGTTCTCGGCACCAATACAACACCAGAGCTCAAACTCGGAAAAGAATGGAGGATCAGGCAAAAGAGATTGATCGCCTTAGCAATGAACTTGAAGACCTTCGAGGGGGTATGGGGCGTATGATGGAGTTGTTACATGTCATGAATGCTAAGATGGATACCCAGCCCACTGTTGTTTCTGAGATTACCGGCGTTACTATGGACCCTCCACCAAGTGTGACCGTAGCAAGGGACCCACCTTATGGTCTTGCTCCCGGTTTTGTGCCTCCTCAAGCCACTGTTCCGATTAATCAACCTGTTCAGCAAGCCGTGCCTTTATTTTCTGAAGTTTCTAGGGGGGCTCCTATCTTTGCACCACCTGTTGTACACACTCGTGCGCAACCGTACTTCAATGAGACAGTTTTTGATAATCTTGATGAGAATGTTGAGGGTTTTGAGAAACATGATAAGCTTCGTGAGGAAGTAAACACTATCGTCCAGAGATTGAAAAAGGTAGAGGGTGATCAAATTTTTGGGACTGCTGCAAGGGATGTTTGTTTGGTCTCAGGTTTGGTTATTCCCCCGAAGTTCAAAACTCCGAACTTCGATCGTTATGAAGGTGCCACCTGTCCTAAGAGTCATTTGATCATGTATTATCGCAAAATGGCTGCCCATGTTGAGAATGATAAACTGATGATTCATTGCTTCCAAGACAGTTTGAAGGGTGCTTCTTCCAAGTGGTATTTAACTTTAGACCAGTCTCGCGTTAAAAGTTTTCAAGATTTATCTGACGCTTTCATCAAACACTACAAGTACAATATGGATCTGGCTCCTGACAGAAGACAGTTGCTGAGTATGTCACAAAAGAATTCTGAGTCATTCAAAGAGTATGCTCAAAGGTGGAGAGAGACTGCTTCGCAGGTAGAACCTCCTTTGACCGAGAAAGAGTTAGCTGATTGGTTTGTCGACACGGTCCGTCCAGAATTTTACGAGAGAATGGTGGGTAGTGTGACTTCAAATTTCTCCGACATCGTTGCTGTGGGTGTCAAGATTGAATTGGGTATGAAAAGTGGTAAAATGACAAATAATCATGGTACTTCTAAGGATCAGCCGAAGAAACCTCCGTATAGCTCCCAGAAAAAGAAGGAGAGTGAGACTAATGCTATATCCTCTGGTAGACCAAGGGAACGCTTTTATCGGCATCCGCAAGGTTATGCTCAACCTCAAAGGTACCCAGTCCAATATGCTCAACAACCCTATGTGGCAGCTATTACTCCTTCTTTCAATCAACAGGTTCCTATGTATCAACCTATGCAACAACCTCCTGTTTATCCGCCTCCTGTCAACTACCTACAGGCACCCAATACTCCTGCTCCTCAACAGCCAGAGAGTCCGGCTCCTCGCCGGAATGTTCCGAATAGAAGAACGTATAAGCCTTGTCCGCCAATTCCGATGACTTTTACCGAGTTGTATCCCTCTTTGGTCAAGCAAGGTCTAATCACCACTCGGGCTTTGGGTCCGCCTCCTAATCCTCTACCCGCCAATTACAACGCCGCTGCTCATTGTTTATTTCATGAGGGTGCGCCTGGCCATGATCTGGAGAATTGTTATGCTCTCAAAAATATTGTCAGGGATTTATTGGAAAAGAAGATTTTGTCATTCGAAGATCCTCAACCAAATGTTAAGAAGAACCCTTTTCCTAACCATGAGAGTGTCAATGCCGTTAGTGTTGATTCGGGGGATGGTTATGCCCTTGACGTTGAACAGATTAAGACTCCTCTCAAAATGTTCCATTCGAAACTGTTTGAAGCTGGTTTAGTAGATACTTCCCACGTTGCATGTGTAAGTTGTGAAGCCAGTACTAAGGGTTGTGTGTTGGTTCAGAATGATGTTCAGAGGCTGATTAATGAGGGTGTTTTACAAGTGACAAGCCAAGCCAAGAAGGATGTAGTCGCCGTGGTTGAGCCTGTCTTCCATCAGCCTGAATCAAAGGGTAAGGTACCAGTGTTTAATCTATCAGGGGCAGGCTCCGCCAATCTCGTGTTCGATATACCGAGGTCGTATATCCCTGAGGTGAATCAGCCTAAGCCTATAGTTATTCGAAGACCGAGTCCGTTTCCTTTCAGTGATCCTAAAGCTGTGCCTTGGAAATATGACGTGACTATGATTGACAAGGAGTCTGGGAAGGTTATTCCAAATGAAGAGGTTAAGGGCACGGTGACCAATATCGCAGAGGTAAGCAGGATGACTCGCAGTGGTCGTGTGTATACTCCCCGTTCTAATGAGGATCCACCTAAGGAGATCACTAATATCCCAGTGCCTGCCAAAGACAAAGGTAAGGGAGCCGTCACGAATGATGAAGATGCCGAATTTTTGAGGATCATCAAGAAAAGTGACTATAAAGTTATTGACCAACTTCATCAGACTCCTTCCAAGATTTCGATTTTATCTCTGTTGATGAATTCACCCACTCATAGGATGGCCTTGCAGAAGGTTTTGACTCAAGCGCATGTGGATCAGGATATCAGCACCAGTCGGTTTGATAGTGTGATTGCCAATTTGACCGCCTGTAACACTCTCAGTTTCAGCAATGAAGAGTTACCGAAGGAGGGTCCGAACCATAATCGTGCTTTACATATATCGGTAAAATGTCAAGAGGACAATTTAGCGAGAGTGCTAGTGGACACCGGCTCTTCTCTGAATGTTCTACCCAAGAGGGTTCTTGATAAGTTGGCTTGTAAAGAGACTGTGTTGAAACCTACTCCTTTGGTCGTCAAGGCTTTCGATGGTTCTCGCCGGTCGGTAATGGGGGAGGTTGAGCTTCCTATCCTGATTGGTCCGCAAATTTTTAATATCACGTTTCAAGTCATGGACATTAATCCCAACTACAGTTGTTTACTCGGAAGGCCGTGGATTCATGCCGCTGGGGCGGTAACCTCAACTTTACATCAGAAGATGAAGTTCGTGATCGATGGAAAGTTGGTTATTATACACGGTGAGGAGGATCTGATGGTCAGTAACCTGTCTTCTTTCCGCTACATCGAGGCCGATGAGAATGCTTTAGACATCTCCTTTCAAGCACTTGAGATCGCCAATGCTGTTCTGCTGGAAGTCGAAGAAACAGTGGGTCAGGGTAATCCATCTTTTGCATCTCTGAAGAGTACCAAAGCAACAATTGAAAGGGGCATTCCTGAAGGTTGGGGAGAGGTAATTGATGTCAAGACCAAGACTGATCGCTCTAGGTTGGGTTACAAACCAACTCAGAATGGAGCTGCCACGACCGTCGAAGGGCGTCCGAAGGTTATCCAAGAAGTATTTGTCAGCGGAGGTTTCCAAGTCAATGCCATCAGTGACTGTGAGAAAAATGAAGAGCTGAGCAACCTGGTGTTTAAGGGTGATGCAGTTTTGAACAACTGGGAGGCCATAGAGATCCCTGTTATTTTTCCCTTGTCAAAGTAATTGTTTTTTTTAAGTTTCATTTACATTTTCAAATAAAAATCCGTAGCTCTGCCCAAGGCTATAGGGTCGCTGTTATTGGGCCACCTTTCATTTCTAAAAGGATATTAATAAAAGCATTTTGTTCAATTCCACTTTGGTTCATTTGCGTTTTTCGTTTTCACCTTTAAGAATGAAATTGGCAACCTTTCTTCCAAAAAAATAATAATAAAAAAAAACAGCATTTCATTCTTATATATCTTCGAGCATTTTAATTAAGTAAGCTTTCCATCATGCAGAGATATCGTAAACCTTGTTGGATCCAATGACTTTACTGACACTCCTGACTGGGATGCACCCATCAATCAAGCTGAGGACGAGGGTGAAGAAGATTTTGAAGTACCCGCGGAACTGACAAGATTGATTGAGTACGAGTACACAGAGCTTCAACCGCATAAAGAGCAGGTGGACCTAATTAACCTCGGTACAGAGGAGAACAAGAAAGAGGTCAAGATTGGTGCAATGCTTGGGACAGAGGTTAGGCCGAGGTTGATTGAGTTGTTAAAAGGGTATGTTGATGTGTTTGCATGGTCGTATCAAGATATGCCGGGCCTAGACACGGATATTGTTGTTCACAAGTTGCCACTTAAGCCAGATTGTCCACCTATCAAGCAGAAACTCCGAAGAACGAGACCCAACATGGCTTTGAAGATTCGAGATGAGGTTAAAAAGCAGTTGGATGCAGGTTTCTTGGCAGTCGCAAAATATCCAGATTGGGTTGCCAACATTGTGCCAGTACCTAAGAAGGACGGTAAAGTTAGGATGTGTGTAGACTACAGGGATCTGAACAAAGCAAGTCCGAAAGACGACTTCCCACTGCCACATATTGACACACTGGTAGACAATACGGCCAGTTTTGCGTTGTTCTCATTTATGGATGGTTTCTCTGGCTATAATCAGATCAAGATGGATCCCGATGATCAAGAGAAGACTACTTTCATTACTCCTTGGGGAACCTTCTGCTACAAAGTCATGCCCTTTGGTTTAAAGAACGCAGGGGCAACTTACCAACGCGCTATGACCACTCTCTTTCATGATATGATGCACAAAGAGATTGAGGTGTATGTGGACGATATGATAGCCAAATCTCAGAGTGAAGAGGAGCATTTAGACCATTTGGTGAAGCTGTTTGAACGACTCAGGAAATATCAGTTGAAATTGAATCCTGCAAAATGTACCTTCGGTGTCAGATCTGGAAAACTGCTTGGTTTCATTGTTAGCCAGCGAGGGATTGAGGTGGATCCTGACAAAGTCCGAGCCATTCAAGATATGCCGGCTCCGCGAACCGAGACGCAAGTTAGGGGTTTTCTGGGACGTCTGAATTACATTTCCAGGTTTATCTTTAATATGACCGCTACTTGTGAGCCGATATTCAAGTTGCTTTGCAAGGGGAAGACAGTTGAGTGGAACCCTGATTGTCAGAAAGCGTTTGAGAAGATTAAGGGTTATTTGCAAGATCCCCCTATTCTGATCCCTCCCGTACCTGGAAGACCGTTGTTTATGTACCTTACCGTTCTCGAGAAGTCTATGGGTTGTGTGCTTGGACAACATGATGAGACTGGGAAAAAGGAACATGCAATTTATTACCTGAGCAAGAAGTTTACCGATTGCGAAAACAGATACTCACCATTAGAGAAAACTTGTTGTGCATTGGCATGGGCCGCTAAGCGCCTTCGGCAGTATATGGTCTGTCATACCACGTTATTGATTTCTAAAATGGATCCGATCAAGTATATTTTTGAAAAACCTGCTCAAACCGGGAGGCTAGCCCGTTGGCACATGTTGTTATCCGAATATGACATCCAATATGTACCCCAGAAGGCGATTAAGGGTAGTATTTTATTTGATTATCTTGCAGACCAGCCAGTTGAAGATTATGAGCCTCTTAGGCTCGATTTTCCTGATGAGGATATTTTGTTGATTAAAAGAGATTGTGAAGAGCCCGATCCGAGTGAAGGTCCAGAACCAGGTCTTTGGTGGAAGATGATGTTTGATGGTTCCTCGAATTTCAATGGGCATGGTATAGGCGCCGTTTTGATGAACCCAAAGGGTGGATTTACTCCATTTACAGCAAGGTTGGACTTTGAGTGTACTAATAACGTCGCAGAGTATGAAGCGTGTATCCTCGGCCTCGAAGCGGCGATTCACCTCCGAATCAAACTTCTTAAAGTAAGTGGTGACTCAGCTTTGGTTATTCACCAGGTACAAGGCAAATGGGAAACGAAGAATGAGAAGTTAATCCCTTATAAAGACTATATTATTGAGCTGATCAAGTATTTCGACGAGATAGAGTTCGAGCATGTTCCTAGATCCGAGAATCACGTTGCTGATGCATTAGCCATGTTAGCATCCATGTGGAAAGTTAAGTTCGTTAATGAAGCACCTCTTATCCATATTGAGCGCAAGGTTGAGCCCGCTTATTGTCAGATGGTCGAAGAAGTTGAGGTGGATGAAAAGCCTTGGTTTCATGATATCAAGAACTACCTCGTCAAACAAGAATATCCCGATAGTGCTACTGGTCTGGACAAAAAGACATTGAGAAGACTGGCGTCCAAATTCTTTATCAGTAATGGTGTGCTATACAAGAGGAATCACGACATGGTCCTGCTCAGATGTGTTGATAAACGGGAAGCGGACATGTTACTACAGGAAATTCATGAGGGGACCTTCGGAACCCATGCCAATGGTTATGCTATGTCCAAAAAGATGTTAAGGGCTGGGTATTACTGGTTAACCATGGAAGCCGACTGCATCCGATACGCTAGGAAATGCCATAAGTGCCAAATCTATGCTGATAAAATGCACGTGCCTCCGTCACCGTTGAATGTTTTGTCTTCACCATGGCCGTTCTCTATGTGGGGCATTGACATGATTGGGGCAATTGAGCCGAAAGCTTCTAATGGACATCGTTTTATCCTTGTTGCTATAGATTATTTCACCAAGTGGGTAGAGGCTGCCTCCTACACCAACGTGACCAAGCAAGTGGTTGCCCGCTTCATCAGGAAAGAAATCATCTGCCGTTATGGAGTCCCAAGCCGGATAATAACTGACAATGGCACCAATTTGAATAACCAGACTATGAAAGAGCTGTGTGACAATTTCAAGATCACTCACCACAATTCTTCTCCGTACCATCCTAAGATGAATGGGGCCGTTGAAGCTGCAAATAAAAATATCAAGAAGATCCTGCAAAAGATGGTTGTGACTTACAAAGATTGGCATGAGATGTTACCGTTTGCTTTGCATGGATACAGAACCTCAGTAAGAACTTCGACAGGGGCAACACCTTTCTCACTGGTATATGGAATGGACGCCGTGCTCCCCATCGAAGTAGAGATACCTTCTTTAAGAGTGTTAATGGAAGCTGAACTTGAGGAAGCTGAGTGGGTTCAGGACAGATTGGATCAGTTGAATCTCATTGACGAGAAGCGCTTGACAGCCATGTGCCATGGGCAATTATATCAGAAACGGATGAAGAGAGCGTTTGATAAGAAGATCCGTATCCGTGAGTTCCGTCAAGGAGAGCTCGTACTCAAAAAGATCTTGCCAGTACACAAAGATATGCGTGGAAAGTGGATGCCCAATTATGAAGGCCCATTCGTTGTAAAGACTGTCTTCTCCGGAGGGTCTCTAATACTTACGACAATGGACGGTGAAGAACTAGCACATCCCGTGAATTCTGATGCAGTCCGAAAATATTATGCCTAAAAACCCGCTAAGTCGAAAACCTGCAAAAGGCGACTTAGGCAAAAGTAAGGGTTGAAAAAAATATATAATAACAAAAGCTCGCTAAGGTGAAAACCCGAAAGGGCGGCTTAGGCAAAAAAGAGCGTCCCGGTGGATTGAAAACCCGAAAGGGCGGTCCAGGCAAAAGTTAGGGACAAAGGCATTTCATTGCATCAGAAGACACTGATTATCTCAAACACACTTTCCGCATGAGAGCCATGTTTCAGTTCTTTCATCCTTGCCCAAAGCAAGATTCTGGATTAGTCTTAGTTATTAGTGTCAGTAGGTGTCATTGGATTCGATGTAACCTTTCCCATGTTGCCAATTTTAAAACATAATCATCTGTGGAGCTATGCCTTCAGCAAGCAGCCACCCTTTAATAAAAGATACCATCTCGTTACTTACATTCCTTGGTGCATTGCTCTTTATTTTCTATTTGTTATGCAAAATGCGTTTATTCCTAAAATTCGAAAATGAAAGGTGCATTGCAGATTTTTCAAAACTGTTTTTCAAAAAAAACAAAACAAATTTGAAATGTAGTAAATTACTTTGACTAGTGGAAATTCCGACAGGATCTCTTCATTCCCCGGAAATATCATTATTGCAGAAACACTTTCAAACCATTGCCCAGTGACAGTCCCCAGAGAGACTATAAGCTGACAACTTCTTCTTGGGGAAACTCAACAGTGTCCCTCAGGTTTTCTTCTCCCCATATGAAGACGTGATACTGCACACCCAAGCAGATTACCTTCTCCCCAGAGAATTCAGAACTTTAGAACCAGATTTGATTCTACCATTGATCCATTCCCTCCCATGATTGACGTATTGGTTGCAGAGAACGCAGGGTATTTCCGTCGAGATGTTTATTTCGTCTCTCGTCCCGTCTCTAGTCTGTTTCGTTAGTATACGCAAGGGCATAAGCATCACATGCCTATATTCATTACATATTCATTACATATTCATTACATATTCATTACATATTCATTACATATTCATTACATACTCATTACATACTCATTTCATAACATCCTGCATATTTAACTACATAGACATTAACATACATTCACATATGCATTAGCATTCACAGGTTCATTGTGTCTCGCCATCATTGATTGTTACCGCCGTGTAACTGGGGTTTGTCCATTCTCTCCAAATAGATTGTCAGCCCTAAGCATAAAATACATATGTGTTTCCAGTTTCCCTACAGAGCTCGATCCTCATGGATGACGGTTACTTCAGCTATCTTTCCTCACCAGGATTAGATATTTACCCTTCGAGATCATTCCCTCGATGGAGTCTGGATCTTTCTAGCTCGATCCTAGATTGAATCTCAGTCATGTCGGTAGTCAAGCCCAACCGGACGTGCATTTATTTTGCACCATCTAAAGGTTTTCACCATACATTGGCAGATACGCGACTATCTCGCTTGAGAAGTTTATCACTGTACCCGGACGTGCATTTATTTTGCACTAACTTTCAAGAAAATCAACTACAATCCTTTACAGATACACGCCAGTTCGCGCCTGGAAAATATATCAGTACAACACTTTGCAATCCTACATGTTACAACCCTTTACACTTTACATTTTACAGCATCAACACACGACATTTCTCACCTAAGAAGTCGATCATATCCTCGTTATGACTCGCAGCAAATGGCCATCTCCATGGAGCAGTTGGGTTTCCATTTCCCTGCCGTCTTGAGGTTTGAACCAAATCGTATTCAGGAGAGCATGATCTTGAGTTACGGGGAGGTTTGAGCAGTTTCATATTCAGGAGAGCACGATTCTGAAATATGAGTATCTTCAGTCATCCAGTTTCATATTCAGGAGAGCACGATTCTGAAATATGAGTATATTCAGTCATCCAGTTTCATATTCAGGAGAGCACGATTCTGAAATATGAGTATCATCCGGTTTCATATTCAGGAGAGCACGATTCTGAAATATGAGTATATTCAGTCATCCAGTTTCATATTCAGGAGAGCACGATTCTGAAATATGAGTATCTTCAGTCATCCGGTTTCATATTCAGGAGAGCACGATTCTGAAATATGAGTATATTCAGTCATCCAGTTTCATATTCAGGAGAGCACGATTCTGAAATATGAGTATCTTCAGTCATCCGGTTTCATATTCAGGAGAGCACGATTCTGAAATATGAGTATCTTCAGTCATTCAGTTTCATATTCAGGAGAGCACGATTCTGAAGTATGAGGAAATTCAGTTTACCCTTTTTTATATTCGGGAGAACATTTATCCTTCAGTAAGAGAGGAATCAAAATCGTATTCCAGGCGCCGACCTTAGAATGCGAGAAGATTTATTTATCAGATAAGCAGCAGCCTCTTTATTTGAGTGCTTATCCGTTTTGGCATGTAAGTCCCTTCCAACGATAAGTGACAGTTCTCCCGCGAGAAGCTTATCAGGGCATTTCCCATCAAAGTCCATTTATTTTGGCATACAGCCGGTCTTTACCCTGTATATTTGTTACGGAGTTCCGAAAAGTCTGTTTGATCTTGTCACGAGGGATAGGTTACAGAAGCTTGGATGTTATTCTTTGCTCAATGCTCCAGCATTCTGTAATCGATCTTACAATCGTACGTGATCCAGTTTTATTTTTAGATTCCCCAGTGGAGGCCGTCTCGTAGGTACCATCTCCATTTGAGGATCTCGCCCCTTTTCTAAAAGTGACAATTGGACATTCGCACCAGTTGATTATCATTTTTAGATTTCCCCAGTGTTGTACTGTTGCCTCAGCACGTCACTGTCCCCAGTGTGTTCTTCTCATGGCGTCTGTCTCGGTGTCGTCATGTTCGTCAGCATTTTCGCATTCATTATTCCAGCATACGCATCATATCATAGTCATGGCATCATCTGCATTAAGTCGTTCCAGTTTTGTCCATAGCATTGCATATCGTCGCATATAAGGGCAAAATTTTCGGTTATCTATATTTAAATCTCTCCACCACGATTCCTCGAGTCTCTGTCACTCAAATCGTCCGGTGTAGCTATTTAAATAGGGGCAACTGTAATACCCCAAATTTTACCCTTACATTTAGTCAGGCATTTCGCATATCATCTCCTATGAACATTTGCTAACCACTAACAAGTTATGGAGGTGTCTGTTTTGCAGATTTGGTCCCAGGGGTATTTTGGTCATTTCACGCAAATTCTGCTAATTTCTTGAAAACGGGCTGTTATTACGTTCTGAGGCATTTATTTGCCATTTGGGTCAAGGTACCAGTATGCTTTGTCAGAAATATGATTGGACTCGGGGCCGTGCTTTGTTTGATTCTGAAACGTCTCCAAACAGTTTTGTTTCCTTTTATAAAGTTGGGTTGAAAAGGAAGTGGATACTGTTAAGGTTATCGTGAGAAGTGATGTGATCAACGAGGTTTTAATTGGAATTTGTTTGGATATAATCATATGGCGGGATATCATTTATAAAAGGCAAAGGAGAGGTTAAGTTTTAATATTTGTGAGCTTTTATTCATGAATGTTCATAAGCTACAAATCAAAGTTGAATTTAAATAATTTATGGATGATTATTCATGGATATTTAAATTCATAATTGAGAAAATAGAAATGAATATTTACTGGATTTTATTTCATAAACATCTAGAATTACAAGTTGAAATGGAAGTAATATTTGGATTTTATTCATGATAATCTTTCATTTACAAAAGGATTATACATTTACAATGAGTATCTATCCTAAATCCTAAAAGTTCCTAAGGGTCTTCATGCTGTCTTTAAGCTTCGCCGCAAATCTCGACTAACCTGCACATCAAAGCAAAACAAACAATAGAGAAAAAAAGGTTAGAAGATGCTTTTGACACTCTCAGAACGATGTCATCATCGAGTGCCGGGAGTGGCACAACCGAAGCTGCGACCTACCCCCGTTACCGATCCGCGCCGTAGGCGTCAGATAAGGTAATACATGTTCTTATCCATATGGGACATCCGAGAGATAGAAAAAATAAATGAAGTGGAACTGATTCGTTTTGCCACGATTGGATTTCCAAACTGATACGAAAATAAGGCAACATAGGCAAAATTCTGGCCCAGACCCGGATGCCGGCAGGTCTGAGTTTCCTTGGTTTTAAAAACTTCCAACACCTGAAAAGCCAAGTATCATCAGCATAAACAAAACCAGGAAGGGGCTCGCGCCAGAACAGTATAAATCTGTTACCAAACAGAATAAAAATCAAGTCCAAAGCAGAACGAGAGAAACCGAACTATGGTATCAAGCTGCATCAGTTCAAACAGAACAGAGAAATGAGACACAAAACAAGCTGCGTCAAAATTACATAGGACAAGGTATCAAAAAGTCTCAGCAGCATCAGTTAACGGTAAGGCCCCGTCCGAACCAGTTTCAACGGCACGCAACACATAAGTCCTGTTATCAGACAACAATAGCCAACAACAATAATCTGAATGTCAGGCCATCAAACTTGGTTCAAGATCAAAGCAGATAAGTTACAATGTTAGCAGCAGCTCTGAGGTCAAACAAGTAGGAAAAGCCAATCAAACCAAATCAGAGCTAAGCTGCATCAAGCAATTAGCGTCTCAACACAAACTATCGATCATCAGGGAAGTACACCAGCAACATCAACATCTGCAAAGCAATATCAAGAGGTTTCAGTATCAGGCATCACGAAAAACATAAGAATGGGGCTACTGCTAAAATGTCACAGAAAAATCTATCTGCTGGAAATCTAAACTAAGCCATCAAGATGGGTCACAAACATCATAGAAAAACAGACGTTTGCAAGCTAAGAATCATCAGCAGTTGAAACAACTAGAGAATAAGTGATAAACCCCACGCGAAGATCCTCAGAAAGCAATCGCAGCATCATCGAAGAATACAAGCGTCGAGGGCTCAGATAAACATCATTGCCGTATACCTTCCTCGGCAATCCCGACTCAACCAAAGTCGTAGCATCAACCCTCTCTGAAAGAAGAAGAGGAAAAGGATCTGAGCTGCATCAAAAAGCAAACCATATCAGAAAAATAGAGAGATTTTGACTTGATAATTAATCCCAAAACAGATCAAAGCAAATCAGTTCAGACTACTAAAATTGAATCAAATCGAAAACGCATCAGCATAGTCCAGATTGAATTCAAGTAGAACAAATGAACTAATCCAGATATCAATCAGATCAAATAAATTCAGAGGTAATCCAAATGATCAAACAAAGCCGAAGCTGGAAATGGAAAGTTTCGAGTCAAATGCATCAGGAAATATCTCCATTGGAACCAATCTGAGTCAATTTGAGACAACCTGAATCAATCAAACAAATCAGTTCAGATTACATTCAATCATAAAGTTCTGAAGATAGAAATCTTTGAACCAAATCAGAATAATCGTATCAGATGGAGATCAGAAAGGATCGTTTAAACCCTAAAAAGGGAAACAGAGTTCAATCAGCATCCAATCGTAATCCAATCAGTATCTGAGGAAAATCAAAATCAAATAATATCAACACAAAATCAAATCAGATCAAGTGCATATCTCAGGAAAAAACGCAAGTCCAAGGCCCAGAAGTTAGTTATAAATAGGAGAATACAACCTGATACGAACAAGAAGACGAATCGCGTACAAACCCTAACTGGTGGCCACGAGAAAGAGATCAGGAGCGAAACCCTAACGAAGAACGGAGATCGCAAACGAACAAACCCTAGGCGCCGTGAACGAAAGCCGCGAACTCAGACGAAGAACATCGTCGTCATCGTTCAAACGCGCCGTGTATCATCCATCATCAGCCTTTCATCGCAGATTGGAAGAGTTACGGTCGTAAAACGTAAGCCATCACGTAATTAACATGTTGCTTTGCTTTGTTTTCAGGATAAGGTGACATAACGAAAGCCATCAACGAAGAAGAAGGATGAACGAAAGCTTGATGAGGATACGAGAGAATGAAGAACGAAACGGCGCCTCAAGGGAGGATTAGGGTTCACGACCTAATGAACCCTGGGTTTTTTAGTTTGCTAGCGTAAACCGGGTTGGGTCCGGATGTTACCACCGGCCCAACCCATTCTCTACCCCAGCATTTACCTTTTTTTTTTGTTGTTGTTTATTATATTATTTTTAAAATTAACAAAATTAACTTTTTATATAAAAACCTTTTTTTTACAAATAATAACTTTAAAATCTTTTTAAAATAATAACTTTAAATTTTTTTTAATAACTAAAGTCATTTTTTTTTAAAATAAGAATAACATTAAAAGTAAAACCTTTTTTTAGATAATTAAATTAAAACGATTTTTGAAAATTAAACTTAATCTTTTTTTTTTAAATGTTTAAACATCTTTTTAACTTAATCAAAACTTTTTTCTTTCTAAACAACAAAAATCTCCAATATTGCACTTTTATCTCATGATTCGTCCAATTACCGTCTAACTTTGCCTGCTAACGGGTGTTCATCTTTTGCAGCTCATGTCTACTACTATTGTATTGTGTTTTTATCTTAAGTTTCACCATTATTGTAACTGCGCCTCGTTTGTAACCTCGCGAACCTAATAATCGCGCTTTAAGTTTCTGCCTTTAAATTTCTATTCGTATGGCTTTAACTGCTGTCTTTATTTTCTGCTTGCATAACTCAAATCATCTCACATCTTCATTAATATTCCAGTCACACTGCACACTCTGAAGGAATTAGGTCTAGCATTTGACCGCCGTGTCAATAGTCCTCAACCTCAAACCCTTGCAACCTTACAAACCCTACTTTTCACAAATGCCTCGCCGCAGGCAAAATTACAATTTTACCCCTAGCATTAGGTCAAAGAGCCGCCGCGCTCATTTTAGGGTTTCCCGCCGTGGAATCCCTAATTTAACCCTAATTACAACTTAATAATTCAACATAGAGATTTGGAGTTTCTACACTCCATGTAAGCGTGTCCTTAAGACATGTTTATTCCCCTTGAGACCTTGACCGCAGTCAAGAAGTCTCTAACCTCCCTTTTGAGTGGAACTACGATTACTCTGATTCCACTCCCGTAAGGATACGTAGGCACAAGATGCGATGTCTTGCCGAGTAAACTTAGAATGAACCCCTTAGGTATCCTTTCTCACTTTTAATCCCTTGTACATATACCTTAAGGAAATAAATAAAGCAAATAGTAAACATCTGAACAAAAGGTTCCTGTAGAGTACTACAGAAGTTTAGGGTGCTAATACCTTCCCTAAATTTAACCAACCCCCGAACCCTAGATCTTTCCCCGCATTGTGTTTACGATGCAAAATAGGTTTTCCCTCTTTTGACCTTTTCCTTCGGATAAATCAAAGAGCGGTTGTGAATTGAATTGTGATTCAAACTCATTAATAGTTTGTGATCCTATTTCCACCGCAACATTAGGCATTGATTTAGGTCATTGTTGGTTGCATATGAAGCCCTACCTCGTGTAGGCAAAGTTTGAATCCTTGATTTTGATGTTTAATGAAGAACTCAGAGTTGCATTCCAAATTTCATCCGTTCGAATCTCTTAATCTAGCCGTGTTTAAAAAAATTGAACCATGGATTTGGAATGTACGTGAGTAAGGCTTCATTTTGGTATAAGATTTGTCACGTTATGGTGAGATTTTCAGATCTGATCTCCGGCCACCTTGCCGGAGAAGACGACCGGAGCTAAGGCTCCGGCGTCTGGTTCAAACTTAGTTGAAGCTGAGGTGTACTTGGTTGACCTCTTGACCAAGCTTGATGAACACTCCAAATCATTTTGACCATACACGCGTGGAGATTGACTTCCACGTCAATTAATGATACCAAGCGTTTTGTTTTGGATGAATAGATTGGGCTTTCATGCTAACCACATCCCACTTTTGGATCAGCCCATTGTTTTAAACGTGAAACATTGCTATTTGCACCATTTCACTTTAATTGTTTTATTTTATTTTTATTTCTTTTCTGTTTTCATTTTAATCAATTAAAAATACTTCCAATCATGATAAAATTCAACCAAAAATATTTTCTGACACTTTAATGTGTGATTTAATTTTTGATAATTTTTTATTTCATTTTTCATTTATTTTTCAATTAAAATTGAATTTAATGATTGGAGGTATTTTTGAGTTGCTTTCTCATTTGTTTTCTTTTTTTCTTAAGCCAATGTTAATCACCAATGAATGAGGCTTCTTCCTCATTTTGATGATGAGTTGAGGTTCCTCTGAGGATGGGTTTGGTCAAGGTTTGATCTATTTTTGGTTGACTTTGTTGTGCATTTGTTTGACCCTCAACAACCCTGCTTCAAAGTGGAGCATCCTTAGTGAATCAAATTCTTTGGTGATGCTTTGATGGGACTTTGATTGTGTTGCTTTGGCCTCTGGTTGCCAACCTCTTTGAGAGCTTTGTTCATTTTATTTGGATTTATTTGAATCATTTTCCTATTTTTGGTGTACCTTGCAAGTCAAGCTACTCCTAAGGATGGTTCACACATACTAGTTGACCTAGTTTGGATGGGAAATGACCCTTGTGGATCCCATATGCTTCCAGTTACTCTTGATTCACATTCTTAACATGTTGAAGTGGCTGGTTGCAAATTTTTAGGTCATGTAGTTGTTTGGTTCTTGTTTTAATTTGCACTTGTTTAAGGCTTTCCATTTGGTGTTGAATGTTGAAAGTGTTTAGAACATAGGTTCTTTACCATGCCTTATCTTGCAACTTGGCTTGCTTTGTTTCCTTCTTTAGTTTGCCTATCCTTCTACCTTGCTCTCACTTCTGACCTAGGACCTTGGGGACTCATCCAAGTTAATTTGGTGCCTTTGAGTTGCACTTTAAGTTTGATTTGGATGAGAGGCGACTTTGAGAACTTTCTTTTGGTTTGAACTTGTTTAAGTTCTTTGGTTTTCTTTCCTTATTTGTTTTGCCTATCCTTTGTTTGCTTGAAGAGTTTGAGATGTGCTTGTGGTGGTTGTTACCCCACACCTTTTTCCTCCCTCTTCATCTTTGTCTTGCATTGCAAGTTTGCATCTTTATCTTCTTTCTCTTCTTTTTTAATCTATGCTTTCTTCCTCTTTTTTTTTTCCTTTGCCATGTGTTACACCCCAAAATTTGCCCAACATTTCTTTACCTAGCTTGTGTTTCATTTCATTCACATTAGCGTTATCATTTACAGTTCATTGACATGTATGCAGGAGATTGATAACACGAAATCGTATATATATTTTGATGCATAATTCAACTAAAGTCTAACCGTTTTCGATCCGATTTCGGGTTATTTCCGTGTTATTTGTCTGATGTTTTGCAGGTATTCAACGATCACGTCTAAACAAGGCAACATGAAGAAAAGAAGCAATCTCAGATGAATTATGGACGAAAAAAGAGTGAAAACATCATAAAAAGCGCAGAAGTTGTTTTTGCTGATGTGACGACCGTCACAGCTTCATGACGACCGTCACACGGGTGAAAACCGTCACACCTTGTGACGACCGTCATGCAGGAAAAAACGCCCCACTTCAATTACACGTTAAAGAAGCAGTTCCAATTCCCAAAGAGTGGACCACTACTCCCTGAATTATCTGCCTCAAAGTCCACTCTCTCCAGCAGTAACCGTTAGAATTCCATCTCTATAAAAGGGGAAGCAGGGGACTTCAGAAAGGGTGCTGCATTCAGACAACGAAGTGCTGCCAAATTTATTTCCAGAGCATATTTTCCAGTTTTATATTCTTATTCGTTTCTCTTTATTTCTTCTGTATTCCATTTTCATTCTTCTGTAATTTCTACTTTCATTGTACGATCAAATTGGCATAGAGATCAGAATCCTGCCAACATCTGTGGAGGATCTGCCCAAAGGCCAATTGGAATATTTACAGGTTTCTCATTTCAATTGATTCCAGTTTTATTATAATGCAAATCATTATTTATTATTTTTATTTATGTTTTATCTTTCCCAAATCCATGTCTAGCTAAACTTAAGTAATCGATATGTGGTAATAATTCGAATGGGATTTGATAACAACTGGTTGAAAAACTTTCTTTTCAAAAGTAATTTATGTTCTGAGTGTTTAAAATTGATTTACTGAATAAACTTCGTCGCGAAAGCGAGAACTTATTTAAAAGTAGTTTTGCCACGAAAGTGGGAAATTGATTAAGATACGAACCAACAAGCGAAAGCTGCGGTAAGGTCAGATAGTAAACACCAGTCATTCATTTTAATAACAACGAAAGCACTTTAAAATGAATTAGAACTTAGAGATTTCCAAAAAATAATTTTAACCCCGAACGGGATACGAAAGTGTACGTTTGGCCCTTAGGATTATGATTAGCGTCAATAACCATCGTGAGGCGAGAGTCTTCAAATCACCATTTTCTGCTTAAATAAACTTTGAAAATTATTTCATACACCAGTAACTTGTCAAATCCTTGAAGAACACAATTACTACATATCGATTCAATCATTTATAATCTAAGTAACATTCTTAGTTCCCTTTTAGTGACAATCTTATTCCCTTAAACATATTCTACCTAGCTAAACATAGTAACTCCCGAGAACACTAGTTTGATTACGAGTCCCTGTGGGATCGATATCTATTATTACTACGCGATAGACTGTGCACTTGTAGTTAGTTTGTATTAGACATAGAAAGTCGCGATCAAGTTTTTGGCGCCGTTGCCGGGGACCCGTTTAGTCAATAGTGTAACCTTCTGTTACGCCGTATAGACTAGGTTAACAATTTTCATTTTTTCCTTTACTAGTGCTGTCAATTGTATGCCAAGTAATCGCTCACAAGGCGATATCTTGAAACCTTTAGTCGCAGAACTAGAACGCTTCTTACATCTAAGAAGCCGAATCATTGAGTACCAACTCAAACATAACAATTCCGATCCTCTCACTCCCATTCCCAAATCCGAAGAAAAATCAAACATGGCTGAAGGACCTCCAAACAAACCGTTGAAGGCATACGCTACATCCTCTCAGATGGAGCCTAGAAGTAGCATTGCTGCCCCAGCAATTACCCGAAATGATTTTGAGCTGAAACCATCATTGCTGTCAGTTGTACAACAAAACCAATTCTCAGGAAACGCAACTGAGGATCCGAACGAACATCTAACGAAGTTTGTACAATACGCGGACACAGTGAAAGCAAATGGAGTAATTCCAGACGCGATAAGACTTCGTCTTTTCCCATTCTCTCTTAGAGACAGAGCGTGGATATGGTTACAATCTTTACCGTCCAACTCCGTTACGACGTGGGAACAATTGAAGAACGTCTTCTTAGCGAGATATTTTCCGCCAAGTAAAACTGCTATGCTTAGAGCTCAAATCAGCGGATTTCGACAAAAAGACACTGAATCTCTTTACGAAGCATGGGAACGATTCAAAGATATGATGAGAACATGTCCTCACCACGGTCTAGAAGACTGGGTGACAATCCATACTTTCTATAATGGGCTTCTATACAATACTAGATTGACAATAGACGCTGCCGCGGGCAGTGCACTTATGGATAAGCCATACGATGAAGCCTATCAATTAATCGAAAACATGTCGCAAAACCATTGCCAATGGGGAGGTGAACGCACTCCAACAGAGAAAACCACAGCGAAAGGTGGGATGTACGAGATCAGCAGCCTTGAAAAGTTCAACGCTAAAGTAGATGCTCTAGCACAGAAGATAGATACTCTGACCGTTAACCCCACTGCAACTGTCGCTGCCGTAACTCCAAATTGCGAGTTATGCGGAAGCACCACTCATAATGCGCTCGAATGCCCATTGCTAGCCGGAATCCCACCAGACCAGGTAAATTATGCTTAAGGAAATCCTTACGCAAATACCTACAACCCAGGTTGGTGAAATCATCCAAACTTTTCTTACAAAAGCGAAAATGCATTGCAAATGCCTACTGCTCCGCCAGGATATCAGAAACCAGCTGCTCATAATGCACCTAGGAAATCAAACCTCGAGTTGATGATGGAAAAATTCATAGCTACTCAAGCTCAAACAAACAAAGAATTCCTGAATCAAAACATACACACTAGCGAGCAAATTAAACAGTTGACCGGAAAAGTAGACGCTTTAGCCACCCACAACAAAATGTTAGAAACACAGATATCACAAGTGGCTCAACAACAAGCCTCTGCTGCCGCACCTGCTGGCACATTTCTTGGACAACCCGAACAGAATCCAAAAGGCCAAGCGAATGCTGTAATACTAAGAAGTGGAAAAGAATTGGACGAACCGATCGATCCGAGGACCGAAAACTCAGCCATGCAACAAAAACCAACTGAACAAGCAGAAAAGGAATCCGAGTTAGAGAAGAAGGAAGACAACGAGAAGGAGGATACCGCAAGTGAAAAAACTCAAGCACCTCCAGCGCCATATAAACCACCTATTCCTTACCCTCAAAGACTAATAAACTCCAAAACTTCATGACAATTTAAGAAATTTGTAGAGCTCCTTAAACAGCTGAATATTACTATTCCTTTTACAGAAGCGATAACTCAAATGCCGTCATACGCTAAATTTCTCAAAGAAATCTTGTTGAATAAGAGAAAGATCGAGGATAACGAAACAGTTACACTTACTGCAGAGTGTAGCGTTATTATTCAAAACCGCATGCCTCCTAAATTAAAAGACCCAGGTAGTTTCTCCATACCCTGCGTCATAGGAAAGTTTGTAATAGACAAAGCTCTATGCGATTTAGGAGCCAGTATCAGTGTTATGCCTTTATCTATATGCAAAAAGCTGAATATGGGAGACCTCAGACCAACCAAGATGTCCATACAATTAGCTGACCGATCAGTAAAATACCCCGTTGGAATACTGGAAAACGTTCCAGTACGCATAGGACAATTCTACATCCCAACCGACTTCATAATCATGGACATCAAGGAAGATACTGTAACCCCAATTATCCTAGGAAGACCATTCCTAGCTACAGCCGGAGCGATTATAGATGTGAAGAAAGGAAGGCTAACATTCGAAGTAGGAGAAGAAAAGATAGAGTTCATTCTCACCAAGTTCTTACAAGCACCAGCCATAGACGATACCTGCTATTTAGTAGACGAAATTGACGAATGCATAAGAGAACTTGAGAACGAAGAGACCACATATTCAGAAATAATAAAGATTCAAATACCCGATATTTCTGAAGACGATGATTGGCGTAAACCGTATAAAGACGACAGCCTAAGCGAAAGCTTAGCACTGACCCCAAACCATATGCCAGGTCCGAAGAACCCATCTTTAGAACTCAAAACATTACCCAAAAACCTTAGATATGAATTTCTAGACGATGAACTAAAAAGACCAGTGATAGTCAACGCCGACTTAGGACAACCAGAAACCGAAAAGCTATTAGAAGTCTTAAAGAAGTACTCCAACGCGTTAGGCTATAACATAAGCGATCTAAAAGGTATAAGCCCTTCAATCTGTATGCATCGAATTACAATAGAGGAAGACTCTAAAACCTCTCGAGAGCATCAGAGAAGACTGAACCCCATCCTGAGCACTGTAGTCAGAGATGAAGTAAAGAAATTGCTAGATGCAGGAATCATCTATCCGATCTCCGATAGTGAATGGGTCAGCCCAGTTCATGTCGTACCAAAGAAAGGAGGAGTCACAGTAGTTAAAAACAAAAAAGGCGAATCAATAACAAAAAGAGTCGTGACCGGAAGCAGGATGTGCATTGACTATAGGAAGCTTAACAAGGCTACGCGCAAAGATCACTTCCCGTTACCCTTCATAGACCAAATGTTGGAAAGATTAGCCAAACACTCATACTTCTGCTATCTAGATGGTTACTCAGGATTCTTCCAAATTCCCAACCATCCTGATGACCAAGAAAAGACTACATTCACCTGTCCCTATGGTACTTTTGCTTACCGCCGAATGCCGTTCGGACTCTGTAATGCTCCAGCAACCTTCCAAAGATGCATGATGGCAATATTCGCAGATTTCATAGACGACATCATGGAAGTATTTATGGACGATTTCTCGGTATGTGGACAAAGTTTCGAAGGATGCCTACAAAACTTAGAAATGGTATTAGAACGTTGCGTAAAAGTAAACCTCGTCCTAAATTGGGAAAAATGCCATTTTATGGTCCGACAAGGAATAGTTCTAGGACATGTCATATCAGATAGAGGAATTGAAGTAGACAAAGCTAAAATAGAGATCATAAAAGATCTCCAACCTCCAAAATCCGTACGAGAAATACGGAGTTTTCTAGGACATGCCGGTTTCTACAGAAGATTTATAAAAGATTTTTCGAAAATCACAAAACGTCTAACCGGCATGTTGATGAAAGATGTTGAGTTCGTGTTCAACGACGAATGTTTAAAAGCATTCGAAACATTGAAATCAGCCCTTATCACCCCACCAATCATGCAACCACCCGATTGGCGACTACCGTTCGAAATCATGTGCGATGCGAGTGATTATGCCGTAGGCGCAGTTCTAGGACAAAGGAAGGACAAGAAACTCCATGCCATCTACTATGTCAGTAGAACCTTAGATCCTGCCCAAATGAACTACGCTACCACAGAAAAGGAACTTCTAGCAGTTATATTTGCGCTTGACAAATTCCGTTCTTACTTAGTAGGAGCAAAAATCATCATATACACAGACCACGCTGCCATAAGGTACCTAATAAGCAAAAAGGATGCCAAACCAAGACTATTGAGATGGATCCTGTTATTACAAGAGTTTGACCTAGAAATCAAAGATAAGAAAGGAACCGAAAACGTTGTTGCAGATCACTTATCCCGAATAGAAGGCATCAGACACGAACCAGTACCGATAAATAACGATTTCCCGTACGAACGTCTGATAGCCAAATTAGAAAGTGACATACCCAACTCAATCTCGGAAGATCCAGAATTCGAAAAAGCCGTAGAAGCCGTCTATGCCCAAGTCACATTACCCTAGTATGCTGACATCGTTAATTACCTCGCTGCAGGCGTGCTTCCACCAGACCTCACTTATCAACAAAAGAAGAAATTTTTCCACGATCTGAAACACTATTATTGGGACGAACCTCTACTCTTCAAGAGAGGGGCCGACAACATATACCGTCGCTGTGTCCCAGAGGAAGAAATAGAAAATATCATTTCCCAATGCCATTCAGCACCATACGGTGGTCATGCTAGTACATCCAAGACGTGCGCTAAGATTCTCCAAGCCGGCTTATTCTGGCCTAACCTCTGGAAAGACGTTCACATCGCTGTGCTAAAATGTGATCGATGCCAACGAACTGGAAACATCTCATGATGCGATGAAATGCCTCAGAAAGGAATCTTAGAGGTAGAAATCTTTGACGTATGGGGAATAGATTTCAAGGGACCTTTCCCATCTTCTTTTGGTAATAAATACATACTCGTCATTGTCGATTACATGTCTAAATGGATAGAAGCCATAGCGGCTCCAACAAACGACGCACGAGTAGTAATCAAACTCTTCAAAAACACAATCTTTCCTAGATTCGGTGTACCCAGACTCGTCATTAGTGACGGCGGATCTCACTTCATATCGCGAATATTCGATAAACTTCTCTCTAGATATGGAGTCCGACACCGAGTAGCTACACCTTATCATCCGCAAACTAGCGGACAAGTAAAGGTCTCGAACAGAGAAATAAAACAGATATTGGAAAAGACTGTCGCTACCTCAAGGAAAGATTGGTCGTCAAAGCTACAAGAAGCTTTATGGGCTTATAGGACCGCATTTAAGACACCAATAGGTACTACACCCTACAAATTAGTTTATGGTAAATCCTGCCATCTCCCTGTAGAATTAGAGCATAAAGCCTTCTGGGCCATTAAGACACTCAATTTCAACTACACCGAGGCAGGAGAAAAGCGAATCTTGAACTTACACGAATTGGAAGAACTTCGATTAGACGCTTACGAAAATGCCCGTATCTATAAAGAACGAACTAAAAAGTGGCATGATAAACGTTCAGTCAGGAAACAATTCAGTGTGGGAGACATCGTATTGCTCTTTAATTCAAGATTAAAACTCTTCCCAGGTAAACTAAAATCTAGGTGGTCCGGACCTTATGAAGTGACTAAAGTACTTCAGAGTGGAGCTGTCGAAATTACCGATAAGACGAATGCACCATTTATCGTAAACGGGCAACGTCTAAAACATTACAATAAGGACGACAACAGTCCTCAAGTCAGCAATATAACATTGCTTGAGCTTCCAGCTCAAACACCCTAATAGCTTCTCACCAAGCTATCGTCAGGCTTTAGACGTTAAAAACAGCGCTTACTGGGAGGCAACCCAATTTCCCTCTTTATCGTATTTCATTTTTCCTTTAAACTTTTACTTTGAAAATCCAACAAAAATTCTAAACTTATAATTACTACTACTTTCTACTTTCGTTTGTTTTCATACTTTTATTTTATTTTTCTCTTTTGTCTTTTGTTTCTACCGCTTTTTGTTTTCAAAAATCCTGACTTCAAACTCCTGTTTTAAACTTTTCAGGATTTTTAAAGTCTTCAAAACATTCCTTCTGTTTTCTCCGAATTACCTGCGAGTATGGCCGAGTACGACTTCACAAAGGTTCACTTTAGAGGACTAGCTCAAAAGGCAAGATTTGCAGCACTAGCTGAAAGAGAATTCGCCTTAACGATGTATTATGATAAGTCTACCATGGATAAACTAGGAATCACGGATAGCATTCAATACCTGTTCAATCAACTGGGTTGGGAGAACACTGCTTTGAAAACACGTTTTGCTACCTACAAGGATCTTACCTATGAATTCCTGAGTTCTTTCAGATATATACCCAACTATGGCTTTGGATCCAACACAGAACTGATTACCTTCCGATTATTTGGAATGGACCAAACCCATAGTCGGATGTCACTAGCTAACCTCCTAGGATTTCCTAGCGGACCGCATGTGTTCATCAGTGCAGAAGATGACGATATTGATTTTCAACTCGATCAATTCTGGGGTAGAATTACTGGCGACTATCACCCTGAACCAGACAAAATGTATAATGATGATATCCATAACCCAGCCTTCAGATACTTCCATAAGATACTAGCTCACACCCTGTTTGGGAAAGAAGAAAATATTACTGCAGTATCTAAAGAGGAGTTATTCATCATGTTCTGTGCTTCTCAGGGACGTACAGTAAATGCAGTGTCTTTCATGATGAGATCTTTCAAACGCCTCACGCAGGAACCTCAGACACCTATCCTTATAGGAGGCCTCGTGACAATGATTGCCCACGAGCTTGGCCTTAGATTCCACTTAAATGCAAGCACTCGTTTTGGCACCATCCGACCCATGAACATACAATTCTGCTTTAACAGGCGCATTTTAGGAACTATGGGACCTGGACCGTATGAGTACCTCATTAACGAAAAACCAGTACAGCTATTAACACTGCCTGATCATCTGATGACAAGTATCCACAACAAGGACAACTGGCTCTATGAATTGGATGAGCCTATGGGACCTCCTTCACCACAGTCAACACCACAAAACTATATGTATGACAGTGACCACATCTCTGAGGCACACGACTATATGTATTATGAGGATGCTGTGTCCGAAGCTGAAGTAGACCCTACGACTCCTCCGCACTACAACACCTATCCTGAGCCTATCCCTGAGGATACCACCGACAAAATGGATACCGTTTTACTCCGATTGGACGACGTTGATGCAGCTCTGACTAATGTAAAAGCTGACATCGCAGGCATGCACAACGAACTGGTAGGCTTCATGGATTTAGTCTGCGACCAACTCGACTACTACGCACGGAAATTTGATGAGTTGAAGACATGAAAAGACTAGATACTAGTTCTTAGAAGTAGTTTCAGTTTAGTTTAGTCTAGTTTAGTTTCATTTAATCATTTGGATTTTTCGCATTGTTAGTTTTCTTTATGTACTACATACAATCATTTCAATTTTATGTTATTTCAATTCTAGTTTTTATTCAATTATTCTGTTTTCGCATTATTCGTTGTTTGTTGGCTGCTATATTACATTGTCGTATCAATACTAAGCCTTAAAGTCACTACGAGTACGCCCTCAGAGCAAAATTCTGCGTTCTACAGATTTTGCTGCTGTGACGACCGTCACAGGATCCTGACGAGCGTCACGCGGGTGACGACCGTCACACATACGTGACGACTGTCACGAATTCAAAAACTGATATCTGATATAACAGGGTTCGTGTTCTCTCCCACTACCCCCATTACCACTTCCAATCATCAGAACTCCTACCCCACTACAAATTTTCGTCCTCCTCACATTGCACCATATATTTCAACTCCAATCTCAACCTTCAAACCACACTTCTGTCAGTTTCTTCCCACTCTGCAGAAAAACCCCAATCTTCAGAAACCTCTCAATCTTCCAACAATGGCAAGAAATGCAGAAACCCCAGATATCAGCAACATTATCTTCAGTGAAGGAGACTTAGGCGAGAGACAGCGAGCAAACTACATCGCATTTCATCAGAGGTCGCTCCAGCCGACTCATTATCCACACATTCCTTCGCTTACGGAGCTCGGACTCCTTGAAGGCGTAACCTAGATGCTTCAAAGAGCAGGCATCTGGTACCTCTGCACCAACCCACTGCCAACATACGAACAACTCACTCTCGAGTTCTTGAGTTTGTTTACTTACGCCATATCCAGCGGCGAACTTAGCCAGCACTCAGGTGCCACATGCTTCCGGATGTTCGGCACAAACTATCAGCTGCACCAAAACCAGATTGCCGGCTTCCTACAGCTACCTCGTGGTGACAATGCCCACCGCCGCATCATCGATCAGTTCCAGCACGAAGCTTTCGCGCTGTGGCATCAGTTGACCGGCATCAATGCCGATGGTTGGGACTCTCTTCACGCCACACATATCCATAACCCAACCATCCGGTACTTTCACAGAGCGTTGAGCAACACAATTTTCGCCAGAGACAGCAACCACAAGGTGAACTCGAAAGAGCTCTTCTTCCTCCATTGCGTCTTCAACAACGAACCTGTCAACGCCGCTCCATTTCTGCTGGCTCACATTCAGGCCAATTGCAACCGTGGCTCGAAGCCATTCTATTTTGGCGGGATTGTCACTGCCATTGCACTTGGGCTGAACCTTGGCGACCGCCTCCAGCACCTCCATTCCATCCCCTCGGTGTTCCTTGACACCGACCACTGCAGAGCCTTTCACCTTATTCGCTCCCGAGCTGACGGCAAATACCATCCGGTAGTGCGTGGCAAGACCGTCCGAAGCATCATCCTTCCGTCACGCACCCGCACACACCCGGAGGACCGTACCAACTGGTTATTTGACCTCACTGCCCCTCCTGCTGCCGTTGTTCCTACTCAGGACCACACCCAAGGTTCTGACGATGAAATCTAAGCTGAGTTGGACAGGTCCGAGCAGTCAGAGGCATCGCAGCCTCCTCCTTACGAAGGTACATCCTCTCGCCGCCGCTGCCATCATCCCGTGCCAGACTACACAGAAGAGGACCTCCGCCGCTCCCTAGACCAGCAGGCACAGATACTCGCGATGCTGCAGCAGCAGAATCAGCGTGCCGACCAGTTCGAAGCTTGGCACCGGACTCAAATGCAACAACTTCAAACCAGCCAAGCTACCATCACTGAGAACCTGGCGAATTTGACTTTGCAGGTCGAAGGACTCCGAGACACCGTCTACCACACCGGAGCTATGAGTTATGAGGACAGAGTAGCCCTTGCCAGAGCCAGAGGACGCCAGCGCGGACGTGACAGAGGCCGTGACTAGATTTCCATTTCTCCTCATTTGTTTACTATATTTCCAGTTTATTTGTACTTTCATTTCAGTTGTATCTCCCTCTCGCCTGTTTCAAAATCAGTGGGGACACTGATTGAGATAGTGTGGGAGCGGAGCCTTTATTTCCATTCCACTGTACTCTGAATTTCGTAATTTCTATTTAAACATTTTCTATTTTTAGCAAATAAAGCTCGTTTATATATCCTTTTCCCGTTACGCAAACATCCCCACATTATTCAACGTAAATAAAAATTTTCGTTCGTTCCTCAAAAGCAAAAGCATCACGAGAATGCAACCGAGTTCAAAACAAGTTTTGAAACTCCGAGGAAACGACAGTTCTAACAAAACCAGCACCGTCCTGACACCTTAGATCTCCGGTTTATGCGAGTCGGTTTCACTACCTACGCGTACCAAAGTCTCAAGTGTCTACGCAAACTCAACCCCAAGTAGTTTATACTAGCAGTCAGCACCATCCTAAAGCACTTCTAAGCGAGCGACCGATGCAAATAAGTGTATGATCTCCAAAAAGATGAAAAATCATGAAAAGAGAGCTAAATAGCCCAAAAATATAAGACACGTTTCCTTCTAAGTTAGGTGCTCCTCACCCGAGCATTTAGCCCAACGACACGAAAAATCATTGAAAAAATCAATGACATAAGCTTATGATCAATGAAGAAGATCAAAAACAAGAAATGAGATCATATTCACTAACAGGTCGACTTGCCATGAAAGTGTATGGACAACGGGCTTAATGTGATTGCGCTAGAACAAACAGGGTGAACTTGCCGCGAGAACCTTGACGCCAAGCTACAGTAGCATGACTGGGACCGGTTTGCATAAAAAGGAGACCTCCGGAGACTTGTAGTCCAGTGTCGTCATGGTACTCGTTTTGTTCCTACCAAGAATCCCGGTTTTTCCCGACTTTTGCGAACGAAGAAGATGCCTCGCGCTTGCCGACCTTTTCATGTTTTACTTGAGGACAAGCAAAGATTCAAGCTTAGGGGAGTTTGATAACACGAAATCGTATATATATTTTGATGCATAATTCAACTAAAGTCTAACCGTTTTCGATCCGATTTCGGGTTACTTCCGTGTTATTTGTCTGATGTTTTGCAGGTATTCAACGATCACGTCTAAACAAGGCAACATGAAGAAAAGAAGCAATCTCAGATGAATTATGGACGAAAAAAGAGTGAAAACATCATAAAAAGCGCAGAAGCTGTTTTTGCTGATGTGACGACCGTCACAGCTTCATGACGACTGTCACACGGGTGACGACCGTCACACCTTGTGACGACCGTCATGCAGGCAAAAACGCCTCACTTCAATTACACGTTAAAGAAGCAGTTCCAATTCCCAAAGAGTGGACCACTACTACCTGAATTATCTGCCTCAAAGTCCACTCTCTCTAGCAGTAACCGTTAGAATTCCATCTCTATAAAAGGGGAAGCAGGGGACTTCAGAAAGGGTGCTGCATTCATACAACAAAGTGCTGCCAAATTTATTTCCAGAGCATATTTTCCAGTTTTATATTCTTATTCGTTTCTCTTTATTTCTTCTGTATTCCATTTTCATTCTTCTGTAATTTCTACTTTCATTGTACGATCAAATTGGCATAGAGATCAGAATCCTGCCAACATCTGTGGAGGATCTGCCCAAAGGCCAATTGGAATATTTACAGGTTTCTCATTTCAATCGATTCCAGTTTTATTATAATGCAAATCATTATTTATTATTTTTATTTATGTTTTATCTTTCCCAAATCCATGTCTAGCTAAACTTAAGTAATCGATATGTGGTAATAATTCGAATGGGATTTGATAACAACTGGTTGAAAAACTTTCTTTTCAAAAGTAATTTATGGTCTGAGTGTTTAAAATTGATTTACTGAATAAACTTCGTCGCGAAAGCGAGAACTTATTTAAAAGTAGTTTTGCCATGAAAGTGGGAAATTAATTAAGATACGAACCAACAAGCGAAAGTTGCGGTAAGGTCAGATAGTAAACACCAGTCATTCATTTTAATAACAGCGAAAGCACTTTAAAATGAATTAGAACTTAGAGATTTCCAAAAAATAATTTTAACCCCGAACGGGATACGAAAGTGTACGTTTGGCCCTTAGGATTATGATTAGCGTCAATAACCATCGTGAGGCGAGAGTCTTCAAATCACCATTTTCTGCTTAAATAAACTTTGAAAATTATTTCATACACCAGTAACTTGTCAAATCCTTGAAGAACACAATTACTACATATCGATTCAATCATTTATAATCTAAGTAACATTCTTAGTTCCCTTTTAGTGACAATCTTATTCCCTTAAACATATTCTACCTAGCTAAACATAGTAACTCCCAAGAACACTAGTTTGATTACGAGTCCCTGTGGGATCGATATCTATTATTACTACGCGATAGACTGTGCACTTGCAGTTAGTTTGTATTAGACATAGAAAGTCGCGATCAGAGATCAAGGGGTATGATTACACGTTAAAAGCTATACAAGACTATGAAGCCAACTAAGAAGGTTGTTCAGATGCTCAAGGGTTGATATCCTTGTCAGAGAAGTTAAAAGATCCTCAGAAAGAGTGGTTGAAACCAAGTGTGTAAGTCTCCTAACTTGAGAGTTGTGGAAAGCCATCCGATGATCCTGAGGTCATGAGAATGGACTTGAGGTCTTGAGAGAGCTCATGAGAAGTGTTGTGTATCATTTTGAGGCCTAGACAGGTCATTGTGCAAGATTAAGAAGCCTCAGCCATGATGGGTGCAACTAGGGTTTGACTGGGTCAACCCTAAGTCAACTGAGGATTTGAAGGAGGTTGAGACTTAATTCAAGAGCCATGTGATAGTGTATGGATACCTTGAGATATTATAAGGATGATTCCAAGGTTAACTCATCATGATTGAAGAGTTTGAGAAGTTTCAGGCTAGGGTTTCTAAGACTTGACAGTGCAAAATCCCCTAGCTTGACCCCTGACTTCCAGGCCATTTAACTCAAGATATGCTCTTCATATCATCTTGACCCTAACATGATTGTTATAGGGCATGACCTTAGCTTTAATTTGAGTACTAGAAGTCCTTGATAGGATTCATAGAACTCAAGTTATGAGCCAGACAAGTTACAGGTCATTTGAGGCATGTGAATTTGGAGCTTGAAAGTTACCCAACTTGCATGACACTTTTGCCCTAGAAGGATGATTCCTATGAACTTTTGGTCAACATGAATGTTGTTCCTTATTATCGTAGCTTTCCATATAGTACTAGAAGTTCATGATTGGATTTGTAGAACTCAAGTTATGGCTTTGACAAGTCAAGGATATTTTGGGTATTTGGACATTACAGGTCATTTTGAATCATAAGCCAATTTCATCATCTTGCAAGCCTCAAATGGATTTTTGTTCAACATGAATGTTGCTCAAAATGATATTTTTTAACTTAGTCAAGTATCAAGAGTCCATTTATATGGATTATATCAAGCATTGGTTGAAGAAAATTCACATAAAGGCCATTTTAATGAATTAAAAGGTGAAAATTCAAAATAATTGGAAATAACATGTTTTCAAGTCAAATTTGTGGTCATTTTGAATGGAATTGATATTCTAAAGAGATTGGCATTATCACATTTTTGATTTGAAGTTCATAACATGGCCATTTGGAAGATTGCTTCATAAGTAAGAAACATATCAAACACACTCCATGGATTGAAATCAAGGGAGGGAAACCATTCAATTACACTCCACAAGTGTTAAGTGGGTCATTTGGACTGAGTTTGAAGAAGGAACAAGGCTAAAACGTGCATACCAACATTGAATTTTTGGAAGGAAGTGAAAATCAAAAATCCACAATTGGGCTTGGTTTGGGCCTCCAAAGTGTTTGAACAGAATATAAATAGGATATGGATCAGTTTAGGGAGCTTCTAGTGCCAAAATCTATTGAGAAACCATTGGAGCAAAGTGAAGAAAAAAGCTTGAAAGTGAGTTTTCGTTTTTGAGAATCAGAGGTTTTCATCAGGAATTGATCATCAAGAATCGTTCACCATCAATCATTGTAGATTTCTGCACGTGTTGGAAGAGAATTGAGGTCTGAAACCACCACAATCGAAGCTCAAAACCAGGTTTCTACTTCTTGAAATTTCTCTCCATTTATGCGTTTTTAATGGATTAGAATCATGTGGTTAGGTTCCCTTTAGGATATAGATGGATTCTGGATAATTAATTTGAGGATTAGTGACAATTTAGGGATGACTCCATTTTCGGTTGAGAATGAGATTTCTTGATTCTTGCGTTTTTGGCACGATTGGTTAGTGTAGTTGAAATCCTTGTGAAATTTCGAGCAACTTTGGTTCAAAAATCATGTGAAATGGTGGAGTATAGTGGGAGTTAGGATATCATGATCTTTTCCGGTGAGGCTCTAGCCGCCCTCGCCGGATTCTGAGTTTCCCACTCTCTGCACATTTAAATCGAGGAAGACGAAATCTGGACCACTCGTTCGTGATGAAAACAAGACTTAGCCAATCAATCTGAGCGCTTAGAATGCGCCACATAACCCCTCCCCTGTACGCACCGTTTTGATTATTGAAACCCCAGCTTTGAGTACTTCGCTGTATGGACCAAGCAAGTGTGGGTTCGATCCCCCCCGCGTTCGTTTTTGTTTATTTTGTGAAAACTGAATTCAATTGTTATTTGCGTTGGGCTTCAATTCTTTTGTGCTATCAACACCTCACCAGCAGGCCCATCCAGGAATTAACACATGAAATCCTTACTTAGTGCACCCTCCCTAGGCGTTTTTTCTCATGAGAATACTTGGCTGAGTTGAAACTCATATGGGCCTAGTGCCCTTGTGCTAACGCCACCCCCATTCCTGGGCCCAAGCGAGTCATGCCTTGGATCTACTGCTAACTGAACCCCTCCCAGTCATTTCTCTTAATTCCTTTTCTTTTAATTTTTGTTTTCATGCTTGTTAGAATTAATTCATAAAAAAAATAGTAAATGATGATAATAAATTCTGAAAAAATTATGGATATAAACTGAGGTGTTTAGAATTTTATCATGCTTTTGATTTTAATTTTCCATGCATTTTCCATTTTATTGCATATTTTCTCTTTAGTGCACTTTTAAATAATGAAATAATGATGTTATGACTTTGTTGATTTTCTTTCTCTCTCATATTTTGGAGTTTGATCTTGGAATTTTGTGTGCTGTTTGTGTACATATTGATGTTGCTATGTGATTTTTATCATGATTTTTAAATCATTTTAAATAGGATTTTAGTGTAGTTGTTTAGGAGTGCTCTTTAGTGGATCTCTTTAGTGATACCCTTCAACATTGGATTTTATTAGAGGACTTGGAAATTGAATTAGGTCCTGATTTTTGAACTGTAGATCCTTAACAAGTGCATGTTCCCATATAAAAACAATTGGATTTTTAGGATGTGTTTTGATATTTTAGTTAGAATATTCAAGTTGATTGTTCATTTGGCGTTTCATCTTTGGTGATTGTTTGGAATGGACTCAAATTGGGCTTTTCTTGCATGGTGGGCTTCTGGTTCTTATTGGAGGATATCATGGACATGATGAAGGTTTTGTGGAGTGGCTGGTGGAGCTTGGATTGGAGCTTTTCTTTCCTTTTTGTTAGCTTTTTGTAGCTTATAAGATTAGGGTTTTAGGACAGAGCTTTAGAAATAGTTTTTTCTTCAAATAATGGTTGGTTTCATTCACCTTTCATTCCCATCCTATGATTCAAAGTACTCATGTTAAAGTCTCATCTCTCCTTTGGAGGGATGTGTGACACTTACAATGAGTAGAACTTTTGAGGATACCTTTCTCTGATGACTGGTTGAGTGTCAGATGGGATTCCTTTGGTTTCCTGCCTGCTTCCCATTATCAAATAATCATCTTGTTGATTCTCTTCATTCTTGGTGGAGTTCATTGTTAAAGCTTGAAGATGGAGTACCCCTTTCCTTCTCTTGAAGATGGTGGACTTGAAGAACAGTTACAAACTTTGGATTGGATTGCTGTCAGAAGATTGCTCTGCTGTGGAGTTTGCTGGCTTGTTTTTCCTGTTTGTCTGTTTTCTTCTTGTGCAACTGTATTGATGTGAGTTGATTGGTGTGATGCATTTAGATTAGGTCATGTAGTTAAATAAGCCTAAGAGCATCCTAAGGGTTGAGCTTCTCCCCTTTCTTGTATTGCATTAGAGGTTGAGTTTCTCCCTCTGCTTGTATTTTTATTGTGTGGCTTTGCTTGCTGGTATTTGGTAGAGCTCAGCTCCCTTGCCTATATGGTTTGTGGCCTTTGCGCCTTTTTTGCTTAGAAGTTGAGCTTGGCTCCTTCTGATTGGTTGTTGCATACATGCATTTTGTTTACAACTGTTTACTGTTTACTGTTTACTGTTTAAGCTGATGCTTTACCTGTTTCTGTATACCTCTGGCATAATCCCCTAGGAATCTCACTTCCTTTGATAAGGAAGTGATGATTAGAACTTTAGGTTGAAACCTATGCATGATAACTTCTAGGAGATCCCTGTTTCAAACCTCAACCATAGGATGAATCCTTGGCATGACAACTGTTAGGACTTGATAGTCTTCCCTTTAGTTGAGCCCGTTCTCTCTTCTCATCTCAAAATAAATTAAAATACAGTAATAAAGGTTAACTGACATCATACGTTATGAGCCTTAAGCTACTTGAGAAAGGGTTGTCGGAGAGTTTCTTTTCGACAACTTGGATGTTTAGTATGGCACCCTTTGGGTGACATGCGACGCATTCACTCTCAGGTCATAGTCTCTAGTGCGATATTGGTTGCAAACATCCTTAAAAAACAGTTCTTCCGTAAAAGACAGAAAATAAACTTCAAACCTTTTTACCCCGTGGGCCCATAATTCAAAGGAAGCTTTTCTGAAGAAAAAGTGTCGTTAACTCTCAGTTCTACCGCAAACGGTAACGCTTAAGTCTCCAAGGGTCGAGCTGCATACGCCAAACTGTTGGAACTGTCTGTTAACCCTACTCGAAAAAACAGATGAATCTAATTTCCTGTAATCTGTATTATCCCGAACTACGTAAGCTCTGATCTCTCATATCTCTTGAGAGTATGTAGGCACAATACTGACGTATTGGCGAGCCACCTTCCCCGTAACCCGTAGTTAGCCGAACTACGTTGACTCTGATTTCTCATTCTCTGATGGGAATACGTAGGCATAAAGTGCGACGCTTTGCCGAGTCATTTTCTTTTCTTTTCAAACCAGCCTTGATAGGTAGATAGTTAAATAAACCCGTCAGATAAACACAACAAGCGTGGATCCCATCGAGTACGATGGACGTGAGGGGGGCTAATACCTTCCCCTTGCATAACCGACTCCCGAATCCAGACATTGGTTGCGATGACCTTGTCTTATACCTTTTCGTCAGGTTTTTCCGATCGTTTCCTTTCCCGTTCTGAGGGATAAATAACGAAAGGTGGCGACTCTTCTATTTTGCTGGCACCTTATTTTCGCGGTAGCGACAGATGGCGACTCTGCTGGGGAACTTGATAGTTTCCTGGGATCCAACGTCCCTGATGCGAGTCAATATGGGGATCCAACGTCCACTCGAGAGTCAATCCTAGCACTTGCGTGTTTACCTGTTGGGTTTTTGTTATCGCATTTTATATCCCGCATTTTATTTTCAGTATGATATGATTATCTGTGTTGTTATGGGAGGGGAATTTTGATGAGTGAGAAGCCAGACCCAGGCTTGAGTGTACTTAGCATTAGTTGTGGAAATTAGTGGGCGCGTGCTTGCTTTGCAGGAACTAGTGTCTCATGAAATCCACGCTCAGACGAGGTTCTCCCGGTTGACTTCTTTTCCGGCCCTTTGGGCCTGAGGGGTTGTTGGTTTAGAGGATTGTCGACTCTGGGGACCGATCATTTGGGATTCAGCTATGTGAGGCCGCTTCAAGAGATGATGATGCCATACCTCCTGGGTATCGTATCATCGTTCTTGAAAGTCTTTGACGCTGATGACCGCATAGGATGCCGAACTTGTGTCAGTTTAGGTCCATACCTGTTAGCAGGGTCGGGTTTGTTGCAGGAAACCTTAACCTTCAGACTACCTGGTTTTCTTGACAGCGAATCAGTTTTGTTGGTATTAGAGGTTCTCATAATCAGATATGTGTTTGTTCTTGACAGAGCAGATTTATGGTCTGGTATCAGGGTTTCTTCTCATCAGAGATATGTTTGTTCTTGACAGAGCAGAGTTGTGGTCCTTCTCCTCAACAGCACAATCATCTTGATCTCCTGCTGCATGATTGCATTTTGCATTGTTTGCATCTTCATTTGCATATCATTAACGTGTGTCTGTGTTGAGGGGGATATTTCTCCCCTGGTTCTAGTGATCTTGATCCTCATGGCTGATATGGCATCTCTGAAGAAGATTGTGGCTTACAAGCTACCAACACCTGACATCCGAGAGTTACGAGCTTTGATTTCGTTGGCTGATAAGACAGTGATGGAAAGTTTCAGAAAGAGTTATAGGAGACTTCTAGGTATTGTTTATAAGCTTCCTACGCACGAGTTGAATGGCCTCTACGCCCTGCTACAGTTTTACGACCCACAACTCAGATGCTTTGTGTTTCCATACTATGTCCTAGCTCCGACCCTAGAGGAATACTCTGACCTGTTGGGGGTGCCTTTGTTGAATCAAATGCCTTATTACCGTGTTGAAGGTGAACCTAACTTGAGTAAGTTGACTGACGCTCTTCATGTAGATGAGTTTGAGTTGAAAGGGATGGTATTCAGAAAGATTAGAGTTCATGGCTTCCCTTTGCCTTTCCTGATGGAAAAGGCCCGAAAGTTTGCCAAGAAAGGTCGCCGGGATGTATTCAATGCCTTCTTAGCCCTTTGCATTTATGGGATCATGTTATTCCCAAGTCATCCAGACTTCATAAGCATGGGTGCCTGCCACATATTTGCTTCCGGGAATCCAGTGCCCACTCTCCTCGGAGACGTCTACCACTCAGTCCACAGCAAGAATGAAAATAGAAAAGGGAAGAACGTGGCATGTTGTGCCCCTTTACTGTATAAGTGGTTTGCTAGCCATCTTCCTAAGACGGGTTTGTTCATTGATTCTGCTGAGTCTTCACCCTGGTCTGCATGTTTAATGGGTTTGTCTGCTGACAATATTATCTGGTTTGATAGAGATCTATTGGGCAAAGATATTGTGTATAGCTGTTGTGGCTTTCCTAACGTCCCCCTGGTCGGAAGGAATTGATGTATTAACTACAATCCAAAGATATTGTTTTCTTTTGTTCTTGATTGTTCTTGAGCCAATTTTAATCACCAATGAATGAGGCTTCTTCCTCATTTTAGTAAAGAGTTGAGGTTCCTCCGATGATGGTTTTGGTCAAGGTTTGATCTTTTTTTGGTTGACTTTGTTGTGCATTTGTTTGACCTTCGACAACCCTTCTTCAAAGTGGAGCACCTTTAGTAAATCAATTTATTTGGTGATGCTTTGATGGGACTTTGGTTGTGTTGCTTTGTCCTCTGGTTGCCAACCTCTTTGAGAGCTTTGTGCATTTTTTTTTGGATTTATTTGAATCATTTTCCTATTTTTGGTGTACCTTGCAAGTCAACCTACTCCTAAGGATGGATCACACATACTAGTTGACCTAGTTTGGATGGGAAATGACCCTTGTGGATCCCATATGCTTCCAATTCCTCTTGATTCACATTCTTAACATGTTGAAGTGGCTGGTTGCAAATTTTTAGGTCATAAAGTTGTTTGGTTCTTGTTGTAATTTGCATTTGTTTAAGGCTTTCCATTTGGTGTTGAATGTTGAAAGTGTTTAGAACCTAGGTTCTTTACCATGCCTTATCTTGCAACTTGGCTTGCTTTGTTTCCTTCTTTGGTTTTCATATCCTTCTACCTTTTTCTCACTTTTTTCCTAGGATCTTGGGGACTCATCCAAGTTAATTTGGTGCCTTTGAGTTGCATTTTGAGTTTGATTTGGATGAGAGGCAACTTTGAGAACTTTCTTTTGGTTTGAACTTGTTTAAGTTCTTTGGTTTGCTTTCCTTCTTTGTTTTGTATATCCTTTGTTTTCTTGAAGAGGTTGAGATGTGCTTATGGTGGTTGTTACCCCACACCTTTTTCCTCCCTCTTCATCTTTGTGTTGCATTGCATGTTTGCATCTTTATCTTCTTTCTCTTTTTCTTTCATCTATGCTTTCTCGCTCTTTTGTCTTCCTTTTCTATGTTCCCTTAGGACTTCTAATCTTTCTTGTTCAAGATAGATTATGACAGACATTAGGTTTGAAATCTTTGTATGATAACATTAGGGTAGTCTTCCCTTTTCATCTCAATCATAAGTGTACATTGCATGATAACTTTAGGTTGAGTTTAGTCTCCCTTTTAGAGTGTGTCTTCTTTTCTCATATCCAAACACTTTCAAAACACATAATAAAGGATAATGCGTGTTGTACTCTACGAGCCTTAAGCATTTGAGAAATGATGGTTGGGGGTCCTCCTCTCATTTGTCTAGAGTGTTTAGCGTATGTCCTTTAGACGATATGCGACACATTCGCTCCTAAGTCATAGTCTTTAGTGCAACATGAATTACAAACATAATTCAATCCACTTCTTCTTCTTAAAAGACTCAAAAACACACATCAAACTGTTTTATCCTTCGGGATTGTTGGAAACCATTTTCATAAAGAGAGTTTTGTTAGCTCTTGGTTCCACCGCAAATAGGTAACGCCTAAGTCTCCAATGGTCGAGCAATATACACCTAACTACTAGAACTAAGTTTTAACCCTACTCGGGTAAAACATTTGAACCAACCTGTGGTCGTATTAGCCCGAACTAAGTTTGCTCTGATTTCTCGTACCAGACGAGGATACGTAGGCACAAGACGGCGATGTCTTGGCGAGCAACCTTCCCCCACCTTCACCCGTAGTTTTCCGAACTACGTTGACTCTGACTTTCCCATTGCACGAGGGAATACGTAGGCATAAAGCGGTGATGCTCTATCGAGTCTCTTTTCTTTTCTTTTCTTTTGTCCCTATGGTCTATAGCGTAGATAATTTGTTTTTCACCCATAGATTAGATAACAAGCGTGGATCCTGTCAAGTACGACAGACGTGAGGGATGCTCATACCTTCCCCTTGCGTAACCGACTCCTGAACCCAAATTTGGTTGCGATGACCTGTCTTTCCCCTTTTCCGTAGGCTTTCTTTGATCGTTTTCTTTCCTTCTCTTTGGGATAAATAACGAACGGTGGCAACTCTTCTGTCCTTGTCGGCCCCCTCTTTGCAGCGATGCGACACTTTGGTGTTGTCACTTTCATCGTGTGGATTTAAGTTTATGATATGTGTGTCATTAATGTGTGTCTCATGTTCACATGATCCTTGTTGTTAGTGTGCATGCTTCTCTCATCTCTTTTCATCTTGCATGACTTGTTTAAGTCTTTCTTCCTAATTTCACTTGTGATTGATTAATGATGTGTTTACTTGTGCTTGCTCCCATGATCCCTTAGGATTCCTAGTCCCTCTGTTTAAGATGGGAGTAGGAGAGAAATTAGGCTTTTAATCCTTTGTATGATAACATTAGGTAGTACCCTTTCATCCCAACTTTAGGACCACTTTGCATGACAACATTAGGGTTCTCAGTTCCCTTTAGTGTCCTTGTGTATTCTCTTCTCATCTCAAACTCCTCTAAGACACTTAATAAAGAATGACAAGTGTTATACACTACGAGCCTTAAGCACATGAGAAATGATAAGTGGGGAGGTCTCTCTTCACTTGTCTAGAGTGTTTAGCGTATGCCCTTTGGGCAATATGCGATGCATTTGCTCTTGTGTCATAGTCTTTAGTGCAATATGAGTCTCGAATCAATTTAATCCACTTCTTCTAAAAATAATAAAAAAATCAAACCTTTTCATCCTTCAGGATTGTTTCAAACTTCATTTTCAGAAAGAGTACATTACTTTTCCGTTCTACCGCAAACAGGCATCGTCCCTAACTGCTGGAATGGAGACTTAACATCACTCATTAAAAAATCTTAACCAACCTTGTTCCGTAGTTACCTGAACTATGTTTGCTATAATTTCTCATACCATATGAGGATACGTAGGCACAAGACGACGATGTCTTGGCGAGCAACCTTCCCCCCATCACCCGTAGTTTCCCGAACTACGTTGACTTTGACTTTCCCATTGCATGAGGGAATACGTAGGCATGTGGCGACAATGTCCTATCGAGTCTGTTCTTTCTCTTCACCTCTGTTTAGCAGTAGCTTTTAGATAGCTTTCACCCATAGATTAGACAACAAGCATGGATCCCATTGAGTACAACGGACGTGAAGGGTGCTCATACCTTCCCCTTGCGTAACCGACTCCCGAACCCAAGATTTGGTTGCGATGACCTTGTCTTTTCCCGTTCTTTTAGGTTTTCTTCGATCGTTTCCTTTTTTCTCTTTGGGATAAATAAAGTTCGGTGGAGACTCCTCTCTTTGTTTCTGCCGACCTCTTTTCGTAGTTGCGACAAATGGAACTATGGGGCAGAGGTGTTCTATAATGGGCAGAGACAGGATTTGACAAGATCTTCATGCATAAGTTCTTCAGTTGAGAATATAGTTGGTGTCAGCGGTATCACTAGAAGTGGCAGGATCTTTTCTCCATTGGAGGTTAATACTGATAGGAATGACAAAGAGAAGGGTAAGGCAGTGATTGAAGGGTAAGGCGGAAGAATTTATGAAACTCATTCTAAAAAGTGACTACAAGATTGTGGATCACTTAAATTAGACGCCTTCAAAGATTTCCATTCTGTCATTTTTGTTGTGTTCGGAGGCACACCGTAACGCTTTATTGAAAATCTTGAACTCAACTTATGTACCCCAGGAGATTTCTGTTAATTAATTGGATGGGGTAGTAGCTCATGTGAACGCTGGTAACGGTTTGGGTTTTACGGATTTGGATTTGACTCCTGCCCGGAGGAACCATAACCATGCGTTGCATATATCAATGGAATGTAGAGGGTCCCTGCTGTCGCATGTCCTGGCTGATACAGGATCATCCCTCAATGTGCTGTCGAAGAAGGCATTGATGAAATTATATACTCAAGGTTTGATATGCACACCAAGTGATTTGGTTGTGAGGGCTTTCAATGGATCTAAGAGATAAGTGTTTAGGGAGATTATAATGCCTATTCTGGTATGACCGGAGATCTTTGATGTAACTTTTAATATTATGGACATCCAGCCAGCATACAACTGTTTGCTTGACCGGCCTTAGGTACATGCTGCAAGAGCAGTCACTTCAACGTTGCATCAGAAGCTGAAGTATATGATGGAAGGGAAAGTTGTTACAGTATGTAGTGAAGAGGATATCATGGTTAGCCATTTATAATCCTTCAAGTATGTGGAAGTGGATGGGGAGATCCACGAAACACTCTACCAGGAGTTTGAAACAGTTCAGATTTAGGAGAAGTCTCATGTAGAAGCCAAAAGCCCAGAGGTTTCCATGTCATCGTTCAAGGAATCCCGTGCTATCATAGAATTTGGTTCCTCTCAGAAGTGGGGCCAAGTTTTTAATGTTCCCGTCAAGCAGGACAAGTTCGGCCTAGGATACAAACCCTCCAGTTCTTCTCAAGACATTCTGAGGTATAGGGGACCTGTTCAATTCACCAGCGGTGGTGTGATATTTTACAATATTAATGCTGTTGAAGATGACGAATGTAACAGTTATTGCAATATGGATGCCTGGATTCGTCCATGTACTCCCGGCCAGAAGTTGTGCAACTGGACTACTGAAGAAGTCATTCATGTTACTACTGCAGAGCAATGTTCATTGTTTTGATTATGTTCAGTCATACGTTCTGCCCAAGGCGTAGTGACCGAATATGTGAGGGCCTTTTGTTATTTGCACTTTATCATAAATAAAGGACGTTTTTCGCATTCAAATATTGTGATCCCTGTTTTTCCTTGTTTTTGCATTATTTTAAATAGAAAAATGGCAATGTGTTTGTTAGTTGCATCACATAATAAACATAAACATCATCAAGCAGGTATTTTCTATCATATACCATCGTTATAAATTCAACTATGGATTCGTATGACTTTGATAATCCCATTTATCAAGCTGAAGAAGAGACTGATGAAGATTGTGAACTGCCCGAAGAGTTAGGAAGACTTCTCAAGTAGGAGGAAAGGGTCATTGTACCTCATCAGGAGGATATTGAAGTTATCAATCTGGGTACCGAAGACGACAAGAAAGAGGTTAGAGTTGGGGCTGCATTGGAAGACAATATCAAGATAAGATTGGTTGAAATGCTCTGTGAGTATAAGGATATCTTCTCTTGGTCTTACAAAGGCATGCCTGGGTTATATACAGATATTATGGTACACCGATTGCCTCTCCGAGAAGAATGTCTGCTAGTAAAGCAGAAGTTGAGATGGACGAGACCTGACATGGCAGTCAAGATCAAAGAAGACGTTCAGAAGCAGTTGAATGTTGGTTTTCTTTCTGACACAAATTGCCCTTCGTGGGTTGCTAATATTGTTCATGTGCCTAAGAAAGATAGAAAGGTCAGGATTTGTGTTGACTACAGAGATATGAATAAAGCGAGCCCAAAAGACGATTTCCCGCTCCCCCACATTGATGTGTTGGTTGATAACACCGCTCAATATTCTATGTTTTCCTTCATGGATGGCTTCTCTGGGTATAACCAAATCAAGATGGCCCCAGAGGACATGGAGAAAACTATTTTCATTGCATCGTGGGGAAATTTTTGCTATAAGGTGATGCCCTTTAGATTGAAGAATGCTGGGGCAACTTATCAGTGGGCAATGGTGACTCTCTTTCATGATATGATTCATTATTAGATCGAGGTATATGTTGATGACATGATTGCAAAGTCACAGACGGAGGAATGACATCTGGTCAATCTTCTGAAATTGTTTGAAAGGTTAAGGAAGTTCAAGCTGAGGCTGAATACTAACAAGTGCACCTTCGGTGTGAGATCAAGAAAGCTATTGGGGTTCATTGTTAGTGAAAGGGTATTGAGGTAGATCCTGCCAAAATAAAAGCTATACAAGAAATGCCTGAGCCAAGGACGGAAAAAGGGGTTCGTGGTTTCCTGGGGAGATTGAACTACATTGCAAGGTTCATATCTCATCTTACAGCCACTTGTGAACCTCTATTCAAATTTCTAAGAAAAGATCAAACGGTCAGGTGGAATGAAAATTTCCAGAAAGAGTTTGAAAGAATAAAAGAGTATCTGCAGGAACCTCCAATACTCATGCCTCCAGTTGTAGGGAGACCTCTGATCATGTATCTCACGGTTCTTGAGCATTCAATGGGATGTGTGCTCGGTCAACAGGACGAGTCAGGTAGAAAAGAGCGTGCCATCTATTACTTGAGTAATAAGTTCACTGATTGTGAGTCGAGATACTCAATGCTGGAAAAACATGTTGTGAACTCGATTGGGCTGCTAAGCGTTTGAGGCAGTACATGTTAAACCACACAGCCCTATTTATTTCAAAGATGTATCCGATTAAGTATGTCTTTGAAAAACAAGCACTCTCCGGAAGGATTTCCCGATGGAAAATGGTTTTAACAGAGTATGATATTCAATATGTTTCCCAAAAAGCCATTAAAGGAAGCATTCTATCAGAATATCTGGCTGAATAGCCGATGAAGTTTGATTTTCTAGATGAAGACGTCATGTTTTTGAAGATGAAAGACTGTGATGAGCCTTCACCTGACGAGGGTCTGGAGATTGGATCTCAGTGGAAACTGGTTTTCGAAGGAGCCGTTAATTCATATGGTAATGGAATCGGTGCAATCATTATAACTCCTCACAGTTCTCACATACCGTTCACTTCCCGATTGACATTCGCCTGCACCAATAATGAAGCCGAGTACGAAGTGTGTATTATGGGATTAGAAGAGGCCATTGATTTGAGAATCAAGAATCAAGATCTGTATGGTGACTCAGCGCTAGTCGTCAATTAAATCAAAGGAGAGTCTAAAACTCGTCAGGCCAACCTGGTGGCTTACAAGAATTATCCAAGGAGACTGTTGCCATTCTTTGATAGAGTTGAGTTCCATCATGTGCCGAGAGCTGAAAATCAGATGGCGGACGCCTTAGCCACATTATCACCGATGTACAAAGTGAATTTCTGGAATGAAGCTCCAGCTATCACCATCATGAATCTTGATAGACTTGCCTTTGTGTTTGCAATTGAGAAGGTATCAGATTGAAATCCTTGGTATTTTGATATCAAGCATTTTCTAAAGACTCAAGAGTACCCATCTGGGCATCCAGTAAAGATAAGAAGACTATGAGGAGGCTATCCGGTAATTTCTATCTGAACAAGGATGAGGTGCTATACAGGAGAAAGTTCGACATGGTCTTGTTGTACTGTGTTGACGAGCATGAAGCAAGCCTGTTAATAAAGGAAGTCCACGAGGGTTCTTTTGGTACTCATGCCGGTGGACATGCCATGGCCAGGAAATTGTTAAGAGCTGGGTATTATTGGATTACTATGGAATCTGATTGCTTCAAATACGCCAGAAAATGCCATAAATGCCTGATTTATGCTGATAAGGTGCATGTCCGACCAACCCCTCTGAATGTGTTAACATCTCCTTGGCCCTTTCCTATGTGGGGAATCAGTATGATTGGAAATATTGAGCCGACTGCTTCCAATGGTCATCGGTTCATTCTAGTTGCCATTGATTACTCTACAAAGTGGGTAGAAGTAGCTTCCTTTGCCAATGTCACGAAACAAGTGGTCGCCCGATTCATAAAGAAGGACATCATTTGTCGTTATGGAATTCCGGAGAGAATCATTACTGACAATGGTTCAAATTTGAATAACAAGATGATAAAGGAATTGTGCTAGAGTTTCAAGATTGAGCATCATAACTCTTCTCCATATCATCCGAAGATGAATGGTGTTGTTGAGGCAGCTAAGAAGAATATCAAAAAGATTGTGCAGAAGATGGTTGTAACCTATAAGGATTGGCACGGGATATTGCCCACGGTTATCCTACTTCGGTGCGTATGTCAACCGGGGCAACTCCTTTCTCATTGGTGTATGGTACGAAAGCAGTCCTACCACTAGAAGTTGAGATTCCTTCTTTAAGGGTATTATCTGATGTGAAGCTTGACGAAGCTGAGTGGGTGCAAGCCAGGTTGAATCCGCTAAGCTTTATTGATGAGAAGAGATTAGCATCCATTTCCATGGCCGGTTATACCAGAGTAGGATGAAGAAAGCCTTTGATCAGAAAGTGCATTCTTGATGCTTCAAAACAAGTGATTTGGTGTTGAAACGAATCCGTCCCCCTCAGACAGATGTCGCTACACGAAAAATGACACAGAGTCGCCACCAGATTTTATTTATCCCAAAGAGGGAAAGGGAAATAGCGATAAAACCTTTAGGGAAAAAAAGCGTGGTCATCGCAACCAAGTCTTAGGGTTCGAGAGTCGGTTATGCGAGGGGAAGGTTTTAGCACCCCCCTTGCATCCATCGTACTCGATGGGAACCTCCTAGGTTGTTTAGCGTGAATGGGTGTTTTTATTAAGAGTTTGCTTGCTTAAGGAAAAGAGGGGTTGGTTTATTTATTTTAATGCTCGCCAAGGATTGTGGCCCTTGTGCCTACGTATCCTCACTTAAAAGAAGTGAAGAATCAGAGCTCCGTAGTTCAGAGGCTTATGAAATAGTTGTTTGTTGGTTAATTTTATACCTTAAAAAAGGGTTTTTTGATTGAAGCCCTAAGGCGAAAAATAGTTTGATGAGTTGGTGTTATTTTTAGGTTTTTCTTAGGGAAGAATCTATTCTTGACTAGGATTATACAAAAGACTTTGGGTAGAGATGAATGTCTCGAATAACCAAGTCGAGTGCCTTGTATTCATAACATTCGGAACGAGTGTAGGAGAATTCCATTCTCATTCCTTCTCTACCACTTTAAAGCTCATGGTGCATAATTCTAATCGTATATTTTATTGTGTTTTGGATTTTTATGAGAAAAGAGAACCACTTGACGTTGGATCAAGGTTTATTGTTTGTAAAGATACATTTAAAGCGATACGGACAAGGTCGATGGCGGTGAACAAGGCAACCGACTTACAAGGTTAAAAATGGCTCGAAAAAATCGAGAGTTTATTTTTGAAAATGGCTTTTGGAATCAAAAGTCAACAAGGACAATAGCAATATTCACACTAAAATCATGCAAACATATGGGGTTAGTCGGCTAAAAAAAAATCGAGACATGCAAAAAAGTGAGAAAACAGTGGTGTAACACGGGTGGCCGTGTTGTGTGACATGGCCCGTATCATAGGGTCTGGGAGAAAAAAAGTTTTTGAGGCCAAACAGCGGTGTGACACGGGTGGCCGTGTTGTGTGATACGGCCCGTGTCCTAGGGTCTGGGAGAAAAAAGATTTTGAAGCCAAACAGCGGTGTGACACGGCCCGTGTCAGAGGTCCTGGGCATTTTGTAGGTTGAAACCTCAAACAGAGGTGCAACACGGCCGGCTGTGTTGTGCAACATGGCTCGTGTTGTGAGGCCTGGGGTTTTTGTGCCATGAAAATGCAAACAGATGTGCAACACGGCTGGTCGTGTCGTGTGACACGGCCCGTGTCAAGCTACCAGATAAAAAAAACTAATTTTTTTCTTTGTTTTCCTTCATTTTATGGTTTCTTGAAAATGGTTTCTTGGTCCCGATTAGGACCTTACATGATATATACAGTACAACAACACACAAGAGAATAAATGAAATGAATATAAAAGCAAAAAGTAAAGGGAGAAAGATTTGAAGAAATGGATACCAAGAGCTTTCTATCCTTCTTGCAAGTACTCCAATGACCTTTGTTGGGTGTGCTCTCCAATCTTCACTCTATGTTGTGAAGAACCTGCTTCTCAATGGTCCTCTTATGCTTCTATATCACTCTCTTTTTTCTGGTTTTTCTTCCTTTCTATTTTTCTGGTTTTTTAGGGTTTCTATTGCTCTCTCTATTTTTCTGGTTTACAATGTGTGTGTGTCTGTTGAATGTGTCAAGAGTGTTCTCTTTTTGTTTACAGCCCCCTCCTCTTATCTCAGCTCCTCTAGGGTTTTCTCTTCTCCCCACATATCAGATTTTTCATGGAGTGGTGTCTCTTACCACCTTTTCTCATGCCACTCTCTTTCTTTCCATTTCCATGCAAGAGTTATGCTGCATTTTTGTTGTTGCACTTTGCCTATGCTGTTTTTTCTGCAGCACTTTGTGCCTTGCACCCATTTTGTTGGCTTGTGCTTGGACAGCTCTTGTGGTCAATGCTACCACCTTTGACAGCATTTTGAAAATTCTGATATGTAGAAGCATTGTCACATGTTATCCATTTGGTCTTGTGACATGTGATCTTGTAACATGAAGAAATTTGTCACCTCTTGCATGGGATTGTTTTGTCATGATTAAACATGCATAATCTTGGTCTTAAAACATTCCAATCTTGATTTAATTCTTGCATATTTCTTGGATGTTTGTAAGCATAATGTGGACTTGGTGTGGCATTACCATAACATGAATTTGATTAGAAGCTTGGGTTAAGACTAGAAGTAGCTTATTTTTCTAAGCATTATCAAGTGCTTGAGACTTTGCAATAAATGTGACATTTTTGCAAATGTCATGAAATTTTTCTTTGCCATATTCTTGAATCTAGTCTTGACTTCATTAATCTTGAACTTTGAATTATGCACTTGTGATCTTGACTCATGCCTTGCAAATTTGAACTCCACTTGATCAAGAATTTGAAACAAAATTGGGTGAAGCAATCTTGAATTATGCCTTGCATTTCATGGTCATTAGGAATATATCTTACATATCCTAATATTTTGTCAAGTAACTTCTTCTTGAAGAAATCTAGATGAATAGATTTTCCAACTTAAATCAAACCTTAGGTGATGAACCTTTTCCTCCATGTAGTCCAAGATAGACAAGTTATCTCATTTGAAATGAAAAATGACAAACCGACCCAATCTGTACCCACATGCTCGATATGCAATAGAACGATGTATGATGTGGCGAATGTAGGGTATAAAGGCTAAAGGCAAAAATGAGGGTGTGACAACAGATCACAGGGGAAAATGGACTCCCAACTACGAAGTTCCATATGTGGTAAGAAAGGTTTTCTCTGGCGGAGCCTTATTACTATCCACCATGGATGGTGAAGATTTTTCGTCCATTGTGAATGCAGACGTGGTTAAAAAATACTTTGCGTAAAAAAGACCCGCTGGACAGAAAAAGAAAAGACCAGGCAAAAATGGGGCATCCCGGGGAACCATCAAAGGAATAGGTTCGGGCAAAAATTAGGGATAAAAGGAAAAGAATGAACCCACAAGGTTGAAAACCTGAAAAGGCGACCTTGGCGAAAATGGGTATCCCGGTGGATTGAAAACCCGAAAGGGCGATCCAGGCAAAAGTTAAGTATGTTGAAAGCAAACGACTACGGTTTGTGTTCAATCTGTGAACTTATGTGATACTCAGTTATCCCGAAGGAAAGGAATCAGTACAATCAGTCTTTTCAGAGGGTGAAACATGGGGATCATCAAAGACATACAGGTTATAGCTGAATCGACACATGATGGTTATATGTTTCCATATTGCCGACATTTATATATATTCTTTTTCCTTTTTTGCACAATTACCTCTTTTCAGGAATTACATCCGAATTGTAATTCGCCTATTTACAGGCCTTTCATCAATAAATTTTTCACTTCAATCCAAGAGCTTTTCATTTCTTGTTTTAACTTTTACTATTTTGTTTGCAAAAAATGTACGATATTTTTTATAAACATTACTGGTGGAAACATGAGGCTTTATAGAGCATAATGAAAGCAATGTATTTGCTTGAACAATAAGTTTCATGAGTGGTAATTGTAGCACCCAAAAATTTGCCTTTCCGTTTTAGCAGCATCTGGATTTTGTTTCTTTGCATTTTCGTATTTTTGCATTTGCATAGCATTCACTCTTGAGGCAGGGGATCAAGGTTTTCTCGTGGCTCAGTTTTCATCTTAGTGCATGAACCAGAACAGTGAGCATCAGAGGCTCAGGCATTTATTTTGCCCAGCGGTCGGGCGACCGATTTTATTGTATTTTGCAGGGTATTTTCAACTTAGAAAGCAGTATTCTGGTTATCGCAAACATTTTCATGGTTATGATATTCAAAACCAAGTTTCAAAAGTTGAACAGAGCTCAAAACAGTTGGAAATGAACAAACGAGCTTTTTCCCTCCAAAACGCGCCAAATTCAAAATTTTGAAGGTGTTAATCGGTTAACCCATATGGTTAATCGATTAACCAAGGCAAAATCATGTCAAATCTGAAGTTTTGAAGGTGTTAATCAATTAACCTATATGGTTGATCGATTAACCAGTGCAGATTTTGCCTCTGCACGTGAATTTTCAATCCAAGTCACTTTGGGGTCCAATTTTGGTCATGTGCAAGTATGATTTTCACTTTGGGAAGGATCTAGAACCTATTTGAAATTTGGTTAACTTCATTTTCCCTACAAATGCCCATGCCTCATTCCAATCCAAATTTTCAAACCATATTCCAAACCTTTCATTTGGATCCAAGCCTAAGTGATATTTAAGTGATCCACTCCAAACCTCACACAGCTAATCACTCACAATTCACTCATTTTCAGAATTCATCTCAATTCTCTCTCAATTCTCTCTCATTTTACCAATCTCCAAAACCCCCACCAAAAGCTCTTTTCCATTGAATTCTTGATTCTTCCTTGGAATCGATGAATTCTTAAGCTCAAACCTCCATCCATCATCTTCATTGGATCAATTTCTTCATCTAATTTTCGTGCAAAATTGGATCTGAATCTGGAAGTGATTTTGGAAGTGATTATTTGGCTTAATTTGGCTTAATCTTGAAGGATCTTCATTTCTACTACAAGAATTGGTGTGGATCTTAAAGTATTCTGGACATCTAGCATTGGATCTATTCAATTACAGTTGAATCAACACTAACCGAAGCAAATCTCCACTTCGAAGGTTGGATCCGAATCTGTTTTTAGCTTATTTGCATAATCATGTGGATTTTCATCTTTGATTAGCTTTTGGTTAATTTGATCCGTTTGATTCATGACTTGGTTGTATTAATCTGTTTACATGTTGTTTGAATCATGATTTGTTGGTTTAATTTCTTGATTAAGTGATTATGCGATCATCCGGTGGATCGGATAAGTGCTTATTTGCTGAAAATGTTGTTTTGTTGTTGTTTTCTTGTTGTTGGCACAGGTTAATCGCTTAACACATATGGTTAACCGATTAACCATTTCAAATATTCAAAATTTTCAAAGTTTTCAAGGTGTTAATCGGTTAACGCATATGGTTAACCGATTAACATGAACAAATTTCCAGATTTTCAAGCATTTTTCAGTGGTTAATCGGTTAACGCATATGGTTAACCAATTAACATTGTGCCAGTGGGTCTGTTTTGCTGATTTTCTTGCATGTTTGAGTACCGTTTCGCATTGAATCATCGTATTTCAATATGATGCATTATAAGTGAAATGTTTTGGAATATACGTCGCTGTTTTGGTTGTTTAATCGAGACTTCATCGACTTGTGTTCGTTTTCCACTTGGATGCACACTTATGTGTTGTTGTTCATAGTGATGATGTTCTTGCATTTGCATTTCCTCTTGTGTTTTGCATCTTTATTTCCAGCATTAATAAAGGTCGAGATGTGCTTGTGGTGGTGTTTACCCCACACTTTGTTCCTCCCTTTTCTTGTGTGTTGCATTCCATGTTTGCATCTCTTACTTGTGATTGAATTTATCTGGTGCTTTCTTGTGCTTTTTGCCATGACCCCCATAGGGTTCCTGTAACAGCCCAATTTTTATTAATTAATTATTTATATTAATTAATTGACTTATTGGGATTGTTTTAATTATTGGAATTATTAGTAGATAAATTGAGAGAAGAATATGATGGAAGGAATGAGTTTAATCGATAGAATCAATGTTTTAACGGTTAAGATCGAGAATAAATGGTGTAGATTAGTCAAGGAATGTTAGGCTAAGAATACTGGGAATCGTTGGAATTAAATTGGGTGATTTGGGAGCTTCTGATGAATTTTGGACAGTTGGGGTTTTGAACATCGCAAATGTTCGCTAGCACCTTCGCTAGGCGAGCAGGTCATGAGTGTTCGCTGTAGCGAGCTAGTAGCGAATGGTCCTAGACTTAGGCAGAATGTAATTGACCCTCTTCGTTGGTAGCGAGCTAGGTAGCAAGGGGTTTGCTAGGCGAAGCCCCAGCGAGTAGGTATCGAAGCCTTACAGTAGCTTTTGTTTGCCTTCGTGAGCTTGTTCGCTAGGCGAACAGGTAGCGAGTGTTCGCTAGGCGAGCAAGCCAGCAAGCGTGACAACATTCTGATTTCTTTGTGATTCCATCCAATGTTGATTGTTTGGTTCGATTGTGTTCAATCTTGATCTGAAATGAGTAATTGTGTGCTGTTATATATATGTTTTGGGTAGCCGTATGACGTGAATCCTAGATTGTGGAATCGATTGTGGAATGTGGTTTCTTTGACAAATATGTGCATTGTTTGAATTGATTAAAAATGCATGATGATTTATGGTGAAGTTTGTTGCCGTTTGGCACGATGATGTGAATGCATATTGATTGTATGCGATTGTATGTGAAGAATGCATGAGAACATATTGTGAATATGTGTGCATTATTTGATAAATATGGTGATGGTATTGAGTTGCGAATGCATATGGATTGTATGCAATATTGTGAGTAATGCATGAGAACATATTGTGAATATGTGTGCATTGCTTGATAAATGTGATGATGTTGAAAGTATGAATACTTTGATATGATGTGTGAGTGTGAAATCATGTTATAATTCTTATGTGATGAATTATTTGAGAATGCATGAGATTAAGATGCGAGAACGGTCTTAAGTGCATTCGGCTGTTGGTTGCATACACATCATTTGGTCAAGAGGAAATGCTTGCTAGTTTCGTGGAGACTATTGACTTGTCCCAAACATAGACGAGTGGGTTTGAAAGCTTAGAGGACGGGTTTTTGTTGTTATCGGTCTAGAGGACGAACCCGGTTTAAATGTAAAAACTGAAAAATGATAACAAGTGTTGGTACCACATGGCATGAGTTGCATTGACTCACATGGCGTAGAGATAAATGTTGTGTGAATGTATGCATATGTGTATGTTATGTGGATTGATGAGAATTATAGATGTGCGCATGATGAAACATGTTTGGTGATTATCCATATTTGTTTATACATATATTGTGATGTATATGATGATGATAATGAACTGTGGTGAGAAATGAGGAATATGTGTATTATATGCTTGTGTGTGTGTATATATATATATATATATATATATATATATATATATATATATATATATATATATATATATATATATATATATATATATATATATATATATATATATATATATATATATATGCATTGATTATTATGATAATATTTCTCACCCTTCTGCTGTTTTATAATGCTCTATGAGGCATTGCAGATTAGGTTTGCTGGAGGTCTTTTGTGAAGTATATCTTAATTCTTTTGGTCGGTTAGCTCTGATATGTAGCACCGGGTAGTTAGGATTGTATAGCATTCTTTTGTGATACATTTGTATATGTATCTGCTGATAAATGTTTATGTAAACATGAACGGTGTGGTGAATCAAACTGGATGATATGTATTTATATGATTACATGTTTAAAATTAGTCAATGTTTAGATTTTCCGCTTTTAATTCTAAATATTGAGATGTGGGTGTAAGAACTAAGTTCCTCTGTTGAAGCTACCCCACTGTTGCATGTCTTCTATAGAGCAAGTGTTGTATGTTTCAATTTTGTGTGTGATGTTACATACCTCTTTTATACCATGTTTTAATTGTACTCTGATGAAATTTTATTATGTGCTTAAATGATTTATTGTTTATTTGGGGGTATAGAAGGGGGTGTTACATTAGTGGTATCAGAGCAAGTCGGCCAGTTGGCCAAGTTGTTAATGTGTTTATTCTCTATATATATCTGATTGTGTGTATGACACTTAATGTAACACCCCCTTTCTATACCCCCAAAATAAACAATTAAATCATTTAGGCACAAATTCAAAATTTCATCAGAGTAAGTTTATAAAACGGTATAAAAGGGACATGCCACATTATCCGAAAATCACACATATAAAACACCTGCTCATATATAATGATATGCAACAACGGGGTAACACCCACGAGAAAAATATCTAGAACAAAGGCGGAACATCCAAATATTTCATAATTCTCTAACACATGTATTCATATATACAAATCATCAACCAACATGGTTACATAACTTTCATCAGCAGATACATATACACATGCATCACAAAAGAAACAAAACAACTCCTAGCTACCCGATGCTACATATCAGAGCCGACCAAATAAAGGATGAAGCCACGCCTCACAAAAGATCTCCAGCAATCTAATCTGCAATGCCTCATAGAGCATTATAAAACAACAGAAGGGTGAGAAACAATATCATAACAAATAATGCATAAAGGCATATATATATATATATATATATATATATATATATATATATATATATATATATATATATATATATATATATATATATATATATATATACATCATATCCACAATCATGCATCTTACACTTTCTCACCACGACTCACATCGTACATCGCAATGTATCCACTAAAGTCTATTTACAAATAGAACATCAAGCATAAACAATATGCATCATTAAGGTTTATATCCATTCAGGAACATTCATACATGTTACAGGCATATACATATATACATATATTCATTCGTACATATATATACATATATATATCTTCAAGCATTTCATTATGTCATTCACACCTTTCACCTTATTCTAATAAACATACACAACATGCTTATTTCGCCATACATCATGCACAAATGTCAACACGCAAACCATAGAGGCCAACTCGCTACTCTACGCAAATGCAACACATTATCGACTTAATCGTCTGTCAGATTCTCCTAAGAATCAATTCACTCCCACCCCTCATGGGTATCCTATAACTCATCAGATCTTCCTAGAAATCACATCACTCATCAGACTCTCCTAGGAATCACACCATTCATCAGATTCTCTGAGGAATCACACCATTCATCAGATTCTCCAAGGAAGCAAACCATTCATCAGATTCTCCAAGGAATCACACCGTTCATCAGATTCTCCAAGGAATCACATCGTTCATCAGATTCTCCGAGGAATCACACCGTTCATCAGATTCTCCGAGGAATCAAGTCATTTAGCAGATTCTCCGAGGAATCACATCTTTCATCAGATTCTCCGAGGAATCAATTCGTTCATCGGATTCTCCTAGGAATCACTTCATTCATCAGACTCTCCTAAGAGTCACACCACTCATCAGACTCTCCTAAGAATCAACAGCACAAGAATGTACTTCAAACACTTCTTAAAATGCAACCACGTTTGCGAACATGCTCATGCATTCTTCACATTCATTGCATATATTCATTATGCATCCACTATATATATATATCACAATACATACATACATTCATCATATAATCTCATCATGCATTTCTATTACATTCAAGTAATGCACCAAAATGCCAAACGGCCACATTCCACACTTCACAATTCATAAACTAGGATTCACGCCACACGGCTACCCACAACACATCATAACTAGCATACAAGCTACTCAAATCAAGAAGAGGTCGATCGCAATCGAAACCCCAAGCCAAAACAGCACGAAGCAACAGGGAAGGCTCATCCTGCTACGTTCGCTACACGCTCGCCTAGCGAGCTGCTAGCGAGCGTTCGCTACCTGCTCGCCTAGCGAACTGCTAGCGAGCACAAACAGAAGCTCCAGACTTCGTTCGCTACCCCGTTCGCCACAGCGAACCATCAGCGAGTCATTCGCCACTCCCTTCGCCTCCAGCGAAGAATGCCCAAACCTTACTGTCCCAAGTCTGGGACCATTCGCTACGCACTCGCCTAGCGAGCTGCTAGCGAGTGCTCGCGGCCTGCTCGCCTAGCGAGCTGCTAGCGAGTCGCCTGAGAACAACAACATTCAGTTCTGTCCTAGCACTTCCAAACTCACCAAAATCACCCGATTAAATCCAATGTCGTTCCAGTAGCCTTAGTCTAACATATATCGACTAATTTACATCATCTAAACACGATTCTAACCATTAAACAACGATTTCTATCGATTAATCCAATTTTGACCTAAAAATGGAAAGTGTAGAAACTACCAAACAAATCCAAATCTAGTACATATATGATCTTATACATTATTAAGATGATAGAATTTCTCACCCTTACCTGATTAATCGCAAGCTTTGGTTGACCTTGAAGAATCTAGGTTTTCTCTTCTTTCTCTTCTCTTTCTCCTCTTCTTATTTCTTTTTTTTCCTTTTCTTTCCTTTCTATTTCCTCTTTTATATCTTTCTCATTATTTTCCAAAACATCAACTAATTCCATATCTCATAAAATATCTCACTTAACATTAAATAGGAAATGTCCAAAATACCCTCCAAACTATTTTCTCCGAAAGCTCCCAAAATCGGTTAAAATAGAATAATATGCAAACTTAACATATTTCCACACAAATTCCACATTCAAATAATATTCGCCCAATTAAACCAAAAAGGACTCAACGAAAAAGGAATAGTCGAAATCGGGGCGTTACACTATCGATATTGTTTGTTCTTATGAAGTTCTGTTGTTGGGATTCAGAACGATGGTCGCCGGTAGGAATGATGAAGCGATTGCCGAGGCTTTGACGAGGTTGGATAGAGCGATTGGGCAGAATCCTCAAGCCAATGTGAATGCTGGAAACAATGTTGATGATGATTTTCGTGCTTTGGGAAGGTTCCAAAGGAACAATCTGCCGATTTTCAAGGGAACCCATGAATCTGACAAAGCACAAGTGTGGCTGAAAGCAATCGAGAAGATCTTTCGAGTCACGAATTATTCGGATGCACAGAGGGTGTAGTTTGGCACTCATATGCTTGAAGAGGAAGCTGAGAACTGGTGGGGTAATACTCACCAAAGGTTTGAAGAGGATGAGATTGTGGTTACTTGGGATGTTTTTAGAGAGACATTTCTGGAGAAGTATTTTCCAGAAGATGTGCGTGGCAAGAAGGAAATTGAATTCCTTGAGCTGAAGCAGGGTAACTCAACTGTGGCCGAGTATGCCGCAAGGTTTGAGGAATTGATTAAGTTTTGTCCTTATTATAACACTACTAATGCTGAGAGATCCAAGTGTCACAAGTTTGTGAATGGTTTGAGGCCTGAAATCAAGCAAGTCGTTTGTTATCAGGAAATTAGGCAATTTTCTGAGTTGGTGAACAAGAGTAGAATTTATGATGAAGATAGTATGGCTCGGTCTAGTCACTACAAGAGTTTAAATGATAAGAAGGGAAAAGGTCAATTCAGAGGGAAGTCGTATGTGACTCCTGCTGATAAGGGAAACAAAAAGCTGGTTACGACAAGAAGCCGAGTGAGGGAGGAGTTTCTACTCCGGTGAGATGTTACAATTATGGTGAAGCGGGACATCGTGCTCCTGAGTGCAAAAGTGTGGAGCAGAAGTGTTTCAAGTGTGGCAAGCCAGGCCACAAAGCTTTTGAGTGCAGAAGCGGTGCAAATGTGACTTGCTACAACTGTGGTGAGCAAGGGCACATTAGTACCAAGTGTGACAAGCCAAAGAAGACTCAAGGGAATGGGAAAGTGTTTGCTCTATCAGGATCGGAGACTTCTAGTGAAGATCGATTGATCCGAGGTACGTGCTTCATTAATGGTATACCTTTGGTCGCTATAATTGATACTGGAGCTACACATTCTTTTATTTATTTGGATTGTGTTAAGAGATTAAGTCTTGAGTTGTCTGTTATGAGTGGTGGAATGGTTATTGATACTCTTGCTATAGGTTTGGTAACTACCCCGTATGTGTGTTTGAATTATCCGTTGAGTATTTTTGGTAAAGACTTTGGAGTTGATTTAGTGTGTCTTCACTTAGATCAACTTGATGTTATTCTTGGGATGAATTAGTTGGAATTCAATCGTGTCTATATTAACTATTTTGACAAAACGATTATTTTTCCTGAACCTGGTGATGAAGGAGATTTGTTTATGACTGCTAAGCTAATGAAGGAATCAGTGCGAGATGGTGCGAAGGTATTTATGTTAATGGCAACTTTAAGCATAGGTGACAGTGGAGCAATTAATGCTTTACCAATTGTCTGTGACATTCTGGAAGTTTTTCCTGATGAGCTAAGAGATTTACCGCCGTAACGAGAAGTGGAGTTTGCAATCGACTTGATTCCTGGAACTAGTCTGATATCGATGCTTCGTATCGTATGTCCGCATCGGAATCGAAAGAGTTGAAGAGTCAACTTGAAGATCTACTTGAGAAGAGATTTATTCGTCCGAGTGTGTCACCGTGGGGTGCACCAATGTTGTTGGTTAAGAAGAAAGAAGGTTCTATGAGACTCTGTGTGGACTACAGACAATTGAACAAGGTGACTATCAAGAATAAGTATCCACTTCCGAGGATTGATGATTTGATGGATCAGTTGGTTGGTGCAAGTGTGTTCAGTAAGATAGATTTGAGATCTGGGTATCATCAGATTCGTGTGAAGGCTGAGGATATTCAGAAGACTGCTTTTAAAACGAGGTATGGACATTATGAGTATTCTGTGATGCCATTTGGTGTGACAAATGCATCAAGTGTATTTATGGAGTACATGAACAGGATTTTCCATCCTTATTTGGACAAGTTTGTGGTGGTGTTCATTGATGATATTTTGATTTATTCGAAGAGTGAAGAAGAACATGTCGAGCATCTGAGGATTGTGTTATCTGTGCTGAAAGAGAAGCAGTTATATGCTAAGCTTTCTAAGTGTGAATTTTGGTTGAAAGAGGTGAGTTTCCTTGGTCACGTGATTTCGAGTAGAGGTATTGCAGTTGATCCGTCGAAGGTTGAAGCGGTATCGCAATGGGAGACTCCTAAATCAGTTTTTGAGATTAGAAGTTTTCTTGGTTTGGCAGGTTATTATTGGAAATTCATTGAAGGATTTGCCAAGTTATCATTTTTGTTGACGCAGTTGACTAGGAAAAGTCAAGCTTTTGTTTGGAATGCAAAGTGGGAAGGAAGTTTTCAAGAGCTTAAGAGAAGATTGACGATAGCTCCTGTTTTGATTTTTCCAAATCCGACAGAATCTTTTGTTGTATATTGTGATGCTTCTTTGATGGGTTTGGGAGGTGTGTTGATGCAAGATAAACAAGTTGTGGCTTATCCTTCGAGGCAACTCAAAGTGCATGAGAAGAATTATCTGACGCATGACCTAGAGTTGACCGCCGTTGTATTTATGCTAAAGCTTTGGAGGCATTATTTGTTTGGTTCGAGATTTGAGGTGTTTAGTGATCATAAGAGTTTGAAGTATCTCTTCGATCAGAAAGAATTGAATGCAAGGCATAGGAGATTGTTAGAACTTATGAAGGATTATGATTTTGGTTTAAATTACCATCTGGGTAAAGCGAATGTGGTAGTTGATGCATTGAGTAGGAAATTGTTGCATATGTTGATGATGATGGTAAAAGAGTTGGAATTGATTGAACAATTTCGTGATTTGAGTTTGGTGTGTGTGAAGACTTCTTCTGGAGTTAAGCTTGGTATGTTAAAGCTTACTAGAGGTATTCTTGACGAGATTCGAGAAGGACAGAAACTTGATTTGAGTTTAGTTGATCGGTTGACTTTGATCAATCAAGGTCAAGGTGGTGATTTTTGGATTGATGAAAATGGTATCATGAGGTGTCGTGATAGAGTTTGTGTTCCTGATGTTATTGAACTGAAGAAGAGTATTCTTGAAGAAGGACATCGTAGTGGATTGAGTATTCATCCAAGTGCTACTAAGATGTATCAAGATTTGAGCAAATTATTTTGGTGGCCTCGTATGAAGCAGGATATTGCCGAGTTTGTGTA